>JAWWMO010000138.1:46225439-46261113 GCA_035047845.1 Dendrocincla fuliginosa
CCGCCCGCGCCCGCCGCCCTGCGCCCCGCGGGAAGAAGCCCCACGCCTGGCTCAGAGCATCTCGGGGGGGTGGGGGGGCGGAGGAAGAGAATGAAAGAAAAAAGAAAATAAGAAAACCCCTCAACAAATAAATAAAGAAAAAACAAGATAGATGAGGGGAAAAAACCGGGGGGAAAAGGCGTAAAAAAGAATAAGGTGGGGAAACTGTCCCTCACCTCTTACCTTCGCCTTTACAATCCGCAGTCCCAATCCTGCAGATTGTAAAACATCCAAAATATGTCCACGTCTTTTGTGACTTTCCCCAGTCAGCCGCGCTCTTTCCCTCCCTCTCGCCCTCCCTCCCGATCCGACTGTAATGGTCTCACAAACCGCGTCCCGTAATTGATTCAATGTTATAGTCCATCCTTCCAAAACTAATCATTTGCTTTAAGTAAATAGCTGTCAGGAAATGAAGCCCCCCTCAGGCCTCTTCAGAATAAGAGCTGCCCTGGCTCTCCCGGCGCCCCCAGCCCCGCGGCCGGAGGCGGGCGCGCCGGCGGGAGGCTCTTACGCAGGCAGGGGGGCCAGTCTCTGCCTCCAGATTTCACCAGCCTCGCAGGGGAGGGGGAGGTTAGCCATATGGCAGGGGCGAGGGGGAGGAAAGGGGGAAGCAGGGACTTCTGCACTGCAGGGGGAGAAAATAATAAAAAAAAAAAAAATAAAAAAAAAAGCACCAAAAAAACTTTTATGAAAACTCAGAGTGCTCCCAGTTTCATGAAAGAGCCTCAGACCTTCCAGAACAGTGGGTCGGGTGACGAGCTCGATGTCCACGGTCACAGTATGAGTTTATGGACACGGAGTTTGATCTGGAAACGAATTTGCGGCTTCTTCGTGTCCTTTGTAGACCGCTAAGCTCGGGTTTGGGCTAGAGACATGGATGGACAGCCGTGAGCCCGCCAGGAGCAGGAGGCGCTGAGCGAGAGGGAGAGGCGAGTCACTAACATTTATGAATGAAAGACACAACGAAAGGTAACCTTCGCCAGGAGCCAGTCCCCCAAACCCCGCAGCTTCGACGGGACCGAGAACGCTCCTCTCTTCAACTCTGCGTTCGCCTTCCCCAGCGCAACCAGACCCCAAGTAATAAGCAAACCAGGGGCACGGCAAGGGCCAGAGGTGCCGGCGGAGGCGCGGGCAGCGCACGTCCGAGCCGGTCCTGTTTGAACACGCTCCAGACGGAGCTTTGATCCCCGCCGGGGGACCAGCACTGGATATCTGCTTTGTTGGCCGTCGCTATCTTCTGGCGATAAGGGATGGCTGAGGGAGGTGCCGGGGGGCTGCCCTCGACGCCCTTCTGCTGCAGGCTCCGTGCGGAGCGAGGCAAACGGGGCGGACAAGCAGAGGCGATGCGACTGCCGCGGGAGAGGGGGCAGTGCAACCCCAGAAACGGAATGGAGCGGATCCCTGCCCGCCGCCTGCCTCCTGGGGAGGGCACCGGCCACAGAGCTGCGCCCCGGGGCTTCTCCCGCTTCGTCCCCTCCCCAGTCTGGCAGCACCACCACCCGCATCTTTTTCCCTTTTAGTATTAAACAGAAGAAAAGTTTGTTCTCAAAGTCAAAAGCCAGGATCCAGGGGTTTTTCTCTTTCCTAAGTGAAGGAGAATTAAGCCTATGAAGCGAAGATGCCTCGAAGGGAAGGGGGGCAGAAACCAGAACCGTCTCCCACAGAAGCGTGCTCAGGCTGAGGTACCCCAGGGTAGGCTCGCAGGGTCCCCGGCGGCGTTCCCGGCCCTTTGCACGCCCTCCACTAGTGCATCCTCGGCTCGGGTGAATGCACAACCCCGCTATTGCTTCCACATGTTCCTTCAGGAAATCATTGGAGTCAGATCTGTGAGCAGACCCTGGTCGGAATGCTAACAGGATACCGTAATGCTTGTGAATAAACAACAGGCTCCGAGTGAGTCAAAAGTATGGCAAAAAAAGCCCCCCAAAAACCAAACAAAACTAAAACCAGAAAACCAAACAACCAAAAAACAACACAGGGGGGAAAAACCTCACACCGCACCCTGGAACTCTGCATCTAGGAGAACGAGCCCATCCAGCAGCCTGAACCCCTTAATTTGTGGAGGGAAACGTTCTATCATGACTTGGATCAGAGCTGCGGGTTCTCGCAAATTTAAACCCCGCGAAGATGAGCGTCAACTGCCCGTGCGACCCGAGGCGATGCTGCAGGACTCAGTCCGTGATGTACAGGCGTGAGCGTGTCTGGTTTAAAGTGCAGGGCAGGGGAGGTGACTCCTGGCGAAGGACCATCAGGACGGGATGTAATGCGACAGTTACTCTTGCAAAAAGAAAGGAGCAATATGAGAGGGAAGGAGGCGCCTTCTGGTTGCAATTACCTGCCTCATTTGCATAATGCCTTTGTCATGATCATTATCAAGAGATCGTTAACGGCTTCCACCTGGGATCTCACAAGACCCAGCGAAGAATAAAAATTGCAAACCGGGGGCCTGGCAAAATTGCCTGCCAGGCCAACCTGGCGCTGCGGGCGAGGGCCCGACGGCTCTGCGGGGACAGGGTCGGCGGTGTTCCGCCCCTTCTGGGGACCGGTGACACTTTTCCCGACGTGGCTTCTCCTTCACCACACTAAGGGATCAGCCGCGCCGTTCCCACGCCCGCCGGCCCGAAAAAGACCGAGCCGCCGGGAGCTGGTCTTTGCCCCTTCTCGTTGTAGGGCCGATCCCCCTCCTCACTGTCGGCGGTGTCCATGGATTGGTCCCGCGCAGAGGAGGTGGTAGTTAAAATAAACCCTCCGGGACGGCTGCTGAGCTCTGCCCCCCCGCCCTGTGTGGTGCAGGGGGGGGTCCCGTCCAGGGAGGCGCGGGGGATGTGGGGTTAGCGAGAGGACAGGGGGTGGGGGGATTTTTTACCATTACAGCCCCCAGTCCTCTCCTCTCTCCTCCCGCCTTCCCCCTCCACTGAAGGCTAGAGCATAAAGCATCCCACTAGCGTGTGTTTATGCGGCAACAGATGGAAGCTGAACGCCTTAAACAAAACTGCGGCGCCCAGGCTAAAGCCGCTCTCGCCTGTTTATGCTCCCAACCCGTCCCGCGGCGTGGCTGGGTGGGTGGGTGTATGTCCCGCTCCCCTGGCCCGAGGTGCCGGCAGAATCCGGGGAGCGGGGACACTGGCGGCGCGGGTTGTTGGTGGGGCTGCTCGCTCCACTCTCGGACGCTTCCAGGGAGGCTGGTAACTTTGGAGCCGCCCTGTTCTGCATTCCCCTCCCTGGGGAAATCCCAATTTGTTGCAAGTAATAAGCCCTTTCCTGAGGCTCTCTCCCAAGGGTGAGCCGTGGAGCGGTTGGCTGGATGAGCCTTTTGGACAAGCTAATACGTGGCTCATGTGAGGTCCGAGGGGCCACAGGCGGGACGGGGCAGGCGAGAGGGGATGTCCTGGGTTGGGCCCCGCGAGAAGCCCCGTCGTGGAGCCGCAGGCTTTTGGCTGTATGGGAAGGCATGTCTGGGTTTGATTATCACTACCCACGTTCAGCGATGCACGGAGTTGGAGTCAGCCTTTTTACCTTTTAGAGCAGGAACCCCTGCATGGTGAAGAGCAGCTACAGCCTGGAGAAGAGATCCCTCAAACCCCTGAGAGAGATAAAACAGAGCGGCCTATCATAGCTTGTCGCTATAAATCTGCGCTCACATCTATAGTTGGGGGAGGTGAACACAGCAGCGAGGGTTTCCTGAGACAAAAGGATACCTAGTCCTGGGACCGCCAAGGCCCCGAGCCCCTCCGGGAGATGTGCTCTGACGGCGGGAGGGCCCTACATTGACAGACCCACTAGGATTTTATTCCTCTTTGTCTTTACACAAATGCAGATTGTTTGTTCAACAGCATTTGGCTCTGAGTAGCAGGGATCTCGTGTCACCGGGAATACACGGAGTCAGACAAAAGAAATTAGCTTTGTCCAGCCTGCCCTCCCTAGCCTTTATTTTTATTCCCCACATGGTTGGTTGAGGTGGTTCCCCGTGCCAGTCGTTTTCCCACCGAGGCCGCTGCTTCCACGACGTCGAGCTGTTTTGCTCTCATCGTTGCTTTGGGTCTTGACATTAAAAGATGCCAAAAACAGCCGTGGAAGCCTTCCTCTTTGAAAAACAGGATTTGTTTTTCCTTTTGCTCACGCCCTGACTTTTTCTTCACTGCGGCAGGAAAAACAGCCCACTGTGGTCCAGAAGCAGCCTGAGCCCAGTTTAGGGGCGAAGTAAAGCATGGGGGAAACGCGTTGTTACCCCGCTTGGCCCTTCGCCGGCGCCTGGCTCCGCGCTGATCCCTGCTCCAGGCCCCGGCGGGGAGCCCCAGGCCCCGCCACCGCCCCGACGGGCGGGGAGGCAGAGCCGCCGAGGGCGGGGTGCGCCAACACCGCCGCTCGGGGGGCCCGGGCGGTGCCACCGCCCCCGCGACACTAGAGGGCACCGGAGCCCGTGGGAGCAGCCAGCCCAGCCGAGCCCCGCAGGGCACCGCGCCCCGCCAGCCGCTGCTGCCTCTGTGGTTCATTAGGCGATAGACCGGGTTTCGAGAGACCGTAGAAGGGGGGCCATCCCCTCGCTCCCGGCAACATAAGGGCTCCAGCCCCGCAGGTCTAGGCCGGCCCCGGGCAGGGCTTAGCTGCTTGGGGTGTGTGGCGTGTTGCTAGTAAAGCAGAGAGATAAATTCCTCTCGTGCCACAAATGAAAAGTTTTCTCTCTGAAATCAAAGGATCTCCTCTGCTGATTCAGCCCAGGTTCGACTTAGGTTCATAACTCCCGAGACCATTATCTCTGCCTTTGTTCTTTCAAGCTGCAGCAATTAATGGATTACAGCAGTACAAAACCACAGCCAGACGAGGCTGCTTTCGTCCTGGCAGCTCTATGCTATTAGTACCAGCTTTGGCTCCTCGAGCTACTGTGCTTGGGAACCCAGCCCTGAACTCTGCACAGTGGAGCCGGCTGGTGTGGAAGCCACCCTGGGTGTCGTGGTCATGGTCACCCTTGACACGGTGGGCACGGGCCAACTCTGATTGCGTCAGTGTCAGTCCCCACATGTGCCTGGGCTGACTATTCCACCATGCATTCCTCCCATATGCACAGAAGAGCCGAAGGCTGAGCTTCACAAAGTGCCAAACTCAGAAGAGGCACATCTGTTTACTGGCTACTCCAGACATGGGATGTAATTTTTCCGCTTCACACCAAAACAGGTTTTCTTCTGATGCTTAGTGATTAACATATCCCTTTTGAATGATTTGCTGTAGAATATCTGGAGCTACGGTCAAGGATTCTGAATTTTAATTTGGCTTGTAAAAGGATCCCTCTCCTCCCTGGAACTTTCATGCTCCAAAATAGTCCCCCACCCTGCCTCCAACAAAACACCATCCCTCTCTGTGGCATGGAGAGATTCTGAACATGTGTCTTCCCGATCCCAAGGATAAAGGAGAGGGAAAGCTATCAATGCTTCCCAAAAGCTTAAAGAATTGGATTTTGTGTGAAGACAGTGGAGGTCATGAATTTTGCCCAATACTTTGCAAAACAAACCAACCCCTGAATCACCATAGGTATTTGCAAGAATCAGCATCCACGTCCACAGTCAGCAAAAAGCTCCAGACCTAGAAATGAATTTAGTCATTCCTCTTAGTCATTTAATTTGGTCTCTGATTTTACTCTTACTTACCAAGATTATGCTGAAGGTATGTTGGCAGGAGGTATGAATCACATGGTCCTTTTTCTTGCAGTGCTGTGTGTTTCCTGTACTCAAATTTCTATAGCCCTAATAATCAGTGACGGAAGAAATCAAGCAGACACCAATCACACCTAGAGTCATTCCAAGGGTGCCAGTGACCGAAGCCCACGTGTTCAATTTGCTTTCTTTAGTTTGGAGACAGGAGACACTGACATACTCAAAAGTCAGGGGAAACTGTTCCTCTCTTTTTTAGTTACTTCTGTAAAATACTGTTTGGACTTTTGCATGAGGTCACCTGGTTTCAGCCTGTATTTCATCTGATTCTGCAGAGTGCATTTTCTTCCTCAGTTACACAATCGCTCACCTGTCTGTTGTTGGCAATCCTTAAGAGTACTCAGTTATATGCACTCCTTTTGAGCAAGGTGGTTGCAGAGAGAGAAATGGCAACATGACATGAGAGGGAAATGCAGGTATAGGTCCCTGCAGCCTGTAGTGATGCTACAGTTCAGGCTTAGCTTAGACAGGGAAGCTTTGGTGTGTCTTGAGAACAGGGGATACAGCAGTATATAGTTACATTAGACTGCTTGCTCTTCTAGTCAGATACTCTGTTTTATAATCTCAGTTATCTTATGAGAAAGAGACTAGCGTGGAAACTGGGCCAGATTCTGCTTTGTGTAAACCTGGTGTAACTCTAACTTCAAGGGAAATATTCCAGATTGAATCTGGTATAATTAAGATTAAAATTTGGCTCTGGAAGTCTTTTCTTTGGCAGTAAAGTTAGAGAAGTACTGAGAAGAAAAATAATTAAAACCAGGACTTTGTTTCAGTGTTCTTTTAAATAGCATATGCTATTGGCTTTTTGAAGGCATTTGTTCTCCATGGCAGCAGTATTTTAAAACTTTCACTTTGGTTAACCCTTGACAACCTACTGCATTGAAAATATGTACAGAGACCTATCATTTTGCAGGACACTGTCCAAATAATAGACAAAAAAATTCCATTAAAATTATATGATTGCTGATGTGGCAGTAGAAAGCTTCTACTTGCTGATGAAGTCATGAATTTCCCTGTTCTAGCCACAACACGGGCATTGAAATCAATCTGAGTTTATACCTTATTTGTCAACATAGTTTTTTTACATGATGCAGACCTTGTTATCTGACTGCTAAACTTAACATACTGAGAAGGAGCAATTGTCAGAAGGCTGTTCCTTGGTATCCCTGGGAAGCAAACTTTGAAAGGAGTTCCTTCACAAGGACATTTTTCATTCTCTTGAGTGGTCCCAGATTTTCACCATGGTTAATCAGATATTTCTTTAGAGTATGTAGGAGAAGGAAGGGGGAAGGGGAAAGAATCATTTATCTTTAATTCCTCATGGTGTGTGAAGAATATGGATTTGGAAAACATGTTTTACTCTTTTAAAATGGGGTTAGCATGTAAGAGGAGTCAAATCTTGTTCGTTATTTCAAAATATAGGAATATCAAGCCTTGCCAGCCTTCTTTTTTTGGTAGAAGACTCCTTGATGAATCAGTGAAAAAAGACTTCATGGTGAAGCTGACTCTTTCACAGAGCAATCTTTTAATCTCTCTATTAAGCAGGTTCGTAGAATTAGGGACCAGTGAGACACACATCATGCACAACTTCCTGCTATGATGATCTTATCCACCATCCTTCCTCCACCCTGCATGGGTGCCTCAGAGAGATGCAGGAAGCAAATGTGGGAGAAGAACCCAGACTGCAGTTCTGAAAGAACCTGTACTCCAAGAGCCATGAAGATGGGGCTCATTCTGATTCTACCCATTTGAAGTTTTTTCAGAGAAAGGGAACTGCGGAGTAAATCCTCACCTTCCTGGACCCTATTCCTATCCATGTTTTGCTTCCTTTGTTCCACATTAACAGACTAAGTGCTGAAGGAATAGCAATAAGGATACCAAAAAATGCCCAATTCAGAATAATGCTCTTTGTCAATCAGTCAAGGACATAGAAAGATAGAATAAGTACAGCTTACTTCATCCTTATTTTTTATTTCATAGTCAAAGGGAATAGAAGTGTGCTCTCTTTATTGTCAAGAAAGTACAGAATTTCCTTTTCCTCTCTCTTTGTGAGGGAAGAAAACATTTGTAAAGCCAAAGTAAATCCAAATAAATTCTTGCAATTCCTATCAATCACCAAACTTACATTTTTCTATTCTTAGTTATTTTTCTCTCAATGTGCTCTATACTATAATAAGAAAAAGGTATTATTGAAATCCATGCCTCTATGAAACTTTGTTGGAAATCTCTTGCTAAGCAAGCTGCAAGCAGAGTCTCTGGTGGTCTGAATGAATCTATGAAGCCTGCTCTGATTATCCTTTTCCAAAACATTGTAGGATTTAGTCAACTTGACAAGATGAAGGGTTTGAGGAAATGCTTTACTCCAGAAACATCAGCAGCTGTACAGCTGGGGGATGATCAAAACAGTGCGTGGAAGTATAACTGTAGCCTCTGCGTTAATGGGGATGTTGGAGGCACACAGCTCTGTTTAGGGGAGGTTAAAATATAGAGCTAGTTAGACAGTTCGAGTGGACAGAAGCCATTGTAAATATCTGAAGAATCTAGTGTCTTCTTTTTTATGTTTTTCTGGGAGACAAATGGTTCCGCAGCCCACTTAGCACCTGCCAGTGCCTCTCTGCTGCCCTTTGCCCTGTAAGGCTGCTTGTTCTGACGGCTTCTGAAGCTCTCTGGGCTTCAAATTCCTTCTCCGTATGTTGGCCTTTTTCATTGCTGCTTATCCCAATATTGACTTAGGAAAGCAGGAGAGTTAAAAATAGCAGGATCCAGTACTGTCTACAGACCTTCTGCCTAGCTTTCCTTTAGGTCTGTGAATCACAAACATTGATTTAGCATCTGAATAAAGATAAAGGGGACAAGAGGAGCTAGGATAAGCAGTCACCTTCTGTAAGTGTCACTTCTCAATTATTTTGAAGAGTACGAGAGAAGCAAGATCACAGCAGATGATATTTGCATCCCATTTTATGAGTGGAGATTTTTTGGAATTAGGATGTGACAAATTGACTTTCAAAAAACCATGCTGGATCTTTCAAAGAGTCCACTGGAGCCTGAGTGAAGCCTGCTGTCATTCTTGGGTAGCTTTGTTTCCTCTTTTCTCCTTGCTGCCATCATCCTCTAAACTGCTCTGCCTGCCGAAACCCAGCAGAAGCAAGGGTGAAGTCCCAGGTCACAGGGGTATGCAGTGTGAAGGGGGATGTGTGTTACGGGGTGGAGGCAGTCATACTGCAGTGGGTGGCACACTTTTATGTAGGTCAATAAACTTCAGCTCCATCAGACCACCAGAGAGTGTGGGTTTCCCAGCTGGAATCATTCAAACATGTGTCCCTGAACTAAAAAACACCCTGGCTCCAGTCTCCAGGAATGTATCTCTGCCATGGTTAGTAAAAGTGTCCCAGAATATCTCAGTGTCAGTGTTGGACAAGAAGAGAGCCAGACTCTGAGAGAGAGGCATTCAAATTGGGATTAAAACCAACTGCTGGTTTCTCACCCAGAAGCAAAAATAAAATGAGCATCGACTGTAAGCACAGGCACCAGGGGCTCCCTCCACCCAATTCCATAGCTTTGCCAGCTCTACAGAAGCCACAACAGAAAGGAGACACCATAAAATTCAAACGTGGAGTAGTCTGTGCTGAGGTGTCTTTCAGGGAGAAAAGCTTTCAGATCTGAACTGAGGTTAAAATGTGCCAGGAGTGAAAGGTTTGAACCTCTTTGGGTCAAAAAAAACCTGTCATTCTGAGAGCAGGTGGTGAATTCAAAATACTCCAGCACTGTGGCTTTCTTTGGTAAGGACTCAGTGCTGAGAAATATAATGTCATCCTGATGTCAGCTTGAATGTGACACATTGTTATGGCAACGTAATGACTAACCCACGTGGACTTGTGTCTCTACCATTTGCTGTGGAGGCCCAAGTATCAGTCCCACCACACGAGTCTGTAGATGTAGCCACCGAGGCAGGAGAGTTACACACTGGAGGACAGACTTTCTGTTGGGAAAGATCTGGACATAGTCTGTGGTCTTCTGAGTCCAGAGATTATGCTGAGACTTGGTACCAGAACAGGACCACAGTGCAAGAAATGCCACAGGCACACGGTATGGGCAGAGTACTTCCTAGACTTTAAGGTGGTAGTAACAGGTCTCCAGGAGTATTGAAGTGCATTGATGCCAGCCCTTAAATCCTCCATTCAGATGGGGAGTGCTTTTGCTGAAGACTAGAGCCAACATAGTGATTAGGTCCACATTGGGAGTATGAATTCGTCTGGGGTGGGGAAAACCTAGGGTAGGCAGAACAATTAAACCTATGGAGAAAGCATAGGCAGAGGCTTGTGGCCTCTTGCTGGGATTTAAGTTAGTTATGCACTTAGCGTTCACTAAGGCAATTACAAAGCTACGAAGGTTAAAGTTTAGATCACCTACCATTTCTGTTCATATTGGCTTGGAAAACTTTGGGCTCATGAGGTATACCAACACGTGAAATACCCTTTGGAGTTACAGTCTAGAAGACTGGAGTTGACCAAGTACATGAAACAGATCAGCTCATGTTTAGCTAGTTGTACAAGGAGAAAGACCGGTCACTTCACAGTTACAGTGACTTCACTGGTGTAAATGAGAGGTAACTGTTGAAATTCACGAAGTTACAAGGAGCAAAGAATGGGACCAAGAGGATGAGCCTATTCTCTTTGAAGTCATAGTGATCATTCATGATGTTTTCACCTTTGGAAAACTGAAATGGTAAATCAGAAAATCTGTAAGGACAATATTATATGTAACAGCTGTACCTCCAGGGATCTGTTAGATGTCCCTCAGAAAAATCAGTACCCTAGAGGTGGAGTTTGAAGAAAAGTTTCTACTGTTTTTGCTAAGAATACCAGCAAAAGGTCTTTGTTTTGTAAACACATAAAAACCAGAGCCAGCTTTCCACTTCCAGCATGTCCCATTCAGAAGGAATGTGCAGAGGACCTTGATATGATATGAATTAAAAGGATTCTGCCTTTGCCAGCCCTAAATTCCAGGAAGTGAGACACAGCATCCTCATCTGCTCTTGCAGGCAACATTTGTTTTTACTCTAGCCTAAATACCAGACTGTTTCCTAAATCTCAAGAAGTTGACCGTTCACTTAGATTCCTCAACCTCTCACAACAGAGCAGCAGGCTCTATGCAGGCATCTCAAGTGCTCTTGCATGCTGTCCAAAATTGACTCCTGCCTCTAGAGATTTAGAGGCGCCTCTGGAAGAAACACAGTGGGATTCCAGTGTGTGCAGAGCTACTGGGACAGAGCTGGTAGGACACACAAGCTGTCAAGAGGCCCCTCGATGGCAATGCACAGAGTGATGGAGCCACAAGATCCTTTCCTATCTGAAGCCAGGCTAAAACACCAGTTGGTGATTCTGCAGGAGAGTATATTTCATAAAAAAATAAAGTAGATTCAGAGCTTCATTAAATCCTTCCAGTGTCTCGTAAGGGCTACTTTCAGATTTTGCTTCTTTCTCTATCTAGCATCTTCCATTTTTCTACTTTCTGTGCACAGGCAGCAAGCATACTTCTTTCTTGCACACATACTCCCAAAAACTTGCAGAAATTCTCTGGATTCTGAACTGGCAGATATTACCAAGCCAGTCCCTCACTCCCTACAGAGAAACTGGGCTGATGCTCTCTGAGAGTGGAGTGCACTATGCTAGCAACATCTGACACTCTTCAAAGAGGTTGTGCTCTGCATCTGATGGAGTCACTGGATTTGCCACTATCATGTAGAGGAATGATGCAGATAAAGAGGCTTCTGCAATCACCAGACAGCTATTAAAATTTAGAGATCCTGAGAACAACTGGGTCAATACAAATCTTAAATTTGTTGGGATGCCTATTCCTGCTGTGGGCTGGTAAACCACCACTCTCTCCCTTCCCCCTCCTCTCACCAATTCTGCTGACAGTGGCAGCCCAGAAGCACAGTACTGGTGTAGTAGAACAAATAATTAAGTACACTGAAGTGTGTAGGTTTTCTCCTGACTTCTTCTGATCTTTTTAGACTAGAGCAAGTTAATTAAAACAAAACAAAACAAAACAAAAACCCCAAACAAACAAAAGGAAAAAAAAAACCAACCAAAACCAACTCTGGTATACTAAATATTTTGCTAAGTATTTTCTGGAGTTGCTGAGGGATTTAAGTTGTGAACAACATTACTCAGAGGTAGTATAGTAGCTTTTCATCTTGAAAAATAATTAGACCCAACAGACTATTTCATCAAGCACTCCTCTTTCCCAAGCATTAAAAAAAAATACCACTGCAATAGCTACATAAGAATCAATAAGGAACTCCATAAGCATTTGGTCATACTACATGATGCCTCATTTAAATCAGTGTTCCTAAACCTCACTACAAGGTGATCAGTAAAATTCAACAAGCTATACCCATATGTATATCTCCTCATGCCAGAGGATTTGTTTCAGCATCACTATAGGAGAAACTCTAAGTATTGAATGGAGCTCAGTAGGACTTCTTCCATCCAAAATCTCTCTGTGGCAAATCACTGGTCCAAATGGGCTTCTGGCAGTTGTTAACAAAAATGAAAAAGCTTCAACAAACCAAAACAGATCACTACTTTTTCTGGAAAATTTTAACAGACTATTGGGAGAGTTTTTTCTTTTTTTTTTTTTTCTTTTTTTGCAAAATGAAGAAGATGCAAGTTGTAGCCTAAAAAGAAAAAAAACCACACCCTATTCAAAAACACTGTCAAGTTCTCATCTTCCACATTTTTTTAATGAGTTTAATTTTTCCTTTTTTTTTTTTCCTTAAGCATATAGGGAAAAAAAAAAAGAGAGGGAGAAGAATGGGAGATATCTCTGCTGCATGGTGACTCTGCCCAGCCTGAAAGCTGACATGGAACACTCGGGTTATCTGAACTCCATCCTCCACTTGGGCTTGTTTACTCCTTTGTGCAGTGATGAAGTTGTGCTGGCTCCTTTTCAAGCTATTACAACAGTCACATACTGAGATTCTTCCTCCATCTGTCTGTCTTCAGACTGTAGCACATTGACATTTACTGAACTGGGGACAGATAAAAATTTTGACAAGAGAAAGACAGGTTGTTTGCTCCTTTGTGGCAGAACCAGTATTGAGACTTTGAGCCGTGCTGGTGGCACAGGCAGAGTGGGTGCTTGCTGCAGCTCTGGACTGAGTCAGAAAACACCTGAGATGGAAGGAGTTTGTGATGGATTTGGTCAATCTGGGGATCCAAGACTTCTCTAAATAATTCTGAGAATAGAAAGTGGTGAAAAACTGGGACAGGATCAAAGAAACCCACACAGTTCCATTCCAGCTCTTTCTGCCTCCAGCATCATCTGGTTAGAGTTGATGTGGTTGGCTGTGGGTTGAAAAGGCAATGTGACTGCAGTCCTAAGTGTTCCTATGGTGCATCAAAAGACAGGAAAGTTTGAAGAAATACACAATTTTATCAAAATAAGTGTTTGGTATGTTGCCTCAACAAAATGATATATAGAGAGTTTTCAGTAATGCAGATAACATTAATGCAAAAAAAATTTAGAAGATTGTGACTGCACACAATTCTTAGGCTAATTTTTACTGTATTTTACAACAGTTTTGAACAAAAAATAGCATTTTAGAAAGATTTTCTGTTTCCTATACTTATATTAAAAGGGTATTGAAGTGCAAAGGTCACTCATTTTTCTAAAAGGTGTGGTGACATAGATGAAAATGTTTTATCATGGTATTAAATTTGCTTCATTACAAATTTTGATCACTATCAGGTTGCTATGATTTTAGTGGTGAAAAACTGAAAAAATCAAGTTCCACTAGCAGAGTTTTGAAATGCTATGTCTAATATTTCCTTTGAAATATTTTTGTCACATCATTTGTTCTTAGTAGTTTGTTTTCCTAATCTTTGAGTTTTATATTTTCACAAGAGTCTTTTTATTAAAAAAAAAAAATTCTGAGTAACTCCCTCATAAGAGAAAAAGAGATGCCAAGTTTGTTTAGTATATTACATATTGCTTGCCACTTTGATAGTTACCTAATTTGCAGACAAGGGCATAATTTCAAGTTGGCAAAGTCACCTTGAACTTTGATTTCAAGAATGCTATTTTATTAACACGACCTGACAGACTCCCATAAACCACCAAAGTTGTGCAATGTTTCTCCTTTGTTTTCATCTCTTAGCACAGATTTGTTGTTTTCAGAAAAGATTGACATTGCACCATTTCTGGAGCAATGTGAATAGCTTTAAAAGTCACCTCTTCTAGAGAAAGATTACTATAATCTATTATTTAATCCTCTAACTAATCCATGAACTGTCAAAACCAGTTTGATTACTGTCTATGATAAATGAACAGAAAAAATAAAGCATAGGATACCCCAGGAAAAAGCTACATATAGGAGCAATTTTTTTTTATTGCACTTTTCTATGTACTTATATATGCAAGCATACTTCTATCTGGCAATTTTCTTAATTTATCTACATTTTCCCTTCACAGTTGTGTCAGTTTCCACTAGTCATTTATTTGCCTTTTTTTTTTTTTTTTCCAGAAAGTAATCAGTCAAGATTAGGACTCTGCCATGATCGACGCTTTTTATACACATACATATCTATAAATGGATATATATAAAAACGAGTAAGGCCCAGAGTCTGCAGTCACATGAGTGACAGACCAAGTGTGACAGTCCTTGTCCCTAGCAAAGGCTGCAGCTGCTCTCCCAAAGCCTCTTCAGAGCAGTACAAGGAAGAGTCAGCCAATGAAGTCTATACCAATCAAGTTGGGAAGCATCATTGGTAGGCAAGACAACAAGAACAGCAGGCAAGATAGAAGTTAAGGACCAAAGTGAGAGAAGTGAGATGAAACCTGATGTGAAAAAATTCAAGTTCATGTACCAACAAGTTACAAACAGTTTTTGCTGTTAATATAAACAAGATTTGCAGATGCATAGGATAATTTTGAGCTCCCAGACATGTAATGATCAAAATAAAATGCATCCAAAAAAAATAAAAGGAAAGAAAAGAGATAACAAAGTGTATCAGGATAGGAATTGACATCAAAGAGATTGAAGAATAAATGTCATTCTACAAGGCATTAGGCATTACCCTGTTCAGCAGTATTCAAGCATACTCAGGAAAAGGAAATCCTAAGTTCAGCAGGAGAAGCACTACCTTGACAACAGGAGGATAAGAGGACACCTAGGAACACTGGCTATGTCAGTCTGTCCAACTGAAAACTGAAAAAATGTAAGTGTCTTGAAAATGTATCAACAGAATAAATATTAGAAGGGAGAAGACTCATTTAAGAAAAAGCAAAAAAAGAAAAGTGCTAAAAGGTCATGGTAAACAAAATATTCATAAAGAAGTAAATATCGATCATGGACACGTTCAGGATGATAAACAAAATGTTTCCAAGCACCAGAGTGATGAGGTTAGAGATGGTCCTCCAAAATGGTGGGCTGGTCACCAAGGGCACTGCAGCAGTCTGAGAGGTGAAAGACCTCTCATGGCCCTAGTCTCAGAGGACCAGGGTCTGTATAATCCTGAAGAGCATTTGTTTAGCCAGAAGGATGGGAGAGCAATGGAAAGTGGGCAGCGAAACTGTTGTATCCCATCCCCATCTTGAGGAACCAAGCTATGAAGCAATGCCTTCTTTTATGGTAAGGAGGCATCTCCCTCACCAGTAACCTCCACTACATACACTCCAATTCATCCCTTGCTGGTGGCTGGAGCAACTGCTGTTGGATTTTCCAGAGCTTTTAGATACATAGAAGAGGTAGAGGTTTGCCCATGCTGAGCATTCGTGCTGAAATATGATGCTCCACAAACCACTGCAGTGCAGAAAGGAATAAATCTCTTTATTATGATTTTTTTTTAAGTCCTAAATAAAAGGAAACCATTAATTACCCTGATAGTTCATTAATTGGCTTGTTAGAAGCTCACAGTTTGCTCAGGATTTCCTAGCTTACAGGGCATCAGAAAGATCACACTTTTCTGAAGCTTGCAGTAAGTAGCTGCTAGCTATGGTTACTCCCCAATATTGAATTAAAATGCTGGGACAGAAGACAGAAAAAAGACCAGGAATAGAACCAAAGCTGCCACCTGTTAACTTCACTAAGACCTGGCATGCTCCTCTGGGAGCAGCTCAGCATGTTGTTAGAGCATCATTTTGTGAAGACTCCCTTCTCACCACACAGCCCTTCAGAAGTTGGTTGGAGATGACTGCACATTGCTAAATACCTTGGTGTTGTGCTGAATTGCCTCATTACCCTACCATGAATAAAGGAATGCTATTAAGTCAGGCATAACTGGAAGCTGTAATTGCAAAGCGATCTGGACCTCATACTATTTATATCTGTAAAACAATTAACCTTTGCTCTTTTCTTTCAACACTCAGTTTTATTTTCTTTTTGAAATGATAAAGGGAATGAGGTTTGTGGGCATTTCCTAAGTAACTCTGCACACAGCTGCCATCATTGCTTGCTCCCAGGGGTTTCTCTCTCTTCAGCACTCACATCTAAGTTTCTTCAAGTAGTTGTATACAGGGGCTGGTGCTGTGCCAGCCTCTTCTCGTTTGTGTGTACTTGTTGTCTCTTAGCTGCTCAGAGACACAGAATAAAGATTTCCCCAAGGTAGAGGGAAATATTTCCTTCTGTTTCTCAGACTCACAGGGCAAATGCCACTCTTTGTGTTTTCTTGTCATCTCTCCGTCTCTCCTTATCTTCTTCTTCCAGAAACAAAAATATTTTGTCTTGAAGCAAACTTTCTGCATTCCACTTGCTATTTTTGTGAGTGGTATAAGGCAAATGCCTGCTTTTCATTACTCTAGCAGTCAGCCAGATATTTTTTTCACAAGGCTTGGAGAATACTTACCCGAAAACGGATGCTTGTACATCCCTGTGTATGTGAGTCACCCTTCACCTCCGGGGTCATCACCTGTAACTCAGGGGGAAGAGATCTGTATTTTGAAGTTCAAGAAGGACAATACTTCTGGTTTTATGCTCACAGCTCATTGAGTTTTAGAAATAATTTATGTCAACTCCATCCTGAGTCTGTGCCACATGGCTCCACTAACACACCCACAAAATCTATTAGAAGAATACACTGGTTGACTGCATTCAGTGAAAATGTTGCATGTTTCCTGCAGAGTGACAAATTCCAGCATTAAAATGAGGTCTCTGTATCAGCACACATGGAGGCAGAAGGGGATTAGAGTCCTTTCAATATTCAAAAATGTATAAAGTTGAGGCTTGATTCAAAGCCTGAATCACAACCCATTGAATTTTCTGGAGTAAGTCCAGAGGCTGCAGTAGGCTTTGGATCACTTCCAGCCTCCAAAAAAATAAATAGGTGAAATTTCATATCCTGATATATATGAGAGCCCACATTACATGAGTTAATAATTTCATTTGGGACCGCAGCTCTGCCCATCTTGTCAAGTTTGAGGCTTTTTTAGCCTCTTAAAAACAGCTGTAGCATGAATGGTCTGAAGAAAACACAAAGTCGATGTCTACACTACACAGCGGGGCATTCTACAGAGATCCCAGAGCCACTGCTGACTGCACATTGTCCTTCCTCTCAGCTGCATGGCACCGTGCCCAGGCTAATAAGACCTGCTGAACAGCATAGTTTGTTAGCGTCATAGCAGCTTGGCTTTTAGAGCTTTCGATCTCCTCTGTTTCTCCCACCCATCCCCACATGGAAACCCAACCAGTTTCTGTCCTATTCACTCAGCTGCTTATAGGATTCCTCCATGATATGTTTCTCACAAAATGGTTCAGGTTAGAGAGTCACCTCTTTTAGCCAATTAAGTTAACCTGGTCCCTCTCGGTTGACTATAAAAAAAAGAATGGCTTTATGGGAGCTGCTCCATGGGCAGATGTAAGTGGTATGGAGCTGCTGGGAGTGTGAGGAGAAACAGCTGTGCCAGGACATCTTCTGTCACCCAGCTTCCACCAAGGAATTCACCTGAAGAGTTTACCCTAGAAATATTACCATGGCCTGTCATCTAAAAATGTTTGTCTTTTTCTCTCTTACAAACAGTGCACCAAGTCCTAAACATCTTAACCCAGGTGATGCTTGCAGCATTCTATACTGACACAATTGTTTTGTTCTTGAGCAAAGCTGTAGCTCAGCATACAGTTAGAAATTAGGGATTCAGCAAGTAGATGCAAGTAGAACAATTACAATTAAAACCAGAAAAATCCTTTACTGATTTCTTTAGTCACACTTCAGTTCTTACAGGAGAGAAAGCAAATGTAAAAGGAGAATTGTATTGCTCCATCTGCTATGAGTTTCAAAACAGAAGAACTTTCCTATCATCCTAAACACACAAACACCAATGTGGTAGGATAATATTATTCCCAGACATTGGTTTCATCAAGTTTCATTCCCTCTTGAGACCATTGATTATGTTTCTGTGTGAGAAGAAAGACTATGATTGCAGGTTTCTCTCTATTGTGACACTTTCTAAATATTAAAAGGCAGCAGTGGCAATTTTGCTGAAAGAAGATGTGGTACACAAAGCTTTCCCACCATGCTTTAAAGTTGCTTTGAAAGTGGAGTGAATCAGCACTGTTTTCCAATTTCCAGGAAGAGGCTAATAACTCTTAGAAACTCTGTAGGAATGGAAATAACAGTTGGTCATTTTACTGCAAAAAATAGTGTTAGTCTAATAATGAATAATTTGAAACCTTCACATGACCCATTGTAATAATATTTTAAATCAAACAGTAAGGGATTTAACCCCATAAATCTGCAAATGGCCTAAGCCCTATGGGAATGACAGTACTGTTTTGATGGGCCAGACTCTGCACCAACGAAATCAAGAAAGACTTTTACTTTCCAGGGAAAAGGTATGAGACATTCATACTGTCAAAGCTCAGCCCACTGTTTTAAATGACAGTATCACCAACTGGCCACACTGAGTATTGTATTATTGGCATTTTCTCTCATCAGTCAAAATATTTTCCTAAGCGGTTTAAAAAATTGATCATCAGTTCAGCATAAAGAGATCTCACTCTTGCCTACATAGGTTCAAATCATGAGGACTCTCATTGCCCTGGCACCCTATCACTGCACACCTGATACATGAAAGGAGAATCAGGTAAGAGAATGAAGCAGGTGTGTGTTACCTGCCACTTCATATAAACTACTCCAGGAAAATTCTGCTTACCTGAGAGACTCCTACAGCTAAGTACTTGTTAATATTATGTTATTCAGCTCTATCGTGCATACTTGGGGAAAAAATATCTTTATTATTATGTGTATTTCAAAATATAGTTTCTTTTCCATTTAAAAAGGCATCAGTCTTTCTTACTCATCACAAGAAAGGTTCTTTCATCATCCCGGACCCAATTTCTGGTGTACAGTAAGGGTTTTTCAACCTCAACATACTGTAGCAGTGTTTCATGAATTAGCAGTGTTGAGGAAGAGGAAGCAAAGAATGCCAAAAAATCCTCCCAGTCTGGACAATATACAAGCAGGGTAAATCTAGAACCCAATACAGAAACTTATAAAGGTGACCTGAAACTAAGGTCAATATCAAAATATAGAAGCAATGTCATTGATAAAAATGTATGTAATATTTTATGCTGCATGTGCTCTCTCCATCTGGAACTATTCCTTATCATGTGCAAAGGTGTTTCTAACTAAAACCTCACAGAGGTTAATGTGTAGTTACCAATATTACATAAATCTGGTACTACTCTCTCTTTTTTCTTATAAAGTTGTAAAAATAGCACAGTAGATATCAATCTTTTCAGGTTAGCCCAACCTCTGCCTCTTTGCCAAGGCTCCATGAGCAGCACTGCCTCAATAGCTCTTGACTTTCTGATGGTGATAGCAGAAAATCACAACCCCTATTCTTTCATGATGTGCTCTCATGATGCTCTGAGAGTCATGGTGCAGGTTGAATGAGGATGGAGAAATTGGGAGGAGCAAATGAACTGGACCTCCTTTATTGCACATTTGCTTGCCAGTTGGTTTAATTTCTTGCCTACCAAAAGATTAATGTCTAGTTACTAAACCAGACTGCCTATGCATCTGCCTGTACTTGCTATTCCTAAGTCAAAGTATTTCAGATTTCCTGATTCAAAGCAAAATCCCCTTGAGATGCTACTACTCAGTCTAAGGAGTAACCTTCTCCAGGAAGAACCATAAAATCTTCATAAAGGTGAAGATGAAGATATGGAGTGTGGAGAGGGCAGAAAATAGAACTCCCATCCACATAAAAAACCCCACACCAGAAAAAGTCTCCCACCTCTTTCTACATCATCATCCTGTGCCCGAATCAGGGAAAATGCAGAAAAATGTAGGAAAAGTTTCTAAGATGGGAGGGAATACATCTGCAAATGCTTTTCTCCTTAACATTGAGGATTAACACTTAGTAGTAAGAAAGCAAATGGGAGACTCAGACAAACCCATAAGCAGAAGACACCCACTGAAGAAACCTGCTGCAACCTTCAGAGCTATAGCACAACAAGCAGCAGAATTTGCCAAGAGGGTGTAATGCCCTTTTGAATGAGGTTTATCTGCCACAAGACAGACCTGAAGAGGAAGACATTGGCTGATGGAGTTTGACATATGGGATCTGAAAATGGAAAACTGTCCACCCTTCTTCTACAGCTTTATCCACAGGAAAGAACTTAGAGCAGCCAGCTCTATCCATCTGTGCAGGTACCCAGGCTGAGCTGATTGCCTTTGTATTCAGGGAGAGGTGTCTTCAGAGAGCAATCTGTGAAAGCACTTTCACATACTTAAGCTTTGAAGTGTGCTTGAACAATATTGAATTCTCTAATCAAAAGAGTGTATTTCCAGTGTATAGTCATAGTGATGAGAGACAAATCAATGGACACAAAAGCATCAGCCCACTGTTCCCTCTATTTACAAACTATTTTCAAGATTTCTTTTTAGAGCACATACCTGCAGTGCCTCTAGCTAATCTGGCCCCTTGCAGAAGAGGAAGCAGGACTAGATCTATAAAGAAATCATCAGACAAGAAAGTCTTCTGATTCAAAGGCCTGTTGGACTTGGTTTCCAAGGAGAAATCCCTCTACACTCACACTGATGAGTGGGATTGACAATAACACTCTCAACTCATCTTGTAAATCCACCACATACCCCTAAAACGGTTCACTTAAAACACTATAAAGAAAACAGCTTTTGTGCCCAAAGCAACAGAAACGTCTGCTTATAATGAAAGGTGTCTGTGACTCTCTCTGACATTTTTCAGGTATTTCAAGCTGAAATCCACTATGCAGTATAATGGCAATGCTTCCCAAAGACTTCGAACACAATGCTGAATATTTTAGGCACATTAAAATAAAAATATTCCCTTGACAATGTTGTATACTCAATTCCAGCACCAACAAAAAATAAAAGAAAGTATGTCTGTAAATGCTGTGGCATACTTACAACATTTTATAATTATCACTTGGAGCAGAGAGTGGGTGGTTGTCTTTTCTTTGACAGTTCTCACATTTTTTCAGTCTGAGTAAGTGTGGAACGACAGGAAGCTCTGACACCCTGCAAAATATATAGCATAGCCAACTCTTGTACTTCCATTTTTTTCCAGCCAGGGAGGGTTCATTTTGTCTTGCTTCAGGATTTTTGGTATAAGAGTTTGTTTAAGCAGTCTGGAATACAGTCCGTGAAGGAAAATTAGCGTGCTGAAGTGGCCCGAGCCTGTATTGTTTTGCATGTGATTTTACTTTTCCTTGGGCTGCTGTGCTTAAAGTAAAATTGTTTTCAAATATATGCTTTAATCTTACCATTCACTATTAACAGAAAATAACCTGTGTACACATCACCCCTTGAAAAAAAGACCAAACCAAAACAAAACCAGACAACAATGAAATTTGCACCCAAGAAACCTTACTGCATGTAAGGGGGGTTTGTATTTGTATTTGCTATTTTTTCTAATTAATAGCTTGTTATAGCATCTCACCATCTTCAGAACAATGGCTGCAAGTTTTAGCACTGAATACTATAAATATGTTTATCTCAAAATTTGCAGTAAAGCTTTGGTAGTGTACCTGGATATCAAAGACAATGGTCTGTTGGCCACAAAATGACAGTAAAATCTAGTGTACACAGTAATTCAGTGTAAAAATTCCCTCCCTGAGCATTTAATAAAACATATTCTTTTTCTCTGCTGTTGTTGTTTGAAAATGTAAGTGTTTGAGGAATAATGTATGACTGAACACATAGAAGAATATCATAGGAATAGCTGTCTTGTGTTACATTACAATCCAGGGTTTGTATGTTCAAAGTTCTTATGTCAGACAATATTATCTTGGGAACTGATTCTGCAGTCAATGAAATCAAAGAGTATTTTGTCACTGATTTCACAAAAACATGCTCTAAAAGAGTAGTCATTTCTCAAAGCGAAACACTTCTCACTTCTTCTTACAAACCTTTTAGGTAACCCATAGGAAGATGCAGAAGACTGGAATTAGGATCTACTGAATGCAAAAGGAAAGATGCCTCAAGGTTATAGACAAATGCACCAGCACTCCCCAGCACTCCTTCGGATTGGACTGATCTTGAGTAACAACCAACACCATTTCCAAAGTTTGGTCTTTGGGTTTGTCTCTGATCATCTGCACTCAGTGGTGCATGATTTTCATCCTCCTCATTCAACATAAGAAGAAATGTCAGTAATTGTTCTCTAAGAAACAGATCAGTGAAAGCTCCAACAAACAATACTTTCTGCTCTTGTAAGAAACTGAGAAACTTAAATAAATAAAATCAGCCAAAGTAGTGTAAAGGCAGTGACAGCTTTCCATTTAATTTTAGCAGACAACTATTTTGAATTGAGCTACAGTACTGCCCTAAGTTCTTGCACTGCATAGTGAATGCAGCAAAGAAGCTTGTTTCCTTGAGGCTTAATATTGGACTAATGAAATCCTAGAAGAATAGAAAAAGAAAGCTGATCAAAAATCTCCTGTGTTGCTCTTACTTTTGGGTTACCCTCAACAATGACATGCTGCAACAGCTCTATAAAAGCATTAGCTTCTTTTCCTGTAGCTATCTAAATGCAATACCAGCATCAGTCTGGTCAGGTTTACAATTGAATATAAATCTTTAGAGGTAATATGTTTCATTTAGACAACACATTAGCACCTCTTACCATTTTATAACCTGCAAATCTGGAAAATTGTTTTTCCTTCATGTTGCTGAGATGCACAAATGCATTGTGATCCTTTCAACATCACACTTCCAGTCTTCTGCTGTTGTTCAAAACCCATTCCTTTGACTCAGAAAGCTGATAATACATTTAAGATGGGATCAGTGACTATATATACATGGTGGGTAACTTCCAAATACCACAATAACAGAAGGACAATAGGGTCCTAAAAAGGGAGCATTTTTAGATTGTTAAGTACCAGAAAGTATTGAAAAATGTAAATGAGGAAAAATGGCTAATTCATCTGGCATGAACAATTAAAACAGAAGTATACAAACACTTTTTTTGTTACATAGAAAACCTAATTAAGCCCTAAATACAAAGCCATCACCCATCCCATCTTCTTATTTGTACCATGTATCTTAAAAAAAAAAAAATCATGTGAATTACATTACAAACTTGGTCTGGTTATATTTTCCCAAAGTATCTCTCAAAATTGTCATTTAATTGCTAAAAGAGGCACAATGCTGCAATTTTCTGAGTGTTCTGATAAAGTGCCCAGTGTAGATAGATAGATAGATAGATAGATAGATGGATAGATACACAGAGATATATAGATGTCACAAAACTTTTTAATCAGTTTTTAACAAATTTTGTTAACAAGTTCAAATGGTCTACAAAAAATTTACCATGAGAGCTAGAGAGCCACCTAACTGGAGAGACTTGGCTTTCACCTTGACCCACACTTCCTCACAGTCCTGCTCCAGCCATACTCTGACTTCGGCTTTAAGATTTAGCAGCTCTCTAAAATTCAGCAGCTCTGTAACAGTCCCAAGGAGGTTTTTCCATAAGGATCTATTTGACCATTGCTGTAATTCACTCCTGAATCCCTGTCACACTTTTCTTCTAACTGGATACAAACCCAGCAAGTTGTACGTACAAACTAGCAAAGCCTTCTCAGTGCTTTGCCAGGAGGGTAGGAAATGGCTAACAGCATGAAGTGGCCCAAGTAAGTATCACCATCCTGCTTCACTTTCTAAAACAATTAAAGCAACACTTTCATACTGTTTTCTGCTCAAACTAGTTAGTGTATGAGAACAAACTCCCATTTACATATACATCCTGCTTTGTGTGTGCAAACATATGCTTGCATGGACACTTAAAGGTTTGTTTGCAACTCCAGTTGTGTTTGCACATAGCTGAGCCAGGCACAAGGTTTGAAATGTTTTTCCCTTAAATTTTTCTACTGAGAATGAATACAGTTCATCTTAGGAAAAAAAATACCCACAAACAAACAAACAAAAATACCCGAACACTTTTTGGAGTGCTCTAAGTAGCAGGAATAGGCTGATACAGAAACTATTGCTTTAGTTACTGTAACATCATTTTCACGATGCTATAGAACAGTTCAAATACATTTATTGATTAGCAATAATGTAATTACAATGGAAACCCCTGTTCTCCAAATGTGAAAATGTATTTGCTAATTCCCTGCTCCAGGGTACAAGGGTACAGGGTACAAGCATGGAAAGAAAGCAGCAAATTACACAAAATAAAGAGCCAAAGGGCTTTAGGACCACACAAGTGTACCTTGTTAGGACTGGAAAGGGTTACCTTTGTGCCATTCCAATTCCCATATACAATCATTACCCCTAGAATGGATTCATGTTGTGCCATTTTCTCTGCTAGCTACAATAACAATGAAGTTTTCAAATCCCACTCCCCTCTTTGATTTGATGGTCATTCCTGTTCCCTCTTTTATACAGTCTGGCAGTCTGAACAGAAAAATCACCAATGAATCAAAATACTCCTTTTCATAGGGAAAACTTTTGTTCTTCACTTTTTTTTTTTTCAACTTTCACCTTTTGCTTTCACCATACCTTTCAAAGAGGGCCCGGGGAAACCACCACCCATCTCCCCTGAACTGACCCCAGACTTTATTCTTCTGCTGCAGTGATTCCCACTCTCCGTTAGGTGGCATTAGTTCAAATTCCATCTTGAAGCAAATTGGTCCAATGACTGTGCTCCCCGTCAAGTTTCCTCCTGGAGTTTGCTGGACCAAGCCTTCTTTCACTCTTTCTCTGGGGATGTTGCCCATGCCCAGAGCTGTTAATTCTGTAGGCTTGCCAGGGTCCCCTTCCAAAAACATGCCTTTTGCAAATGTATACCACTTTGATGCTTAAATAATGTTTTAAAACATACCATTTCCTGTGAGTTTCTCTAGCTCCTTCCAGTGTGTAGAAAGAACTGTGCATGCACTTACATGTTTAATAGAAAGCATGTGTATAAAACCAACAAAAGAACTATAAACTGTTGTCCAACATTATATTGCTTCTTTACAAAGGGTTAAGTTGTTAGAAGGTGAAAAGGAAGCAAGTGCTTCCTTATCTCATTCCTAAATTACCTCCAACACAGAAGGGAATAACACAAATCCGGCAAAACCAGTTGTTAGTTCTGTGAAAGACAGTATTATATAGTAAAAATACTGGGATATAACACACCCTGCTTTCCAACAAAAATTTTAAAAAATTATTTCTGCAAAATGCAACGTAGAAGGTTCACAAGTTCCCTTGAGATAAAAGGAAGACTGAATAAGATGAAATGGGAAGACTGAAATGAAAATAGAGGGGGACATGGTGGCTGAGGGCTGCAGCTTGCTGCAGAGCCTAGGGAAGCTGAAGCTGGCAGTTCTAAATCAGGGCAAGACAGAAATAGCTTTCAAACATCTGTATCTCCTGTTTACCTTTTACACAGAAAAGACTCTTTAATTGCAAATGTAAAATTTCTTCAAATGCCCTGCAGTTTGCCTTGGCAAGGAGGGCATCAGGGGGAACATGAGGAAAAAATAAGGAACATAGGGGAAAAAATAGTAAATTTCTTCCAGGAACATAGGGAAAAAAATAGTAAATTTCTTCCACTTCTCTTCAGAGTATGGGAAGAACTAAACACAAGACTAACAAGGGAAAAAACAGTTATGAAAACAACAACAGATCAGTGCTGTCCTTTGCTCTAAATATGCACTATGTTTACTCTCCCCTCTTCCTGCAGTTTTATGCCAGTCTTTTTAGGTCAGAACCCCCTAGTTCTTATAGGCAAAGGACCCCCAAAGTATGTCAGCTTTATGGCTTCAGGCACACCATCTTCCTGATGATATTGCTGTACCTCAAGCACAGCAGAGGCCTTTCTCCAGGGAAAAACTTTTTCAAAGGCTGCATTTATACTGAATATTTTTTTAAACCATCTCAACTTTGACCTAGCAGCTAGGAGAGTGCAGGTTCTGGCAGCAGCTCATACTGTAAACCTCATTTTCTAAAGAGATTAAATTTATGAGAGCAATTTGCCTGTTCCTTCCTGTCTGTTTCTCAATCTTGTCCCACTCACTCATCTCCCTTGTAATTTGGGATCTGTTAGCCACTGTCAATATGAAAGGAGTAGGAGTCTTACAGATATACTGATGCTTTCTCCTTCCATGTAGGTGAAGAGCTGTAAACAGGATGACCTGATCACATCATCTAATTTTGTGTATTTCTAAAGAAATGGAATGAAGGCAAGGGTGGAAGTTTCCATAGGAAGGAAAAAAGAGCAAAGGATGAGACAGCCCAGAGAACTGGAAATAACAGGAGGCAAAGGCCATGTTTTCCAGCAAGAACACTATCTTCTTTCATGAGGCTCCAGCATAAACAAAATGATACACAACATCCTGACAGCCTGCACTTCTCAGGATCCACTTCCATTTACTTTCACGGGATTTCCCTCAATGCAAAAAGTAGCATCCCCCCTTTGCTTGTCTGATGGGCACAATGGCTGGTGCCCTCAGGATTGTTGATTCCAGTGCTGCTGCTCCAGTTTCAGCAGTACCAAGATGCTCAGGTCAGCACTGAGGCAGGGGACATGTCCTGCTACACCATGGAGGCACCCCCTGGCACACAGCAACCTCCAATAACTGCTGGCCCTATTACCTATGCTGATATTATAGGCAATAAAGAAGCCCTCCAAGTATGAAGGTGAAGATATCTCAGTCTTGTTCCTGAATATTTTCAAAAGCATGAAGTCCTGAAGTGCCTGTTTTGCAAAAGATCTCCAGCTGGAGGTTTTCTTCTTCTAATGTTCACCTACAATTGCACCTACCCCACAAGGTCTGAGTTGTTTACCTGAATAAAATTTCTAGCTTAAACTAATTCTGAAACTTTGCTCTGAAGATCTGCTCATTTTCTCTCAAATTGCGAGACTGCCTTGAGAGGCAACCCATTGCAGAGGCAGACTAAAGTGGAGGAACACGCATTTGGAACTCACTGAATTTTACCTTTGCCTAAGAAAGAAAAAAAAAACGAAAAAACTTCAGAGATATTTTGTGTGCATGCAATCATTTAATTATATTTAATAGCAATTGGAAAAGAGGAAAAAAATTGACAGTTTTACTGTGATTTGACAACTTTTGCTGAAAATCCAGTGGACTGAACTGCCACAATTTATTAAATCATACATTGTCTAAGCCCACTCAATCCTGCATTAATTAAAAAAGACAAATCAGACCTTGAAAAAAGTTTTATCAAGAGAAAACAGACAACAAAATGCCCAAAACCTCCTGTGATTTTTTATTAATGGCACCATCATTTCAATATAAGGATTTTAGAAGTGATATCTGAAATTGGCAGGTCCTGCTGAGCAAAAACAACAAAACCAAAACCTCCTCATGGCTTTTAATTTGACTGACAAATTAAAAATACAATCTCAAAACAAGACTATTGGAAGGGATGAAAATGATGGCAGCAAAATTAAATCCAATCCTAATGGCATCAAGTAGCAACTTTTTCTGCTACTTTCCCAACTCTCCTCAGAGTTACTGCAAATTTTAGACAAGTAAGATTGACCCACCAACACTATTTGTCTGTATTTAGTTGAGTCAATCAAATGTCTAAAGACTTTGTGGTGCTTTTATTATTATCAATTCAATGTAAGTCAGTATAGAATTCCTGTCCATCTGCTCCAGAACATATATCAAAAGCCAGGACTGGTCTTTCAAGGAGCCTGACTCGAAAAAGAAATGCCCTTCTCCTTTACAGTACCTAAACTGGGGATGTCTGTAGTAACCCTGAGACTATTATGCTGTGACTGCTTTAAAAACTGTTCTAGAAGAATATAAGTAATGGTGGTAGGTTAGTTAAAATCTAAGCATACCCAAGAAAAAAGAGAATGCCAAGTTTTTGTTCAAATGCATTGTACAGGTCTTGTGTCAAGTATGCTTCTTGGCTTAATGCTATTTGCATCATCTGCATGTATGGTTGACCACATTCTGGATTAAACTTCATGCCATTTTGAGAAGGCTGGAAGCACTCATAGCATAAAAGCAGATTGCATTTTCTCTGTCATTGTGTACTTCTACAGAAGAAAAGGAAAAGATGTGTAGTCACGTCTACGCATTTGTGGTCAGGGTTGAAGACTGCATGATCCCAAGCACAGTTCTATGTGCAGTGGTACATAGTTCTGAACTAAAACTCATCTGCTATTATAAGAGTTGGGTTATTTAGAGTAAGATGACTACATCATGCAAGATATTTCTCAGACACTTTGGATTTTGAAGTCTGAAATTGTGTTTTACACACCAACTATGTATATATTAAAGCTACTCATATACTATGGCCTGTTGGCTCAGGAAGGTGAAACTGGAAAGCAAATGGATTGTCTGCATCGACCTTAACACTCAGTCTCCAGTATTTTCTTTGGATGGCCCTCAGCCCACCTTGGGGTTTCATGCCTCTCATCCTGTGAAAGACCCTTGGCAGGTTCACAGTTGACCCCTGTGGAGTGACAATTAAAAAAGAGAGAATTCTTACAGAAAACTGACAGCTTTGCTAGTGTATTAGTCGACAGTTTTACAGTTCTCTCCTGCTGCCTGGCAGGCAGCATCTCTTGCTCCTCTTTGCAAGGGGATGCTCCTGCAGCTGTGAGCGGGACCGGCGCCTCCCGGGGCTTCACAGGCTGGGGCTTGTGGCCCCCAGGCAGCGCCCACCCTGCCCCGCCTCCTCCCACTGCCCCTGCCACCAAATTACATATATAGATAAGGGGACTGCCAGACAAAAAAACCAAACAAACAGTACCAACACCCAGCCAGAGCAGCGGTTGTTGGTACTTTTCACCGCCTCTTCGCATAATTAATATATTCGCGTTTCCTCCCACTCTCCCAATGGGCTACCAGCTGCTGAAGTCCTGAATAGCGAGCTTAATTGGGCTTTGTCATGCAGAATACCTCCATTTTCTATAGCAGGTTACAAAGGGGCCCTTGGCAGACGTGGCGGGCTCCTCTGCAGACGGCAGGTCCTGCCTGGCTGCGCCCATCACCTCCGCACACCGCGCAGGTAGCGCCGCCGCCAGCCCCTCCCGGCGCAGGGCCACCTCCAGTTCACCGCCCCCAGCACAGGATCACCTCCAGCCCAGCGCTGCCCGAAGATGCCCGGGGCAGGGTCACAGCTCCCTTCCCACTGCTGCCTGGGCTGCTACACACCACCCCTGGGTCGCTCCGATCTGGCCGGGCCCCTTTCGCTTTTCGAACACGCGAAGAATGTCAGCCAGAGTTTATTTCTGACACGACCTTTTATTAAAACTCGGACCTTATGACCAAATGTGATGAGGGTTAATTGGCAAACCCCGGACTCGAAAGAGGTTGGGCATTATAGGCTAATCATACACTCTCTATGTGATATAAATGGTGCAGAGTAAAGGGTGTCGATATTCACCGTGAGTTACAGCTAATCACCGTTTGGAATACAAGCTACTACTTCTGGCCATTCACTGGCACTGTTTCCTTCAGGCTTATCGTTTTTCCACCCTCTTGTTTCTTGTTTTGACAGTTTAAATCCAGGTCTATATGACATACAAAGCTAATAAAATTCTCATTTCATTGTTAATCTGATTTCACCACAGTATAGGTTTTTACCCTCACACCTGCATAGCAGGGTGTAATTCCATTAATAATAATGATAAAAAAACCCAAATCAACATATTCATTGCATGTCTTTTCCCTGATGATATATTGTGAGCAGTGTGAGTTGAAAAAGAGCCATTTATTCTCACCGTGAATGAGTCTGCCTGGAACTGAAGACTTCACCTGCCTCCTCAGTCAATTAGGAATGTATCGAAAATTCTACCAGAAAACGAGTTAAATTAACCGTTAGCTAATTTCCTTGTGTCCCTCCTACATAATCCCCCCTTTTCAGCTTGCCCCAGAAATTACCACATGTTGCAAGGTTCAAATAGTGCCTAATGAAACAGTGACTAAATGGTTCGCTCAAACCCACAGTGAAGCCCTTTCGCTGTGCCTTCAAAGCCTGGGGAGCGGCAGCGGTCAGGGGTCCCCTTCTTAAAAAAAAAAAAAAATTTATATATACATACCCTATATTTTTCAATGTATATATATACTCGACACATATATCGAGTTTGGCAGCCCCGGCAGGGCTGCGCCGTCCCTCCCTTCTCATCGCACACACTCCGGAGCTGGGGCTCCCCGGCTGTCCCGCGGGCGGAGGAAAGGTGTCGTCCCACTCGGAGCAAGGCAGTCGTGGGACAAGGGCCGGGGACCTGAGGGGGCAAGACCATGGAGAGACTGTGCCTACACGCAGGACCGCGGGACCGTGTCCCGGCGCGGGTGAGAACACGCGTGAGCTGCCTGGGGAATTCCATACAACTCTATTTCCAACACCCCGTGTCTGTGCTTTCTCCGAGGGTGTAGAAAATGGTTTGGAAAGGACCGCCCATGTATTGCCGGGCTTTGCCAGGAGGCAGCATTGCCCCCGGGGTGCCGAGGTCTCCCTTTCGCTTTCTCTACATTCACACGAAGGCGGAGCGTTTTCCCTCTTTTACACAGCGGTTCCACGTAAATTGTAAAGCGTGATTTTACAGAGGTTCCTTAGTTTCAGGACGGAAAGAAGAAAAAGCAGCTCTGGGTCGGCAATCTTGTGTGCAAAATCCGCCCGAAGAGAAGCTTTGCCCCGCAGTTACAAGCTCTCATTCCTGTCCAAAGCGGCTTCACTGAAGTGTCTTCTAATAAAACTGGGTGAATTCCGTAAAGAGAGTAGAGTCACTTATTTGAAACGGTGAGGCTAATACAAAGTCATCAAAGCACTATGGTTCTTGTCTTTAAGTGACAACCCTCTTTATTGAACTGTTTGAAATACGCCTCCTGCTTTTCAATGTCTCTCTATCCATCTTTGTCTGCTCTTCAGAAAAGCAGACAATATAAAGCAAAGCCTGGCGAGCTCCCCACGCTCTGGCTTGGGCAGTGCCAACGTTAGCCTTGAAATTGTCACTCCTTCATTAATCTGAAACTAGTTATTTTTCCAGAGCACACAGCACACGCTTCCGATCTCTTTGGGTTCGCTTCCAACAGCTTAAATCCCCCCGGACACGCCGGCTGGGGTCGGGGCAAGGGGGGAGGCGCGGAGGGGCCGGGGCCGGCGCATCGCCCTGAGTGGGGCCGGCTGGGAGGCGCGCAGGGGGGCGGAGAGGGGCGCGGAGCAGATCCTGCGTGAAATCGGCGCTTTCACGGCGAGCTTGAGCGCGCTGCAGCGCAGACACACGCCCCGAGGTTTCCCGAGTGGCACAGTGGGTTCGGACTGTTTGTTATTCCACTGTCATGCGGGACGCCCCGGCAGCTGCCCAGCGCACGGCTTTCCGCCACCAGCGGAGGCCTGGCGGAGCGAGGGAGCCTTCCCAGGGCCGGCGTCCCACCGCGGATCCCCGGGCCCGGGCTGTGAACTTCCCCGGGGTTTCTCGCCCAAACTGAAACCTAGTTCAGCCTACGGAGGTGGGCGGAGGCTACGGGATGCTCTTCCCGTGCTCGTACTTTACGTGCTTTCCAAGCAGGAGCGAAAACTTTAACAGCAACAACAATAGTAAAAACAGTAATAATAGTAATGATACCAGCAGTAATAATAATAACAACAACAATAATGGTGGTGATGGTGATGATGATGGAGGGGCGTTTCTTTGGCGAAAGACTGCGTGCGGTAACCTTCAGTCTCTGGGTTCAGGATGGGAGCGCTCCCCGCCCTGCCAGCACCAGGACGCTCTCCGGATTCCCAAAGCGGTGGCAATAGGATTTTCCCGTTCCGGGCCGTCCTATCCCCACTGGCACGACACAAACTCTCGAGTGGGCCTGATCCTTTCTGGTTGTGCCTTCGTCCTAAGGCTGAGCCGTCGTCTGAACCGCGAAAGAGGGGAAGAAGAGCCCCGGGCAGCAGCCGAGCCGTCGGGCAGCACTGACTCCGATTCGGCCTCCCCTTCTCCCAGGGGCAGTGCCAGGCACAAGGGAGCCGCTCCCGAGGCAGTGTCCCAGAGGTTTCGGGTCGGCGGGAAGGGCAGGAGCTGGAAATTAGGACAAGCTAGAGATAAATGCAGAAGGATTAGATAGACCATTGCCTCTCTTTCCCTTCTCCAAAACAGAGGTACTGAGGAAGGAGACATTTCCGCAGTCCTCTTGCCTGGATCCCGAGGTCTCTGCGCTGTGAGACCTCCTCTCCGTCAGGGCTTGGGCCCTGACTGATAAAGCCTAGCCAGCCCCGTCCACCCCAAATAGGATGCGCGGTCGGCCAGGACCACTGAGCTCTTTGGTCTAAGGGTCTCTGGAGCGCAGGACTTGTCCTGCCACAGTGTCCCGACCACACCGCGGGTGCGAGCTGGAAGCTTGCCATCAAGAGCCTGCACTCCCCCGTGCCCGGGACGACAGAGGTGCGAGACGCCGGCAATGGGCGTTGCAGCAAGGGCTTCGACAGCGGGGAAAGGTTCCGTCGGTGCCCAGAGGGACTCCAGAGCGGGATTGGAAAGAGCAGCTGGGAGAGAGCCGTGCATTTAGCACTGCAAAGTTCCGACAGCCCGCGGCCAGCACTGCCCGTGGGCGAACAAGTCCGATCAGGGCATGGGAGCAGGTTCAGCCGGGGAATTCACAACCCGAGAGGTCGGTGCCGTGGGTCCGATCTGGGCCGTGTAGACCGAGGTCAGGGATGGTCTTCAAGATGGATGCTTTCCTTCTCCGAAATTTTTAATTGGAAAGAGTTAATTCTAATTAAAGGAATTAAATAAATATCTGAGGGGGAAAGCTTCACTGGAGGAATTCTAACCGGACTGGTTACAGAAGGTCGGTAGCGGGATCACTCACACAGACATAACTCGTATCCCTTGCGCAAGTACCCGGGTTTTAGTTGTGCGACCTTCCCCTTGTGTGTGCAGGGCCCGGGGCGGCGGCTGAACCGGGGGTTCGGCATCCCGGAGGCGAGCTCAGGGACGGCTCACACCTGAAAGCCACCCAGGATACAGAGAGGTGCCGCCGAGTAATGGGAGGATGAGCAGCTCCAGCAGCAGCAGTCGCAGCCAGACACCACTTCTCCTGGCTGCCCGGAATGGGGCACATCTGGTGGATAACGCTCAGTAACTGCAGCTGGATTATGTCAGGACCATGCCTGGGACATATCTGGTGCCAAAAACGGGGAAAAGGCTGGGAAATCGCATGGAGCCTCACGACGTGAGGGCAGTACAGCAGTGCCCATTTGAACTGCTCCAAGGCTTTGCCTTCAGCCTCTCTACCAAAGAAAAGTAAGAGGCTAGTGTTTACTTGTTCAATGCACTTGTAACAACTGCAACATTCACGCTGAGTGGCAAAAGAAAAAAGCTGTTATCAGGGTGCTGCCCCATGTCCCCTTGGCCCTTCAGCCTCCTCTGTAGCTTCTGTTTCTGTTTCTGCTGCTGTACATACCCTCTACCTCAAGGGTCTCCCTCAAGCAGGCCTGCCTCCCTGTACACTCTTGTTCGGGCTGCAGACATCCTCTTCTAGCAGGCTGTTGGGCAAAAGACATGCCTTTGTACCCCAGCTACGGGTTATCTGATCCCTGCCAGACTGGACAGTGGCAGCTGAAGTCTGTCCTGGGTCTGTCCCCACAGCCCACTGCTCAGCTGTGTAGAACTCGTAGGAACTCAATATCGTGGAGACTCACTGAGATATCACATTGGCCTGCAGGTTCATATTGATCACAGGGTTACCACGTTATGAGTGAATGAGCATAACTTGCAAACAGAAAATCACAGTGACTGATTAATCTTTATTTCCACAGATAATTGTCTCTAAGTGGAATATTAAATGGAGTGCTGAACACTGCCTTTCTTGAAAACTACACTTCACACTTTGGGGGAGGAAAAAAATGGATAGTAAGAAGAAGGGAAACTAAAATGGGAAAACCAACACATTCTAATGTAAATTTGCCTAAATTTCTAACTGTTGAATGCTGTACATGGAAACCCTACAATACATGTACTGCAAATTAGGGTACACTCAACTTTCACTCCTGTCACATTGACTTGGACTGCCTAGAATTAGGTTCAGGTTGAGCTGGTTGTACCAGGCTTTTGAGATGTGTTGAGGCAAACCATTGCACCATTCCTCTTTCCCAAAATTTTTGGCATAAAACATTCACTTTGAAATAAAAGGAAATCTGGTGATTACAGCAACTGTCTCAACAACAGAGCTTGTATTCAATAATAATATGCCACCATTACCTCTCAACCCTTGAAAGATACATGCAAAAACACTGATTGCTATAACAAATAGCAACTAACTTAATTTTCCTTTTATTTTAAAGAAATTGTTGAATACTGCAGTGAACAGACCTCTCAATGAGTATTTTCTAGAAACAGGGGGAAATACCAATTTATTCACTGAGGTGCATTTTTCCACAGAGTGGCACTGGGAACAGATATACTCTACCAAGTGTATATTTGCAGTTTTAAAATATCTTTGAGTTTTTCATTATCCTCCAGTCTTATATTTCAAAGACTTTTTCTCACTCAGCAAAGCTTTGCTTTCCCAGGCTGCTGCAGGCCTGTTTACTCCCCCTTGTTACAGGTTGGGATGACACTGTTGAGAAAGTAGTCAGGACTTTGGGTGGAAATAACATATCCTCCCAGAGCTTTGAAGTTGGAAAAGACCCACTGTGATTATAGAAGCAAGCTAGACACACCTGAAATGTAGGAGAGGAACTACAGTTTCCAGAGACCACCTTGGCAGGTTTTAGGGAAAGAGGAGTCAACCCACTCAACCAGACCCTCCATGAGGGCTCCTGGCAGGAAGTCACAAGGACTGCAAGCCTTTGGCCCTCTGGTCTCTCCAGCCTGGCAAGTGAGGGGACTGCCACTTCAGTAAACAACATCCCCAGCTGCTCATCTGGGATCTGGGCTGCTGCTCTCTGTACTCAACTAAGGCAGTGAAAAGGTAGTGACATGGAACAGTGAGATTTTGTTTTCTAAGGCCGGGCTAGAGACATTGGTCTTGCCTTTCCCTTCCTGTCACACTGCGGTTGTGTTGGACACTGCCTCTGTCCCAAGTCCCAGAGCTGGTCCAGGCTGTGGGGCAGAGCCCACACTGGCCCCTCTTTATCCTACCCCAGGCCTGCTCAAGTACTTGGCCTCTCCAAAAGACAGGCAAGTAGTGCAAGTGTCAGTGTGCTGAGCCTAAGCACACACAGCCTGAGCCAAGCATTCAGGGTGCTTGCAGGCAAGGGAAATTGGAGACATACGTCTGAGGTGAAGTTCTGAAGTTAAGCATCAAACAGGAGAAATGTAGGGATTTTTGAGGGAATTATTTGCCAAAAAGCTTTTGGAGGTTGAAGTTGAAAGTATAGACTGTATTAGTGGGATTTTATTTCCACCCAAGGAAAAGATGTGAGCAGGGAATAACATAGCATGCAAAAGGCACTTCTGATTTGCTCATATGCCATCTGCTAGTATGGCAGGGACTAGGAAAAAAGTTATAAAGGGGCTCATTTGGGACTGACTAGCTCCGG
>JAWWMO010000138.1:46261213-46281268 GCA_035047845.1 Dendrocincla fuliginosa
TTGGCCCTCTGGTCTCTCCAGCCTGGCAAGTGAGGGGACTGCCACTTCAGTAAACAACATCCCCAGCTGCTCATCTGAGATCTGGGCTGCTGCCCTCTGTACTCAACTAAGGCAGTGAAAAGGCAGTGATACGGAACAGTGAGATTTTGTTTTCTAAGGCCAGGCTAGAGACATTGGTCTTGCCTTTCCCTTCCTGTCACGCTGCAGTTGTGTTGGACACTGCCATTTGCCACTGTCCCAAGTCCCAAAGCTGGTCCAGGCTGTGGGGCAGAGCCCACACCGGCCCCTCTTTATCCTACCCCAGGCCTGCTCAAGTACTTGGCCTCTCCACAAGACAGGCAAGTAGTGCAAGTGTCAGTGTGCTGAGCCTAAATCTCTCTACAGCATTCAGGGTGCTTGCAGGCAAGGGAAATTGGAGACATACCTCTGAGGTGAAGTTCTGAAGTTAAGCATCAAACAGGAGAAATGTAGGGATTTTTGAGGGAATTATTTGCTAAAAAGGTTTTGGAGGTTGAAGTTGAAAATATAGACTGTATTAGTGGGATTTTATTTCCACCCAAGGAAAAGATGTGAGCAGGGAATAACAAAGCATGCAAAAGGCACTTCTGATTTGCTCATATGCCATCTGCCAGTATGGCAGGGACTAGGAAAAAGTTATAAAAGGGCTCATTTGGGACTGACTAGCTCCGGCTCCATCTCACTCTGCACCAGCACCCTTGCAAGGAGCTCAGGCCTTTCAAGGCAGAGGCAGAATGCGACCTATGGCCAGGTGCTGCCCGGCACACACTACAAAGCATTTTAACCATCTCTCAATCTGACCCCCGAGTGGGTTTGCTCTCACATCTGCTCCCTAAACCTGGCCAAGGCACCTGAATGAGATCAACACTGAAAAGACTGGACACTGTCATGACACATGAGGGGGAAAAAAAAAATCAATTGAAAATCTCCCTGGAATAACATGCGCGAACGTTTCAGCCCAGTGAAGGGCCGATGTGCGCGGGCAACCCTCTCGGTGCGGGAAGAGCCGGGTGCTGCTGGACGGGGCAACTGAGCCGGGCGGCATCGCTGTGGCGGAGCGGGGAATCCCGGTGCGCAGCCCCTCAGCCGTACCCCGCTGCCAGAATCAGCGGTCCCGGGCCAGCGGCAGCCGGGTGTCCCCGACGCGGTGCTGCCGGGCAAGCAGACGGGAGAAAGCTGTCAGTCGCCGGGAGAGCGTGCGCTGGCTCCGACTGGGAAGGAACACAAAGCGGCTGGGCGCAGAGGACCGGCTGCATTTGCATTTCGGCTGGAGGGGAGCCTCCCCCCTTCTCCGCCCCTCAGCCGGCCCGAGTCGCACGGGAACAGAAAACATATTCGCGTTAGTACCGATGGCTTTTATTTTCACTCTTTGCGGGGATCTGACACATATATATACAGCAGTGCTTTCATCGTACAAAGGGCTTCAAAGGAACGCACCTTGCCCTAGCCAGTCCCCTTCGCTTCTGGGACTGGGCTGGTGCTTGGAGGTGGAGGGGGAAGTGCGGGGGATAAGAAGAAAAAAATTAAATTCTCGTCTGATCTCATTTATTTAAATAAATATAAATAATTTTTATATAAAACTATTCACAGACAAACAGCCGTCCCAAACTCAAACGACCGATCTTTATGTCTTTTCTTATTTTTGTTAAGAAGTCCGTCCAGAAGGTTCTCTACAGGTTTCAGTTTGTTTTTCAGTTTTTTATGTCTCGCCTTTCAGTTCCAAATGCGTTGTTTTTTTTTCCTTTAAACGGCCTGGGAGTAGATGGGGGGAGGCACCCTAGGCCATGCGAGTATTATCCCATGTTACATGTTAGGAAGAGCAGGTGCTCTCTGTCGGGGTTACATAAATAACGTTTTAGTTGAACTTTCACGACTAAAACATTTACATTCCGAAAATATATTTATATATCTCTCTTTCTATTACTGCAAAAGGATGACAATTAACCTCCCCGGCGGCAAAGGCCAGCCCGCTGTAGGTTAGCTGGCTGCCGTCCCCGGGCACAGGTGCCAGGTGAGCCACAGTGCCACCACACCGCTCTGGGCTGGGACCCGGCAGCGGCAGCGGAGCTCCGAGCCGGGCTCATAACGGGGACACCTCTTTATCCTCGGTAGCCGATGAGGGGGATAGAGACTCCTCGTCCTCCGACCGGGGGTAGTGCCCCTGGCTGGTGCTGCACTTGCAGCCCCCGTGCGAGTTTCGCTGTGTGCCTTTGCCTTCTTTCTTGTGCTTCACCCTCCTGTTTTGGAACCAGATTTTCACTTGCTTCTCGGACAGGTTCAGGTACGTAGCTATCTCGATCCTCCGCAGCCGGGACAGGTACATGTTGGAGGAGAATTCCCTCTCCAGCTCCAAGAGCTGGGTGCTGGTGAAAGCTGTTCTCATACGTTTCCCGTTTTGAATTTGGCTGGATTCGGACCCTCCTGGATGGAAGAGAAGAGCGAACTTCAGCGTGACGGGGGAAAGGGGAAGAGAGAGAGAGAGAGAGAGAGAGAGAGAGAGAATGGGAGAGAAAGAGAGAGAGAAAAGTCATTCCCCCGCAGCTTTCCGATCGGGGACAGCCGCTTTCCCTCGGGGGAACCCCTTCTCCCGCTGCCCCCCTCTCTCCCGGCGGCCGCAGGGCTCCTACCCATGCCGAGGCAGTGAAACCTCCGGGGGTCGCTGACGCTGTAGGTGGCGGCGGCGCAGGCAGGTGGGTGATGCGCAGGGTGTCCCAGGGCGGCGGCGGCGGGCACCGAGGCGGCGGGCGGAGGGTGCTGCGGAGGGTGGTGAGCGTGGCCGGTCCGCGGGCAGCACTGGGCCTCGCCCGCGGCGGCGGGGAACTGGCTCTTGAGCAGAGGGATGGCCCCGCCGCCGCCGCTGCCGCCGCGGGAGGAGTGCAGGTGCGAGGTGACACAGAGCGGGCAGACGCAGAAGGCGCCGCTCTTTCGGGACGGGCAGCCCGGGCCCGACACCGACATGACGAGGGGGGAAGGCATGCTCAGAGGGATGAAGAAGTCCTGGCCGTGATGATGCTCAGGCAGAGACGGAGCCGGCCTCGAGGAGTCTTTGATGATTAAGGAGTCGACATAGAAGGAGCGGGACATTGCGGAGGGCTGCGAGGCCAGGGGCGGCTCTCCCAAAGTCGGGATTTTCCTGCTTGGCCAAGTTGCCACTGAAGTCCTGGCGAGTCGAGAAGGTGCTTATGTTTGAGAGCTGAACAAAAGGGTCCCTGGAGAGGGCTGGTCTTAAAGTTCCCCCGCCTGGATCCCCTGCGCCGGGGTTTTATATCAACTATTTAAACACGTGATAGCTGAAAGCCTTGCAGATCTAAATCTCCCCGGCTTCCCAGGCCGGCAGGAGAGGCTGCCGGGGCGGGGGGGGGGGGGGGGGAACCAAAGCCGGGTAGGGGGGCGGCAAAGTGTGCGTGTTTGCTCGTTGCCCGATGACTTCACTCCTTCGCCTCTGCCTCAGATAAATTATAGGAGCAGAGAAAGCGGAGAGGGGGCGGCTACCCCGCTGCCCCGTCACACATCGCACTCGCAGGCATATCCCCCTGTCAACAAACCCTTGGTGTTGAGGGTAAAATTAATCGTAAGAAGTTTCTGCTAGGGGGTTTTCCCAAAGAAGAATGCTCCTTTCCCCCGCCGGGAGGGAACGAGAGGTGAGAACAGGTGATGCATTGAAACAAGCAGGTCAACGCCGCCCCACTCACTCCCAGCAAAATAACATCCAAGGGGCCGTGGATCCCACGGAAGCTTGGGACCGACACCTTTCCCCAGTCCAGTCCACTCTCCTCACTCAGGACTCCTTCAGGAGGCCCTTTCCGCATCAGAGAAGCCAGGGACACAGATGCAGGCATAGATATAAAGTTAGGGATGACGCGCGTTTGTGGATCTGCGCATACATATGCATGTCGGGTGGGTTATTTTTTTTCCTCGCCCTTTTCACCCCGAGCGAATCTTGCCAAATTGGCAATTACTGCAACGGACAAAGCCTTCAAATATCTGGACACTTCTCAGCCAAACGGTATCAAAACGGAAAACTTCCAAGTGAACTTCCCCGCCCGCCCCGGGACCGCAATGCGCAGCGCTAATGAAAAGCGAACATGTCAGGGAGGGATTCTTTGATCTCCACCAAGTTTGCTGAAGCAATCACTCAAAGTAAAATTGGATAAACAGCTAAATACGGTCGGTGGGTCCGAAGCGTTTCAGAGTGCATTAAAAAGCCAAGGTATTCACAGCATATTACGCGATTTTCCAATGACCTGTTTTATGGGAGTTTAAGAGGAGACTTATCATTAATAGCAGGGCGATCGTGTTGTTCTTTGGCAGATGCGAAGCGGCCGTTAAAACCGAGTGCGGATCCCATCCCACTTGACACGGGAAGGGGAAGCGACAATTATGCTCTAAAGCAGAAAACACAGATTACGCCTGATTACCGGAGGCTGAGCAGAGACTCGGGAGCACAGCAATAGCCGAAACGTGTTCAGAAGCGGTTATCATGTACAAGGGCCGGGCCGGGCCGCGGACATCCTATCAGCCGTCTCGCACACCCACTCTCCTGCTGTTAAAACCCAGCAAAATAAAACCGCCTTCTGATAGAAACGGCATTACCACGCTCCTGGGACCAGTGAGGCTCGGCGGTACAACTCGAGCCTTGCTAAGAGAAGGGCTAGGTCTCGCCCTGCTGTGCTGTCCCGTCCCCATTCCCAATCTGCTGTGGGCAGTGCTACTATGCGGGACCCCCCTGAGCAGGGGCCGGCTCTCCCCCAGCCCTGCTCGCCTTTCCCCACCGCACCTCCCCGGGCAGGCACCATGCAACAGCTTTTTTAGGGACACTCCGTACTCAGCAATCTGAGGATTTATGGATGGCAATTAAAGTTTTATGAATTGCAGCTGAGGCTGGTTATGGAGCTATTTGAATGTGATTAGAATTCAATTAGAAAGTGTTTACCGGCCGGCGGGGGCTCCGGAGTGTAAACAGACAGCTATTCCAGCAATGCGCTAATCCCGCGTCTTGTGACAACAATTAGGGGGGTCGTGGGGGTTTAGGCCGGTCTGCTCCGACCTCACCTACTTTTCCCCAAACCACTGCCGAGGGCTCAGCCGAAGCCCCGCGGCCGTCAGACCCCGGAGCCCCAAGGAGTGCGGTCCGCGCCGCCGTCGAGGCCTTGGAGCCCGCGGCCCCGCGGATACGGGGGGACTCGGCCCCCTGAGCTCCAGTGGGGCCGGTGAGATTCTAGCCACGGCCACCGTGCACAGGCATGGGATTCTTTTTGTCCGACTCTTCCCGTTTAAAAGACAATTTATCTGGAGACCATTTGAATTAGTATCTGCGTTTTATTTTTATTTATTATTTTCGTTTACGAGAGGTTATTCTGGAAAATCATAATAATAACAATAATAATAATACTAGTACAACCCCAAACCTCAGTGGAAAAAGCTGTCTACAGTGACGGAGTGGATCTGGGGAAGGGGCTGTCGTAAGGGGAAGGCAGACAGAGCAAGAGTCAGATCAAAACTGCAGTTTGTAATTGTTATAATAAACCAAGTGCAGTGATAAAAGAGAGAGAGAGAAAAAAAAAACACTAAGAAAAACCCACCCCTGAAAGCAAGAGCAAGAAAATAAGTCATTTGAAAGCAAAGACATCCCAAACCAGGCGGAATGATGCAAGGCGTGCGCCCACATCACATCGGCCTCGTTACAATTTTATTTTTCAATAATTCTGTCCGATAAAATTTCATTGTCCATTAAGTAATCCCCGAAATGAGAGCTCTTATGAGCCTATAATGAGCTCTAATTGCTACGACTGGGAGAGCCACGTGGAAGGATTTAGAAGGTATTAAGCAGTTGGGTACAGAGCACAGGCTGTTACCTAGCCATTACTTTCATAATTCAAGGAGAAAATTAGTCCTTTTAAGGGAAAATCCTTTGATTCCCTTCATTCTGCTCGGGGTGACAGAATATAGCTTTGTCTGCCTTTAGTTCAAGACAGTGTAACAAATGAGAATGTAACGAAATTGCCCCCTTTTGAAAGTGGAGCAGTTCAAAAAGAACATCAGAGCCGCTCCCCTGGTCCGCCGAGCGCAGGACTGGGTGCTGGTCCCTCTTTTCTTCCAGATGTCTCTAACACCTTTATGTAGAAGAGATTCACGGCTTAAATGACAAAAGAGGCTCTTTCCCTTCCCTCCCCCAACCCCCGCGGCTCCCGGCAGAAAAAAAGCCGTGCCCGCCCGACGAAAGCGCAGGCTTTCAGGCGCGCATCTCCGCCGAGTTCACGGGAGGAGCTGCCTCAGTGGAAAGCGCCGCAGCCCGGGAACGTGTTTCGACCAGAAAAAGAAAAAAAAAAAAGGCGCCAAAACAGCAACCCCAAAACAACCCCTGAAGAGTAGCCGTGGTCGCAAACACCACGGCGAGGTGACATGCGGTGGCGCTGGGCAAGATGAGCCCCAGGCTGGGGCAGTTCCCGTATGGGAAAGCCCCGCTCAAAATAAAGCCGTGCGTGGATAAGCGAAGGGCCGCGGGCTCCTGTGCTATAATCGCATTTATTCGCTACTCTAACATTGATTTCCTATTACTTTCCAAAGTGATCGGCAATCTCTGCGCCGGCTTTTCTAAAGTGAACGCAAGCAAAAGACAGGACTTGCCCTCAGCTCCCATTAAGGAGGTCATTATAAAAGCGTGAACAAGTCTATTAATGTTTTATTGAAAGCGCATCGTTAACTTGTATCCATCCTTTTCTGAAAGTGGCATTGTGATATTGCTGTCTGTGGCACATCTTACCCAATATAGCCCGAGATTTCTCCATTATCTGTAACCAAGCAACACTTTCTGAATACCAAAAATTGAAAAGAACCGCTTAGTCTTCAAGAAAGTCCTCAATAATAGTGGAAAAGAACAAAGATCCAGGAGACAACAAAATGCCACAGGGGTGACTTTTCATGAGCAATTATCTCTCATTAATCAGAAGAACAGCTGCAATATTAATTTTCTCTCTTTCTTCCTCCCTTTTCACAGTCCCCAACATTTGAATAATCATAAATTTTGATTTCATGGAGCAGCAACATTGCCAGCGACTTCGAGACACAAGCTACCTAGGCAGGGCGCACGCTTTGCATATAGCACTTATTTTAAGGCTGCCAAAGAATAAAGCGAAGAAAAGAAAAGAGAGGAAAAGTTTGGGCTGAGTTGCTTCCCCCCTCGCTTTGCCTCGGAGCACGGATTAAACCAGCAGACCCTTCCCTCCACCCCCGCGGCTTTCACTCATGGAAAGTAACGGGGCGAAAGTACCGAGTGTCTGCGCCAGCTTCAAGCGTGGGAGTTTCAACAACCTCACTGTCCATTTAACTTCCAAACATGAAGCCAAGCGTTGTAGATCTGTCCAAAGAGACAATCTTTGGGCGTAACACGCATTGTGAGACATCAAAAGGCTCTGGCGTTATGCGCACTGAGAAGCGCATTCAGCACGAAGGGTGCAATGCCTCTTTTTTCAGGGGCTCAGCCGAGGATTGTTTAACAAGTGACGTCGCCACGGCAAGAAAACCGTGCTCCTCCAAAGATAAGGATGTAACATTAAATGTCGCTTTTTCGGATTTTAAAGGATCTCATTAAGGGCAGGGGCTGGCGGCCGCCACGTCGGGGATGGCAGCCGTGCCCCGGGGATGTGAACGCGCAGTGCCGCCTGCCCAGCTCCTCGCTGCCAGGGGGAACAGGGCAGAGCCGAGGCCGAGACCCCAACACCCCTCAAACTCTGCCCATCTCCGGACACCCTCCTTTCCCTCCTCTGTCCCGGAGGGCAGGGGCGCGGAGCCTCTCCCCGGAGACCAGCTCGCAGCCCGATAGCGGCCAGTGGGCTCACCCAGGAGTTTGAGCGCTGACTTGCAGGCTGAGTAGCGGGGATACCACCTCTTGCCCCTCCCCACAGAGGCAGATCCCCTATGCCCTTCCCTTCCGTGGGAGATTTCCTATGCTTCCAGCCCCGGCCATAAATTACCCTATCTTGACTTGGTACGGCAGCCCCTCCATGACTCCGAGAAATCGGGCCGTTTCCGAGGAAATGAAGGGGCGCCCTTGCACTCAGGGCCAGGCTCCTGGCTGCCCTTGCCGGGGCTGCCGAACCCCTCTTGTCCCAGTGCCCATCCAGATCTCGTGGAGCAGGGGTGGTGGTGGGTGTAGGAAACAGAGCTTCAGCTGGAGCGGGAGCGGCCACTTCTCTCTTGGAAGAAACATGCTCCCTCCTTCACCCTCTTCGTACCCCTTAGAGAGATGATGCTGCTCCCGCTCCACATTGTTGGTACTTTTCACAGTTACTCTTCCACCCGATTAGCAGCAAATTTCTATGTGAGCCTTTCAGGGCAACTATGATCACTTGCATATGAGTGAGTGCTTCAAAAAAAACCCCAACAGAAGCCTTCAGCTCTCTTTCCTTTCCCAGCCCAAATCGGCACCTTTTGCTTTCACCTGCAGGCCTATAGTGACAACTGGCTTTCATGTAATGACCAGGCCAGCAGGCCTAATTCTCTTACCCCTTTTGTCTGGAGTGGAAACTTTCATTATTCAATTTGTGATGTTCTCCCTAAGTCAAGCAGGTCTGCACTTAAATACATGGGTGTAAACCTTCATTCTCTCCCTCTTCAACCCTCTTAAAAAGAGTGTTAGCTCTTTGCTGGGTTCCCTTCAGTTTCTGGAAGCAGAAAACCCTTGTCTGCACCTGCTTATCATAGTGAAGTCTACAGTGTTGCTTCTGCACTGTCCTCCTACAAGAGATTGTGTGGAGGACACAAAGGAGGAAATGCCCAGTGAGATCCACAGTCTTGTCTGATATTTCTCTGAGCCCGGCTTTGCCATGACCCTAGTACTCTTCAGACATGGGGCAACCTCTTTAGGTGGTCTGGGCCCTGTTTTCATTAATGGCCTTTGTTTAGAACTCTAACAGGTAAAATTGTTAGCTGTTACTGGTGACATGTATAAGGGAAAGCTGTAATGATGTATCTTTGATGGGGATAAAGCTAAACCGCTGCACAGCCCCAGTGGAGGTTTAAGTTGGGAGCCAGAGCTGAAACCCCAAGGTCATGTGAGTTAGAACAAGGATTCAAAATGCTTCTGTGGACTCTAGAACACACCAGCCATGACCAGTTTTTGTTTTACAGTGATGTACTACAAATCAATGTGAGATTGAAACTTTGTGGTAATACAGTCCCCAATACAACAAATATGAGATTCTGTGTAATACTAAACATCCTACTCCATTTCTACCCTTGAAATTCAGCCCTCATGCATTTTGATCCTTAAGTGTCATGCTTAGATTGAAGCATTCTGCTTGACAGTGACCAAAAAGCAGACTTTTGAATTTACTACCAGAGGAAGTGCCACTTTATATAAAGCCAAGTTAACAGATACAGAAATTAAATGTTGCTTGTGAGAAAAAAAGTTGCCATCAAACATACATATCCTACTGTTGGAGCTAACGATTTCACAGTCAGAAGACTGCAGGAATTCTGAGTTCACTGTTTGCAATCTAAACAAATAAAATGGTTATAATTTCTTTCTTTTTCCTGTAATGAAAGTATGCAAGTGGGATAATTCAAGAACTGCAGACTGAGGAAGGAATTACCTAAGGAGAGACGATACCACTCCTGAAGGCTCAGAAAGCAGAGAGAAATACAGTTATCATGGAATTCCTCAAGAATAATTCTCAGAAGCAGTTGAATTACTTTGTTTAATTTGTTTTCTTGCCACAGCCAATAAGACTTGACTATTCATAGGAAAGAGGTGAAGTCAGTACCTGTGGAGACTGGAGTGCCATACTGGGAGAAGCGCAGTAACAAAACCAATATAAGCTAGGAGCTGTATGGCTGAACTTGACATTGTGACTGAGGAACCTGGACATATTTATCCATGTTTATGAAACATGATTGTGGTATGGTCAGGTGACAGGTATTGCAGAACATAACAGGCAAGGGCATTCCACTAAGAAGACAGAAACACGGTGCATGTGGACTCTGGAATATGCCAACAATGCATGAGGAAACCCATGGAGCTGGTCAAAGCCCATGACACAGTGCATGGAGAAACCTTGTCTAGGATAGCAGTTTTCTGTGACCATCTCAGAAAAGACTAAATCAGGGCATGTCTGATGAACAGCTTTAGGAGTATAGTATTAGAGGAACATGGAACCTCATGAAAAGAGAAGACTCAGGGAGAGGAGATTGTTGCTTACACCAGTGAGGTAAACATCCACAAGAGAGAAGAGCTACCTCATGTAAAGAAGAGCATATCCGCAAGAACAGATGGATATACAATGGCCACATAGAAATCTAGCCTAGAAAAAAAGCAAAAAGACCCATCTAAGTATGACAGAAATTAAGTTCTGGAATTCATTATGGGATTTATGAATGGGAACAAGAAACAGAAATAGTTTTATGAGAAAACTTGACATATTTCTGACTGTTATATACAGTGCCTGAAGTTATGGGATTTTTTTCTGAAGACACACACAAACCCTGCTTAATATCCATTTTGACAGAGTACCAAGTTAATTTTTAAATGTTGATTGAGGGAATGTGTTTTAAAAGAAATATGCTGGATTTGTATTTCTGGAAACTAAGGTTAACAGACCACCTAGAGCATGTGTGGAAGAAGCACTCTACTGCATCCTCCCTGTCCTCTATCCTGTACCATCTGTGTTCATAGCCCGATTAGTGTTCTGGACACTGCCTCTGCTCCAACAGGAACTGTTGGGGGCTTTTTTTGTGTTTTTTTCCCCCTTTTCACATTTGCTGATGTGTAACAAAAGCTTTATGTGTCAAAATGATCAGGTTTTTCATATGTCAGAATAAACACTGGTCTGATTTTGATACAATCTGTAAAGCTGTGCAAGAAATAAACCTATCCTCTCATTTTTTCAGTTCCTTTTTTACAATATAATCTTAGCTTTGCCCAAGCAGCTGCTATGTAAAAACAAATAGTAGCTGGAAGAAGCCCTTTATCACATTCATCCTTTTATAAGTATTTGTATCCTCAATAAATGAACAAATCCAAAAGTTTCAGGGAGCAGGGTCTCAGTGAAGTACAGGCTAGAGATAACCTACTTTTTGCTTTCCTATTAAGAAAGCAACATATTGAAGAAAGACATAATATAAGCAAATGAAAAGAAAACCAAAATAAAAGTTTTTATTAAATCAATAAAAAAAATTGCATAGCCTACCTTTTCTTATTTATCATGAATACATTGTCCAAGCTTGTATTTGAAGCCTTCTCTTTGAAATATCATAGAAACAAAGTAATTTCACATGGTTTATGCTCATGTGCAAGTATGTTAATTTGAAGCATTTTTAGCTGCTATAACATTGAGGCTTTGCCAAAATCTAATGGAAAGAGAATTACAGAAGTCTTGAAGAGCATTTTATAAAGTTCAGAGCACTATTGTAGAAAAAACCAAAATACATTAAAATGAAAAAAAACCCCAAACCTAAAACAGATGAAGCATCTGAAGAAAGAAGTATTGGAACCTAAACTGCCAAAAAATGTAACCAGGAGGGTATAAGTCATAGTTTTATTGTGCAAAGAAAATATAATTACTATTAGACCTTGGCCAGATGAAAAAACATCAGCCAAAAAGGAGTCCAAAGTTTGACGAGTAGTTCAGACAACTATCTCCACTTTAGCAGTCTAGATTCTCTCTTACATTTCAGCTGAGCCAAAGAACTAATATTCCTTTTAAAACACCTATGCATCTAGAATACAATTAACACTACAGTGTATAAGAGGTATGACTGTCTACACCCTCAGACATACTAAGACAGACCTGTTACAAGGTGGAAAGGTTTGGGTAAAGTATTACTTTCAGTTCAGAGCTGTAAGGATAACTCTGCAGCTATTCTGAATAGTGCAGTGGGAGTAGAATTTGGCGTGGTCTTTTCAAAGGTTAGTTAAACAAAATATGACCTTTTTCAGCCTAGGGGAACAAAAGAGGTCAGCTCATTCTCCAGAGCTACAAAAGGTCTTTCAAGGATACCAAAGAAATAAAAATAAAAGCCATGATCACACTTCCTAGATGCACACATAGAAACACTTGTATGTTAAGGTATTACCCAATGAAAAAAAAACCCTGGGAGCTTCCCAATCAATGAAGACTCCTGTCGGTAATTTACCCACTATGGGAAAGGTATACGGATTCAAACAATCAGTTTTGCCCAAGGTCCCAAAGTAAGACAGTTGTGGAACTAGGACTGGACTCAAAGTCTCCTGTTTTTCAGCATCTTGCAGTATATAACAGTGCTTCATAAGGCACCTTGAAAAATTACTAAGAGTCCATTGAATCTGATTGTACTTTAATAACTTCTTGAGTGAAAGAAGCCTAGCACAGCTTTCCCATTCCTTTGTGGGCAGGAATTCACATAGATTATTCTCCTGCTTGCAAAGACATTCTGGTACAAGCTGGCCATCATGCACAAACAGATCAGTTAGCCAAATTTGCCTGATTTAATTCTCTTTTGCAGGTTGGAATCGATACTCTAGTCTCTTTGAGGGGAACAAACAACTGTACTCCACTGTCTTAAACAAGCTGCAATGAATCTGATCACAAGGTGCCTTTGAATCAGGTGTACAATTCTTTCCTCTACTGCTTCTTCACATGCACATCAAGAAACTGTAGCACTCATGTGGTGATGGGATAAAGTACAGATTTTCACTTTGCTACATCAGGCTGATGCTAAGGATAAGACTGCTAGCAGCCAAAAATTAACTCAAAGAAGAAACTCCATCCCACACAAAGGTTATTTCTTTCCTATGTCTCTCTCGCTTGCAATGGAAAGTAACTTATTCAGATTATTCCCCTTTCTCATGCTTTAGCACAGGTGTTGTAATTGTTATTTGTTCTTTACCTTCCTTAAGGACATCATGCTGTAGGAATGTGGTATATTGCAATATAAGTGAATTTTTCGCCCTATAAACAACTTTTCATAATAAAACCAGCTATTTTTTTCATGCTTTGAGGATCATGCCTCATACTATCAGAGAGTAAAAATATCTACTTGGAAGCAGAAAAGATGCTGTTTAAAAAGTGTTCAAAAGGAAATAAAATTGACATATCTGAAGGAGACTAGTGCTAGAAATCTCTCTCTGCTTGTATGCAATAGGAATGAACATGTTAGCATGCCCAAATATAAAGGAACATGAAAGTGTTTAGATGAAATCTCAATTGTTCATAATCTGATGATTTTAAATGAAAGACATCCTTCCCTGTTCTCTTTAGATCACCATTTGTCACAGTAACTAATGAGGAAGTAATTATAATGTAATTGGTCAGAATAATCTGACAGGCAACGAATTATGTTCTCAGTCCTAAAGGACTACATTGCTCTAGTTTTCCAACAGATTTGGTACATGTGCGTGGCATAGCGGAGGGTATTTGCCTCTAAGCAGGATAAAAACTTTCGCACTTTCTAGTCTCAAGAAAATATGGACAGAGGCATTGTCTAATTCTCTAAAATATGTCACATGAAGGCATTTCACCTTAATACAGATCTGTAAATCATATTTTAAAAGTTTCATCATATAAAAGCTACTTCTTTTTACAGCAACTTTGAGCTTTGCAGTTCAGTTGCAGTAGTTAAGTAGTCACTCACTGTTTCTATAAGATGGTAAGCAAACAACTTAGTCATTCAGTCATATTTATCAAGAGGAAAGCAACTGTCCTCAAAATAAATATAAACTACAAGATGAGGCATCGAAGGATGGAAAAACAAAGAAACTAGGAAAAATAAATACATGAATTTAAAATCCCTGCTGATGTTTAGGGAGGTATGACTGTTCACTCTAATGGAAGCTAGAGGAGGCTCACATCTGTCATTAGCTTTTTTTGTTTTGGGGTTTGTTTTGTTGTGGTTTTTTTTAGAATAGAAGTTGATCACAGCTTTACCCAAGTAACAGCTTCTGTATCTCCAACATATACTGAGCTGAGTCCTCCTGAGCTGAAGACTCAGTCTGCAGTACTCTTTGATAGTTTTCAGCATTTCTAACAGACACTGTTCTTAGAGATGATCTTCTGAAGAAAGGATTGATAATGTACATTTGCTGTTTCATGAATGTTTAAAATATAGAACTTGCTGTTTCATTTGTATGTTTAGACAATTTTGTTTACATTTTGTTTTAATGGACTTTATGCTTTTGTACTCCCAGTGCTGAAAAAAAACCCTGCATTGATTTCAATGCCAGATTTATCTCAAACAAAATCAAAAACTTTGTGTGTTTCTGTTTAACTGACGTGATTACAGAAAAAAAAAAACAAAACAAAAACAAAACCAAAAGAACCAAACCAAAACACTAAAAACAAGCAGCAAGCATTCTGCTATTTTAAATTCTAGCATTGACAGGAAGGGAAGAAACAAGTGGCCATACCTATTTCACGTAGGTGGGTCCTACAAGAAAACCAAAACCCAATGTCATGCCTGAAAACAGCCAAGAGTTTATCTTGCCTGTAGCTTATGTGAAACACAAATACGTCTTTAAGTCAAGCATATCACAAATGCTTTATGGATTCAGAGATTATGCCTTCAGTATCATGTTGTCATAGGGTCCTTGAAAGAGCAGGAGTATCCAACTGCACCCATCCACAGTTTTAACAGATTTTAACAGTTTTATCACCAACCACTCTTGTTTTCCTTCTGGCTACCTCTCTTCTCTTAATTAATCAGGGAAAGAGAAGCTGTTCCTGCCAGCTTTGCTTTGCCGTTGAGTGGTGGTAGGAGTTCAAAGAACAAGGTTACTCCTGCACCTGCTGCTTGTTCTTTGATGCCCTGTTGCATGAAACAGTTTCCTTCAGAAGTCCAAAAATGTACTAATTAGCACAGGAAAAGACAGGGAGAAGCAAGAAAAAGACCTTGGGAGGAATGAGGTGAGTGACAACAGAAAAGCTGTTAGAGGGAAGCAGGGGGAAGAGGGAGCTGAGGAAAAAGCACACAGAAAAAAGAGAGGGACAAACAATAAAGGAGAGAAAAAAATAAATAAAGCAGACATCGAAAAAGAGAGGGAACAGGAAAAAAGAGCTACATAAACCAAAATGTGACAATGATTTAAAGTTCCATTTAGATTACAGTATGCAGTTCTTACAGAGCAACTCTGAGGACAGTGAGTACCTCAGTCAGAGTGACTTCACGGTACCAGTGCCAGGAGGGAAGGCATTCCTGCCTGGAACAACAGCACAATGCTCCTCAAGCTGGACTTTAGGCCTACCTTCTTTATTTAAATATAATGATAGTAAGGGGCTTAAGAATGCAATCAGTATGAGTCTGGCACTATTCTCACTTTCTCCTTTCCGAAAGAAAGGACAAAGCGTTATAAATGAGAGAGGTGTCCCAACATTTTGAGTCAGTGTAGGCACCAAAACAGTCAAAATCAAACTGTTGATGTGAAGGCACTCAGGAGCGTATGGTTGGTGACAGGGCCTGTGCATGGCAGGGATGTGCCAGCAGTGGAGAAAATGACTCACTCGATTCTTCTTGAAACAGAGGAGAGGTCCACCTTCTTTTGTGTGTGGCAGAACACCAGCTGCACCAAATGAATTTACCTGCTGCCTCCAAGAGTGGTGCTGCTGAGCCCAGTGCTGAAGACTTTGAGCACAGCAGGAGCTGCAGAACACATGCTGAAACATCATGGGCACCTCGGCCTAGAAACTTAGCACTTCCACATCATACCTGCCACAGCTCTTTATCTGTTAAGGCTACCACATCCTGAAGAGCTGGAAACTGCAGAGCGTGGAACTGGCATTCGTTAGGCAAGTAATGTACACCTAATGCGAGGAACTAATTGAGGGTCTTGGGACTAAGTCTTATCTCAATCCATCAAGTGAGCTAACCAAGCTTGTCATGCCATGCAGCATGGGGATTTTGGACCTCAAACAGCTGCTGGTCCCTGCAGCACTGCTCCAAGGGTTCAAGTGTAATGTAGGTAAGCCTCTCCCTTCAATGTAATTTCCAAGTTTTCCAGCATGGTGCTGCACAGTATTACCTCTGATTACCTGGTTGCTACTGTGAAATAGGCATCTGAAAACAAACTGGTTACCAAATTAACCTGTAGAGTGAGCTAGCACTAGGAGGCATAGCATAACTTCACTGAAACCAGTGGGTTTTCTCTTTCTTTTGCCAGTATTAAGTTTTAGAACTGTTAGACAGAACTAGTAAGTTATCAGTCCTGTTAAATCCAAATTCTATGTGTGAGACACAGACGTAAGTACAGTACGAAAAGAAAAAACACAGGTAAGCATACTAGATTGAAAGCACACTACTTCTCAGGGGAGTGCTGTGTTATTCTGTAGAATTCTGTTATCCGGGAAATGAAACCTGTTACAAGTAACTCATAACAGAAATACTGTCACACTTTTCCAGCGTGATACCAAAAAATGCTTTTTCCTTTACAGCAAAGACAGTGTCATGGACTCTCTCACTGCTACACTGCTTCTACCCTGATTTTACTTCAGAGCAATAAGCACCATCACATCTTTGTATACACTCTGTTCCTGAGAAATATACCATGAGGATCTTTATGAGTAGTAGAGAGTAAGTGGCAGCATAGTGTTTCAGAAAATAAGCTGGTCAGTACATACAAATCCAGAGGAGGGACATGAAGATGACTGGAGGGATGACCAATTCTCCACTGAAGACAGGTTAAGAGAGTTGGGATTGTTCAGCCTAGAGAAGGCTCCAGGAATACCTTACAGCAGCCTCGCAGTAGCTAAAGGGAGCCTACAAGAAGGCTTTTTACAGGGGCTTGTAGAGATAGAAAAAGGGGGAATGGCCTTAAACTGAAACAAGGCAGGTTTAGTTTGGTTGTTAGGAAGAAATTCTTTACTGTGAAGGTGGTGAGGCACTGCAACAAGTTGCCCAGAGAACTTGAGTACACCCCTTCCTTGGAAGTGTTCAGGGCCAGGTCAGATGGATCTTTGAGCAATCTCATCTCATGGAAAGCCCCCTGCTCATGGCAGAGGAACTGGAACTGGATAATCTCTAAGGTCCTTTCCAACATAACCATTCTATGATTCTATTATATACTGTAGCAAGACAGGAAAAAAAAACCACTGCAGGTTTCAGAAGAAAAATGGTCTAATGGGAGAAAGAGCCTACTGTAATGAACATATATGAGTAAAGTACTAGGAAAGAAAAGAAGAATGTAGAATCCCCTTCACACTCATGAAAGTGCACAAGGCAATGGCTACAGATGTCATTTATCTGGACTTCTAAAGCCTTTGACATGGTCCCCCACAACATCCTTTTCTCTAAATTGGAGAGAGACAAATTTAAGGGCTGGACTGTTAGATGTGTAAGAAAGTGGTTGGATGATCGCATCCAGATGATAGTGGTCAATGGCTCAGAGGGCCTGATGGACCTCAATGACAAGTGGTGTCCCTCAGGGGTCCATATTGGAACAAATGTTATTTAATACCTTCATTAATGACACAGATGAAGAGTTTGAGTGCATGCTCAACAAACCTGCAGATGACACCAAGCTCAGTGGTGTGGCTGACACACCTGGAGGATGGAGTGCCACCCAGAGGGACCTGATCAAGCTTGAGAGGTGCACCCATGGGAAACTCATATGGTTTTACAAGACCAAGTGCCATGTACTGCAGCTGGATCAGGACAATCTCCTGTATTAACACAGGCTGTGGGATGAATGGGTTGAGAGCAGCTCTGCTGAGAGGGACTTGAAGGTGCTGGTGGATGAGAGGCTGGACATGACCTGGCAATGTGTACTTGGAGTCCAGAAAGCAAATTGTATCCTGGGCTGTATCAAAAGTGGTGTGGCCAGCAGGTCAAGAGAGATGATTCTGCTCCTCTGCTCTGCTCTGGTGAGACCCCACCTGCAGTGCTGCATCCAGCTCTGGGGTCCCCAGCACAGGAAGAACACTGAGGTGTTGGAGTGAATCCAGAGGGTGCCAAGTTGATTAGAGGGATGAAGTACCTCTGCTGTGAGGAAACAATGAGAGAATTGGGATTGTTCAGGCTGGAGAAGAGAAGGCTTAGGGGTGACTCATTTGTGACCTTCCAATACCTGAAGACCTACAAGAAAGATGGAGAGGACTTTCTACAAGGACATGTAGTGACAAGACAAGGGGGAATGGCTTTAATCTGAAAGAGGGTAGGTTTATATTAGCTATTAAGTGGAAATTCTTTGCTGTGAGGGTGGTGAGACATTGGAACAGGCTGCCCAAAAAAATTGTGGATGCCTCATCCAGGCCAGGTTGGATAAGGCCTTCAACAACCTGGTCTAGTGGAAGGTATCCCTATCTATGGCAGTGGGAAGAGAACCAGATGATTTTTAAGGTCCCTTTCAACCCAGGCTATTCTGTGATTCTATGAAAAGCATTATTTACCCGTTATTTTTACTGTTTGGGGCTGAACCCTCTGACATTATACATTCAATACTGCTGTGAGTACATGATCCACTAGTCAACTCTGTCAAGTAAAAAAGATCTGCTCTCTCTTTTTGAAATGTCATCCTGCTACTGCTAAATCCCATCAGCACTGTCTTCCACTCTTTTACAACAGCTGATGGCCCACCTGTTGCTAAGGCCCTTATGCTCACCCTGGAATTTTCCAGCCTTTGTTTTTAGTTTTGGTTATGACAAATAACAAAACTGCAGAGAGAGAACAAGAGTCCACACTATTTTTAGGGGTTTCTGGTTACCTTTCATCTATGTAGTCCTAAAGCGTTAGGACTGTTCCTCTGCAGTTTCATTGTTCATCTGCTTTGCACTTCATGCAAACAGTGGCCTTGGCATGGTGCCTACCATGGAGGGTTACAAGGCTGCTGCAGGAATGGCAGATCCAAGCACTGACAGCACCAAGGGACAAGCAGACCTGGTCCCAGCCTTTGTATGAGCAGACTGGTCTTGGCAAGGGCCACTTCCCCCACATTCCCCTGTGCTAGGGCCCAACAGGCAACTGCTCAGCTCACAGCAGGTGCCCAAACCTCTTGGTTGACTTCATGGATGCACAAAATGGGGTTAAACCCCTCCTGGCCAAGAAGGCCAATGGTATTCTGGGGTGCATTAGGAAGAGCATTGCCAGCAGGTCAAGGGAGCTGGTCCTGCCTTTCTACTCAGCCCTGGTGAGTCCACATCTAGGGTGCTGTGTCCAGTTCTGGACTCCTCAGGATGAGAGAGACATGGAGCTCCCGGAGCAGGTCCAGCGGAGGGTGACAAAGATGATTAAGGAACAGGGGCATCACTCTTAGGAGAAAAGGCTGAGGGAGTTGGGCCTGTTCGTCCTTGAGAAGAGGTGACTGAGAAGGGAACTTATCAATGTCTCTAATTATCTGAAGAGAGGGTGTCAAGAGTCTGCTTGGTGCTGCTGAGCAATAGGGTGAGACAGGACGGGAAGAACCGGATGCACAGGAAGTCCTTTACTGTGCGGGTGACAGAGCAAAGGGACAGGTTGGTCAGAGAGGTGGTGGAGGAAGAATCACTGGAGATTCAACAGCCACCTCGGTGGAATCCCGTGCAATGTGCTCTGGGATGACCCTGCTTGTGAGGAGGTTGGGCCAATGACCCACTCGGGTCCCTTCCACGCAGACCCGCTCTGCGAGCCGGCAAAGAGCGGGTGCAGCGGGTACGGGGCCGGGCCCGCCGCCCCTCACGGACACCCCCTCGCCACGGGCCCACCGACCCTCAAAGATAACCCCTCCTCCCGGGCCCGCCGCCCCTCACACAGCCATCCCACCCTCCTGTCGGCCCCACCGCCCCTCACACAGCCATCCCACCCTCCTGCCGCTCCCACCGCCCCTCACACAGCCATCCCACCCTCCTGCCGCTCCCACCGCCCCTCACACAGCCATCCCACCCTCCTGTCGGCCCCACCGCCCCTCACACAGCCATTCCACCCTCCTGCCGCCCCCACCGCCCCTCACACAACCCGTCCCGCCCCGACACGCCCCGCGCGGCCGGATGTTGTTGTTGCTGTTCCTGCCCCGCCCCGGCCCTCCCTCCTGCCCTCCCTCTCTCCCCCCCGAGGGTGTCGGGCCCGTCCCCGCCCGCAGCCGCCGCCGCCGCTCCACCCGCG
>JAWWMO010000138.1:46281365-46312485 GCA_035047845.1 Dendrocincla fuliginosa
TGCGGGAGGCCCGGGCGGCGGGACGGGGGCGCAGGGCCCGCGGGGGCAACGGGGGGCGAGGCGCGGGGAACGCCGGGCCGCGACTGTCGCCCTTCCCCGGCGGCCGAGGTGCTGCGGCAGGGCTCTTCCCGGGCAGCTGGGAGCCGCCTGGGACTCACAGGCGGGTGCAAATCTCCAGCTGGGCACTGAGGAAGAGAGGCTGGCACGGGCTGTGACTGGCAGAGGAATGTGAAGTATTTGTCCAAAATGATGAGCTGTCAGGAAGTCAGGTGCCGGTGTTCCTGTGTATAACAGGTATGTGCCAGCACATGACCGGCTGCACTATTGCTTAGGATTGTGTATGTACCTGTTACCCACTCCCATTTATCATGTGGCTGCTGATATAGCTCTGAGGGTTTTAGCAAAGCAAAGGCATCAGTTAGTCAGAAAGATACATGTAAAATTATGTTATGTTGTGATTGATATGTGTTGTTTCACTGTGTTTAACATGGGAGCAACTTTAGCTCTGTTCTGTGAATGTTTGCCATCTCTGACAGTTAAGCAGCAAGTGACCATTAGCTTGTGCAGTACTTCTCCATAATTTAAGAGATGAGGGTATCTTTCCTTCAATCAGTTCTAGTGTCAGTTATGGTGTACACTGTCAGAAGCTGAAATATCCAGCTGGAGACAAGATTCAGTTGTGCAAACTGGTTTGTTTTGGTTTTTTTTAATTGAGTTCCGCAGGACTAGTCTTGCAATAGAGACATAAAAGTTGAAAGTAGTGTGGTCTGTTGCTCTGAGTCCCATAAACTCCACTGATTTTTGAATATTGATCTGTTCAGACATCCATGGTTAAATTTAGAGTAGTTCTGTGGCACTTGAGTACATTGCTGCTTTAATATCTGGTTGACATGAATACTAATATCCAGGCAGTGCACTTAGCTGTCTGGTTAAAAAGAGGAAGACATGGGTTGGCTGAGAGAGATTTGGGGAGCTGGAAGGACATAGGTGGGGCAGGAGGCCGAGGAGGCCCTGTGAAAGAACAGAAGCGTGTGGTCAGTGTGTTCAGCTGATGCTGGTTTATTGTGAACAGAAGTTTGCCCGTGATTCACTGAAAATAAGCCAGTAGCCTTAGACTGTTTCTGGAGAACAGATCAAAAGCACAATTAGTTTTCATATTAGCAACTGAAGAGTATAAAGAATTGAAACAGAGAAAACATTGGTTAAGTCTCCAGTACTGGTAGGTAAGTTGTGCAAGGTGAGATTCAGGCCCGCTAATGGAATGTTGAGGAAGCTTGTAAAGTGTTGACTCTGGCTAGTTAAGGGCATTGTGGTTGAAGGATGGCTACCTTGTTAATTGTTCATTAATGGTCACTAGCTCATTATTACTTTAGGATCTTCCTTAAAGTACTTGTTCTCTAGGTTTTGGATGAGCAATGAAATATGAATGTGTGCCTCCAAATTGGCAATGGATCTTCATCTACTTTCTTTACTGTGCCAAGAGTGAACAGTTCACTAAACAGCATGAGCCACATTTACCTTTGTACAACCTATAACTTTTTTTGCTATTGATACAAAAGCTTATTATTAAAAGTTAGATCCCCTTTAAAACATTCACTTGGTGGATATAAGGAATAGGTAGTCCTGTGTGTGTGTGATGAATTAGTCTTGCCAGTATAAAAGCATGTATATGTTTTGAAAGTCTGACAACAATTATCAACAGTTAAGCAAATACTGGATTGATCTGTCCCTGGATCTGCAGTTGCTGACTGCTTCTGCTGTGTATATATTTAAACAGAAGCTCTCTTTTCATAGTCTGTTGTCATAAGCTCTCCGATCTTACATAGGAGTCATAATGTTGAGTTTGAAATATGTCAATTCTGTGACTACAGATTAACATCAGAAAGACATTTACCATCACTTGATTTCATCCAACAGAGTATGGAAGTGTGTTAGTCTTTTCTAAGCTGAGTTGTTAAAAGCAATTAAAGGAAAGCAGGTAAATATTATCCAAATAAAACAGACAAAGGCCTTGCCTTTCCAGGATGTAGGGCTTTTGGTTAGCACTAAGAATTTTCTCCTTAAACTCATTGCTTGGAGCATGCTGCAGACAATGCTATTTATTTTTTTAAACATTTTTTAAATATTCAGTTAAACTTTTCACACCAGCAGAGTTTGGATACCTTGGTAAACGGTAGTAACACTTCACCTGGTTTCTGATAACTTGAGGTGATCTAAAGGTAAAAAACTTGAATGCTGAGGAAATATAGATCCTTACTTACAACTGAACTGAAAGCCCCAGGTATTTCATACTTGTTTCTAAAATCATATTATGGTAGGAAGGGTGGTACATGATGAGTTTGAAATTGCAAAGAGAATGCTTATGATAGGTGTCTGATTGTGTTTTTCAGTGATTGCTTTCCTGTTTCCTTGACCAGTTGAGACATATATGCCTTATATGTAGCAGACTGTATTGATTAGTTCTGTGTTAACTGGATTTCTTAGTTACTTGCAGTGCTGGAATGATGGAGAGCTGTTGTGATGTGCTGATGAATATTTTTGCTGTTACAGCACCTTGTGTTTTGATGAAAGATACCTTTTTGTAGAGGGGGAAAAAATCCCTCACTAATTATATTTCCACCCAAGTCAGTTTCTTTAATATTAAAATGAAGTCTGCTACTATATTTTTCAACCTTACTTTGGATTGAGGACATATGAGTGAAAGTGGGCATGTGTGAAAATTACGGACTGTGTTAAGATTTGTAGAATATATATTTATTTTGTAAGGATTGGGAACATGTGAATGTAGAGTTGAGGGCAATGAAGAAAATGGTTTCGTGTCCTCATAGGAGAGGACAAAGAGGAAGAGAATAGCATGGATCAGGGTTTTTTTTCCGTTAGGAAGGTCTGAGCTACAAGGTGAAAAAAAGCTTACAAATTGGCCGCATCCTGTCTGTACTTTGAAGTTTCCACCTCTCACCATTTCTTTTCGCCACTGTACACAAGGGCAGGAACTCATCTGAACCTTTCAAGCAGAGTCATGTTCAAGAAACACTTGTTCAGGTCCAGGAAGGTTAAAGGAAGTACTCATGCATGAGGTGAGCATGGATCTGTTGAAGGCATGATGTATGATGGGAAAGGCATAGAGCAAGCAGAGAAGAGTGTGTGTCCCTGGAGATGCAGTATTGTACAGAGGAAATCTAGTGCTATAGTAGGGCAGCTGTCTGAGGAAATGCATCTCCAAAATATTGATTTCCAGTGTTTGATATTTTAAGGCTTTTTTTGCTGCTTTTTTTTGTCACAACTGTTATGTCTATACAATGAACATGTAGTAGTGGTCTGTGGAGTTTCTAGTATTTTTATTTCCAAATTGCAGCTTACAGTCAATAGTGACAATTCTGAGATCATATAACTACTTACAATGTATAGTATGCTCTGCCTTTAATGTATGGAGTCACCCATTTTTTACTACCTGTGTATGGTAACAAACTGTAAGGTGGAAAGCTCAGAATTATGTTGGTGGCTGGTTGAGCTAGCTTCAGTTTTGCTACCCCACCATGGATTAAACATTTCCACAAGCCTTGAGTACCGACTCTCAGTTTATTTGCTTGTAACTTCAACCAAGTGTAACAGCATTGGTTGGAAGTTTCTGTGCTTTACTCTGCCTCAGAGTGTTTGTAATTTCAGATTGTCAGTGTGGAGCTGTCAATATTTGAATACTTTCAGATCATACATGCTCAAAAAGAACCCCCAACTTTGTTTCTGTCCTGCTGATTTCTCAGCAAATCTTCAGCATGAAACTGAAGAGGATTTTCCCTGCAACTGCATGTCTTCATGACTTAACTGAGAGCAGAGAGACTTTCTTGTGCCTGTGACTTACCTGTTCATGCCTCAGAGTAAAGGTCTTCCTTCATATTCTGGGGAGAGGGACAGCTGAAATTCTGTCTCATCTTTTGGTCAGGGCATCAGCTTCATGTTAGTTCTTCTTTGACTGCTTCTGAAATGTATATGGGTCCAAGGCATTTTTTTCAGACTTTGGTGTCCAATTTACTGCAATTTTAAGTAGCTTGACTGATAGGGCATGACACTTCTGATGTTTATGTAACTTTTGCCTTAGCACTTAGTTTCAGTCAGCAGTTTGGAGAGAGGATGGACAGTCCTCCTGTGTTGGAGTATTCAGCAGCATTTTCAGTGGTAGAGATGTGTTTCCAGTAAGTATGGGTTTTCTTTGTTCTGTGTTAAAGTAGTAAACTTGTCATATGTGTCTCTGGTAAACAATTTTCATTTGTTATTTCATCAATTTTGAGAGATTTATAGAAGTTGCAGTGCTACTATTCTAGTTACAAATACTGAAATATGGTACATATCTTACTTTAAGTTATGTGGGGAGATCTTACTGTGGCTTTTCAGTATAGAGACAAGGCTTATAAGAAAGATAGAGAGAGACTTTACTGGGACCTATAGTGACAGGATAATGGGCAATGATTTTAAACAGAAAAAGCATAGATTTAGTTAGGATATAAGAAAGACAGTTTTTGTGATGAGGGTGGTGAGACACTGGAATAGGTTGCTCAGAGAAGCTGTGGATGCACTATCATTGCAAGCGTTCAAAGTTCAGTTGGATGCAGCTTTAAGCTAGTGATCTAGTGACAGGAAGGTTGGACTGGATGATCTTTTGTCCCTTTCAATGCAAATCATTCTATGTTTCTATGACTGAACTGCCAATATTCAAGTCTTGAGCAGTTTAGTTTCTGATTTGTGGTGTTTGTACTATCTCTGATAGTGAGTACTCTAATTTGTGTTCAGAGGTTTGTTAATTACAACTTAAATTATCCACTGACTGCTGTTTACCAAATTAGTACCCAGTCATATAGTTTTATTAATAAAGTTTCAGTCTGTATAGTCCTATTAAAAGTTATTGCCCAGCTCAGATGCCAAAAATACTCAGATTTTGAGGTTCATGCATTCATGAATCAACCAGACAACTGTAAGATAGAAAACATTTTTTAATAGACAAGCTGAAACTCTTCCGATCTTTAGATCTTGTGAAACCCAGGAGATTCAATAACTCTAGCTCATTTCAAACTGCTTCATGGCTTTATATTCATAGTTAATATGTTTCTTTAAAATTAGTAGTCATTTAACCCATGTTTTGTTACATAGTATTTTGTGTTTTGAAACTTACTGTGTATTTCTTTTCTGAACAACAAGCTGGTATCGATTCGGTTTTTTTATACTTAGAACTGTTATTTAGCACTGTATGAGGTTTTCTTCAAGATGCTTTTGTACTGGTGCAGGAAGGAGGTAATTCACTGTGGCCTTAACTTACTTCCCCGTTCCCCTTAAGTACTTCACTTTCCTCACTTTCCACTGTTGCTTACAGGTTTTGCTGAGTTTGGGGAAGAGTCAACAGTATCAAGAGAACTATGAGAGGAGACTATAGGCAAGATGGATTTCCGTCTGTGTACAATGGTGTTCTCTTGTCTGTTAGGATAATTGTAGGAATTACTTTTAGTAACAAGTATTGTTTTCCTGAAATTAATGCTGTTGTTGGTATAGACCCTGAGACTATAATAAGGTGCTTGTAATTTGTGGCATGGATTAGGATTATTTATAATTTTGGTACAATCATAATTTTGTTTTTGCAGGTTTGGACTAAGCAACAAATTTGAAGCAGAATTTCCTTCATCTTTAACTGGAAAGGTGAGTATCTTTGAGTAGGAGTTTGGAATTGGAGTTAAGATTTTATTACAAAAACAAGTGTTCCAAGTGTAAAAGTAAATAAATCACTCTAAAAGTAATAAATTACACTGATGGAATACTAGTTTATTTTTCGTTTTTTTCTTTCCCTTGTAGGTTGCACCTGAAGAATTTAAAGCCAGCATCAGTAGAGTTAACAGTTGTCTTAAGAAGAATCTTCCGGTTAATGTACGATGGCTACTATGTGGATGCCTTTGCTGCTGCTGCACTTTAGGTTGTAGTATGTGGCCAGTTATCTGCCTCAGTAAAAGAGTAAGTTGAATTATTCATGTAATTTTTGGTAGTTAGAATTGTACTGGTTTTGTTCTCATTTTGGTTTTTTTGGTTTTTTTTTTTTTTTCTCCCTCACCATTAAAAACTTTGTGCTAGAACTTACTTAAGTCAATTTTATTTCATACATTTTGATATCAGTTGTCTGCCCTACTGGTTAAAGTTAGAAGAGACACTGGTCAGGACTTTCAACTTGTAACTCATTGAGAGGTAGTATAGCTGAATGTCTCTCCTAGAGCCATCTACCGTACAGCTCTTACTATTATTGAACTAACTTTCAACATATTTTTAATAGCTGCATCTTTTCTGTGATACACTGAGATTTTCAGAATTTTACAGATTGAGTGACAGATTGTTTTTGAGGAGGTTCTGATTACACTGCAGCCCAAGTAACCATGTTTTTGTTTTAAAAGGCTATTTTGTAAAAGGATAACTGATTTTTCATTTTGGATTTTCCTTCCAAGCTGTAGATGAGTAAGATTCCTTTTTTTTTACATAAAGAACTTGAAAGTAGACTTTTTTCTGTGTTTACTTGTCACTTAGTATATTGTTCATAACAGAAGCTCGTTACACGTGCCTGGTTTTCACTTCCTTCCCTCAGTGCAGTTAATTAGGCTACCCTCCCACCTCTTCTGTTTTCGTGTGTGTAAAAATTGTCTTTGACTGATTCTATTTCACTGGTTTGCAAGAAGTCTCCGTGCCTCCCCAAATCATCTCCTCATTATTTAGGAATTGTTCATCTTTCCATTTCATGGCAAGGTTTGTGTATGTTCTCTTTTGTCTAATACCTCTTAACGCTACAACTTGTGTACAGTTCAGTACACTGAACATCATCATGATTTTCTCTATAAAAGTCCTCATTTTATAGGGTCAATAAATCAAGGCATTGGTAGGGTGAACACTTATTATAACAAAACCTTTGTTTTTTTTGTATCATTTAACTTTCTGTGTTAAAATCTTAATGCTTAGTCCATTTAAGATGTTAACACCAGTTTTAATTGTATAGACTATAAGGTAGAAAAGCCTCCTGGTAATGTTGCAGTCTGTGGAGAAAAATAACCAAAACAAAAATATTATGTCAGTGTGAATTATATCAAACTCGTAGTTTTCTGTGTTCAAGCTGTCACAAATCAGTAAGTCTCCTTTAGCATGATTTTATATCAGTAGCCCAAAAATCTGCTAGAGGAAATTAGAATCTGCTGATTGCTTCAGCAGATAAGTTGGTGACTTACCTTGCTTCTTTACCATTCTAGGCCTAGTTCTGTTCATTACAAACACAAGGGAAACTTGCATTGCCACTGTCCGTGCTTAACTTCTAAATGTGGATGCTTCCGGTGCTCTGTAGTTTGACCCATTTTTCTCATCTAAGGGGTTGCAGCAGGAAATGGCAACAGGATGTAACTTGGTAGGGGCCAGTGTTGCAAATTCTCATCTTCTGAACTGGGTCCTCTTAATCTATTATCAGAAGTCACAAATAATCAACTTTTTATCTGTTTATTTCATTGTTAAACAGAGTAAAAAAAATACAAGGCCTTGTAGCATTGAGGGTCAGAAAAGAGCATTTGAAGCTAAGAAGAGAGGTTCTGTGTGAGAACCTGGTGAGGGAAGAGTTAGAGAAGTTCTGTTGAAGTTTGTGTGGGATAAGGTAGAAAGGTAAGCTCCTTCCAAAAGGATAAATCTGAAAAAAACCGAAACCCAGCCATGGATACTTTGTTCAGAGGAGTCTGGAAAGAGGACAGTGGTGTCATTTTTGCTATCATATACAGAGATTGCATAAAGACAGAAGAGTCTTGGAAAGAGAATGGACAGGAGGAGCGTGGACACAGACTTGAACTTCTGTGAGTTGTCAGAGGTGTGGCCCAGAATGTCAGTAAATGTTACTTTTTTCCTGTTAAAGCAGGTACCAGAAGGCATTTAAGGACATTTGCACCTTTTTCTGCACTTGGATGTCCAGCATTAGTGAAATTGAGCTTTATGCCCAGCTGCCTAAACACAGTATCTTGTGCTACTATAGATGCCACACTAGCACTAGACGCCAATGGCACTCAATACCTGTGTTTAGGTAGTTTAATTATTCCTTCAGAGTAAAAGTAATTGAAGTCAATCTGGAGATTCCAGTGAACACCATTTGTCCATGTCAGCAAATACATGTGTGCTTCGAGGGTTTCTCTCAGGCAGAGAACTCAGAACTTCATGTCTGTTGGCCATCTGGAGAGTATAATATATTAGAAGAATTAATTAACTTGTGTTCTTAAAGACAAAGTGAAAGAGAAAAGAGTGCTTTCCCAAACTCCTAACTCTAATCCTGGAGATGGCTGGGTAAGAATATTTTTTTTTCTGATAGAGGAGGTAAGGAGGAAAGCTATGTATTTCAAGGGCAATATTTTGAAATATTAGTATAAGAAACAAGAAGAATAATTTTTAATTTTTCTAGTCAGGGCTACTACTCACAGAAAAACAGTGAAAATTACTGTCACTTGAGTTGCTTGTATAGGTATGGGTGGATTGAACTATGTCTTGGTAGATGGACCCAGAACAGGATAAGATAAAGGGATATAAATCTTTTAAATCCCTCTTACCTGGAGTTACAGGTTTTGTACCCCTTAAGATCTCAGTACTGAATTGCATCCACAAACTTGTTAGATTTTTTTTGTTTATGCAGGACTTTTCATCAGTTTATGTCAAAGTGCTGTGACATGTGCGGGAAACTAATGATAGGTATTTTCCTAGAAGTGGGGAAAATAAGAGACAGTACATTACCTGGAGCCTCTCAGAAAATTGACAGCAGTTAAATACCAGGTGTAAATACCACCTGGTTCATCTGGGTTCCAATCTGTTAATTGGTCAGTAGATTCCAGTAGAACTGTGACAAGAAACAACTTTGTAATCTTCCACTAAAAAAAAAAATCCTAGACTATTTTGGTTTGCTGCTAGTGCCACAGTTTTGCTGATACATAAGAGTAATGTATTTAATATGAAGTAGTGACACTTGAACTGGTCATGTCTGACTTGAACTGTGTCTTGGAAAAGGGTTGTGTTGATAAATGATCTTCCATGCTTTGACTTCTTTAGATAGCCTTTTACTGGCCAGACTCAGCCACAGGTACAGTCACAACAGCCAGGATTCACTTCTTGAGGAAACAGAATCCCAGGGTGACGTGCTTGTTTCTTCCCTCTAACTTTTAGATACTATGAATTATTTCCTAGTACTCACTCTGTAAAACAAGTGTATAACAAATGATGAATAAATGAAACATTGCTTATTTTACTGTATCTGCACTTGTCTGAGAAGTGTTACCCAGAGAACTTTGCTAATTCAGCCCAGTCCTAAGTGATTCCTAGTGAAAGGCCAGTTACTTGGAACTGGTCTGTTTTATATCCTTTGCTGCAGTGATCACAAAAGACTCCCAAGACCCTACAACGAGAGTTTGATTTCTGGAAGCAGGATGGGAGTGTTCCCATCATGAAGTTTGTGTAGATCATGTTTTAACTGCACAGTAAAAATACGCAAGCCTTCATCTTTGCCCTTTTCTACTGAAATAGAAGACTAAAATTGGTTTTGTTGAATTACATATACAGTGAGCTAGGAAGTGGGAGTGTTTCTCAAGGATTTTATTAAATAAAACAACAGTTTCAACTATACAATCGCTTACTTTTAATATAGAAGAGTAATTTTTCTCAGAATGACCAATTAAGAAATGTCTGTTTTTAAAGAGTCTGAATCAATATACCATGCTCTTAAATTGCTAGTATACTTGGCAGCTCTTCTCAGAAACATTTTTTTAAGGTTCATGTAGACATAATGAAAACTGCAGCTTCAGAGCTTGTGAAGTTACAATAATTCTTTTAGTCTTTCTCTGTATTCTGTATTTTGACTGCCTTTCATTGATTTTTTAAATTCTAACATGGGAATGTTATCACAAATGTAAGTAGGATTTTTGAAATTGCAAACAGCTATTGAAGGTTTGTGCTTAATGGGAATGGATGCTTATTTTGTGCAGTGAAAAATAAGGTAATGGTTTGTCTCCTTGAATCAGCAGGTGCTTCAGACTAGGAGTCTATTAAGTCACACACTTTTGTAAGCTTAATTGTTAATTATATCACTTTAATGCATTTCCATGAAATGAAAGCCTTTCCTTCACTGAATTTTTCTTTTCAGTGCTTTGTTCAGTGCTAGTTTTGGAAGTCTTTGTACAGTGTTGTTTCCTTTCTTCATTTGCATTGAGGTATTTGAGAAAAAGCCTGCTACTCTTCACCAGTAAAATAAGTGTTTTATTTGATTCAGTATCTTACTGCCTCTCCTTTTATGTGGTCTTGATTCGATTTTAATGAATAAAAGCTGCAAGAAAGTTGCAGGAAGTACAGTACCTCATTTGCAGATCTAGATCATCAATGATCTTCAGCCATTTTACTCATAGATTGCACCATCGTTTCTGGGACAAGTTCCAGATTGTACAAATGAACATTAAGTCTTTAAGTTATTGTTCTTTAAGTAAAAAGAATGTGAATTATAATTCAAAAAGTGCTGCAGCCTGAGGTGCCCATTTGAAGCCACTTTTTCAGATGAATTGGCACTCATTTTCAGTATTAACTAAATACTGTAGTTCCTGATGTGTAAATAGGATAAATAATTTCAACAGAAACAGTAACAATGAAAGCTATGATAGAATTGCAGTACCACTAGATTTTTTAAAAGCTGGTATTGTACAAGCAAATTGCATGTTTCAAAAGCTTTATGGGCAATCTCTTAAAATGAATAGAATTAGATATTTAGTAGTGATCTGTACTAATACTTTCAAGAGCCACTTGTTTGTTTGTGAATTCACACAAAGCTGATGAATGCTGCGTAAGCCTCATCATTAGTTGTCACTTAAGTAGCAGTTCACATCTTCAGAGTGCTGTATAAACATAAGCTAATTACAACTTCCCAAGTATTGATTAAATTAAGTATGTGGTGGAGTAGCTGGAATGAATTTTCTTAAATACAGTAGTCTTGCTTGTCAATGGATAATATATTAGCTCAATTTATTGAAGCTATGAATACATTACATTTCTTTTCAAAACTGAAGAAAACATGTATTTTTCTCTTATGCCTATCTGCTAGGGACTTTGCACTGGAAATACTCTTAACACCATAATGCTTTCCTGAGGAGTTCCATAAGGCAATTGCATTAGGCAGAAGGTGCCTTGTTTTTTGAAGTCTCTGTTACGACAATTTACATTGTGTTTCAGTTTGAAAGAATCTTTAAAATTGTAATGTATTATGTTTATCCTAACCAGAGCATGTCATCTCTATATTAGCTCTAGTCAACTTAGTAAAACTTTTTCTGAAGTAGAACTTGTATGTATCAAATATGCATTCTTTGCCACTGTCTTCAAATGTATTCAGAGATCCTTTTTTTTTAAAATAAATATTTATTAACTATGAAATAAAAACGGGAAAAGAATCAGAAGATTCAGATCTGGGATATTTTGCTTTAAAAATTGTTCACTATAATTTTGGTCAGAAGAGTCACTAGATCCTCCAAATACTAAACTTCAAGTGACAAAGCTTGTAGAACAACCTAAAAGTGAAATCATCGTGTGTATAGTTGTGTGGTAATCTTTTTTCTATATCTGAAATCAGATTTTATTTCCTTCAGAGGACCCTGCAAAAGCTAATCAGGTTTTCATGTGCTTTCCTGAAGGGTGTAGTAGTGAGTTGGTGCATAATGAGGTGTGGGAGCAGCCAGTTTTACCATGTCTCTTAATTTGCAGACTGCTTAGTGGATGATAGGACAGTAAGATTGGCTTGAAGAATACTTACAAATAAAAGTAGATTACAAAATACTCATTTGTTTCTTTGTAAGTCAAATGCAAACCATTTAGTCTGTCAAAAATATGTATTCTGTAGTTAAAATTGTAATTTGATTTATTCTTAGTAATAGGGTTTATATAAATCCTAAATGTATCATATTTCTGGTATCTATAGTGAATATTCCAAATGTTATTTAAAATTTAATTGCATTTGTAATCAGAATTATATCTCTGAACATTTTAATATTAATCAAAATAATGTATGTAAGATTAACATTTCCATGTTTTCATGGCTAAGGTACATAAATGGGTCATGCACTGGTTTGGGTTTAATACCGGTTTTTATGTTGTTCTTCCTGTCCAGTTTGATGTGTTTCTGAAAATACAAATGTGAGCTAGCTGAAACTTGCCTAGAGCTATTTTGAAAGAGCGTGCTAAAAGTGGTCTATAATTGCTAGATTTGGAAATTAGTTTAGGAAGGGACATTTTTAGGATTCTGTCTTTAACAACTTATAAGTGATGCCAAATGGGGTGCATATGCAAACACTGTCGAGGAAAGAATTGGAAGGCAAAATTACTTGAAATTTATATGATAAATTAAGTAGAGAGCACTTGTCTGAACAATAGCTTGTTAGACTATGTCTCTCTAAAACAAACATAAAAGTAGAATGGAGTCCTGGCAAGTGTGAGGTAGTGGCACACTTTTGTGCTTCTTCTCTTGACTTTTCTCAAAGTAGCCTAAGTCTGGAAAGTATTCACTTTTCCACTTTATTAAACAAATCAGAGTAATATGTTATTTTCTGCCTAAGTGTTGCACTCTCAGTAACTCAAGCACCATGTATAAAGAAAGTAACTTGTTATTTAACAAAAAAAATATAGCTCTGTGAAACATTACTACTGAGAAAACAGGTGGGAGGATGAGAGGGGCAGTTCTACAAAAGTGAAGGTGAAAGGAGTTAATAAATATTCTTTTATCATACCAAACATACATGTAAAGTGACTTGGTACTTCTAATTTTGTAGCTTATAAAAGTAATTTCTGCTAAATTTTTGAATAAACTGCTAAATCAGTAATAATAATGATGGAAATTATTTTTTTTTTAAGTAGCCAGATTTTTCTCTAAATTGGTTAAGTAGCTACAGGATCAACCTACTTTGAATTCTGTATTTTTCTGATTCAGTCCTAGATGGACAAAGCACTGCAGAGGCTATCCCTTTCAGAGGGACCGTTCTCTTCAGCAGGCACACTAATGAAGTGTTGGATTTTGCAAGGTCTTCTGTGGAGTTATTTTGTTAAGTTGTGCTGCCATTCAGTCTATCTGGCCATGTAGCTTCTTTTCCTTTCTTGGTCCCTGCCCTTAGATGCTCATAACAGCAGGAGTCAAAGGAGTGTTCCTAGGAACTGGTGCTTTATGATTTGTACTTTTAGAGAGGTTCCTGGCAGGCTCTGGGTCTGTATTGTGTAACACTTCTAGGCATTACCAGAATGCTCCAGGCACTATGAGTGGTTCGGAGGTTATGAAAACTTGCTGATATAGATGTAAGCTGTTCCCTGCCAGCTGGCTTGAAGTGAATGGGAATATTTCTGGGCACAGTTTCATTTCTTAATAGAGATGTAAACTGAGATCCTTTAGTTTCTCCACCTACAGTGGCCTTGAACTATGTTCCATAGCATATTACTGGATATTTGGAAAAAAATGACAGAAACTGAAGAGTTACATCTCTGTAACTTTAAAAGAGAAGATGGAGGTGGAATTTTCATGCACGTTCCATTTAAAATTTCTCACAGAGAGTGACATCAGATGAGATATTTGATGGAGATTTGATCCTATTTTCATCCATTTTATGGAGGTTTGATCCTATTTTCATCCATTTTATATGTTCATTTTCTGTGGCCTTCTTTTGACAATGTCCTTCAGCATGAGGTGGATGCTTTAGGTCATCATGGCCATATTTGAATAATTTGTTTGAAAGCATTAGAGCTTCATGATTTTTTGTTTCCTTATAAGAGAACAGAGAACCAGAGCTAGAATTTAATCCTAGAATAATGGAGTTACAAATTTTTATTTACAAGTCCAAGTAACAACATTAATTATTGTCCTGATGTTTCATGGATCAGTTCAACATCTGTCTGCCTGTGAAATATTTTTCCACATCTCAGTTAGGCCTTCTTGAGGGAAATGTGTTAATTTTGCCAGGGTCAGGACTATTTCTTCCGCAAGGCTTCTCCATAGTATGAAGTTTTCACAAAGATTGGCTCTAGTCACTGTCATCTCACTACAGAAAGTAGCTAGCAACACTTACTTGGTGACTTAGCTCTTACAGGACAGCTAAAATACCAAGTTAACGTCTTGAGTCTTTTGGATTTTTTATATTTGAGAGGAAATTTATATAAGACTTGTAATCAACTTCTAGGAAATTTCCTTGATAGTTTCTCCCTGCTATGTTTTTCTACTGCAGATGAAGATGACTTTGGAAAATACTCATTCTGTCAGTACATTGATGATAATAAAATATCCTCTCCATTTTACTCTGGATAATACATATGGGGTGTATGTTACTGTACACCTTCTCCATTCTCCGCATATGTCATGGCTTTAGTGCTTTCTTAAATAGTCCAGGAATTTGGGAGTCAAGGCAAACGGTCACTGAGGAATCATCTTTGGCATAGCCATTTATAAAATGTTACATGTTGGTAACACTGTACTTTTCTTTATATCAGCAAACAATGTGGTGGAAGAGACCTTTCCAGGAAGTAATTGGTCTGATTTGGTTCATTAAGCTTTAAATGCATCACACTATGATGTACCAACCCAGGGTTGGGACCCGTAAAAATTAGGTCACTTTATGGATCATGTGAGAGTGTGGGACAATATCCTCAGGGCTGTCTTTCAGAATGGGAAGTTTCATGAGGTCAATTTGATGTTGTCAGTTCTCCTGCCCCAGAGTTCTGCTGATTATATTTCTCTTTGCTTCATCAGTAGCTGTGATCTGTGCTTTAGGTGGGACTCACTTTCTGCACAGAATAATCTATATGGTAAGGCAAGATGCAGCAATAGTAATCTTGTTGGACAGGGCAGTTATTTCAAGATCATATAAAAAGCACCAAACTGTTACATTTTTTCCCAGGTATTCTTCAATCCGTTTAGTATAGGTTTTATTCGCTTTTTTGCACGGATGCTGCAGTGGCATCTGGGATGAGCACCCTTACAATAGTCTGTAAAATAAGAGATATCCTAGCTACTTATAGATCTGCGTTTGCAAGATCTGCATTTTTACCTATGTCGTTGTTCAGACACCTTTTCAAATTACTGTGTGTGCTGAAGCAGGTATTCCAGGATCTGAAGTCAACTCAGGCTTCACCTTCATCCTCTTTGCCCTTCACAAATAGAGGATTCTTCAGCAAGATGAGAAACTTACAAATTTACAGTTCATAAAGGGTTTGTGATACGAGTGTTCAAGATGAGGATTTTATTAGCACAGATGTGTGTAATTCAGTTACATGTGCTCTGAGTACAGCTCTGGTATTTTTGTGGTACCCATATGGGCCTCTAAATTGGCTTGGGGAATGTTTTGGCTTGTTGGAAGTGAGCATAGAGTTTTGTGACTTAGTTGTCTTCTAAATTTCTATTTAGTTGTTTGTGCTGATAACTAAATTTCTTAGGTATAAATTTTGTAGCCAGAATGAATAGAAATTCCTGCTTCTGTCATTTCTCTGTCTGAGTGAGTGGATATAGTATGGTTCAAATTTCTGATAGGATGGTTTGGCGCTTTTCTATGGTATATAATACTAATTCTGGCCATGTGAGAATTAACAAAAGTTTTCCTAAAGTGGTCTCTTTTAGAACTTTGAGCATGAAGTGTATTTGTTCGGGGCAATATTCAAAACTAATAATACTTGGTTGTGGTGAAGTTTTGTATGACAGTATTTGAAAATTTCATGCTATTTATTGGACTAATGTTGTGCTATATTTACATATGTTTTCAGAAAAGTCAAAGATCAAATGCATGTAGCAGGAGAGTCTTTGTTTTTTTTCAGAAAACTATGTTCAAAATTGTTAGATCATGTTGTTCCTATCCATGTTGTTTCCCCACTTAATAAAGACAAAGGGAGGTACTCAGATTAGCAAAGTTTTGGGAGTCATGTAAGATCCTTTTGTTTAATATTGCACCAGTCGTTTACTGATTTACAGCAGGAATTGAGGGGGCTTTGGCCCGTTCACTAGTATGGTTTAGTGTAGTGTGTGTGTTCCAGGTCGTGCACTGCAAGGGGGATCCCTGTTGCTGCACAGCCTTCTAGTCCAGATCATAGCTACATCTGGAATTGTAAGCTAACTGCACTAGACACTGCAAAGACAACAGAAAGGCCTTGAAGTTGATAATAACGTTCAGTACTACCTCGTTTCTGCATGAAAAAGTTCATATTTAGGCTTGGTATCTTTTTTTCTTCCACGTTTCAGGGAAAAACTTTATTTTTCTGAATCAAAAGCAATAAGGATTGGTGAAAGTGTATTCTGAGTTGGGCCTTTTTGGTAGTGTGATTTTTCAAAAGACGTGGTTAGACATTAATATCTCTAAAGAATTGGGTTTTTTTATGAATGTTTCATTAAACATTGCATCTAGACAGTTGAAGAGATCTATTTCACAAAAATCTGTGGGTAGCATTAAAGACTACTATTTTCATGAAGTATTTTACAAAGCATACTTTCTTATCATTGATATGCTAAAAAATACTTGAATTGCAGTTTTTCTTTGCTCAAATATTAGACTGGGTTTTAAACAAAAATAAAATTTAAAAGCTGGATAGTATTAAATCTTCCTAATAAGCAAGTCTCTCTTCCACTTAATTTGTGCTTTTGTTGTGGCTAACAAATAATTTGTTGTATGGGTTTTTCTGTACACCATTGATAGAATATATAAGCTTGTCATCCTAGTGTGCTGGAAATGCTACACTCAAATCAAGTGTTCCTTTCTGGTTTTGTATATCCTCACCTGCTCCTCACTGTAAATCATTGAGATGTCAAGAGCAGTGATTAATTAAGCTGCACGTGCAAGTGCTTTTTTTCACCTGTCAAGTAGGAAGAAAACTTACTATAGTGAATTGTGTGATGCTGTTTAATTAATTTCTTTTTATTCCAAGCTCTGAGGTTTGCAAAAATATTTTACAGTCTTAATTTTCATTAACATTTCTGTATCGATAATGTGGTATGATTTGGGAACTATGAGTGTCCCAGATTATACTACAGGAAGGATTGTATTTAAGGCTCTGGGAAGATAAATAATCGTGGTCTTGAGGATGCATGTATTTTTATCTCATGCTGGTCTAATTATTTGAAACTGTGTTATTTAAATAAACCAATTAATAGGACATAACTACCTATCAATTTCTTATTTGTATGTATGTATTGTAATACAGATGTAATTTTATTGGAATTTGAAAAGCTTGGATGTTTTTCGTAGTCTTTGGGGCAAACAAATTAAACTGTATAGTGATCTTAATCTATTATTAAAAGGTCCTGGAAAGGAAGATTACAAGGTAGATTCAGGTTTTGAATCAGTTTTGCCATTGGTTTAGCAGCGGGTGGGCAGGCAGATGCCTGCTCAGAGTAGAACCTATTGCCATTTTTCACCATTGATAGAGTAGCCTTTCAGAGTCAATGAGCTCTGTCAATGTGAGCTTGTCAAGGCTACAACTTCATAGACCTGAGAGGCGGTTTGAGAGGTCAGCCCTTTTCAGGTTTGCTGTGATGCAAATGAACTTTAATGCTTAAACAACTATTGGAATTTTTATGTCTGCTCCTTGTTCTTTTTTCTTCACAAAGTCATTGACGAGACATTCAGTGCTTTTTAAATTGGAAGTTGCATTGTGCTAAAGACCTAGTACAGATTTACGGAGGGCTGAAAGCAGTTAGATCATGTTCTTTTCATGGTGCGATTAGAATCAAATCGATTTCCCTACAGCCTTCAGCATTCAGATGGCAATTTTAACAAAGCTTGGGGGCTAGACAAGGGACAAAACGACTGAACTGAATGTTAATTACACTCTGCAGCCTTATTTTCTTTTGATTTGGAGCTGACTGGCAACTAAATTAACAAAAGTGTGACCATAACTGCTGCCCTATTTTCATTTAAAAGGAGAGCAGACTCTAAAAGGCTATCTTTACAAAGAAACAAGTGAGGTCTACTGATTATTGTTAAAGGGCACTGTCTTTAAAAACATAATAATAAGAATAACCCAAAAAATACTCAATTTCCAGTTGCTGTGATAAATTAGTCACTGGCACATCCACCTTCTGATAATTCCTTGACTTGTGCTTTTTAAAATAAAACATAACAAAAAATGTATTGAATACTCATAGATAGCAATGATCTAATTTTCAATCATGTGACCACAGTACATGCTTAGATGTGTTTCCCCACAACTGCTTCAGTATTAAACTAGAGACAAACTGGTATTTGGAAATCAAGACGTTAATATTTCAGAGGAAATGAGTAACTTTTGGTCTAATTTTTATTTTACTCATTCTTATTTCTCATGACAACATTTAGTTTGATTTGGTAGGGTTCATTTACAGTACTAGTATTTTGTAGTAATAACAGCAAGATGCTTTCTCATCCTTTCCCCTCACCCCGCTCCGCCTTGTAAGGAAGCTGCAGCTGCACTAAGTTGTCATTGCTCCGTTCTTTTGCACCTGCAGCTCTGTTAGTCTCATCTTAACACCTGGCACCATGAATTATCCTCTTTTTATTCACAGTCTGTAGCAAATCCCATTTAGAGCTAAGCAATATATATTCTGGCAGTCAAATGACTATAAATGTCAGTATGTATTTCTCAAATGTAAATATAACTGAGTAATTATACTCAAAATGCTGTGAAACTTTACAGCACAGAATGTCCTTTAATTCTAGCATACATAATCTTAAGAAGCTGTGCAGAACAGCTTCTTAAGATTCTCTGTCAAGTGTCAAGTATGGACAGTACTTGCAGTACTGTCAGGCAGTAAAGCTTTGCTTTAGAATCCTAAATATTGGGTTTGGTCTTCATACAAATCACATCCGTTTGTGCAATTTACTGTAAACTCTCCATTTGGTTTTTCAGTCTCTGAAATCTGGATATAAATGTAACAGATTTCTTGTTTACTTAAGGTATTGTGTATTTGTACTTAACCTACAGCATTGCAAAATAGTTCTCAACTTCTGTGAGTTTAGCTGCTGACCTTAGAAATGGTGCATTTAGGCCACTGATACTGACGCAGCAGTGTTCCTGCTTTTTATATTTAAATCACTTTGAAATTTCTGTGATTTTAAAGTTATAACTGCCATAAGAACCAGAGAGCATATACATAAACAGTTTTTATTCTAAAGTGGTTGAAGATCATTATTTGGCTGTCATAAAAAGTTGTTTCCCTTCTAGATACTATTTAATACTGGAGAGGTTCTGATAGTACTACGGACCACCCTGTACTCAGTCACTGTCCCGTACCTCACTCCTTTTCACACAAAAGCAGCTGCAAAACAAAGTTTTTCTAAAACCAGTCAAGAGTAAAATTCTTTCTCATTTGTCTTCCAGACACGAAGATCGATTGAGAAGTTATTAGAATGGGAAAACAATAGGTTATACCACAAGGTGAGTGCCGCAGGGAGCAGCTTCGTACTGTTGGAGTTTGAATTGCACAGTATGGAAACAGATGCTTTTGTTGAACGAAAAATATGAAAGGTGGACAAATGGGCTAGTCTGTGTGCTGCAATAAAATACAGCTCATTTTTCTTCTTTTTCTTTCCTCCTTGTCTAGCTGTGCTTGCATTGGAGACTAAGCAAAAGGAAATGTGAAACGAATAACATGATGGAATATGTAAGTTAAAGGGCTGTTTTGTGAGTTTCTCTATTAAATGATCATTTATTTTGCTTCTGATCTTATTCTTTTCATGATTATTAATCAGTAAAGGTGTCAGGAGCTTAATCGCCTGAGTGCAAGGATTTTCTACGGTTCACAGATGCATGGTTTCATGTGCAGGACTGATTTATAAAGTTATGAATGACTTGAAAACAAGGCTTCACTGTGTTCTGAAAAATAATAAATTAATTGCCAAGATAAAATAGCTTGAACATGTGCTGATGGAGTGTGAAATTTTAGATGCTGTATAAAGAATAATCACAACTTTGGTTACGCAGCAAGTCAGATATGGCTATTTTATATAATGCTAATCAAGTCTAAAAGTATGGAAGAAGACCTTTCAACTAAGCTGTTGGAGCTTAAGAAACCTTTAGCCTTTTTAGATCTTAACTGCCCCTTACCTCAACTATCTTGAAAGTATCTTTATCTTCAGTCAGTCTCTGGAGTTTTAATTTACTTCACTCTTTGGCTGAGACTCCGTAAGCCCTTCTTGGAAATATACAGTGAGAAGTTTATATATGGTTTAAAATGCATGATGTCCAGTGTAGGATTTCAGTTTGTTTAGCTTACAACTTTCTTGTTCTTTTTTGGTACTTTTCTTATTTTCATTTTCAAAATCTCTTTGAATGACCCAGGATAGGATGAAATCAAGTTGCTAAAATGTAAGAAGCATTAGAATTTTCATTATTTCTTTTAATGCATTAGGAAGTAGGCAATAGGAAGGTTAACTTTTTAATAATAAAGATTAGCTTTTGACAAATAGCTACAGTATTAGTTGTAACTGATCTGTGATCTTCCATTACACAGTACTTTGTCTATTCTTTGCAATAACAACGCTATAATGCAAATGATAATTTTAAACATGATTAAACAGTTCAAAATGATATTAAAATGATCTTTATCCTTTAGTTTTCCCCTTTTTTCTGTTTCTGTATTAGATCTTATATCTAGCCTGAAATACAGGGTCTTCAAAATGCTTTTTTAACAGAATCACTCTGTTCAATTCACGAAGTACTTTTTGTGACATCTATTCTACAAAATTTTTTGGGTTAGAAGTATGAGTGTGACTGAAAATGGACTAAATCCAATTTCAGAAAGGAGATTTAAGTTTTACCTTTATGAAGTGGTTCTTATTTTGCTGAAAACTTTGTTTTTCTACAGGAAACATTATCAAACCTGATATTCTGAGATTCAATTGAAAAAAAACCTGTGGTCCAGCAACATTTACAGATTAATATATTCATTCTATTAAACATACTTTAAAATCAATTGACCTGTTTCCATTAATAATATATATGCATGGGCATACAGCTTTACAGGATAAAGGTCAAAGATATTTATTTTCAATTTGTGTAACATCTGGTATTGCCTGTGGATATCCTTAGTGAAAAACTTTTTACAAAATCTCACTCTACCACTTTCTCATTTTCAGTGAACTGATTTACTAGTGTCGTTATAAAGTGCCCTTAATGTGTTCATTATTTAATTTTAAAGTATAAACACTTGTCCTTATTTTTTTTTTCAAAACAGATTATATAAATTAGATTCTTGTACCCAAAACTTGGTGCTTTGCTGAATTGAGGTTTGAACTCCACTGTCGTGGAGATGCTAAATTAAATAAATAATTATAGAAATTAAGAAAGACAAGATAGTCTTACACCTTTGACATAAACACAGTGTTCCACCTTTACTTCTTGCTCCCTTTTTGAAACCTTCCCTGAGTATCAAAGCCCTGAAATCTGCAGAATCTAGTGGTTTACTCACGTCAGTGATCAATAGATTTTGAGCAGTTTGCATTACTTCTGGAAAAAGTCCCTTCCGAATATCTCAAAAAATAAATTTGTAAACCTGATTTCAGTACTCATTGCTTCAAAGGTGTTTGCCTTAGAAATAAAATCAGAGACTCATTTATTTTCTGATATTTGATACACTATCAGAGATAGAAGTGTTTATTTGCCAAGTAGCTAAGTTGTATTCTCCTTTACAATCAAAAACATTCAGAAATAATTTTTAACTTCTTAGAAAGGTGAGTTCCCCTTACAAGTGAATAAAATCCTTAGTTATATTACCAGATGCATTTATTTATTCATGAATTGGATCATGCTACTATATTATGACTGTCTCTCTGAAGAAAGAAAATGCAGAAGTGAACATTTTCATTAAGCTTCCTGTTTGAAGGAGGATAAATACTTGGATTGTGTTCTGGAGTGGACTGTATCACATACTTAGTTCAGAGACATGTAGTTTAAATTTGAATTGAGACAATAAGAATAATCATGCAAAACCATTAGTCGAGTTCTTATTAACTACTTGAACGTTTGTAAATATGGGAGCTTTGCAAAAGTTGGTACACTTTTCTGTAGAAGTATAAAACTATTAACATGAATTAGAATCCTATATTGAGTGGGAACAATTCTGAAGTAAATGGAATTGCATGTGTAATTGAAAATTAACTTTTCATGCATTGTGCCTTCTGGATTTTTTTTTAAATTTTTTTTAAATGAATGCAGTTATGTATTTCATAATTTTTTCCTAATAGAGGAAATTAATTAGTTTAAGGAATTTTTATGTAGTAACCTGCTGCAGTTTGTTTACATATGTAGTAGGCAAGCTTTTCCAATTGAATTTGAGTCTATAAGAGTATAGGATTTCTACCCCAAAACAGTTATCATACATGACTTTTCTAGTGGTCTCCTACCTAAGACAAGTGCTGTGATACTTGATTTGCATCACAACTTGATGTACTAAAAAACCCCAAAAAGTTACGTGTATTATGATTGTGATAGATAATAGGATTGCTGCCATCTTTAATATATATTTGTTTTCTTTTTATACAGGTCATCCTTATAGAATTTTTACCAAAGACACCAATTTTTCGACCAGATTAGCATTGGATTTATTTATAGAGACTTATTCAAGTATGTTGTCTTTCCAATGGTGCCTTGCTTGGTGCTCTCCTGGTAGTGACATAGCATTGGTTCTACAGAATCTTGTGGTGTTTTCATTCTTTTGTTTTTGTTTGTTTGTTCAATTGGGGTTTTTTGTTGTTTGTTTGGGGTTTGGTTTTGGTTGTTTTTTTGGTTTTTTTTTAATAAGAACATGTTCTAAGTGCATTTAGTCAAACTCTGCAAAGTAATTTCACACAAATGTTAATTACTACTTAAGTTATTTTTACTTTTGCTACTTCTGTTTATTAATGTATCTTGATTTTCAAAGAGTCTTTTTTATATGTGTGCGCGCGTGTGTACATATATATATTACTATAAATACACAGCTGAAAATTATATACAAGTGAACAGGTATTTTTTTATCCCAATATGACACAACTGATTGACTGTACATTGCCTAAGTCCTTTTAGTTATTCATTTACATGCTGAAGTTCCTTCTAAGATACTCTTAAACTTCTGTCAGTGACCAGTCAATTGTAAATATTTTTATTTCTTTTTGGGATATTGGCTAGTCTCTTCCAGCAAAACAAGGACATAAAGTTCTTTTCAAAACTTTGCTTTTTGGAACCCAAATGTCATTGCATTAGTAGAAATCCCAGTGCTTTTTATGAGGAAGTCCTGTCAGCTGGTTCTGAAAAAGTTCTGCTTTAAAAGTTAAAAAGAAGCAGCAAAATGGATTTAATTTACATGGATTAGAAAACTCACTGAGAGAGCTGCATGCACCTGGGTAGTAGAACTCAAGTTCACAAAATATATTAATATTGCATTTTCTAATGCAGCTGTTTTAATTCAGTCTAATTCCATGTCTCAGCTTTATTCCTACTGTTTACCAGATCCTGTACACAGGGGTGCAGAAGGACTTGTTTTGCTAAAACTTACTGTCCAAGAGGACCTTTCAGGGGTTTTTAGTTTATTTCAAAACTATATAAGCAGAAAAAGTTACTGAAGTATTCTTGAACAGTATAATTCCAGATGCAAATGCAAATGCCATTTATTACGAATAATCAAAGCAGGGTACACTGGGCAACAGTGTAAGTTTAAATGTGTTATTTATTGCACCCTTTCTTTTCCTCATTTTGGTTTACAAAGCTTATTTTCTGTGCAAGTATAAGACTTTTTTTAAGTGGATATATGATGTATGCTTGGGTCAGGCCAGTTGTATATTTTGTTTCTTCTGCTTATACCTTGGTTGTACATATCTTCACACATAGGTTTTGGGTTTTTTTAATTGCAACTCTCATATTTTAAAGTTTGCATTAGGTATCTAATATTACTGTACATGAACACTGATGTAAGCTGAGAACACGTTCCTTGTACAGTTGTGGTAGCAAGCAATAATGTGAATATATGAAAAAACAGATATACTCTGCTTAATATTTGTATGAATGAAAAGTTGATACCACTACAAGAATAGTCTCCTCTTTTTAATCTTTTAAATACAAGTTTTATTTCAAGGTAATGTATTGCAGGTACCTTGATGCTGTGAACTATTTTTCTATGTCTTCAAAATATTTATTCTCTGTAAAATATTCTCTAGTGGGTATTATATTCCTGAATTGTTCATAGTAGGATGGTTTAGGAAGTTTTAAGTTTTCTTAAATCTAAGCCTTCTGTATCTGTTCCCAAAACTCATCCTTTGCTCAGCTTTAGTCTGTGGATTCCTGCTGTTCATTTTGAAAATAGCTCAGCTGTGCTTTTCATACAAGCCTACCAGTCTATTTCTTTGACTTGACAGAACATGACTTTTAATTAACAAATCCCAGTTCTGTGTCTTCTGGGTGCCACAATGGTTTCTCTCTAAAGTAACTTTATAATTTTCAAAAAATCAATTTCAGCCTCTTCCATAGTACCAATCTGGGTCTGCAGCACTCCTCTCTCACCCAGAAGTATCAATTTTGACCTCAAAATAGTTTTCAGCCTGCAACAGAAGCCAGAAACCTAATGTTGAAGGCAGCTGAGACTGGGGAGGTTGGAGGTCCAGAGGAGATGTTGAAATTGAACAGAAATCATAACTGATGATAAATACTGATGACCAGAAATATATATTGATTTCTTTAACTCTTGGTTTTCAGTTAAATGAATACTGAATCATATGAGGTCTAGATTTTGTCAAAGTTTTCAGTTGACTGTACAGATAATTTGTGTCATGGATGCAGTTTCCCACTGGTGCAGAAACCTATCCCTCTACACTAGCATGGAGGAATAGTTTGGATAGGGCTCGTGATGTGTTCATAGTAGCACCACATTCAGTGTGAGCTATTTGCCTTAGTTTACTACCCAAACTTTCTGTGTTACATTCTGTGACACCACAGCTACCTTGCCAGCAGCACCCAAACCCACTGACAGTAAAGCTACTTTGAGCACAATGTGTTCTGAAACCAGAGCAACAAATAGAGTGTGGCTTATGGGTTTACAAATAGTATCTCATTAGCAAAGCTCCCGCATAAGCGCTAGTGCTGGTTAAGAACTTGTCTACTCTTACAGGCGTTGCCAGTCATGGGCTTGGTTAGCAGGCATTTCTGTGTTTTAACTATGACTTTCTCTTTAGGAACTCTAGTGTAAAGGTCCAAAGTACAGCTCTGAGCAATTAAAAAGTTAAATCCCTTAGTAAGGAGGCCAGACTAATTCTCTCTAAAAGTATTGCTGATATTTTATTGAAACAACATCTCTGACTTAAAATACAATCAGGAAACTTGAGAAACTGCATATATAGAAAGACGAGTTTTACTCAAAAGTGTTATTCTCTTGAAGAGGTAGTACATTCGCCTAGAAAGAATGTTATAAAACATTTTCATACAATCCCATTCAATAATTACAATGATGGAAATTGAACATGGCAGGAACTTTAATCAATTCTTTAACACCTGTGGCAGATGTCAGGATTTTCCTTTGATGTTGCTTCTGAAATACTAAATCTATTTGTTTTGTGTGCTAGTGAGAAGACATACATTACCTTTTTTGTCCACTTGGCAAAGAATGAAGTTGCACAGTTTGAACAGTCCAGAAGCTATAGCAGGACTTCCAGGACACAGCCTACTCTTTGCTAAAATAAATATGACAGTGTACTAACTTGTTCAGCTTCTTGCAAGTCAGCAATTCCTACAAATAATCTTATCTATTTCAAATTTCCTGGAACAGTAAGCGTTAGGTACTGAGTTGATATTAATCATTTAGCAGATGATGCTCATTATGCCTGTTTCACCTTTAGCCTGAAAAATTAATGGTGAAGACATCAATGACTCCCTGTGAAAGCTAGTAATTATTTTTAGATATAGAGGCCTTTAACTGGTGGATAAAGATTTCTTTTTGTAGTAGAATAGAAATAAATTCTTTTTAATCTTTTGGTGATAGGTAGAAATAAGTCCTGAGGGAGCTTTCTGTTTCACCTACATGAAGAATTCTGTAGAATTCATCAGTTGTTAAATAGCTGTGATTTGAAGTTTATATTGGGATTGGCAAACTTTACCAGAAATTAAAATGTTTATGGAGATAGGCTATAGGAAGTCAAGTAAATTTTTTGTAATAGCTCAGTAAGAGTAATTTTAATAAACTATTTATGCAAATCCAAAATTTCCCAAGATACTTAAACCCAAGTAGAATAGATTGTAAAAACTTTTTACAGTACTTAGATGTAAATTATAATCTCTAAATCAATTTAAGTGATACTTTTTTTTGAACTCTCAGGACCATGGTATATAAATGTAGTGCTCTGTCTCTGATATAGGATTACTTAAAAGTCAGTTTTAATTTTTTTTTCTAAAAGTCATTATTTAGCCCTGAAGATTGTAGGGAAGAGCTTTAAAATGCAATTTCTAACTGTTTAGAAGCCAGAAGACAAGGAAAGAGAACTTCTCTTTATTCCTTTCCCTCCACCCCCCACACCAAAGTCTTAAACTGGTCCACTTGTTTTGGGGTTGAAGCTTATGGTTTTTGAGCAGCTGGCAGTAATGCAAATTTTCCACCAAAAACCCCCATTTGAATTCCGAACAATTTAAAGAGATCACTTTAATTAAAGAGGCAAAAGACATTTTAAGCAAAGTAAATCCCTGATTCTTTTAAATTCTCCCAGCACTGCTGTTGAGTAATTAAAAGAAGGATCATGATGACCCTACATTAGGTCAAAATCCAGATGATTTTGTGTAAAGGAAATGCTCAATTAGGGAGGTCTCAGAGCCCCAAACCTCTTGAATTCATAGTAGCAACTTATTAAGGGTAAGTGGTGCTGGCTAGTCTTGTATCCGCGACTGAAATCATTTATGTTGCTCTTCAGAAACCTTGCTTATGAAAAGAAAGCAGTTCAGAAATAAGATCTGTATTCATCGCTGCTAATTTGTCGTAATTTCTGTGCTTTTCCCTAAAGCCACATTGCATTTCCATCACAAACAGCTAAGTGTATGATCGTTACAATGCCTTTAATAGCCATATTGTAGGTAGAAATATTAACTTCTCAGGGACTAATAGGAAATATGAAAATGGAGTTAATGAGCTGAATGCCTGTCTGCATGAAGGCTTACTTTGCAAACATCACCCTAGAAACCTGATTGTAATATGCATGACCATCATGAATGTTATCAATATACAGTTATGAAAGCTTCTTTAACCCTGTATTATTAGGCTGCTGAATGTCAGAGTATGTTGGATAAGGATAAATGAAGGGTTTTTTTCTGATTTCAATGGAGTGATTATTTCTAATGGTGCTACCTTCTTAATTCCCATGTTTATTCTTTGTAAAGTTCTCTCTGAATAGGCTGGGTGAATCGGGATACTGATGTAACGAGAAAACAGTATCATTCTTCTTAAGGAAGAGCTAAAATTTGAAGGGGATAAGTACTCTGGAAGTGAAAAAGTTCACTGCTGTAAACATGCGTTTATTCTTCATTAGTTACAGATATCCATTTGTGTTGTTTTGTTGGTAACAATACTTTGCAGTTCATTAATTTTTGAATTTTTGTCTTTTTGCACACTGATGTTTCAGTCAGTGTGAGCTTAATTAGAGACTATATTTGAAAACTTAAAAACCCCTGAATGCTTGCATGAAACTTCTTATGTTGACACTTGTGCTGGTGTACGTATCTCTACCATATATCTCCTTTATAAACTCCATTCTACTGTTTTCATGAAAGTTGTCATCTTAAAAAAGTGTGTTTTGTTTAGGTCATTAATATTTTATTAAGATTTATTTTCTTGAAAAAAGATCCATAAATGCGTGGGTCCTCAGATTATAACAGACTATTAGGAATGATTTAGTGAGGCAAAAGATGAAACGTAGGAATTAAGAGAAGCAACACCCAAAAGCTTGAGTTTGGAGATTAGGTTTGGAGTTTTCTGAGTATGATGGAAAATAGTTTTGAACTAAATGAAATGGTATTGAATAATGCAAGTTAAGTAAAAAGCTAGCAGTCCATTTCAGTAATTACATAGACTATGTTAACTTCTATTTTTTAAAAAATTTTAATAAGTATGTTATTAATTTATTTTGGTTATGCTGTAGTTGATAGACAATTCTGCTATTATACAAAATAATAGTTCAGAAGGTAAGCTTCCTTCTAAACTCAGTGTCTCTTCACTTAAAATAACCCGAACAAAATGGAATTGCTGATGAGAGCTGTGCTGTGAGTGCAGAACAGTCTTTTCCTAAGCTGGGGCCTGTAATGCATGGCTAATTGTTTCCAAAGAAAATTCTTGACTTGTCCAGACAGCTCCTGTCAACGGACAGTATATCTAAGGCCCACAAGTAGGATCCAGTTAGTACAATTTAAGTTCAGGTAAGTAAGAGAGACTTTTGCCATTATTTGTAGCTTTTAATGGAGAAGGGAATCAGACAAATGCTCACTTTTGGAGGGCAAATAGTAGAGATTTTAATGTTTATTGAAACATGCTTTTTTGTTATTGTTTCCTCCTCGTTTATAACTTCGTCACTAAAAGTTACTTTGCCTCATGTTGAAAACTAGACTTAGTGGTCAGCTGAGGATTTTTGGGTTTTGTTACAGTGTTTTAGGTCTGTGAATCCATTTTTTAAGTCACATTTAGATTTTTTTCAAAAAGTCATATCCTGATGCAGTGTAACTGATACTTTTAGTGGCTCTATGTTTAAACTGATTTCATTGTTACTGGTATAAATATCTAAGTCATCCAGTGCAAGTGCTTATCTCTGATCTTTCTGTGCTTGCAGCAGGCTTTCTAACTTGTAAGCACTGTATCTGCTGGTTAATATTGTCAATGAACAGTTTGGGTCAGTGACATAACAAGGAATGCAGAGTGGTTCCTGGTTTGAAAAGTGCAACTCAGATTCTTGTTTTTATAAAAGATGGAGTATGGTAGTTAGAATAGCAAACTAATTCCAAATATAAATTTGAAAGAGAATAGTAAGCTGCAAAACAGTGCCTAAATGTTGTGTGCTAAATTAGACCTGTGTAATTCATGTTGCTTCAAAAAAAATTTGCAGAGAATTGCATCAGATTGTGTGTGCGTAGGAGAAACCTCTTATAAAGGAGAAATATATAAAACCGTAATGGTAAATAAGTCACTGAAAGGATGTTGCCTTTCAAGAGAGCAAACTTAAACCCCAGTATTTTGGAGTTAAAAATTCAGTTATATTAAAAATCCATTTTGGGCAGAAAATGCGTAAGCAATAATTTAACCTAGAACTGGATATTAAAGAAGCTGCTATTTACCGAGAGACTTGATGTTAATTTTGCCTGTTGAGCATCTCTCCTCTCATAAAGAGTTTAGAAAGTTAGGATTGCTGTGACTTCCACTGTTATAACATTCCTCTTCAAATATTTTAAGTCTGGGTGAGAGACTGAAAAGCTTACAAGCCAGTGCTGTGTTCACAGGGTGCATGGCTTTGGGAGGAGAAGATGGGAAGAAAAGGACTTTTTTTTAAGGCTGCACAATTGTATATATGCATATTTAAGAGTATTTAACCATGTCTGCTAAATTACTGAAGTTAATCTATTGTTGAATTATAGAATATTATTTAATGCATCAACATTGTTTTTTTCCTGACCTGACCCAGAATTGGAATGGACTCCAATATAAATTTTTTAAAGCATTTCTTAAGTTGTATGTATTATAAACTAATAAAATAATTGTTAACGTATCTACTAAGCCTTGACGTTTTTCATCTGTGTTGGGGGAAAGGGGGTGGTAGGGAGAAGAAGACAGAAAAACCTGAGAAACTGCCATATCATGCAGTGGTCTCCTCTTTTTTTCCAGATATTTTTAGTCTGAGTTGGGGGAAGGTTGGGGTGGGGAGTAAGAGAAAATGCTTTTGGATAATACAGGTGACAATTTAGGTGACTCTAGGACCCGAGTTACCAAATCACAGGCATCTCCTGTCTTAAGTGTTACAAAACGGGTTTTCATTAAGCTCGCATTTGGAGTTCCTCAAGCTTTTCAAGCCCTAATGACAGTAGGATTTATTGTATGTGCTATCATCATGGCTGAATGGTGACGTTGAAGCTGTTTGTATGCTTTTTTTGTTTTTTGTTTAATATACTAGTGCTCTCAAACGAAATATGCTTTTCTTCTAATTGAGGCAGACACCACCTATTCAGAAAGGAATCATTCCTGTCTATGCAGTTCACACAGTTTTAAGACGATCTGAAATGAAATGCTGGTTAACCTGAGCCTTGTGAACAAAAACTAACTGCGCTCTCCACTGTGCTGAGGACAGACTTGTGTCTCATCAGTCAGCCGCTTTTCCTTGCATGAAACATTTTACATCTCTTTGGTTACTCTAGCGTGGAAGTCTTGACAGCCTCTTTATAATGTGCATGTGTATAATGTCTATAACATATATGGGGGTGTCAGACGTGCACATGTCCCCCGAGTGCGGCTGGGGAGGGCTCTCCCGCCCGGCGCTGTGAAGCATTCCGGGTGTTGTAATGTGGGCTTGCAAAGCGGTATGATACAATGTTGCTGAGCAGAAAAGCGCACGATAGATTTAATGTAGCCAATTGTGTACTTTTGAAAAAAAGAGTAACTGTTCAGTGTGAGTTAATTTTGGATTTTTTCAGCATCTCTCTTTTAGGCTTTGTGCTGCATTCTTCTAGACAAATGCGTATTCCATGTGGGCCACTGTTCTGCTAAATGCTCTCAGTTCTCCTTTTGCAATCAAGATTATGTTGCTAAGGAGATTTTGCTTTTATTGGTGCCATTGATTTGTGTTAATACGTTTTGAATACCTCTCGGTATTCTTCCGTAGACAAGGCCAAAAGAAAAACTTCCCTGAGTTTCCCGATTTACATCACAAATGGAGCGGTGGTGTAATGAAGCCGATATAAAGTGGGCAGTTGAAAGGGAACCAAAGAAGGGCACTCAAGTGAGAAATGAAGAACTGTGCCGAGAGCGGTCTGCGGGCCGTCCCCGGCCCAGCTGCGGGAGCGGGAGCGGGCCGGGCCCGGCGCCGGGGCAGGGGGACAGCCCGCTCCTCCGGCCGCCCGGACCACCCACTCGCCGCGCCCCGCA
>JAWWMO010000138.1:46329486-46378654 GCA_035047845.1 Dendrocincla fuliginosa
CTGGAATTGATAGCAACTACCTGATTTTTTTACATTGATCCAGGAATGGTCTGACTGGCATTGTGACCTGGTAAGGGCAGGTGCCTTACAATCTATTATTAGAGGAAAAAAGGCAGTATGTAGTGCCTGGTTTTAGGATGGCATCTTTTTAACTTTCACATCCCTCGGAGTATTTATTTCCCCCCCTGTCACCAGGAATTTGGAACATAGTCTGATGCCATCTTTAGTTGCTGTCTGTGAACTTGCTGCTTTGTGATACTTTAACAGATAAAGAAAAAATGAATTTTTCAGTAGGTAAATGGGTGTGTTCTATGAAGTAAATCTGTGAAAAAATCACTTTCAGTTCTAGATAATTTTAACGTAACTTAGTCATGTATTTAAGTTGGTACAAACCAGTGGAAATTTCATTGCTGTATATATATATTTATCTAGGTCACAGCATAATTTACTGTTCAAGTTTCCCTTCTAGCTGATTATTTTTAAAGGCTTTAGCTTGTTTAAGTCTTAAAAGTTACTTTTCAAACTATGCTTTAATGGTCTTGTTTTATACTCTTTGGAACTTTACCCAATAAGTGTTAATATGGTGAAAAGTGTGATTATATATTAGTCTTACCTATAAGCACAGGATAAAATAAATCCATGGGCATATCTAGTATCTTCTTCTCTACTGTCCATTCATCTGTGTGAATCACACTGCTTGAAGTAGGTTTCCTTTCTCCAGATATATGCAAATTCACCACTGGGAAGGCATGGGAATTAATCTCCAATACCAAAACACGAGTTGATGATCTCTGAAGCACAGTGTGCATTTGTCTAGTAAGTAATTCTTAGGTAAATGCCTATTTGGGAATAGTGCAGAAAAAGGCCCTTCAAAAAAACTACAAACTGTGTAAATGTAGTCACATTCTCCTGTTTTTGAAATAAATTACTTCCATGTGTGTTCTACAATTTCTAGGTGGACCTCCTGAAGCTGTTCCAGTATAATTCACTTCCAACTTGGATAATACAGTAAAAATATCTCATCTGCTAGCATATGTCCAAACTGACCCAGAATTGCTCATTCAGGACCACTTTATAAGGAAAACTTCGTTGAGCAAAGAGAAACAGATGTTTCCTGCCTAGTAGCATGAAGTGAGTTAGTGTGTTGGAAAGCCAGCTGAAGTTAGTAGAAGGACATCCAGGATTGCAGTTGCTATGATATTGCCTCCAAGCAGCTTCAGGGCTAAAGATTCCGATTTTAGCAGCTTTAGAAAGGGGCCAGCATCCCTTCCAAATGCAATTCCAAAAGCAGAATGAAAAAGGGGAGAAGAGGATTACTAGGTCAGAAATCAGCAAGTGACTCTGTGTATGTGGGGTTTTGGCCTCAGCTACTGTCAGTCCTTGGGGGTGCCCACCTCCCCAGGCAGTGGCATGGGCTCTAAGGTTCTTGAAGCGCTGTGGCTCGGGTGCCTGTGCTGTTGGGTTGCTGTGTTGTGGTGGGTTATCAGTTGCCAGTACCTAAGTGAACTTAATTTAGGTTGGCTTGCATGTCTCTCCCTGATCGGAGGCATACTGAGGGGGCTTGAAAATACAGACTAAGGCATTTTGTGGCCACAGAAACAATATAAGAACCTAAGGGTGGTGTGTATGTCAATAATGCAAAAGGCCACCTGTTTCTCCAAAATGCAAGGCAGCTGTGCCCTCTCCTGTGGCTACGTGTTTTCTTCTGCGTAATGATTCTTCTTTGCAGGCTACCTTTTATTTTTATTCCCAAGGCCCCTTTTACTCCCTCTGGGCTGCTGTTATTATCCCAGTTTTCCAATGTAATTTTACAAGTTAGAGTAAATGTCTGAAAACTGACGTTCAAACCCCTTACATATAGCACAGGTTTAAATTGGGGTATCCCACTTGCATGGAGAGTGTCACAGATGCCTGTTTATGAGCTACCCCCTATATGCTCACTCTGTAACATTTCAGAATGCACAAAAGGATATTCGGAGTTCCTCAGGCAGTATGGGAAAATGTCATGAAACAAGACATGGAGCTGTGCAATTGTCCTGGAATGTCAAAAGGATTGTGTTTTATGCCTACTTTTATGATTATTTCTGTATTTTATTGATGAATAATTTCAGAAAGATGATACTTTCGTTACCATCAGATTTACTGCTTAATTTAAAGAAGCTTATGTAGCTTTTGGTTCTTTTTTGGTCACAGAGGGACCTTTTACTCCAGATTATTTCTGTGTCAGAATAGTGCAGAGGAGTGATGTGTTCAAAAGAGGTAAATCTTGGCTTTATCAGTGCTCTGTGTGCAAATGGACTGACTGGTGCAATTTGGAGCTCCTTCCTGAAGGCATTGTGCAGTAGGCTGGTCCCTGGAAATGGAAAAATGCATAGAAAGATAGTGGGCAGATCAGCACCCTACAATCACTGTTTGAGCTGATTCCTGATGTGTTTGGGCTTTCTGTCAACTTTCTGTTCCACAAGATTTCCTGAGAAAGACTTTACACAGTGAAACCAAGAAGGGGAGGTGGGGGAATCACCACCAAAAGCCTAATTATTAGTGCTATGTCTTGCAACTATACTTTGAAAATGGTGGCAAGAAAAACTGATGCAGTGCTTTTGTTACATGGTCTCCGTCCAGAATAGTCCTCTACTTTGACTTTTTGGTATTATTTTACTAGAAGGAAATGTTGCCTTTATAAAGCATTTAGGCAAGTATTATTTTCACTGATTTGTGGTCGTTTCTAGTGTTAAGAGCTGAGCAAATAGGTACATGGGGAAAAGTTGTTCATTGCAACTCTAAGTTCGATTTAGGAATAACAATAGGGTTTGGTTTTTTAAAAAATCTGTGAACACTGGAGTGCATTTGCATCAGTCATGCTACTGCATAAGGAAGGGGAGATTACAGTTGGGAGATTGCTTAGTGGAATTAAAGGACTAGGAAACAGTTATTTTTAGACTCAAGTATTCTGTTTTTTCAATATTTTGTCTGGGCAAGAAAACTGGAAATGAATTGAACACTAGGGATTCATGAAGAGAAGAAGCTGCTTGTAACATCCTCATGGGACTGATGAAGTTCTGTGAATTGCTGCCACTCATTTTACTTGTTTGAGTTTCTAGGGAAGGTCAACAGATGTGGACTCAGTTTTAATGGGCTACAGCTCCCCACTGCTGTTACTCCCTATGCGCATATGACCTTGAGGTCTCCCACCCCTGTTGCAGAGTTAGTTGCCTCTGAGTTAGACAATCCATGCAACTCCAGAACAGTGTTCTCTTGCAGACTTCTCTTTTCAATTATCATATAAAATAGGTGAGGGAAGATGGGGCATCTTGCAGGTTATGGAGTAAGAAGGAGATGAGGGAGCTGATGTAAGGATAGGAAAGCACAGACCTTTATTTCTAACCCTGGCTTTTCAGTAGTGCAGCAAGAAAATGGTTCCAGAAGATAGTAGTTCTTAATTGATAACAATAATAAGCTTGAAATGATACAAATATAATAGAACTTTCTTACAGCTAACTTATACATAAAGAAAAATAAAGTAGAGGAAAGAATTGTCTGTTAACTTCTATTTCCAGACCTTGAGCTATTATTGCAATTGCACAGCTACCTGTACTCAAGAAAATCGTGTGTACAATTATGGTAGATCTATCAGAATCTGTTTTCTGCTTCTGATGTTCAAGTCAGCAATGGAAGACATGGGTGGCTTTTGTTAGTAAAAGCTTGTATTTTGTTGAAATGTACTGTGCTTACTCCTACAGATTTATTCCCAGGGATTTCTCTAATGTATAATCTTAGTATTGATGATATAGCTGCTACCTTGACAGGTTGGTGGTGGCGGCTTTTTGAAAGCCACTCTCCAGCTGGGGTAACTCTGGTGCTTTCTAGCTATTCTTTACTACTCTTTCCTATGGTGTGACAGCATTTCTTTGGTAACTTCAGAGCTTATTTCTGTGCTTTGATTCCTAAAACTTCTTGAAGCATTTCTCACTGCTGTCCGTAAGCCAGCTGAGTATTTCTAAAACAAGGATGGAATTAATTTATTGAATTCTTAAATATTCCAGTGACTCTTCTACTAACTTGCTTATGTTGGCATGATAAGTATGTACATAACTAGAAGGAAAAGTTCCCATCTGAACTCTCCTGGACTGTCCAACCCCCAGTACACACTGAGGTGACTACAATACCTCTCAGTGGACTGTGCAGCAGCTTTGTTAGGAGTTCATTGATACTGGATGGGATTTGTGTCATCCATCTTGATGACACAAGTGACACTTTAGGCTGTCAATATTGCTGCTGGTGTTGTGAGAAATCTCTTGATTGACATTTTGGAGATGGTCAAAAACTGTGAAGCAAAGAACTTAATTATTAACAGTACGTGCTGGTTGCCTCAGCCTGTGGGAGGGTCTGAGCACACACGAGGGTTGGGGATCACACCTTTTATGGTCTTTGACATTTGTCTAACCAACCCCTCCCAGGTCAGTCTTCACTCTGTTTCCTTAAAAGGTGAGAATTCATGGATAATTGGATTTTATTGGCTGCCGCAGGCCCAAGGCGGATCCCTCCTCTCTAGGGAGTGTGCCCTTTCTTGGAGGCAAGCTCGTCCCTGGGTCCACCCTACATGTCTCCAGATTGGACCCTTTGCTCTACAAGATTTCCATCTTGCCTGTTTTATGCCCCCAACACCCCCTAAACTCTCCACATACAAAATGACCCCTTGGTAGCCCACACAGAAAATAGCCCCCAGGCAACCTGACACAAACGGGCTCCCAGGTGTCTTGTCTGTCCATCTTTCACCTGCTTGTAATAAACCCAGTTTTATTCTTCACAGTGGTTTTGTGCAGATAAGGATACAAGCCTGATTCCACTTAAAACTGGTGGCAGTGGGCATGAGGGTGCAGGAAAATGTAGTGAGGGAACTGCATAGAACACAGCTTGAGCTTCATGAGGCAGGTGTTGTCCAATCCTTCCCACATGGGCTGGGACACAAGGGGGTAGCACCAGGCATTACTTGAACACAGCACACATTGATCCAGGAGTGGTGAAACTGTTCCAGCAGCTCATAAGAGCTTGCCTTTGAAGGACAAATGCAGTCATGGGAGGAGGAAAGGGCTGTCTAGCAGAAATTTTGCTGTTAAAAAGATATTAGTGAAGGAAATTAAAGTTTTATATTACCCAGGCCCCATGAAATCATTAAGTCCTGTGCATCATCTGCATTACGCATCTCTAGAGCCATTAGGGTTCTGGTCACTTAACATGGTATTAATCCTGCATTATTTAGGAACAGCTTAAACATAAAATGGAGAACATTACATTTATGACAGTTATATAAATCCTCCAACAGATTACTGCAGTTAAATGAAAGCTACTGCCACTTAATCTAGCCACAAAACTGCAAAATAATTTCAGGATTTATCATAATTATGATGACATTAAGTAGTTTCTGTTTTTGTTTCTTTGTGAATGAGACTGAAGTATCATATCTTACAAAGATGACATATCTAGCTGCGTGACTCCCAGGTGCATGAATTCTGTTTGTTTGCTAATCCCTTGCTGGCTCTGGGCCTTTTTGGCAGCTAAGCATTTCCTGGGGTGCACTGTAATAACAGGCAGCTGTCCTTTCAGCTCCACTGAAAAAAGAAGTAATATGGCAGACACTGCTTTCTCCCAGAGCCATTTCCTCCTGTTCCCTAAATTGATTCAAGTAACTGCTCTGAGCTGATGATGTAGTTCGTGTAGAACCGGGATGGATTTTTCAGGAACAAATTTACAAATTATCTGAGAAGCCAGTGTGCAGTAGTTTGCAATCAAAGCACCTGTAAGGGGTTGGTGTGTTGTGTGATGTGGAAAAATGACTGTTTCAATACAGCTGAACATTCCCACTGATTTTAACCTGGAAGAAGGCTCTGTGCAATGATGAACGCACCCTTCTGGATTCTGGCTTTTCATCTTGTCATCTTGTCACTCTGGGGATTGAAAATGAAGAGTGTATCCAGTGAGGTGTTGAGTTTTCTGGGTATCATTTGGCTCAGTGTCTTGTTGGAGTCTTTGGTCTCTCCTTTGAGAGGCTGAACACCCTCAGCAACCACTGAGAGAACTCACCTTTGCCTGCAGTGGAAGTTAGTGCCCATGGTGGCATAGAGCACTCTGTGTTGGGTCATACTTCATCCAACTCTGATGTGTAGAGTGGTGTTCAGTATTGTTGTAAGCTATAGTTGTGTGGTATCTGAAGTCTGTAAAGCAATGATGTTAACCCTGTGGCTATTCAGTAGGAAAACAGTTCTATCCTTTGGAAATTAAGGGCTATCTTGATATAAGACTAACTTTCCTTACCATGGACTTGATTTTGTTCTGGAAACTTAAAAGAAAAACAGTGTGGGATTTCTTCATCCAAATGTTTAGGACTACTTCTCTTTCCTTTATTTTGTTCCATCTAACATAAGGTAACTGGTGTTCAGGCTTTAAAAAATAGACACCTTGTAAGCATACCTGTGGGCAGGATACAATTCATAAGGGGAAGAGAGTGGGATTTCAGCCAGATCTGATAAACTGCTGGAGAAGGGAAGCATGGCTGACTTGCCAGCTACTGAAGTCCTTGAAGTTTATTTAATCCTGATGTCAGGCACTCTTTCCAGTGTGGGCAAACAGCCCATAATGTAAACTCTGGGGATGAAACTGAAATTGGTGGTCACTTGCATGTCTTGAGGCATGAAAACAAACTTGTGGTTAAAGCATTTGTCAGGGGATTATGAAGGCCTAAAGTTGAAAGTAATGATCTAGGAAAAATTAACTAGCATCCTCTTGGTAGAAAACATGTATAGCTGCTCTGCTCAACACTGGCAGTGCATATGTTATGCATTATATACCTTATAATGAAGGAGTCAGACCCTTATTGGTGTAACATGACTCTTTGGACTCATGCAGCACTACCAATTTACACCACCTGAAGGCACACTCCATTGCCTCCTAATAAATGTGGGAATGGCATGGGCTTGGGGGCAGGTTTCATCTTATAGCACTGCAGTGGGCCATCCTTGCTAACAGTATCCTTGTGTGGTGAGAAAGACAACTTAAGTCATTTTTTGATAGGAAAGATGCCTGGTACTAGCTTGCTGGTTTCCAAAGAGCACAGCAATGGTGCAGTGAATCCTTGTTGTTCCTGAAGCAAGGGACATATCTCCTCCTCCCATCATGCAGACAGCCTTTCAGCTCTGCTTGTAATACTGCCCATGGCTCAAATTTGAAGTTGAAAATTGCCCCCCCCCCCTTTTTTTTGAGAGAGTTTGTTTCCATTTTGTTTTGTCAAGCTCTTGGAGGAGCTGAAAAACAGCTTAGGGAAAAAATATACCTGATGCTGTCAGGAATTTGGTCTCTGTATGCAATGAGGCCAAAGAGATTCTAGGCACCTCAAACTTGCATGGTTCAGTATGAAAACTCCTTAATAACATGGGCTGAAATCTCTCATTGCTTCAGTCTTGTTCCTGCATGAAGTGGAGCTCTCTGGTCCTCAATTTTTCAGTTCAAGATTCTTGGAAACGTCACAGTGAAATGTGTGATGCTGCTGTTACCAGCTCAGATGAACTTGGCATTTCTCCTCATCAGAGTAGCTGACAGCAGTGGTGGCTGAGAAATATAGATAAGGGTTTTCTTGCTTTCTTAATTTCTTATGGCTATTCATGCACAGATGCTGGTCAAAATCCACCTTGGACTTTTTGTATCTTCTACAACTATTCAAGAAGACTGCATATGGTTACTAATTTGTTGATACCATGTTTTGTGACTCCTAGGAATTTGTGAACACATTTTAGCTTGTTTGCATAACTTCTAGTGGAAATGTTAGATCTGTAAAAACTCAAAGTTTTAAAGTTCATGGATCTTGTTTCAAATATCCCAGCCAATTTTCATTAAAAGACATTTTCTCTTAGCCCTTGTTTTTCAAGCTATCCCTTTAAAACACATGTGTAATGCTGTGACTCCTCAGTGCATTTTCCCCAGATGAAATTCAAATATTTTTATATCCGCTAGGTGAGACAGCCGTAAGAGAGACTGAGATAAAAATAAATGGCTGCACTTAGTGTAAAGATTTGTTACAGAATAGAGCTTTGTGTTGCGTATCAGAATATCGCATAGTGTTGTGAGCAGTTGTAATACTGCTAATATAAATTTTTCCCTCCCAAATCATACTGTTGAAATTCAGCCAGAACAGAACCAGCACAGTGGCTTAATGACCAGCGTGTCACAACTTCGAGAAATCCAAGGGTTAATTTTCAGTCCAAAGGTGGGGCCTTTGACAGCAGTGCAGTAAGCCGTTGCACAGGGTGACTTGGTGTTAGTATACAGGGAAGAATGCTTTTCTAGGGAAATGCAGTGTTTGGCAGGGCCCACGAGCCTGCAGCACCCTGTTTAGTTTGTGGGTGCTGAGACCATTATATCAACAACCCTGAAATTATGGCCAGCAGCACTTGCTGGTGGTCTCTCTTGAACTGGCTGGTCTGCATGTTCCCAGCTGTTGATTGCATTAGAGAAAATTGAAAATTTATGGATGCCTTCCAAGTATTGCTTATCTGTAAGACACGGTTCTGGTTGCCAAAAAGATGTACTGGGATCATGAATAAATAGAGATACGGTCTGTGAAAATGGGATGGGAGATTTCCATAAAATGGGGTTTTATTAAGATGCTGTCTAAACATTATATAATGTTTGGGAATAGCTGTATAACATAAACTGTGCTTAATGGACTGTAGTGCAGGGATGGTGATGTTGCTTGGCTATTGGTGTTTGGTGTTGTTGGTTCTCACTGGTGTTTATGATCCCCTCTGTGGATTACCCAGTTACAGAACTGCTCAAAAGCACTCTTGATTGCAAATGATACTTCTGCCAATGTTTTCCCTAATGCACATTGCATTTTGCCTTTGTATTTTTCTGTTTTCTGGACTTTTGTGAAGCATGAAGTCTTCAACACATGCTGAAAGTTGCAAAGTTATCCTGCATTTTGATTCAAGCCCTCTCTAAAGAAAAAGAAAAAAAAATTCAAAAGAAAGAAAAGACTGGTCCTTGCAGGTTCTGAGGAGACCACAGACCTGCCCCTTTCTAACAGGTTCAGGGGTTCCTTACACCAGATTTTAGGTTTCTGCATTTTGGCAGAAGAGGTGTAGCCTTTGAAGGCTTTCCTTTGAAGGCTTTTTGATGTCCTAGTTCTAGTGTGAGCACTCTATAGTTCTTTAGGCTAGTTGGCCAGGTCGTTTAAATTGCCGCTCTCTAAATTGCCACTTGCCAGCTGATGGAACCCAGAAATAACACTTTTCTAAGCAGAGTTGCTGCAGAGATACATCACAGAAGTAGCTGCCTGATTTCAGTTCTCCTCCCATTCCTCTCCAATTAGCTGGTTTCAGCATCAAAAGAAGTACGAAGATGCTGAGCCAAATTTATCTGCCCATGTGACTCCAAATATGTATAGCGGTCTGCTGTCTGACACTGGGACCTCTAGGCCAGAAGTTTAAAAATGGCAGTGACAAAGTATGTTGCCTTGTAGCTGACTTCAAGTCCTTTAATTCTGCACTTTTCAATAAGGATAAGGGAATGCATAATAAGAAAGACTGGAATGAAGCTTTGTCCAGGATGGAATACCCTGGATTGCTCCATAGCTAACCCATGCAGTTCTGCATTTGAAGAGTTAAAATGATTTTAAGCTGTCAGGGGTGTTTTCCACCATCACATAATAAAGGATAACCTAGATCTATGCAGTACAATTTCTGATACTCTCAAATGTTCAAAATGGTTAAAAATAGTTTTTCTACAAACCCAAGAACCTTGCTCTAAAGCAAGGTGACTACACTATTTCTCTAAACTTCCCTGCACAGATAAGGCTTGCTGCAGCTTACGAAAGCCAACTGTGTTCAAACAAGCACACTGCAAAGCCACTTTGGGCTCATTTCAGGCTCTGGCTGGTATTGATGGAGTTCCTGTGTGGTGAGCTGATAAGATAGGCCAGTCTTTTTTCTCCTGGCTTTACGTCTGAAAGAAGCATGTGGTGAAGATTTGATTTTCCCAAATGTTTCACAGCAAAAGTCAAAGGGTGTAGGGGTGCTTCACACCTTCTCAGCACTGCTGCTGAAGGCTCCCAAGTTTTCATAAATAGGTGAACTCACTAGAGACAGGACTGGACACAGTGTTGATGTAGCAGTCTTGTAGACTTCCACCTTGGTGGAAAAAACTTCCTGTAAGTTTTTACAGATTGGGTCTAATGTTTGAGATGAGTGTTCTGCACAGCAGTAATATTGCTGTTCCCCACAATTACCTGAGATACTGGCAAATCAGTTAAGAACTATAAAAATCATGTGTGACTGGAGATTACATCACTCCACCAACAGGGCAGATGCTGAGATCTGGATGTGAATATAGGAGCTGTTGTGTCTGTGTCGCTTTCACCAGTGAGTTGGCTGAATTGCCACCTTTATTAACTGTTTGCTATGTACAGCTTGTGTGCATATATATGTCACTGAGGAGAAAGTGGAAAGAATGAACTGCATTTTCATCTCACTTAATTTTGCTGGTAGGGCTGATACTATCCCCTGAAATTCAGGGTGTAAAAAACAGTGAAGATTGTATCAATATCTAGAGTAATGGGTAATTGTGCTGCTGTCATAAAATCTGACTATTGGAATCAAGTCTCAAAACAGTCCTGAAATGCATATTATTTAATATCTGTCCCCTAATGATGAATTCATTTTCAGTTAATAACAAGTCTTTGTGAAATATAATGAAAAATACAGTGCCATGCATAGTAAGCTGGCCTCTGTTTTCTTTGACAGCATGCCAGTTCCTCAGCTGCAGCACTACTATACTATTCATCTTCATAAAGGGTCCTTTTGAAAGCATTATTAAACAGCAGGAAGGGATGGTGTATGACAGCTTCATTAGTCACTAGGAGCCAAACCTGGCCACTTTCTGCTGGGAATTATTAGCACATTCCAAAACGTCCCTGGGTTGATGGCATCCAAACATTTTTTTTCCCCCCCAAATTTTTGGAGTGTGGCCAAAATCCCCATTTGAAAATCCTGGAACGGCAGCTGTACTATGAAATCCTCTCTAGGTGAGGTTAGTCTTTATTTGCAAGGGAAACATGAACTTCTCTGTCATACAAGTCCAGAAATATTTACAGGAAGCTCTATGATCTGAAACACACAGACACAGGAAGTTCTCTCTGAGTGCAGAATGTGATCTTGCTGAAGCTGCAAATGTCCCAGTACCATTACTGAAAGCAAGCCCCTTTGTACCAGGTATAAAACTTGATTATTTTTCATGTTTCTGTGCAGTGTTCACTAGAGATTCTTCCGGCACAGACAGGGTGCTCTGACATACTAAAGATGTTCATGGTCCCATTGAGACTGAACTCACATAGGCTCTATGTTGTTAGCCTGAGACCATCTGTATTTAAAGTCAGGCACTTCTGCATCTTACTCAACAAGAGTCTAAGGTACAGTATAAACATGAGATGCAGAATCAAGCTCTTACATGCATCTGTTGCATGATCAATTGCTCTTTTGAAAATATCACAGGCAGTTTGTAAAGTGAATTAACTGTCTTAAAAAAAAGTAAAAGGAGCAAAGCCTGTGAAAATCCTGCTGAATGTTTTAACTATCTTTGATTCCAAGAAAACAACGCCTAAAAGTCAGTTCTTTGTTCAGTGAAGCCTCAGTACCAGTGAAGTCCAAGGAAATGATGGAACTCATATTAAAAACAGTGTATACAAAGAAGTATTTTACTGTCCAGCTGTTCTTAATTTCCTGTATATTTGTAAAAATACAATTATCCCTTAATACATAGTTATTTATGTTTTTCTACCCACATGGAACTTTCTGTGAATATTTTACAGGTAACGCCATTGATAATTAGCAGCAAACCAGCAAATGCTGGTGCTTGAGTGATGACTTAATGTACACTTGCAATCTTAGCCAAGATCCTGGTGTGACTAAGCCAAATGCAGGAGGGGAGATTGTGCAAGACTGTGCCTCCACATGCTATTGGAAATCCTGACTATTGCTATCTCAACCGGTGTGACCACCCCATTTGGCCTGCTTTGTGGGTTTGAGCCCAAGCAACAGGCTTGCCTCACAGTCCCTGGAGGCTCCAGCTCTTGTTGAGCTTCCCTTGCAGCATACACTGGATCATTGTATTTGCACAGGCCTGCAAGCTTCAGCTTTAGTGGCTCCTGTTGCCAGTAACAGCTGAGATCCTTCAACACGGAGAAGATCACAGGACACAATTCTCTTCCAAACTTTTTGTTTTTAACATAGACTATTGGGTGTGAGAATCAGTTCTTACTATTCTTGGGGGCTCTTCCTCGTTCAGGCTATCTCAGTGACAGCCTTGAAGTTAAAGTGCATTGGCCCACAAGCCTTGTAAGGGGTTTACTGGTAACAATAGCCACAAAGCCACAACTGAAAAGCTGTGTGCTTAATCTCCAGGATTAACACAAACAAGATGTCCTTGAGCAGGATAGGTTTACAGCAGTCTAGCAGGAGTCATTTTCTCCAAGAACAGAAAACAAAACCTTTACAGCCAGTGCCTGGGGAGACGGGAGCAGAGCAGACCCACAGGGTGACTGTCAGCAATGGGCTACTGGCTTTCCCTGCTGCTAATCCAGACGAGCCACTCTCCATTTTGGTAGTGTGTGTCTCTGCATGCATGTGATTCTGTGATAAGGAATTTGTTTCCAGGTCTCTGCAAGACAGAGCCATTGCTGCAAGCAGTTTTTAGTGCAGTTTGTTCTGGTGCTCTGAGATGCTGGAGAGTAGAACTTGGGAATGAACTACAAGATACCTACCTCTACACACTGAATGACATGTGTTCTTTCTGACTCCTTTCAGTGTGTGAAAGCCAGTCCTTGTTGAAAGACAGGATTTGGTGCTGCTGAAAATCACCTTCTGCTACTGAGCACCAGAGGGTTGTAGAAGAGAGTGATGCCCACTTGTGAGTGGCAGCTGGTTAACTCCATCTCCCACCATGGCTTCCAGTTTCACTCCAGCAATAACAATGCATTTCTTCCCACACCTTGTATTAATTTCTCACTTTATGATTCTACAAGTAATTTTTCAGTGGACTTTTGTTTGTGAATCTATTCTCTTTGCCCACTTTTCCTTGCTGTTGGACCTCACTGAAAGCACTCTGAAAACATAACAAGCAGCCCAGGAGGGAAAAACATTTCATATTTTTGTACTGTTTTCAAAGCTATTACTTTGATAAAGTGAGCTTTTCTAAAAACTAGTTTAAAAGTATTAGACCCTTTTCTAGTACGCACTGAAAAGAATACCATCTCTCATTGATATCATTAATTGAATCTTTGCAGACTTAGAATGTTGTCCTGATTTATAATTTCAAGTCAGTCTATGCATCCAAAAGGACTCTAAGTTCCCTATGAAATACAAAAAGATTTTTTTGATGTTAAAGAGAATCCCTAACATGCATGAACAAAAAAAAAATCATGCTCTCAAAAAAAAAAGAAATTACTGAAATACCATGAAAATCTGTAATTGTATAATCATTCTTAACCAGCTGGAGGAACTATGCTTATAAGGAATAGCATGGGTTTGCAGCAGCTTTCTTGGTAGCTAATTTCTGCAAGAATGCGAAAAGTGTGTGTGCATAGAATGTAATCCTACTCCAGAAGTTTTAGTGGACTTGGTGTCTATGTGTCTCAGCTTTGCAGGTGTGATGGCTAAATTAATTTTCACAGTGTTCCCTTGGGATGGCACCCAGAGCAAAAGTCTAGGCCTGGAGATTTGAAGCTAAATCCCTCTGAATAATTTTAAAAGCAGCTTGGTAGTACTCTGGAGAATGGAGAAGTGAGGAAGGGGGGTTGGGGTACTGCTATCCAAGGACAACTGAATCAGAGGGTTAAGGAAGGCATACCAGTAAGGAGGAGAAAGACATAGGAGTCTGAGTAAACAGGTGACTAGTGTGATGTTAGGGAAAAGATTGACTGTTTCCTAATGCTGTGTGTAAAGGCAGATGGAGCAGTGGTGGATGAAGAAGGCAAGTGTGAAAAGGGAGTGTTTCCCATAACTGTGTTACATCTTCCTCTTTCAGAAACTGTTTGGCAAGTAAATCAGCAGAATTTGTACAGTCTTTTGAAAAACACTTCCAGCCTTCAATAGTGTAAACACAACTGCTTTGTAGAGTGAAATAGTACATTACAAAATTTCAGCTTCCGTCATGTATTATGTTCCCCTTTCATTTGCAGCTCTCTACAACATAACAGTTACTATCTACCTGTATCAGCTGAGTCTTGGGCAACAGTAGTGTAAAACTGCTTATGAGGGATGTGGTGAAACTGGACAGTCATCACAATAGTTCACTGGCAAGACCTCAATAAGCATAGGTGCACTCCTTGAGTCAAAAGAACATATATTAAAGCAGTTTTAAGGAACAGCAAGAAATAATGCTAGAAACATTGGTCTAGAAGGATTCTGCTTCATTCCAGATATCTGGCAATAAGACTTATGACCTGGGCTGATAGAAGATAAAAGTATTAATTCTGTGAAGGATTTCTCCCATCATCTGTGGGAGTACCTAGGTTGAGTTTGGACTCAGAATCATTTTGGATTAAGAATGTGCCTGATTTTGGCTGTCTTGACTTATTAACATGTAATACATTATCTGCCACATTTACCTGTTAACTAGCCTTCTAGCTGAGATGCCATAAATGCCTCTGCACTATCTTACTGCAATAGCTATGAATGATTTTGGAGCACACCAATTACTAAAACAAGCATTATTGGCTCTGAAAAAAACAAACTGCTTTGAAGATCTGTCATCCCCTCACTTTATTTAAGAAACTCTCAGCACTGACATGCCTGTCAGTGTTTTATCCAGATTGCAGATTCACTATGTTGTGCTTGGTTAGGACACAGTTGCCTCAGAGTCAGCCTCAGGCACTATCACATCTCCATTGCACAGCTGAAAATGATGGTGAGACACTGAAGTAGTTGTGCAAGGAATCAACCCATGTCCAGCATGACCAACCCAGCATTTGGGCTTGTAAGGCTGGATGGACTTTAGAGTGTCTTGTATAATCAGCTGGCAGTTTGAGCCCTTCTCCTATACCCATATGACACAGATATTTTCCAGTTTGTGCAGCAGAAAATTGATCATTTCTGAGTGATTTCTTCTCTGTCAGTTGTAAAGTTAACCAAGTCTGTAATGGCATCTATTTATTTTGAGATGTCTTAAGAGGAGACTGAGGCCAGTACAGTAGCATTCAGTTAATAGCATAGAAAATAAAGACTCAAGTGCAGCACATCAAAGACTTTGCTTGCATTAAGCTGTGCCAATGCTTCACATGATCTTTCTGAGTGGAGAATGATGAATAAATAATTTGAAGTGTGGGCTCAGTATCTGCATACAAGAATAAGCTCTCCAAGGCAGAAATGGCTCCTTAAGCCAAAGTGACCTCTCAGTCAGGCTACTGTGCAAATGGGTGCCAGCCATCTGCTACTCAGCTGGTAAATCTTGACTGTGTTTCAGGAGCTGGATGTTCCTCCCATGCAGTTAATTTTCTCCCTGGCAAAAAATGTTGATGTAGTTTTATTTTAAACAATGAGAAGAATAATGGGAACTACAAAACAAATTGTTCAGGGAGTTCTGTTTCTCTCACTTGGCTCAGTTCATATCCTCAGACATTGCACTGTAAAAAAGAAAAAAAAGCCATCCTGATAGAGTTGGATATACCCCACCTGATGGTTCTTCTTGAGAGGTGGCTTGTGATTGCATCAAATCAATGTTGCAAAGAAAGCAATCTTTCTGAAATGGGAATAAGAAACTCCAATCATAAGAGGTTTCTCTCCTTTTGGTCTTAAAAATCAAGGTAAGTTGTTGCAGGAATGGAGTGGTGATGTCTGCATGACCAGTTCTGAGGACTTGGTGCAGCCTTGTGTAGCTCCAGGGTGGTTGAAGACACTATAGTTCCCACTGCAGCTTTGCTGATCAGAGAGCCTTTCTGAGCTCCATATGCCTAATGTACTGAGTCGCAGAAATGCACATGATCTATACAAGCATTTTTTAATAATTTTTTTAACAAAGGTACCTACACCCTTGTCTCTACGCCCTGTTCGTGTGTTTTGTATTTTGGATATTTATTGTACAGTTTAAGTATTTGCTTTAAAGAAAATGTAATTCAATGTCTCCCCAAAGATTTGCTGTTCCCCATAAACATTGCCTAGAAACATCTGCTTCCCTCATATGGATCTCATAATTTGTGCTTTGGATTTCATCCAGTGCTCTGTGGAAAAGTGATGCCTTCCAGAGACAGAAACCTGATTATGAGAAACCTCATGGGCAATAGTGAGTGCCTTTGTTGCAACTGATTTTGAAGACAGAGAGAAACAGATATGGGAGAAGCAGTTTTTATTAAACAGGGCTTTTTGTAGACACATGCCATGCACTCTTAGTCTCTTCAGGCAGATGCAGAGTAGCCTCTGCCTGTCTGAGTCTGTCTTCCTGTGTTTTTGAGCCTTCAACCAGCTCCAACCACACCTGACAGATGTGGGTGTTGCCTTTCTTTGCACTGACTGATGGTACATGAGAAGGACAAGTGCTTCTTACAAGCCTGTGCACTTTTAGGGCTCAGCCTTTTTGGCATTTCTTAGGGCTTGTCCTTGTGGAGAATAAGAACATCTTAGGCTAAAATAAAGCAGATGGAGAATAAGAAGTGGCAAAAAATGGTGAAAGGAAGAATTTGGCAAAGATGCAGTTCCTTTTCTGTGTTCAGTGTGCAAACCCTGTCCACTTAGCCATTTGTCTTTGAGAACAAGCCTGAGGAGACGATAGTTGTTACATACAGATCTAATGATTAGAGAGTTTGCCCACAGGTCATGTGCCCATCAGATATGTTCTCAGCCTGAAGTGGCCGTGATCCCTCACCTCCTACTTCCTTCCATCCCCAGGACAGTGGCCTTAAGCATTTGCATATGAATGGAACTATTTGGCACTACTGTGACTAAAATGTGCATAACAAATTTGCAGTAAGTCAAATATTTTATTGGATTCAGATCAGCATTTAGCTTTGCTCCATACTCATCATGGAGCTTGGATAAATAACCAATCTGTGCTGTATTGTATCGACCTCCTAAACATATCACAAGACTTAATAGTTCAACCTGCCGGAGCAGGAACTTCCTTTTTGTTTTAGATGATGCCAAATCCTTTGACAAATAGTAAGAAATGGTCCAAGATTATTGTTGTCTCTGCACATGAAAGGTTTTGCTTTTGCTTGGAAAAGTGCTGTGGGTCCACCTGGCTGTACATTCACTTGTGACATCCTACACTTCTTGGCTTTTGGTAGCTGCTCACACCCTTCCCTTGTGTTTGTTGTAATCGGTTACATATGTCAGTTTGTTTTTGTACACATACTGACCTCAAATAGAAATGGGAAAATCTCTCTTTGGGAATAGCTGTGATGACGTACATATCCTTTGCATTGGTGCTCATGATCCTTAGTTGTTTGGTTTGGGCTTACCTCTCTCTACACACATTTTGGTTTTGCCAGACCTCTGGAATTTTCTTCTGTTTTGCCCAAAGCTACTCTTAGGGAGAGGCTTGTCTTCTTGAGCAGTGCATTTTGGATGCTCCTACATGCTGATATGTCCAAGTAGCATTACAAAAATGCTGCTACATGAATTGTTCACTTAAAATTGCTGAGGCCTTGGTACTGTGCAAACCTGGATCATGGTGAATATAGCCATTGGGTCTTGACTAAGTGAAAGCAACAGTGTCATTTAGCCACCATCTTAAAGCAATTGTTTTTATTGTGGTGCCTTATTTCTAATTCTTCATCCTTTGGTCTCCTTACATCTGAGAAAAACTCTATCTTCTTGCCTCTTGCCACCCTCCAAGAACCCTAATTCAGAAGTGTCCATTCCTCTTGGTTCAATGCTAACTCTCTCACTCCATCTCTTTCTCCCTCCGGGATGCCTCAGAAGAGCGTGCCTGGGTATGAGCCACCAAGCAGTCCCCAGATGAAGAGTGCAACCCTCCAAGCAAGAGCAGTAACATCTTGCTCAGGGTTCTCCTGGCTCTGACTTAGCTGCTCAGGAAAGGAGCTGCCAAGTTCCAGTCAGAGAGTAGAGAGAGATCAGTATTTATGGGATCCGAGCATTATTTATGTCACAGGAAGAAAAATAGAGGAGATTATGCTCACCAGTTGACTTCTGCCACACAGATGCACTAGAAGCATCATTAACGTTTGAGTCCAGCAAAGATATTGTTTACAGTGTAGTTTGGCGTCTTTTTCATTTCAGGGGAATAGGTATCTGCTGGTTTTGAGTCAAATATTCACCAAATGGTACACTTTGGAAAGGAAGGAAAAAGTTAAAGGAAACAGAAATATGAGTACAGCTTGCAGTCTGCCTCTTCAAAATGCAAGCTGTGCTGAGGTAAAACACTTCCCGGGACAGCAGCCATCTCTGGGTGGGGTTGTTTTGGAGGAGGGAGTTTAAGTAGGCATGGACACGGATGAGGAAACTGTTGCAGTTCCCCTGAAATATGAATGATGTTTTTAAAATTCCTATCCACCCTCAGGACTTGGGGTTTGCTGCTTGTCTCTCTTAGAAAAACATGTCTCAGCTTAAAATCTAGCATGAAGTTCATGCCCAAATGGCCTGCTAGCTGTAGTGAGCATCATCAAAGTGCTTAATAATTTCAAAGGGTTTGGAGCATGCATCTGTCTCTTCAAGAGCCTCATCCTTTCCTCACTGCAATCCAGACTGAAGCTAAGTGTGGGCTCTGTGTTTGCAATCAGGTGCTGTGGCTGAGTTTGGGAAAACCCAATGGGTGACCCCCACCCCAGACCCTTCCCAGCCCTCTGCTTGCTCACCAACCCTGCCTATCCTTCATTTGTTTGTGCTACTCTTTATTATTTATTTGAAGAGGTGCCAGGTGGGCAATGTGGGACATCACTGCTCCAGGTCTGCCCTCTCTTGGGTAGCAGCAGTGGTTTAGCACCTTCCCGAAGCCAGACAGCAGCAGACATTTGCCAGGAGAAGTTTTTTAAACAAGGTCTGACATGCTGGTGATGCTGACCATTGCCTGAACTCATCCTGTCCTCACTGAGATGCTGCTGAGGCCTGAGCCTTGGTCCTGGCTAGCATCCAGGAAGAGGACATGCTGACATGGCATGTAGAGCGTCTGAGTCCCAGGCAACAGAAGCACCACAGGTTTAGCCGACCAAGCTGCCCAGTTTTTGCAATTTGATCTTTTTTGGTGTAGTGTACCTGCTGTTCTGAGACCAGGGAAGGTAAAGCTGGGAAAAATGCAGTCAAGCATCAATGTGATCAAGCAGAAACATGTTAATGTTTCAGTTGGGCAATCCAGGGATGATCAGGGGAAAGCAAAGCCCTGTACGTTTCTTCATTTTTTGTAATAAAATCTTACAAAAAGATTCTATTTTTTCTGGGCTCCACACTTTAGAAAGAGGGAAGGAATGGCCTCAAGCTCAGGATGAAAAGGTGACTTTTTTAAAAGAGTAACTGTTTTTAAGAGAGGCCAAAAAGGAGCTTGGTTGTTTGCTTTTGTTTTGGTTTGGGTTGTTGTGGGTGGTTTTTTATTTGCCTTTTTTTTTTTTTCCTTTGTGACAGTGTTGCTCAATATTTAATCTTCTGCAGAACACATAACTCCTGTTTCCTGTGTTATGAAATCCTGGAAACAGCCTTGAATTTTAAGGAAAGCAAGCACACTTCTGCAGAGAAGATGCAGCAAAAGAGCTCCCTCTTTTGTCCATTATATATTTTGGCCAGTTTGCTGCAGCGTAAGAGATTCAGGTTAAAGCCAGAGTGAAACTGGTGTTAAATTACATTGGATTGAGGGTTTATCTGCAGTATTCTGCTTTCTGTCAGTTTAATTCAAATGTTTGGAAAAAGATGAGTAGCTAGTGTTGGCATTCAACGCCCTGCTGAAAAAAAACCCCAAACCATCCAACTGTTTTGGGGTTTTTTTAAAGTACTAAAATGCTACTTCTGAAATAAGTCCTTAAAAGCACAGTGGGAGATACATGTTTCATGATATCTAGAAAATATCCAATTAAACGTGGTTTTGATTATATTTTTCTCATCAGCTTTAGTTACCAGTAAAATGAGGCCAAAATAAAAATCTCTTTAACCCTCAGTTTGAGAATCAGGTTGGCTGGACTTAATTCAGTTGTGACATAAATCCAAAGAAAACATGTTTTAACAGGAGCTATTTAGCTGCATCCATTTCTAATTACTGTGGAAACCTAGAAACAAATAACTTGCAAACTGTAACTTTTTCAGGAGAGCTATAACAGTCCTGTATATATGAAATGTGGCTTTCTGGGCACAGCTGTATTAAGACTTGCATGTTCAGTGCTAAAGGCTTCACTTAATTTGTGCCATACCTTGTAAAATCAAGTTGCTGCATGTGTCATTGTTTTTCCAAACAGAATCTTGCATTTAATGGGAAAACAGCCATACTAAGGTGTCAGAAGGTGATACACTGCTTCTTCTAAACTGTAAATTTTGCTGTGTTTGGAATATGTTTTCTTTTATGAAACACATTCTCACCCTAGATTTAATATCATGATTAACTGCATTAGCAGTTTTATTCCTTTAGTTAATTTTTTTCCTACTGAAATAAGTAGATAATTTTCTTATAAGCTTGTATTTGAACACTTTGCAGAAAATTGCTCTATGCCTTAGGAGTAGCCAAGTGCTTTTTGTTGATAATTCATCTCTGAAGTGACAAAGCAATTGCAGCCTTGTGATAGCCTTGTAACTTCTGCCCTGCAATAAGACAGAAACCAAGCAGTGTGTAAATCTGCCTCCAATGTTTGTTTAAGCTCCATGCAGTCCTACCCGTAAGTTCTTACAGATTTCCCTTGCTTTCTCTTCACTCAAGGCCAGGCTGATGTTTGTGAAGACATTTAACAGCGATAGCTTGGACTGAAATCTGCCAGTCTTATCAAGGGTAGGGATACTGACTTTGCAGAAGGAGTTGAATGACTGTAAATACCACTAAATGGATCCCTAGTTCACAAGATAAATGATGCTGCTTTAAAACAGTGGGCAGAAAGATCTTCAAAGTCTGAGACAGGGATTAATTAAAGAGGGAAAACAGATCTTCCACCCAGTTTAGTTTCTTACTTTTCTTAAAGAAACATTTCATTAAACAAAAATCCTGATGATTTAATGAAAAGCTAATTTCATTGTCTTATTTGAAAAGGCTACTTCAGCATTCAGATTCCTTATTATTTCAATAAGACCAGGCATGATGGGTTTTTTTCTGCATATTATATATCTCATTCAGTCTTTTAATCATAGAATCACACATTTTTATCACTTGGTGAGTTCTGTTACCTTGGTTTTAAGTGTTATATGGTCTCTTCTACTTATGGAAGACAGATGAGTACAACCTGGGAAACTGTATGTACCCTAAGAGAGAAATTCTTACTTTAGTAAACACAGAGTATGCAGAAGTAGTAAAATGCAAGTCTTTCCTAGAAAGGAAAACACTTGAGTCTTGCAATGAAAATAGTGGGAACCTCTTGATATTCTAGTGCTCAAAAGTTTTAAAATCATTTAATTTGATTTTTTTTCTAATTAAGGCCTCAAAATTTCCTTGTGTTTCTTAAGTGGGCTGTAACATAATGGAGATATGTTCTATAGCAGAGAAGAAATAAACTGCAGAAAACAGCCTAGTTATTTTCTTTCTCCAAGGAGGAAGAAAATCTTTAGCTGAAAAGGGATGCTTTTCCCTCCCTTTGGTGATGGCACGTGCTGCTTCAATGCATCCCTACCAGAGGCAGTCAGGAACGATGGGCATCCTTGCTGGACCCCTTCTGCCTGTCCTCTCCATCTCCTGTCTTCTCCTCTGGGTGACTACATCTCAGCCCCACTGGAGCATGGCTACTCCAAACTTCAATTGCTACCTGCTGGGAAAGGCAAGTAATGACTGAGAAAGGTGGCTGTCTGCAAGTTTTACTTCAACAGATAGCATATTTATTTTGAAAGTGACATCTAGCATGTTGAAGGTGGCCTTGTCAGACTGCTGGCTCCTGTTTTGTACAGACTTTGACATTGCAGTAGCCTGCTGACAAATCAAGGGAAAAATAATAACCAATCTAGAACAGATGCCTATTTAAAAAAGGGGGGGAAAAGAGGCTTTTTTAGCTGACCTTCACACAGAAATCGAGAATCTATCAGGTTTAACTACTCCGTCTTTGTTGGCACCAGAACAGTTTTGGTGGCATTGTGCTCTGGGCTCCCAGTGTTTTCTTTTTTCATATAAATCTCCATGAGCTACTACGTAAATAAATAAGGAGTACAAGGCTGCACTGTCTTTTTCCAGAGTGCTCAGTGATGCTGTGCATGAGGCCAACACACCAGTTAACAACCACCTCTCCCAGCAGACACCCACCCCATCTGACCAAACAGATGACCTGCCTTTGAACTTAATGTCAACAGACAGAGAAGTTTGGGCAAAGGACTCTCTGGGGTGGAGACCCCCAGCCCCTGCTGGGCTTTGCCGCATGTTTTCCAGCAAACCATGGCTAACAGCAAAGGAGTTTTCTGAGTGTTATGCAGGTTACAAAGCATCATGATGTTCATTTCCAGCGTGGTGCTTTTTCAGGGTTTTTTTTGTACTTGTTTGGTCTTAAACAATCTGGGTAGAAATTCAGAAGTAATAAATGGCAGGATGCTCTGGCTGAAGATCTTGAGGGGTCATGCTAGTTGTAAGTCAGCTCAAAAACAACTCAGTCAGCTTTTTTTTATTTTTCTTTTCAATATAAAGAAAGCCAGTTCACAACTTTGAAGGCTGTAATCTGTACAATAAAACACAGGGCAGGCAAGGCAGATTCAGCAGCATCTGCTAAAAAGTCCCCTGCCATCCAGAATGTACAATAGTGGATGTTATCAGCCAGTGAACTCTCATTTACAGGGCCATATGCTTTACAAGGAATGTTGATAGGTTCTCCTTATCTCTGTTTGTCATCACTCCTATCCTTCATTTCACTGCTTCCAAAGGAAAAAACTCCAAATTTTTAGTGTCCTTCACTGAGCCACTGATATTTCTTATTTCTTATGTTGGCTCTTCTATCTTGGACCTTTCTGCCCCCATATCTGAGCTCCCTCCTCATTTTACTTTAAATATGATCAAGAGGTTAGATTTACTCAGCAGAGTGGTACTCATGCAGTTGTCTCTTTATAATGGGCTAATGAGCCTGTCACCTGCTGCCAACATCTGAAGATAGGAGCTTAGGCAAAAATGGCACAATAAAGCAAAAAAGCCCATAAAACTACACTTAGTGATTTGTCATGCTTCTCTGTAGCCTGTTAAAAACAGGCCCTGTTTTCACCCACAGTCCAAGGGCTGCTCTGTTTCCTGGATGCATTCCCTGTATAAACCTGGTGCTAGCCTTTACACATGCCAACAAAGCCCACAGTAGAAACCACTGCTATCTTGGGGTGTTCTCACCTGCAGGATGATGCATCAAGGTGATGTGTCTAGTGTCCTGGAGTGCAAGCAAAGAGACAGGACTAGTAAGGCTCTGCTGTAGCTGGGCTTGGCAAATGCCAAATTCTGCACCACAGTCTAAGACTTAGTATTGACAATTACATCCCTTTTCCAAAGGAAAACAGTTAAATATGGTGTGGCTGTCCCATGGGACATGAAGGGTTCAGTGGGCAAGAGGTGTACTCCAGTCCCTTTCCCTTTTGCTGCCCCAGGGATTATGTAGAACCTCCTTGTGCAGGGACCTCGTAGCACTGGGCTCTTGAGGAGCCTCCACCCATGGATACAAAGCCTGGTCAGGAGAGGAATGGTCAACTAGGCCACAAAGCACCCAGCAGTAGGGAGAGCAGATGGTGCTTGAGCTGTGAGTCCTTGGTGAGATCCATGTGGGGTAAATAGATATTTTTTCCTCTGACTTTTCCACTGAGCAAGCAACAACCTGAACACCTGATGGTGCATTTATCGTCTGTTCCTTCAGGCTTTTTCAGTACTTACTGAGTTTTCTGGGTGATTTTACACTACAAGGGATACAGAGCTATGGACAAGGAGCAGTGCAGCCATTTTCAGTTCTCATGTGTCAACAAGAAACAGAATGCTGGTACCCTCTTCATCCAAGAGGGCCAGGTTTTTGCCATTTAGATTTTCTCTCCTCTGCCAAAACTTGTGCATGTGACTGGTTACACAGTGCAGGAGGCTTTGTGCTGTATTTTTTGACATTGTAAAACTCAGTTTATCAAAGGCAAGGAGCTATCAGTGCACAGAAGTTTGGTAAAATGCCTGTGGTGTGTACAAGGAGAAGGGAATTGCCAGTTCAGATGCAGTAAGGCAATACTATACAGGGAAAAGAAGACACAAGGCGTTTCTAGGCTCAGGCAAAAGGCTGAACAAACTAACAGTCTCCTGGAAGGCCTCAGCTAAGAGCAATAAGACCTCTGCAGGAGTGGGGTGGGTAGTGGTGGGGCTGGAACCTTCTTTCCCCACACTTAGTGGTAGAGCTGGTCTGGTGCAGATGGGCCATACAAAAGGACATGGTGAAGCTGCAGGGTCTGGCTCGGCACTGCTCTCCTAAGTCATAAAGAGAGCAGAGTGAATGAATCAGGAGGTGATTTGAATGCTGGCTTTGCTTCAGGTTTCATTTAATTCCAAATTCAAAGTATTTTTTTACTCAACCACTTTTTTGTCCTTCATATTGTGTTATTACCTTGCTCTTACAGGGGAAGCAGTCCAGAGGCTCCAATTACCTAGTGCAGAGGGGGAATTGCAGCTTCCCTTGTACCACTGCAAAATGTCTGTATTCATAAAACATGCTTGTTTTACAAAAATAAGGAAAGGGGGAGGAGTGTTATTGCCTGTAGTACTTTGTCTGAGTTTCCCATACTTTAGCTGAGAAGGTTTTATAATGTCAGGATAGTCACACTTCAGGGATGTGTGGCAAACGGGCTGTTGTACAAACCTTGTAGGAAAAGATTGATGGCTAGGTTGGCTGTTTTGACACATCTGAGAGTCTCATCTCCCATGTGCTTTTAGAAGTGCAGAATGTGTGATTTCCCAGGTTATGTAAGGGCTCAGAGGACCTGCTCTTCTGCACCTTCTTTTTCTGGAGCAGCTCTCAGTAACATGGCTCAGATATCAACCAAGCTTACAGTTCATGCCTGAACCACCTCCTGGGGTTGACTCATTGTAAAACTCAGAGTAGGAGAGGTGTGGGCTGGGGGCAGCAGCTGTAGGCAAAAAAGGAAAATTGTTAATATGGAAGAGATTGTCTGTAAGAAAGTAATTGCAAAATAATTGGAGAAACCAGGATTTCTCTGCTGGAAAATGATTTTTGTTAGCCTCTCTATCCAATCATGTAAGAAGGAAGTAGTAAAGAAACCCAATTCACTTTTATATACCAAACAAAATTGCCTTTTCCTCTTACTGACATACCAAAGGTATGTTGTTTGTTTGTTTGTGTGAGGCAAGTCTTTCTGTGGGAGACCAAAACTGCAGGGCTCACAGCTGTGCAAACGGAGGGCACACTTGCAAGTGCCCAGCACATGCAGGAGTGCTCCATATGGGGGAAGGGGTGGAAAAAAAGAGGCTTCAAAGTGGGGTTTTTTTGAGAATTCCTCCTTGTTCACTGTTAGCTCAAAGTTATGCAGGCAGCAGTGCTAAGCACAGATTTTGTTAGGGCTGGGTTTTATACATCATGCCTTGTAGCAAATTGGGAATTATACTGTTGTTCAAGAAGAACAACTGTATTTCATAACAGCAGCTGCACTTCCCAGAAAGAGGCACAAGGCCCAGTTTCCCCCTCTGAGCTCCTTCAGGCAGTCAAGGTGCAGGCAGCCACTGCCCTGTGCCCAGAGAGACTGCATGCAGTAATGCACTACACAGTGCAGTGCCCTACTCTGACAGACCAAGCTACCCCAGCTTATTTGGTACAGGTGCCAGAGGAGATGCCATGCCCAGTGTGTGTTGCTGACTCTTGTGCTCGCATGTCCCTTTTCCTGCTTTCTATCTTTTAGTCTTGTTTTTTTCTCTTGGTCAGGTCCCTGGGCCTTCCTCACTGTGGGACAGACCCCACTTTGGGATGCTGCCTTTTATCTCAACCTTTGCCTTGCAGTGTGTACACCATTCCTTTGGTTTGTCTGGATTTTGATCACAGCACCTCTCTCATCTTCCAGTCTCTTTCCCTGTATCCACGCTTGTCCTTTTCCAACTGCCCACATTCTGACTGCCATTCCCACCGCTGGCCTTTGCTTAGCAAACACTGCTGTAGGTAGATGTCTAGGCAGTGCAACCGAGGAGCACAGAAGGCTGCTGGAAGATGGTGAAACAAAGGGCTGACACATGGCAAAATGCCACTGCAAAAAGATTCCCTGCTGCGAGTGCGGTGGCCTGGAATGGCCTCGGCCCCAGGGCTTGGGGACTGCCTTTTTCTGTGCCATGTTGACTTAACTTTGTGAGAAGCCCATCTTGATTGCATCTGAGCATCCCTGCAGAGTTGTCTCTTTGTTAACTGTGTTATCAATTAAAGCCTCGCTGTAATCCAAAGAACCTTTCTGTTTACCCTTCCTGGCACACTTTTTATTGGAAATGGCTCTTACCCATTCTAGCCTGTTACTTCTACTGACACAGAAGATGTCTGAAGCTTTTCTCCCCGGCTCAGAGCCTTCTTTTGTCAGCTTTCCCATCCAGAGGTAGAAAAGGAGCAGCTTACCTGCATTCCCTCAAAGCTGGCCAATGTGAAATGCTGGCATTGCATGTTGTATAAAACAACAGAAACTACAAAAACCCAGTGGATCTATCGTTTGGTTTTTTTTTTTTTTCCCCATAGCAGAACATTTTAGAAACCAGACAGGAAGTTTTTTGCCATGTGATGGCCTGTAGCAAAAATAAGCTGACTTCTGGTGATTTTAGGAGAGCTGCTGGATTTGGAGAATTAATTTCCATTGTATTCCCTAATTGAATTTGCTTGCACTCAGTAAATGTATTTTCGCTCTACTTCTTCTAGATTATGTTTGTATATCTTGATAGAGAAATGAGGTCTGGCTTCTGCATAAAAAAAGAAAACTCCCCTGTTCTTTGAGAGCCCACGTTCATTCATCTCCTTGCCCTCAGTGCATTTTTCTGTCGAGATCCCCATTCTCTGAGCTCATTACATTTTCCATCTCCTCTTCCCTCCAGGCCCCAGCAAACGTCTCCCACTAGCCCTGCAGTTTGACCTTGGACCTCAGTTGCTCTCCCTATCTGACCCCAGCTGTGGATGCTGGCAAACCTCCACGTCAGGGAGCTCTGGGAGAGAGAAAGGACAGAAGTTTGCCTTACTTGACTGCTGTTCTCCCTGAGACGCACAGCAGCTGCAGTAAGAGTTCATCACTGGGCACATGGATTCACACTTCCTGAAAGAATAGTATTTTTGTGAAAACTTGCCCAAAATCAAGGTTCAAAATACTTCTGCTTTCTGTACCAGTTCAGAAGAACACAGCAAGACAACATCAAGTCCTGGCACAGGATGCCAAAATCGTAGGAGAGTTGAGAGGGACAGGGGAGATCAAGGCTTTGGGAAACAAGAGACAACAAGTCCAGATGCAGCTTAGATATTCAATTATGCTTTAACCCAAACCATAGCTTTTACCGGTCACCTTGCTGCTTTCAAGAATGTGATTTCATGCCTAGATATAAATCAGTCCTGCTCAATAACTAGTAATTTCATACAAAAAAAAGCAACAGTCCAGTGCGTGGTATAATGCAAATAACAATTGGAGAAGGGATGATATTAGATACAATAATGAAAGTTGACATGTTTAGGATATCTGGAAACAGTGACCTGCTGGTCATCTCTCACTCTCAGTAATTGTAATTGACAGGCTGTTGCATTTGCAATAATACAGGAATACTAGAGGAAAAGTAATCCAAAAGATATTTTGCAGGAAGTTCTTGGGAAAAATTGTCTATACAAACACGTCATTCTCTGAGAAGTTGAGTAAGCAGCTTTATTCCTATTTTTTATGAAAGTAATACATCCCAAGGATTACAGGATCTTTGAGATTTATGATGAAAGGGCAGTGACTGGCTGCAGAAAATGTTATTTTATGCTTCTGGAGTATTTTACCCACTCTGCTGGCCTTTGGCAGGGCTTGGTCTGAGCAATTCACTACTATAATTAGTACAGTTTGTCAACCCTCGGTTTCTGAAAGATCCCAGCTTTCTTTTTCAAAAGTAGAAGTACAAATCTCCTAATTGCAAAATTAATTTTGAATGAATGAATGGGTGTTATTATCCACAAAGGATCCTCTGAACTCTAGAAATCTGCAGGTTTACACTGAGAGTGTTAGACTTGAACTTTAATGGTTGTTCTTACAAGTCATTATTGTTAGCTATTTTTTCCACTAATTTCACAAAGACCTGTTCAATACCCAAGGATATGGACAGTTTTATTTTGTGGGAAAAAGTAACTGTCTGGACTTTTGCTTTGCCTTTGGACTTTCCACCTCCCTTCTGTTCTGGTGCTTCGGTCTAGGAAACAACCTAAAGGTAAATATCTACACTAAATAACTTTTCCTCTAAATATTGTCAATAATTAATGAACATCAACATCCTAGTCAGTTAACAGAATGAAGTCTATACTGTGGCCCTGTCTTTGTGTGCTTCTGCCCTGTGTAAATAGCTGATCAGTGTTTGTAAATCAGGCAGCAGCACAAACACAAGCCCAGAGGTTGCCTGCCTGGTGGTATCTGTGAATACAGATGAATAAACAAACTGAGCATGTTTAAACATATGTCTGTGCTTATACAATAACGATTTTGAAAAACCTACCTGCTGTTTTGATAGAACAAGGGCAGAGAGTCTCCTGGGCAAAGCTGGGCTTTGCCCAAATGCCAGTTTTTGTGCTGAAAACATCTTCCCGAAGAGCAATTCATGTTAGTTTTTCCGGGAAACATCACAGGCAGCTTTCCTACAAAGTAATTTTCAGCATAGCCAGGCATCACTCTACTTTTCTTCTCCAATAGTACCTCAAAATCTTACAAGTGATATTCTTCCAGCAGGAAAATCAAGCAGACTTGCTGTCACTCTCCAGATGGGAACTGACATATGCTGCTATAACATGCAATTGCACTTAAAGAAGGAAAGCAATGTGGCATTCCTGGTAGTCTGGAACCACTGTGACTCTGTCTCGAGGAGAAACCCAAGTGTGCACCTTGCTCCCAGCAGAAAGAAATCTGTGTGCATTCAGTGGGAGAGAGCCAAGCCAACCCAACAGGTCCCAGTCTGGGTCTGCTGCAGATTTTCTTATAAAGTTGGGGACAGATAAAAAAGAGGGGGATTTTCTAATTAATCCTTTATCCTGTGCCACTTTTCCCCTCTGCTGGAAAAGTGAATGTTGCCTGTGAGCTTGCAAAGAAATTTGACTGTGGGAATATAGATAATACCTGAAGGAAGAACTGCCTTGCTCTGAAATTTGTGCGTCAGTGCATATAGCTGTGTATCTACATGCACTTACGTAAACAGGCTCTTTCAAATCAAAAACTCATTTTGAGCCAAACTTTGAAAAGTATTTTGCAAAATTTAAAAAAAAAAAAAAGTGAAAATGCAGCTATCAAGAACACAGCCAAAATTGTGCTTCGAATGATCACTTCAACAGAAGACTTGATTTATTCTGTTTAAAACGTGTTTTATATCTGGATATTGATCATTCTCAAAGGGCAATCCTTTAAAATGTTTCTAGTCTGCCCAGTAGCCTTGTGGTAGGTACTTTGTCTGAGGCAAAACAACTCACTTCTGTAAATCAGCTGTAATTTGGGAGGAAGTCCCAAATATCCACGAATATCTCGGTGGACTTGGCATCAGTTGATTCTCTCACCAAAACTCTGAATCTTTTAAAGCTTTACTGATCATTCTGCACAGCTAAGCTCAGTTTTGTTAAACAGCAGTTAAGGATTTCAGCAACCTTATTTTCTCCCTGCTGTCTGAAAAAAAGAGACAGTCCTGACACTAGGGACAATGTTCAGTCTTTGCATCGGAGGTTCTGTGTTTCAAGAGCATATCAGCACTTCGTCTGAAGGTCCATTTGATAATTTCTTCATGAAGCATGTCTAATCTAGATATTCTTTCTCTTCAGGAAACCTGAGGACAATTTTTGGTAAATGTTTTCCTTTCCATTGTTTCCAAATGGCAGTGAACCATTTGAACTTTCGCTACTAATTGTATTCTGTGCTTTTTCTGGCCTTTCGTGGCCTTCACATGGCCTTCGTGGCCTCTCTCTGTGTAATCGTATTTATTTATTAATTTTCTATTTGACTGCCCTAATTTGCTCCAACATTACTGCCCCTTAGAGGCCAGTTTGGGATTATCACCATAATTTTCTTGTCCCTGTGTGGTACCACTTTGACAGCACTTTCCAAGCAGCAGCCTCGCTTGCTTATTTGGTGCAGCTTTCTCAGGCACCTTAAACCCACCATCTCTTGACTGTTACCATTGAATTCCCAGTTTCTTTTGTTCTTTAAAGATGTGGAGAGGCTACAGCAAAATACTTTTAAATATGGGCTCTGTTCTGTAGAGGTAAATCAGAGCAGGGAGAATGGGGCAGAGGGAGGGGAAATATCCATTAATTTTCATTGCAGATTGATTAACAGCCATGATTTTAGCCTTTTCAGTTCCCATTTGTTTGTCTAAGCTTCATTATTTCAAATGAGCCAATCTGCTCTCTCCAGCAGGAAAACATTAGAGACATAATTAATTCAAGGCATTTGGCATTTCCTGTCAAAATGGCAGACATTCATCAAACTGTGAAGATTGCTGAATTTCACGTCCACTCAGTGCTGATGCTCAGAGCATTTTCCCAGCCTATCTCTCTGTACAGCTTGCACGTCTCTGCATTTTGAATTCTTCCTCCACAGCTAAGCCCAGCTCTTTGTGCTGACCCTCAGTCTCTACAAAACCTCCTGTCAAACCCCTTGCTACCATCATTCCCTGTCCTCTCTTAGGGCACTGAGAGGTTGCTGGTGGCTCCCAGTGTCCCAAGGAGAAGCAGTGAATTACCAGCACATGCTACAGGAATGCTGGACTACACCTCTTTATTGTGGTTGCAGGGGCCCTGGAGTCATATCATGAGCTTGTTACTGTTCACTGATGGGCTGACCAGTAAAGCTGGTGACTGCAGCAAAGTGGGTATGGGAGCAAAAGGACAAATACTGAAGAACAAGGAGAACAGAGCTTTGGAGAGTTTAAAGACACAAAGCATATGGCTACATGACTGGGTGCAAGCCAGCTCCAGACTTTCAGGCACATTAGCAGAAGATGTTAAACAACACTTAGTAAAATAAAGAAGCTGTTCTTGGCAACAAGGCTCTTCTGTAGGGTGCTGTACCCCTCAAGACAACTTCCTGGCAGCTATATGCCTCGGGCTGTGGAGACGCACCCAGTGACAGGGAAGGGCTTGACTATGAATAAAGCCAGCAAATTTAAATATTTATGTGATTTGGTAACATTTTGATTCCTCCTTCAGCTTTTTGGCTCTTTGCATATGGTCACAGCTCTTGCAATGCTGTCTGCAAGATACTTTTCCCCCCTCTTTTACAGGAGAAACTGAGTGGATCACTCAGAGAACCTGCCCCCAAAACCTTGTGTTTTAGAGGTTAGATGTTAGACTGAAATGGTTTTCTGATTTGTCAAAAGTCTGGCAGGTTAAACTTAAACTTAGCAGAAAATGATTAAATTAGATGTGACAGTAGCACAAGAAGTCTATAGCACGGCCCTGTCTTGTAACTACACTGAAATTAGGTGAACAAATCTGGTTGATAATGGCTTTAGAAAAGTAAATGCAGCATCTAAATTTGACAGCTACATGGCTGAACTGATAGATATGGTGATTATTGTTGGCACACAGTGGAAAAATAGATTTACATTGTGTTTAATCAAAGAGACCTGGTCTGGGATAAACTTTGGATCCCTCCTTTACTTGAAAAACAGGCTTTGGAACAAAGGAAGTTCTGCATAATGTTATTTAGTCTGTGTGAACTACTAACTGTATGTCAGAGCCCTGATGAAGTCACCACTTAGAAACCATTAAGAGATAGTGTACAATAAATGTGATATACTTTGCTTTAGTTGGGTGATGTGCTTCTGGCAAGTAATGCAGCAACCAGGTCTGGTGTGCATGCATTAAAATTGCCAGCAAGCTAAGGTACATCAGAAATAAAATCCTGCAGCTTTCTGCCACTCAAAAAAAAAAAAAAAGTTTCCCTTTAAAAGGTGCTGTAAGACCACTCTTCCTGTTGTCTCATCTGTAATGTGAGTCAGGAGAGTAGACTTGTCTGAAAGGGAAAATCTCCAAGGATCAGATTGATATTAGAGAAATATCTTTTCGGCCTCCTTATAAGACTTTATTAAACATCTAATGCTGACACTTCTGACCAACTGAAGAAGTGTGTTCTTTGCTTGGATTAAAAAAAAAAGCATTTCCTAGAGGAAGGAAGCCTCATCAATACAAATGAACACCTGAACCCAAACACATTATTTGCTGGGGGAAAAATTTTAATTTAGACATGCAGTGCACCCCCATCCAAATTCATTATATTACAAAGGTAAGGCAAATCCTGTAGTACCAAGGGCTTTAGCTATTGGAGTGCACAGGAAGAGTGAGGAATGGCAGGGCATGAGTGCCATCCATTGCCTATCACAGAATAAATCAGAATTGAAATCTTTCTTTTGTGCGGTTTGGAACAGACATGGGCCTCAAAGACAGATGATTTGGACCAAAAGACATGTCATCCCTTTATCTAGCTGTAATTAACTGCAGGTGGTTCCTGCTAACATAATGCAGGTTTGAGTCTCATTTATCTTTTTAATTTAGAGACAGCCCAGCTTTCACATTTTTTGGGAAAATTCAGAAGAAAAAAATGAGTTGTTTTCTTATTACGGCAGATCACATCTTTCAGTTTGAATTCTTGGCTGATTTTTCTTTCTTTTGATAGTAATAATACTGCCTGCCACTCTCCAACAGATGAGCTGAACGTGACATAGGACAAAAAAATCTTCACTTAAAGTGAAGATCTGGGCCAGTCATTAAATCTGAGTCTTGTCTATCAGAACAGCTATGAAAATAGATGTTTCTACTGGTGCATACTTGTCTCTCCTTGACAGTAAATCAGTGTCATCAAATCCTCTTACTCAGTATTACTCTGCATTTTGTAAGAGAAAGATTTTTGAGGGATTTCTTCCTTCTTCATTCTTGGCTGCATCAACTACAAAACCCTGTAGCCCTGACACATCTCTTTTTCCCCTCTCTCTCTTTTACGTCAACATAAATCAGGAAAAACTCACTGGAGAAGCCAAGACGATATAAAGCTGATGGGACAAAGATGGGGCTATTTTTCTATTCCATGCTGGTCTGAGAGCAGACACCTAACACTGTGTTGCCTGAATGTTGCTTGTAATCGTATTTCTCTGTGGAAACTGGATCCTTCTTAAGGGAGCACTGAGCTCTGGTTATTTGGCTTCTTTCTGGTCCCCCCAGTCTCCAAAGAGAGAAAGGGGCTTAAAGACCAGCTGAGAGACAGAGCAGTGCGAATTATTGGAACAGGATAAGATCTGCATGGACTTTGTATGACTTGTGATGTTAGAGTTGCACAATGTGTCTCTGCAGTGATGACTGAGAGGAGCAAGGGGTAAGCTCCAAGAAGGAGCTTTTGCTTCTCCTTGTGCTGCAGTTGAAGCCAATTCAAGTGGACTGTGGCAACAGTGCTCCTTCGCCCAAAGGAAACAATAGCAAGAGATGCTGAGAGTTCTCTGGATCCTTTTTGTGTTGCAAACAGCCCCCACTTGCATGAGACCATTGCAACAGCAGAAAAGGTGAAATATGAAACTGCATCCCCACTCCGGTTTGTAAGGAAGTATCATGTTCTGGCAAGTTTGGACACCTGCAGCAATTGACTTCTTTCCAGCACACATCTAAAGGCATTCAGCTTTCCAGCAAGTAATTCTCTCCTAGGAAAGAGGCATAAGAGAAAGGGAAAATGGAGGGAACATGAGCAAAGATAATAGAAGGACAAAATTTTCATCAGCAAAATGCTGTGTAGTCTATGAAAGAAGAAAGAAAGGGAACATGCAAGGCAGAGCATAAGTTTGAGGTAGCTACAGCTTTCATGTTTAGTTTCAGTATTACTGTCTTTGGGAAAAAATGGTGAGTGAAAAGATGGGCTAATATGTTAAGCTGTTGAGATGGGATGAAAAGTTTCAGTGATGCTGGGTAGGTATTGTAGGATTGAGGCAGAACATATTGCCATTTCCTTCACCTCCCCCCAAACCAGCAATAAGACTGAGAGAACTGAACATACCAGAATAAATTCCTGTCTTGGTTACTTGGGAGAAACTGCAGGACAGCCCTTCTGATATAATCAGGGACAGATTTTGGCCAGAGCTGTAGGATGCATTAGGAGATTGCTGCAATTGTCCTGATGGGCAGTGTATTTAGTGCCACACTGAGGCATTCTCCCTTGCTTAACACAGGTATAGACCCCGCTGTGACTTTGGTGTGTAAGTAGGGTTTTCAAATATTCAGTTTCTCTTTTAAGTGCTTGTGTTATTCTTGACAATTATGCCATGTTTTTGTGATAATATTACAGTTTTTATAAATTTAAAATCATCTTCTGAAGCATTTTAGTCTAAACCTTTCTGATTATTTAATTTTGTTGATTTTGTCTAATTGAAGGATCTGCATTCTTAAACCATTTAACTTCTCAAAAAATGCATTTGAGGACCCTAACTGAAAACTTTGAGCTCATTTCAAGTGAGTTTCATTTTTAACAGCTGAATTTTTGGCACTGGCGATGTGAGGTGATGTTAGTTAGTTTTTCTTTGGTTGGCTAAAGCCAAGAAACTGTGCTTGTCTGGCACATCAACATGGAAATGAGTAAGGGACATAAACAAGAAGATGGTCTAGTCCCTGAGGAATATTTTATTCTGTGGAATAGATAGGAATAATACATATGCAAGTGTACACACAAAAAACCCATTATAATTGCTTAGTATAGTGTGTGCAGATGCATTTGTAGCTGACAATTAGTGACAACAAATTAGATGCATAAAATCCCTAGAATGTGTTAGTAAATAAAAACAAAACAAGCTAAACAAAAAGACAGGAAAGAAGTGGATAAATATTGCAAAACATAATTTTAACTCCCAGTATTTATGGAAATCTTTACCCTTTTTGAAAACTATGATTACACATTTGCAATGGACTTGATTTCTTGTGAGTGGAAGTTATTCAGTCTTCGCAACTGCACTAATTCACCAAATGTGATTTGTGCTTGAAATTTGTAACATATTAATGGATTTTCAGTGCTTCCAGCAATTCCATTAAATGTGGATGGAACAAATAAGTGAACAGTTTGCCGTTGTGAAACCAGACAGTGGTTTATGTCAAACAGAGTCATTTAAAAAATAAAGTGGTGAATCAAAGTAAAAGTGACTTAAAGATTGGGTGTTCTACAAAGTGTTGCTCTAAATGAAGATGGAGGTATGAGCAGTAACATCTGGATGGAATAAAAACCCATCTGAGAACTAAAGTAAAATAACATTGTTTATTTGAATAATTCCTGTGATAGAAAATAAAACCTAATACCAAGAACAAGAGTCTCTGAGAGTTTTTGGAAGTGGAACAAAAAGTTGACAATTGATACAAAATTTTCAGCAACTTTGCTGTCCATATTAAGTAGATAATTTTTAGCATTTGCTTATGATGCGCCCACTGCCTGATCACACTCTCTGCTTTGGGCATCTTGAAGGTGAAAGTCAACAGGAGACATACAGCCAGGTGACAAGACAGCAAGGGCGGCACAGCACTTACTTGCAAATGTATCTCCAGATAATCCCCTGTAAATCCTTTGCCTTCACCTGAGGCTACATGGGGACTGAACAAATGTGTATGCTTTTTCTTGTGAGGAGTTTAGGTTTTTCTTTTGTTTAGAATTTTAGTTCTAGAGTGGTTTAAGTCACTGTGGAGGTCTCACATAGAGACACTTTTAATTTCAAAAGATCAGCTGTCTTGCATATAAAAATTTTCTTTATTTGGCCAACTTCTTCCTCATTAACCTACCGGGGAAATATAGACACCCGGGTTTATTTAGATGATCTTTCAAGTGTCCTTCCTGTTTATAGAGTGATTAGCCACATGCACCAGACAAACTATGAGGCTAGGGAATGGAGGATACCATGCTAACAGGAAGCACCTTCATGTAAATAACCATGGTGTTCCACGCCATCCAGTATCTGCTTCTTCCCACACGATGGAACCAGCTTTGAAATACTTGTTTGGAAACAGTATTTCTTCTATCAACAGAATTAAGCAAAATGAGTGATGGTCATGTTTGAACTTACATAAACATTTAAAAAAAAAATGAAAAAAAAATGTTGAGTTCTGAATTGGAGTTTAGAGGATTTCTTTGGGTTACGGACATATTTTCATACCTTTGGGAGAGTTGAGCATTCCTTTGCCAGATGGACTTGAGATAATGTCACCTTGGATTTTACCTTGAACATCTGAATGAACCTGCACCTAAGTATGCACTGTAGAGAACAATGCAGGCAATAAAACAGGCTCCTGGGAGCACACTGTTATGTTTATTTAAACATCTATTATTCCAAGGGTACCTATTAATGGTGTAATCATATCTAGTTATTACTGTATTTGTGCCACTATTTAAGGACACATATGGACACCAGAGCTGAGACACCACCAGCAGAAAATCTTACCAGATTTCTTCCTGAAAACAAAAGTGTCTGTATGCTCAAAAATGTTTGTCAAATAAACTGGTGAAGACAAATTTGTTAGTTTTTATTAGGAGTTTTTTATTTTTCGTTTTGGCATCTTTTGCATTTTATAGTGCTGTCCAGTGCCCACAGATGAAAGGTTTGTTTCTGCATCCTAGTGGACCTTGATGGTCCCTCAGTGGGTGACAGTTGCCTGTGACCTCCTGTGGGCCCAGACCTGCATATGGTGCACTGACCTCACCTACTCACAAACAAACAACAAAGATGATCTAGAAGCTCATTGGTGAAGAAAATTAAACACTGCAGGTCAAATGGAAATCAATTACAAGCTGTGCAGAAGACTTTGGAAGTCAACACCGGCTCTCACCCATGAATTTGGATGAAGGCAATCAAATGTTAGGTCAGCTCAGGTCACCCTGTGACTTTTGTATCCATTTTTCACTCAATATAGGATAGGGAACTCTAAACATCTGAGACAGCGGATGAAGTTAACAGATGACTTGGACATAGTGATAGATCCTGTGCTGAACACATTGTGCCAGTGCAAACAAAATTATTTATGAAAAAAAATAGCTCTCTTTGTAGTAAACAGAAACATGATCACATCCGTCTAAATAAAATCTGTTAATTTTTGCATTTAGCTCAGCCTCTGGTTCATGTGTGCAATCTATTTGGTATCATTTGTCTAATGCAATTAAACAGTTTTCAGCACTGATCCTCTTTTAACATGTGCATGAACACAGAAACATTTTTTCATCACAATAATAGCAATTGGCAAAACTTAAAAGAAAAACACTTAAAGCAATTAGAAACACAAAGCTCACTCATTTCTATTTCTACATATCACAATTCTTTGAAATTACCTATAGACTAATGTAAAATGTTATTTTATTCCACTAATCCTGGAAAACAGCTGTGAAGGGAGATGGCATCAGTATTTCAATTTAAAATGCAAGTCATGTCTCCTTGTAACATCTATAACATATACAAAAGTATCCTGAATGGAGAAATAAATTTTTACTGTATTAGTAGTTATTGCAGACTTCAGGAGCTATGATAAGACTGAACCTGTCATAAATTAACTTGACATGGAGTTACTTTCAATCTAAACTGGTAACAAAAAATGCAGGGTATTGCAGATTGCGTCATAAAGTGAAGTAGGGTCATGTGGGATAAAACAGCCCAAATTTTGTTGACTCAAAACCTGAGGACTGTCCTTCTAATGTTTTTTTTCAGCTCTGAGAGACTTCAGTCTCTTCTTCAGTGTTTTACATTTCCTGTACTTCTTGTTCTTGTTTTCTTAACAAACCCACCCCCACACAAAACATAGCACAGTCCCAACATGCTTCTTATCCATTCCTGAGCAGATGTAAGATGTGTAACCCATCTCTGATTTGGGTGGTGGTGAATTCCTGCATCTTGAGAGCTCTGGATTTAGCTGTCTGTAACTCAGGGAGGCTGTCTAACAAACTGGTTGATAGTAGCGAGCGTACCCAGATTAGAATTATTTTAGTGTGTGTGTTGCACACTAATGACATGTGTGAGCTTCTGGACTGCTTTGTTCGGATTGGCATTTTCATCCAAGGACTTTATTTTTCCTGTGTGATACAGAGTTGTGTACTTAAGGTGTTTAACCAGGAATGTTAACTTTGCAACTGGGAGCTTTCTGGATTTGTCTGTCATTTGAATGTACTTGGGTGGCTGGGAATTTTCTAACAATGTTGCAGTAGGTTTCTCTCTTTCATGGATCATGGGATTAACACAGTAACAAAACATAATTGGAGTCTATGCAAGATGGAAAGCAACAATACTACTAAAACTACATATTCATGAGTATTTCTATGCTTCATTTACTTGAAGAAAGACTTTCTTTTCTCATAATTATTTTATGTGTAGAAGGCTGTGGTATCTCATGTGAGTCTTCCCTTATCAGGAGTCCTGGAGGGAAAAATTAATTTGTATAAAATAAAATTGATAACAGTCTATGCTTTTAAAATAGACATGACCACCAAAGAGGTCCTGGGTCAGAGCATTAAATATTTGCCTTTGGTCCCTGGGACTTGGCCTCAATGCACACTGGGATCTGAAGTCTCCAATGGTAGGTGACTACAGCTGCTTCCAAGAAGTCTCAACTGTGGAGTTTTACAGCTTGCATCTGGCTCGCGGCTCATACCTTAAATATCCTCCAGGGAGTTGACAGTCTCTTTTTTGTTCTTGAAATGCTAAAACAAAATTAAAATGAAAATCTAGAATGCAAACCTTTTCCTCAAGCCATGTGAAGGTCAAGGAAATAACCTCTTCTGCAAAAACATCAGGAAAACACATACAGAAAAGCAGATATCTTGAATTAAAGCAAGCAGCTATTATAATACCACTAGCAATCTCCTTTTAAAACTGGCTGGAAGTGCAGAAAAGTTGAAAATGTTCTTTCAAATGACTTTCAACAGTAAAGGATAGGATATTGCACTGAGTATGATATTCTAGCGGGTGGGGCCCACTACTTTCTGCTCACATGTTTTCCATAAGTCAAAGCAAAGAACTTCTTTCCATGTTTCTGGTTTTAAAAGTGACCTTTCAAGAGAAATTTCTAGCATGGCTTTAATGTCACAAGTTGTCTAACAGCAGTGGCAGAGACATGCACAGAGTCCAGAGCAGAAATGCTGATGGTGCTCTTTGGAACAAGGCTTCCTATTTACCAGCAGATCCTCAGTGAAATGCATGAAGGGCTGGAGCTTGGGGGCTTTAGCCTCCAGTTCTTGTTTGTAAGGAGGCTATTTGGCAGTAGTGCACCCATACTGCCCTAAGGCTTCTGAGCAATGCAAGGAGAAACGATTTTCCTTGCCTCAGGATGAGCTCTGGCACCTCTGTCTTTGCACAGAAGATACTGCAGGAGGAAGGACAAGCAAAACTGAGTGTGGACAGACAAAGATGTGTTAGCCAGAAGCTACACCATCCTCTCCCAAAAGCGCCTGCCATCCCTTGCACCCTGCCTTACCCTCAGTAGCTGTTGGTTGACCATATCTCTGGCACAAGTGACAGAATAAGAACTTCTTTGTTGCCACAGGCAAAACCTTATTCTCCCTAGAGCTAGAACTAGTTCTGGGGCTGCTGGGGGCCAGCAGTGTAAATGTGTTTGAATAGAGAACAGTAGCCTGTCCCCCTACTCACAGGTCAGGAGAAGTTTGATCCAACTGCTCTATTCATGTGGAAGAACAATGATAATTTCATTACACACAAAATGTACTGCAACCCAGTGACTCTGAAACCCCACGTCTTCATTGCAACGTTTCATGCTGACTTTGTTTCTGTGTTTTTATGATGCGTATGTAGACTGCAGATCAAAGTCTGTTTTTAGGTCCTTTTACCTATAAGATTGTTGAGGTTTCCTGCTAAATTACTGAGAACAGTGAAAATTTGCAATGTTTTTATTAAAGTTGCACAGTCAGCACACAGCAAAATTAGAAGGTATGTCAACTTGGTTTGAGTACCTCAAAGAAACCAAAATGCTTAAAACCCAAATGGTTAAACAAAAGTCAACGTATAAGTCTCCTGAAAAATCCCAGAGACCTTCCAATCTGTCTGCTGACACTCCCTGCCTGTCTCTGACCCTCCTAAATCAAAGAATTTATCTAAAGTACAAAAGTTAATAGTTTGCATTTAATAAAAGTTGCTTGTCTTGTCAATCTGCAGAACTCTTGTTCCCACTGGCCATTTCCTTGATGATGTGTTACAGCAATGCAATGGCCAGCAGCTCTTACAGAAATAGATGCAGAAAGTGGTCTGATTAATTTTAAGTATGTTCGTTCTTGAATACAAAATGTAGGCTGTAAAGAGAGGCTGTGTGTTTCAACTAGAAGAAATTCTGTTTTGGGGCAACGATTACTGTTGCAGGTAGCACACATTGTATGACAAGAGAAAAGTGAATAAAAGAACCACATTTGGTGTATTTTCAAGAGGGTTGTAATTAACAATAATTCTGAAACAGTTTGAAGTTTCTATGGACAATTCTGCTCATCAGTGAAGTTAAAGATCTATTACACTTGCAAGCATCAGAAAATAAAATGGTTATGTCAATATGTGCTGCTTTTTCATCTCTGAACTTTTCCAGACTTCGGCTTCAGTCCAATGTATTTCTACATGGGGTTTCTCTTTACCCATATGCTTTAAGGTAAAGCATTTGCCTACATTTTGTAGAATGTAGATTGGCATCAAGTTGTAATTTTGGGAAATATACGTTTCCTTGCATATCATATACCAAGTCTGTATCATAAGGTAATGTTGATCTTTAGCGCTGAGTACCCCACATAAAGCCTTCATAAAACAGCCTCATGTTATGTTTTAAGGGTATTGAAACTAATTGGTTGGACTGTTTCCCTTTTGTTTAAAAGCAAGGTCTCTTCTGATATACTGTGGAATACACATCAGAGGGAGGCAGCAGTAGTTAATGCTAAACAATGTTCATTTGTTTACAAGCAATTTCTCTTCCCTGGACTGGATGGGAGCTGTGGAGCCTTCCCAGTGATCATGGATAGCTATACCATCCAAAATAGCCTCTGAAATTTTAGGCCTCTTCAGGGCTGTAGACTCTAATTGATAGCTTGTAGAAGACAGGCAAGTGTGTTGGGACCCGTTTAGGCACCAAGCAAGATCAGCCAGCACGTAGAGAGCATCAGGCTGCTCGTAGCAACCTAGGATTACCAGTGGATCCTGCTGCCTACTTCTCCACTGCTGAGCTGTTGCATCTTCTTCAGAGAAGAGGAGAGGCAAAAGGGAAGCAGGCAAGCGTGTCCAGCCCCAGCAATAAAGAAGGGTGGGCAGGACAGCTGAAGAGCAGCAAACCCAGCTGAAGCCCCTCAGCTTCTCCTTACCTGCAAACCCACACTGATGCCTCTCTGGAAAGCTGTAACAGAGAGTAGGGGACTGGGTATGGTAGGAGGAGTGGTGGCAACCCTGCACAGACAGGTGTGGTGAGACTCAACAGTGGTTGAGGACTTCTGAGTATGGTTAATTTTTACCAACAGTGCTCATTGTGACTCCAGAAGTGCACACAATAAACTTCAGTCTGGGTCAGAAGAAACACTAAGGTGTGCCCACCTCTGTTTCTCATTAGTATATTCTTCTGTCCAGCTCACAGGTACTTTTTGAAACTTTATTTCTGTCAAATGTAAGTGGTAATATTGCTGATAGTCTTTTATTGTCCCAGGCTGTCAGAGTAGGTTTAAACCTATCTATTTGAAACATCAGTCGGGTATTTTTATTTAGAATAAATTCAGTTCTCAAGTCTTAATTAGAAGCAAGATGGTTTAAATACATATTTTCTCTTTTATTTTCTGAACTATACTCTTCAAAACAAACATTCCTTAAGAAAGTGCAAAAAGGCAAAATCCAATATTTTGTACATTTTTCTTACTGTTGTTATTCTAAAAGAATCAAAGTGATAAATATGAGTTTTAAAAAATAATTATTTCTGCAGCAGGGTTCAGGCCTGTAACTTAAGTTCGGAAGATTATGCTGGCAGTGCATGGAAAAGCCTTGAAGCAGGTATTTTAAAGAAACTTACAAATTGAAATTGTAATAAATATTGTTGAAAAACTGAGTGTGCAGACTGTGGCATGAGGCTTAGAAAAATGCAGCTGAGCTTCTTTTGACAGAAGTGGGAAGCAGCTTACCTTGTATTGCTATCCCCCAGGAGGCTTGTGGAAGGCCCAGCTCAGGAATCTCACTGTTGGACGGTGCTGAATCCTGACCTATGTATGGTTATAGTGAGAGCGAATCTTTGGACAGCTTGGAAACTCATGGCCCTTGGTTTGCAAAAGGCATTTTTAATAGCAATAGCACTATTTTGGACTCCACAAGCAATCTGTGCTTCAGCACAGTAAAGCATTTCTTTAGTTCATTTCTCTTTAAAGAAACTCCCTTCCAAGTCAGCAATTTCATCTTCTGGTCCTAGTTAAGGCATCAAGCAAGGGAGTTAGGCTTTTATAGTCAAGCTTATGCAAACATACACCCTGGTTTGTTTTGTTATAAGGCAAGTAAGGGCCACCCAAAGCTTTAGGAGTGAACGTTCATTTAGTCCTGCCATTGACTGTATTTTAAATAGGTGGAACACAACAGAGTTGTGGTTTAGTTGCCTGAGGTGTTAGTGGTTTATTAGTTGTGAGAGCTTGGGCTTTTGTGGCACCTCCTCTGCCATGCAGAGCAGACCAGTGGGGTGGTTTCCTTGGTGAGGAATCTGCCCTTGGGCAGTAGCCCAGGTTGTGAAGATCCAGCTTAGTGCCCACCTGCACTAGAAAGTGTCAGGTTTTAAAGTGATGAGACAAGTCAAGTTGTGAGATACTGAATTTCATTTGACAGTCCTGAAACCAGCACAGCTGGTGAAGCTGGGGGAGGCCTGGGGAATGGCATGAACCCCCTTCTGGCCATACCACAGAGCCCCTTCCCAGAGGAGGGCTGTGATGTGCCTGAGCTTCCTGCAGCCACTTGCCAACCTCTCTGCTCTGCAGTGGTTTTTGAGTATGGGTTCAAAACCGTGCTGTCTGGACTGAATACATAAACCACACTGCACAAACCTAAAGCTTAGGCTCAGCCTTAAAGTGTGAGTCTTTCCTCTGCTCCCAGAAAGCTGTGTTAGCAGTATCCATGTCAGGCTGCAGCGTTGAGGAGTGTGTGAAAATGGCCAGTGCCAGCTGGCCTACATGCTCTTAAGACCACTTTTTAAAAATAAAATTTATTGTATGAAAAAATGTATTACATAATTTAGAGTTGCCCTGAGCATTCTGATTGAGGGCTACTTTGAATAACTTCTGGGAGTCACAGACAGCTCTCAGAAGTCTTTAAAGCAGGGAAGCAGGCACCAGGTCTCTTGTATCATTATTTCTATGCTGGTTTTTTCACTGGGACATGCAGACAGCCATGCTTAATGAGTCAGTTACCATTACTAAAGCTGCTCTATCAGAAGGCTGAATTTCTGTTTGCAATTCTTCCATGATGGCTGAATAGTGTAGTCACAGAGTTTAACTGACTTTGGTTTTAACTGTGCTTCTAAATCACACTAGTATGCTATTTTAATATATGTTTGTGTGTGTGTGTAAATATACAATATGTATAATGTATTATACACAGTAATATACATCTTGATTTCATGTAAATCTGGTTTATGTATATAAAATATGTTATTTTCACCGACAGTCTTACTGAAGAGTGGTCCTGACAAGGCAATGGCCTGACATGAATTTTAAAATTAGATTAATTTTTAATCATAGACACATTTTTCATGTTCATGGCATTAGGTTCCACAGTATCTACTAGAACTACGCTGTTCTGGTTGCCTGCCAGATCACTGACCCTATTGTTTCTCTTGCACCTCTGTATTAAGTTTTTATGCAGTACTCAACTCCAAAGCAATAGTTTTAACAGGACACAGAGCCTTCTATTCTTTCAGCTTCTCTCTGTAGCTCCTGCTGAAATGCACTTTATTTAATTCACTGTAACTCTTTTCTCCATTAATTGACCATTTATAATTCACTGGAACCATAACAATGACCTATGCACTACAGTGAGAGTAATGGAGTGTCCCCCTGACACAGAGCCAGCCCACCTTGAAAGCCCTGACATTACCACCACCCCACCGGATTAGTGGAGATGTGGTTTATATTAGTGACCTGAAGAAGGTTCATGCCCTCTGGGAGAAGGCTGTTCCCTGGAATGGCAGTGTGATTAATGGTTTATTTACAGCAGTGACATCAAGGCTGTCAGGACTCTTCATCAGTCTTTGATGTAAAACACACTAAGAGGCCCTAGGTCATTCTTATCTACTCAGAGAAGAGAAATCAGAAATGGGGAGTGGTTCAGTGCAACCACAATTCTGGTAGGATTATTTTCCATGGTGGCAAGAGAAAGAAGGAAATTACAAGGCCATTTTTACTTCACTGGCCTTACTGGTGAGACAAAGTGACCATGATCTCTCTTTCTTGGCTGAGGGAGGGCAGCAAGAGAGCACTAATGACAGGTAACATGATGAAAAAATGCAAATCCACAGGGCATTGTAGGGGTGGGAGTTCTTCAGTTCATCACAAATCATGTTTTTCATGTCCTGGGTGAAGCTGAGCTTTGACAGGTATTTTTAGGGATTACTTTGTATTCCCCAGTGCTGTCATGTATAGACATTTCCAGTTTTGAATATTTCATACTATTTTAGAAAAAGTTTCCACTCCTGAAAACTTCCTGTGTTTTCTTGCTGAGTTGGCTAAGCGTGGTCTGATTTTCCTTAGCTCTGTGTACTGGTAACTCCCACGCAGCCCGCTGCTCTCGTGGGCCGGCTGATCAGGGAGATAATGTTGAGGCAGTGTCAGCCCTTTCCCTCAGCCCGCTGATGGGAATGGATTTGCTGACATGCAGCACGTTATCAGGGGCAGCCAGCTCCTCCCCTGCCTCATCCAGGTCCTGTGGTGCAGGACACTTCGAGGAGAGCTCTTAAATCCGGGGTGTTACACAGTACTGTGCCCGTGGTGCTTCAGTTCTGCTTTGCCTTTACAGGGAAATTAGTTAAAAATTACTAACATTCCTGAGAAGTTCTCCTGGGACTAGTTGAAATAATAACTGAATGAAAACCAGTTACTGAATCTGAGCCAGACAAGACTGAAAATAACATTTTGGGAGGGGAGGGAGAAAGAAAGCTATGTTGGAGAGCCTCAGCTTCCCCAGAATTTCACTCTGTTAAGAGGTCTGGCACTTGTGCTATCAACGTGTTCTGACCCACTTGGCTTGGTGTGGGCTCCTTGCTATTTCCCGGTGCCTGAGCAACACAATACCATGAGACAGCTTTTCTGCACATGATATCCTGGCAGACTCCACTCTTTCTTACTGGGTTAAGATCTGCAAATAGCAATCTGTGACTTGCAGGAATATGCATAGGTTATATCCCTGTGAATCAGAGCATTGATCTTAACAGAGCCTTGGCTTGTTCAGAACCCTGTTAGCAGGCTTGCTAGGCAGAGCTGGCTTGCCAGAGCACATTTTGTGGAGCCTGCTCCCTCCTTGGCTTCTTGTAGAGTACTGTTTGGAAATTAGTGCATGCAGTGAGGGCCACTCATAGCAAGTCATTTTCCATCAGACCTAAGGGGTACTTAAACACAAGAGTCCAGTATGAATGTGCAACAAGACCCAGAGATTTCTCAGCAGCAGGTGTTACTTAGGGGAAACAAAAAAGCCCCAGGATGTAGTAGGAACAAATAACACAATCAAGAAAATAGTTCAGAAAAGAATTAAAGTTTGCACAAAGAGAGATCAACAAAGATGCACTTCCTTGCTCTAACTTTAATCCTCTAAGAGGTCTTTAGACTTTGTAGTAGATGGCTTCTAGCCCGCTGTGGTATTTTCATGGCAAATATTTCCATTTGATTAGTACAGTTCTGTGTACAGAACCTAGAGCAGAAGGACTGAAAAAGACAGAACAAACAAAATACACAGAAAACAAATCTTTGTTGATGGCTTTCCCTGTTTTTCTTTCCTCATTTTCATGGAAGATTCGAGGTAACAGAAATTTATGTGGCTAGTGAGTCACAACCAACAGTCATTATACACAATACACACTATACATATATTTTGATATTTTCCAGCTCTCAGAGAAAGTTGCATAATTTTCTCATTTTCTAAAACTTTCCCAGACCACTCCCTTTGTAAAATCTGTGAAAGGGCTTTTAGCTATTTTGTGGTCAAGACTCTGTCCCCTGTTCAGCCTGCATGTCCCAAAATACACTCCAGTAAACTCAGAACAAAGCTGGGCTACCCTCAGAAGACTCCACTCCCTTTCTTCTCTCCCTTCTCAATTCCTTATGGGTACTCGAAAGCCTAATTTATTAAATGCTGCAGGATTTGTTGGTGATGAGCAGCTGCAGCATAGAAATCAGCAGTGTAACCTGAATTTTCTGGCACCCGTCTTGTGAAACACCCGGACCTCCAGCCAGTTTCTCTCCCATCTCTCTTGTATTACTATTGCAACCTGAGGCTCATCCCTGGCCCACATGCATCTCTTTGCCCCCTTTGTGCCAGCCAGAAAGAGCCCTCCACTCTTCTGCTGCCTTCCAGTTTCCTTCCTGCTAGAGTGGACATTCACTGCCTGGACTTCTCAGGTCTGTCTCCTACAGGGCTTCAGTCAAAGCATGAGCACTGGGTGAGAAACCAGCAAGGATTAGGGAGCACTCAGGCACCAGCAGTCCAGATGCTAGCTGGGAAACTTTGTCCCCTGGGGGCATAGACAGGGCATCTGGACCTGCTCTGGGCTGCTGCTGGTCTGATGAGGTTAAGGAGCACCCTGCTTTTGTCAAACTCCTTCCTACCTGCAGTGCCCTGGTGGAACACAGAGACTGTTCTCCCCTCACAGGGAGTAGTAGGTGATGCATGTGAATGTTTTAGGAGACCAGAAACCCAAGGGTAAACCATGCAGCTTTACTACAAAGAGTTTTAGGTACAACTCAATCATGAGCAGCTGAATCATATCTGCTTCCCGGATCCCCTCCTCGGGGGAAAGGCAGCACTGCCAGCTCCCTTCATGACATACAGAAAGACCTGCTGGCTTGCTAGACCTGCTCACCACTCTGGAACCAGCTCCCCACCCACCCTGCCTACTAGAAGGAATTGTGGAGGCTTTATCCAGCAGTCAGTGCAAAGCAAGAGGGACAGCAGGCCCTTTTTTACCATCGTCATGAGTTAATGGGATTGGCCACAGCTTGTTTCTAAAGCCTGATTTCTGCAGCAGAAGTCACAGCTTGAGCATGCTGCTTTGCCTGTGCTTCCCCCAAAGAGCATGTCAAATTTCTATTCTGTTCACTGTATCCAGAATCTAACATCTTCAGTCTGATGTAACCTGTTTTGCATCACACAGAGTTCTTTCTGTGGGATATATTGCAGGGTCCGACAGTCCTTACATTATATGTAACAGTTCTTCAGGTGCCAAATTTTTACAGTTTAACATGCAGCAGATGTGCTTGCAGTCTTTTTGAAGCTGTTTTAAAAAACAGCTATAGCCAATCTATTTTCAAAGCTGGTTGGCTAACTAATGTGTCCTTGTTTAAGGGGGAATGTCTTCACGACTAACCCAGGAATGGCTCATCATTTTTTCAGTGCTTTGTCTATGAAACATTTCATTAATGACTCTTGAAAATTTACTGCCAGATTAATTTGTTGATATGATATGTTCTTTAAAGGTTTCAGCATCCAGCTGGGAAGTTAACAGCTAATAGTCAAGCTCTGACAAAATGCACTGATTCATTTTACAAAGAAGGTATTGCAACTTTTTAGTTCTGTAGGTATTTCAATTATCAAGGGTCTGTGGGTTTTGGATGATGTGTCTGAAACATAGCTAAACTAAATGGATATATAAGACTGACAAACTGAAAAGCAGAGCAGCCACAATACTCCAGGCACAATATCCCTTAAGAGTCATAACAAGCCTCTCTTGAAAAGTGCAAGTGTGGAATGGCTATAATGCTGCTCCATCACAGAAAAAAATCCCTTTGACTTAACTAGGAACAATATCAAAGCGAAGAAATAATGCCTGATAATGAAGCAAATAGGAACTTTCTTGAATTGGGAGAAATGAGAAATGATGGCATACTGTGTTGCTGCATGTGAAGTTTTGTTTGATAAGAATTGGGTGTGTGGCTCATGAAAAGAGAAGCATTTTGATACTGCTGTTTTTACCATACTTTGGAGGTGTTTCTTCTCCTATCATAGTAGAAACACAACAGTGTTCGCTAAATTGGTATCTTTTTTTTACACTACAGGCTTCAGAGGTGATTTTCTGCAAGGATGGACTGTACTATAGTTAGGATATAGGAATGGGGCTCTGGCATGAGGCGATAATGCATCTCCCCAATGGCATCCTGGGACATTGTCGCCTGTTCTTGAGCTTAACTGAGAAGTGTAAGCTAGCTTTTTCTGTTCCTCAGTGTGATGCTGGGGGTTGTTGTGCGATGCCTCCGTGAGTGAGTTGTGTGCTTCTTGCAATGCCTAGCCACAGCAACTTGTGTTACTCAGCCCAGAGAGACAAGACCATTGACTGTGCTGGGCATCACATAAATAGATAAGGCAGTGGTTGTTTGTTTTGTCTTAGACAAGTCTCATGATTGGATCAACAGAGGAATTCTCACATCTGGATATGTGCGGGAAGCCCAGGCCCATGCAACAATCCCCAAAGATCCTGTTCAGCTACTCTCACAAACTGGAAGCGACCAAAGATCAGAGACCTCCCTGCTTCCTTTGGCTCTCCAGGCACTTAGGGCTACTGTACTTTCCCGGTAGTGCCCAGGGCTTCAGCTGAACTTAGATCCAGGACTAGGTGTTCCTCTGCTGAAGTGCCCTGGAGTACCAAACATGCTGAGGTTCACAACATGCATCTAACAGCTATGGGCATGAC
>JAWWMO010000138.1:46378754-46403477 GCA_035047845.1 Dendrocincla fuliginosa
TGTTCCTCTGCTGAAGTGCCCTGGAGTACCAAACATGCTGAGGTTCACAACATGCATCTAACAGCTATGGGCATGACAACCCTTTGCAAAGTAGTGGAGGCTGCTTCTCTCTTTTAAAGGATGGTGAGAGATGAAGAAGGAGATGGCCTGCCACTTTCTGTTCCTGCTCTTCCTGGAGCTAGGACACCTGGATCTAGCTCTCTTGTCAGTTTGAAGGCACTGAAATCCACTAGTCTTGTCAGCTGAGCAGAGTTCTACCCCCAACCTTTAATGTGCTGTACCTAGAAATGCTCCCTGGCTGCTGTCTCCCTCTTCAGCCTGTACCCATGCTAATGGGCAAGAACCAAAGTGATCAAGACTCTGATGAGAGCCTGTGCATGGGATGGAGTTTGCAGTGATGTAGCAGGCATGTGCTGGGCAGCATGAGGCACAGTTTGATGAGGAAACCAAGCTGCCTTATACATGATCCCTGCTCTGGAGGCACGGGACTAAAAGTCACAAGTGTCCAAAGTCACCTCCAGCATTACGAATTCAAAGCCTTGCCCTCTGTCTTCTCACACTTTTGCTCTTGTCTATTTGTGTCACAGGACGTAACCAAGAATCAATTTTACTAGCATAAATTCCAGTATTACTCAAGGGAACTGGGCTTTACTGGCAGCAGGAGAAGTGTAAAGTACAGCTGAAGGAAGAATGTCTGAGCATAACACATTAACAAGCCCTGAGTCAGCACAGGCGCTACACTGTAATCAAGAACATTGCCTGTTTACTTCAGTGTGATTAATATCAGTCATCTGCTCTTCGTTAAATGATTAGATCCTTGATAATAGGAAATTTCCTGGAGTTATATTTGGAAATCCCATCCATCTCTGAAGAATTTACCTGCTGGCTCTTCACCTTGTGTGGCAATAGCAATGGCTTTGACACCAGGGTGGCCAGCGATGAGGCTGGTCCAGCTGGAGGTGCTGGACACTCAGGAAATCCCAGTGGCAAACCAGAGCTGCAAATGAATTGCTTTTTAATTTAGGTCTGATCTACAGGCCATCTGTGAAATAAAATAGTGTCTGAGATGCTAACAGTGTTCCTGGTTATGCAGTGTTCCTGGTTATGCTAAACTTTAAAAGGAACCTCTTCGCCTTATGCAGATTATACCTCAGTCTTTGACATGGAAACAATTACTACTTGAATGTGGTCTCTTTTTCACTGTCATCCTGAATTTGCCTTGCCTCTTAGCAAACTAATGCATGTTGAAAAGATTAATGGATTAAACATGGCCAGGGATAAGCCTATTACACTAAAGCCCCTTAAAATCAGTCCATAGCTTGTAAAGGAAGAGATCACCTGAAATACAAGCCTTGGGGAGTATCTACAGTGTGCCATGACCATCCCCACACCATGGTTGCTGTTGTAGGCACAGCTAGACCAGCCATGTCAGCTCTGAGTGTCACACAGGCCACAACCAAAGCTGGACACGGGGGCCTAGGATGAGCTTCAAGCTACCTCACCACCACCCAAACCATACCCTATGTAGCTAGTTTAAGCATTGGGAAAGATTTGCTGTCAGGCAACTTTACTGGACTGGGTTCCCCTTGACTTCCCAGGGCTTTCTTTTGCAATTCGTGGTCTGGGCTTGGACCCCAAAGTGACTGTGCCAGAGAATCTTGCTGGTGTCATCTTCCACTTTGCCTGCCCTACGGAGCCTCATGCTGCCTTGCAGCTCCACAATGTCTCTCAGTATTTTCTCAAGAGGTTTTGGAGAATGTTTCACAAACAACTGGCCTAGAATGCCTAAAAAATGTCTGTTGTGTTTATCTGTGCTCCAAATAATTTACCACAACTGGTCACTTTAAAATGTAGTTTACACAGTGTTTGAGCAGTTCATTCCATAACTTAGGGATTATCTTTAGGGATTTTTGAACATTCTGTAAACTTCTATTTTTAAAATCAATAGTTATTTAATATACAAAATTGTAAATAGAGAGAGGGACAAGAGAACCTGACCCTCAAACCAGGGCCTTTAGGAAAGAGAAGGGAGTCTCTCTTTCAAGTCTGGACCTGGCATTACCTTTTTGCTTCAAGATCTAAAGTGTAAACTGTACCTTAAAAAATCTGCATCTGGGATTTACAACCACCAGAATTGGCACAAATGGAAGTCAATAGAGATCTGACGATTTTGAAGCCAGCTTTGCACATGTTCATTCTGAAGCCAAAGGTATTGCCTACACAATAGGCTACTGTTCCACTGTACACAGCTATGGCCAGGTAGTGGAGGCTCCATGTCTCCAGTTTCATGCTACCTGTTAAACTTGCTACCTGTTAAATAAACCTTATAGAGAGCCATATAACCTTCTCCACGGTTTGACAAGTCAGGAACAGTTAATATATCAAGATTTTCCCAAGTCAAACTCTTAATTTGACCTCAAACTTTCAAGACCTGCCCATATCTAAGAATGCAAATATTTCAGAGAGTTTATCTTACATGAGGGGAATATAATATTGGAGCCAACTAGAGGTAGCATGAGAAAACACTGCACAAGTCCCAGAGTATGGTGTTCAGCCCACTCCCAAATTACCTGGTTGTATTGCAGTTATCTGACTTCATCTGACTGCAAATTAGTCATTGTTCTCCTGTAACATGACAGATCTGTACTAGTTGTAGATCTTTTTGATACTGGAAGACCAGATGATCAGAATAGCTGCAAAAAAATTCAGACCAAGACCAACTCTCTTCAGGAGAATCACTTTGATATCAAACACAAATTAAAAGAGCCCAAGAAGCAGGCCAAGGAAAATGAAGTGAGAATCCCTGATCGTAGTGTGAAATACAGAGTCTTCAGGAAAGCACAGAGGGTCTTGCATCAACCAACAGTTAACTGAAGAGACAAATCATTTTTACTATCTCTGCAGTTAAGTTTTCAGATGTAGGGAGCTTGATTTTTAGGGGTGCTTACCCATCCTTTTCAGAAAAACTATGTTTCTTGAAGTCATATCAGGTGGCAAAACCCTCACACTGAAAAAATTTAAAATATTGCAATGTAGATTTTGCAACTACGTAAGTAAGATTGCAAATTATATTTAGAAAAAATTGAAACAACTTTGCTCTTTTGGACAGTGTTTACATTGCACAGATTTGACTGATGAACTAGAATCTGATTGATGGTCCAAAAATGCCCACCACATGTCCCTCCTCTGTATTCCAGGAGACTGAATAAACATACAGTGTTTTCTTGAGATGAAAGAAGATTTTTAAGAGACATATACATAAAGAACAGTATTTGTGATGAAAAGATGTTTTATCTCCATAGATATTCTTGTCTTTAAAAACATGATGTCTTTTCATTTAGCTTTGGACATGCAGGACAATTTGTTCCTTTTCAGCCACATTTTCCTAAGGAAAAGCAGGGCTCACTTCTTGCCTGGGAATGTTTTTCTGTTTTCTTTTTTCTTTAATTTCATTCAGGATGAGCTTGATGATGCAAATCATATTGACAATTTAAAGTCACTGTAGAAAACAACAACAAAAGTGTTTTGTCTTACTGCAATAACAGTGTAAAAGTTTAGATACTGGCAGGAGCACCCTGAGGGGTGTAAGGTCACTTGATAGGTTTTTTAAATCCATTCTCTCTTCATTTCAAATGACCACTGGAATGTCATGAGCATTTGGAAATCCCTGGTTTTGCCTCGAAGGTATGTTGAATCTTGGCTGTGGAGAATGACCATTATGCTTTAAAATCTAACTGACCATCAACATTTCCAGATGTGCAAGGATGACTGATTTCTTTCTCAAAGCTCCTTTTCAACACACACCCAGCCAGGAACACAGTTCAGAACATATGGAAAAGGCACCAAGCGTCTGACCTTCTGCTGGAAGAGACCTTTACTTGAGATTTGTCCAGTGTGTATCTTACATGGAAACTAGTGCTAAGTATACAAAGCAAAACCGCATTTTTGGCTTTAGTAAAACAAGTTGCAGCTCCTGACACTCCAAAAGAATGCAGGCTACAGAAAAAGAAAGAAAAAAAAAGCATCCAAAGTAAAAGAAATCCAACATTCTTGAATCCAAACCCTCACAAATGTTGTGTTTGAATTAAAATATCAATGTATTAATTTCCTTTGATCAGCACAGTATTTCTGTTAAAAAGGTCCTGTGCAACTCCCTTCCTGCATGCACATCTACAGTAATATTGATTTTCATGATTTTAATTTACTGTTGATTCTTTAATAGAACACTAAAGGGAACAATGTTATTCATTTTGAGAATAACAAATCCTCACACAAATTAAATTACATATGTAAGGTGGTACATATTATATGTATTTATTGTATTACACATGTAATGCAACCACTAATACCCTAATTCCTGCTTCAAAACAGGAGTCTTTTGTTCTTTGTCTCTTTTCCCCTCCTTGTGTAACAAAGCAATATACCTTTAAATGAGTAAAATTCCCAAAGTAACAAGCAAGCAAAACCTAAAGCTTGATTTAGTGTTGTAATACCGTGGCAGTAAAGGAGTGCTCAGGAAATGTCCTATTCCAAATGCATAGCTAATAACAGAAACTTAAGGCACTGCTATAAAATATAAACTATTCACCAATTCTTCGCTGGGCTGTACTCCAGGGAAACTGTATTCTGCTTTGCAGAATTCTAGGGCTGACAGAAACATAAATAGAATAAATGTCTATATTGGAAGAAGATTTTGCTTTTCCATATTGAAACTATCTAAGACAATTTATAAATCTAAGAATGGATAGTGCTTTATTTTGCCAACCCTCAGGTGTGATAAATATATCCTCTCAGAAGTGTATTTTAGCCATTTTTGTTCTGAAGCAACAACAGCAGAATTGTTAATTGTATGAATTACAAAGTATGAACAATGCAGGACACTTATCCAGTGGAGTTGCTTTAAGGTTTTCTTGCTGAGTACAATACCTGTATCAGACCAAATGCTGTTAGATCCTCTAGTGTCTGGCATGATTTTTCGCTTAATTTTGTGGCAGAATTTGGCTTCAGAGCTCAGGAAGTAAAAGGTGGTTACACAGCTTTTTGTAGTTATCACTCTTGCTGCCAGTAAGTACTGTGGACCCTGCCATAGACTTGGCCCTTTAGAGACACTTGGAACAAATGTATGTCAAACTATAAAAAGTTATTTTTACATTAGAGAAAAGGGTGTAAAAAGAACCTTTTACGTTAGTTTAACGGGATCAGTTTATAGGACTAGCCATTTGGCAACAGCATAACTTTCTTCTTGTTGATAAATCCTCCACTTGTCATTAGACCCCATCAAAATATATTCCCTTTCTGCAATGCATGTTACACTTATATATTTTTCTCTTGTTTTGAAAAAGTCGTCATCTGATGGATGAAAACATGAAATCATTCAAACGGAATGACTGAAAGATGGCTCATCCAAAATACTAACTGCATTTGCATTTTATTGCTTAAACCATTCAAAATTCCTGCACATCTTGTAGAATGCTCTCAGATATTTTCATTCATCAGCTGGTGTACAGAGGCATCTTTGCAGAAACCCTCCCTTTATTTTCAAGAGAGTAGCTCAGGGAGGAGTTGATGTTCTCTTTTGTCTTGTCCAGGTTCAGTATGGGGTTTGTCCTCAAAGAAAGGTTCCTTGTACAAGGCATGGCTAACAATTAATAATAGCTGTATCCTGAGGGTACTTGGTGAGGGGTGACACAGGCAAATGTAGCTGTAGCCAAAGGGTATGTTAGTGAAGCACTCATGCACAAAGAGCTGACAAGAAAACGAGGAAGGGCCCAGAAAAAAATCCAGGGGGACTTCAGCTGTCAAGACCAGCAAAACAGGGATGGTTAGGTACAGATTTAAAAAGGCCAAAAGTGAGATGTAGAAATTCTGGGTGGTTATATAGGCTGCTGAATCCATTCACAGTTAAAGGGAAGGGACAGAGAAAGATTTGTTCCAGGCAGCTTTTAGCTGTACAATAAAAAGTTGCAATATGTTTTAGGAAAAGGTGCTGCTCAGGAGCATTTGTAGATGAGTCTCCTGGGAGATGGCAGGATATAATGCCAGGTCTTCATACAGATACAACTCATGCTGAAAAAATCCGTCTGAAGTTGATCCTTCAGTCAACTTTGTTGGCCTCCTAGATAACTGCTTTTCACACTTGAAAAATGAAGAGGATGTGAAAAGAGCAGTATGCCATGGAAATCATTAGGGACTGCTTATGTGTGTCCAAGAGAAAATATATGGCCACTGGAACAATTTTGTACCTGCTGAAGTCATTAGAATGTTGGATGATTAGCTTGGGGATGAAGAGGTTCAGGTCCTTGGCCACAATGCCCAGCATCAGATAGCAAAACTCCCCATTCGCCCCAGCTGGCTTTCCAGCTAGTACATTCTGTTTAACAAGCTTATGCCTCTGGCATGAGGTCTGTTTAGTATCAGTACACATGGGCATTGACATATTCCTTGTCAATATTTTTAGGAATTCAGCTATTTGCTAGCTAGTGCAACAGACTGATATTGGAAGGAAGCCCATAATGGAAAAAAGCCCATGGGTTTACACAGAAACAAGCTGATATGTGAATGAGAATATATATCAGCCTTGGCAGGGCACACTATTATTGAAATCTCCTGTCTTTCCCACTACCACAGGGTGGTTTATGCCTAGTAATAAGAGGATAATTGAAGACTGTGAGAGTTAGAAGTGATTTCTTTGGACTCAACAGACCCTGGAGATTTTTACTACTATTACTACCATTATGTGTGTGCAGAAAATTCTCCAGGGGAACAAGAAAGGTCTGTGGTTGTACCACTGCATAAAATTCTCAAAAGATGTTCTGCCTTGATTCATCCTGACAACTTGTTTATGCCTTCCGACTTGCAGGGTTGAGACTGATGTGTGGATAGGGGTCCCAGGAAAACATGATGGGATTTGGTATCTCAGATCAGGAGTCCTTTCTTTTCCCTCCTTCTCTCATGAGTCTGGGTTGAAAGAGAAGTTGCTGCACATAAGGCCGGTTCAGGGAAGAGGAACCAGTCATTGCTATTTGCTCACACTCAACTTTGATCGGATGTTATAATTTTTTTAGTTAAAAATATCCTTATTAGCTCCAACAGTAATCAATTAATTGGTCTAATTTGTATTTTGACTTAAAGGCTTCGAAATGCCATTTATCTTAAATAAGCCTCTGATCTTGTTTTCCTGAACATGCTAAACTGTTTCCTCTAGTCATATCCCAAATCTCCCACAGGCTTTTCCTTCCTCAGCCTGGAGGCCAAGTGTCTTGGAGGGGCAGCTGATGTGAGCTCCTGGTCCTGCTCCTTCAGCCATGCCCCTGGGATGGTAGACAGCCATCTCCTCTGCCGTGGTGTTCACATCTGGAGATAAAAAGAAAGCAAGTTGCTTTTTCTTGTAAAACATTTTGAGTTCTCTGACATTTCTCTGCAAAAGAATGTACTCCAAGTTCTGGTTTGCACTCCATGAAAGCAAATGTCTAATAATCCTAAGGTTTGCAAAACTCCTCCTGTTTTTACAACAAGCAGCAATATTTATTTTAACTGTGCTTGCAAGGACATTGTCACAGGAGATTCTCTGTCCTTTAATTCAGAGCTGAGACCGTCACAAAGACTGTACATTCTTTCTGGTTATTCTTTTTACTTTGCACTCCCTCAATTTTCTATTTTTTATTTTTTGAAAAGATGAAACAAAGTCAATGAGTGCCTGCCTAAGGGAGGGACTGAGGACTGTGGATTACTGGGTCAAAGCCTAAGCAAGCAGGGAGAGAGGGGGACCATCTGTTGTCCTGACTACAAACCAATAGGTTCCCATGGGAAGCAGCAGCAGTGCTTGCTGAAGTGGGTTTTGAGAATGGGTTCAGGAGGCATGTCTTAATGGCCAGCTACACCATGTCTTTTCCAGCACAGCTCTGATCACCACCTCACAGAACTTCTAGAGGGATGCAATGGGTGTAATGAATTCTATCAGCAGAGATGGATTGTACATCTATTTCCTCCCCTGCAAAAAATGTTGATTTTAGTATTTAATAATAGGTGCAAATAATTTTATTGACTGCAGAGTACGTGCTAATATTAGGATTATAAATTGATTTTTCTATCATTCATATCTAGGAACATAAACAATAACTTAGAAGCTTAACTTTCATAACCAGTGTTTGAAAATAGTGCTCCTGTGATTTCATGTATGATCTCTGGAATATTTCAAAAACATATGCTGTTCATGCCTAAAATGTCAATGTGCACTTTCTTTGCAATCAGAAGATATGCTATCCATCATGAAAACAAGGGTTTGCAGAGTGCTTAGAAAATAGGCCATTATGTCTCTGCAGCATGTGACTTTTAAAGAGGTTTTAATGTGCTCAGGGTGGTAAAAGTCTTCTTTCCAACTTACTCTTCAAAAGGGCAGGAAATGTAAAGGTAACACACAACTTACATTTGGCAAAGTGCAAATTTCTGCCATTGTCTTAAGCCTTCATGTAGCATGTGCTTCACTCCCCGAATCCTAGGTTTTCAAACTATAAAAGGGTCTTTCTAAATAAAAGGGTAAAAAAAGATGATTTTTCAAAGCTGAGGCATGCTTTGGGTCAGAGCTCTGTCAGGCACAACAGTCCATCAAGTAGGAGCAATACAGATCTACGCAGATTTGCCTTTCCCCGAAGTCAGGAATAGAATGGCTTATCTCCCTACAAAAAATGCATTAAATTGTCTGTTTTACTTAAGGAGTTTCTTTGTGGAAGCCAGACCTCTTTCAGGAAAAACCCTTCGGTGCAGCTATGCCAGGGTCTGAGAGGCCCAAGTCAGCATGCCTTTCACATGAGAATGACATCTCTTTAATTTGTTATAGGAAAAGTGTCTTTGAAGTTATGTATTTCAGCATTTTAGCTGCTGCTTTTATTAGGGAAACTAAGGCAGAAAATCATGCTAGAAAGCAGCAGTATCAGCAATGTCCTGGTAGTTTTCTACCCAGTTGTTTTTTGCAGTAATTGTGGCAGCACAGCAGGATGGGGTGGGAGTTAGCAATATTGTGAAAGGACTGGTTAAAATTTAAAACACTAATTTTATTGCACAAGAAAGGAAATCTCCATTTATCTCCGGGATTTTACATATTTTTGCCATTAGCAAGTGCCTTTTGTATTCTTCACTCTCCCAAAGCCCCGTCATAACTCATTAAAGAATTTTGTTTCAACAAACTGCTTGCCATTGTTCATATTAGGGGTCAAGTTTTCTAAGACACCTCAGAGCAAATTCACAAAGGACAGGACCTCTGCTGTGCCCCTTGTTAAGGCATGTCCCTGGATCTCTGTGTGTGCTGGCTGGGTCTGGGCTGCTCTCACAATAAATGGAAAAGTTTGTGCTTATGCAGAGAGACAGAGGCAAGTACATGGAGCTGGGTGCTGGACACCTGGCAGTGCTGAGGAGAGGAGCAGGGCTTAAACTTTTGCCTCTGAATGATCTGAGCACTTCCCTCATCTTTGAATTATTTAGTCCAAAGGCCTTCTCAAGAGGTAAGCCCTAGAAGACACCTAATGGCAGTCTGGGCATAAAGTGATTTTTGAAACTGAAGAAGTACCAATTATTTTTTGTCCAGAATCACTCACAATGGTTAGAGTGCTAATGATATGTAAAGGGATTCAATAAGTATTTGCCTCATTTTTGAAGCAGTGGCACACTCTCTCAGGATCTTATGAGAACAATGAAGTGCTTTTCAGTTTCTCAGTAACTGAGCGGATATGAAAAGAGAACATTTAAGCAGAAGAGTTTTCAGTTTGGTTTTCTACAGACTGAGGCAAGAAGGATCTCAGACTGGCAGATCCTGTCCCAATAATTCCAAAGACTAATTCTTGCCAGTTTAGATGAGGAGATATTTCATAGATACCAGCTTCCACAAACTTTGTGAAAATCAACAGCTGGGCAGAGGAGAAAGGCCCCATTAATGCTTCACTCCATGAAGGAAAACGCAGTGGTTCTCCATGCTGTTTGATTACAGACAGCCTGCCAAGCCTGCAGGTATATCTTGGCCGGCTGCCCAGAAACCTGTGGCTCCAGGTTTCCACATGGCCAGCCAGATTCCAGAATAAGGACCCTGGGGTGGAAAAGTGAAGCAGGACAGAAATCTGGTTGCATCCTTTCCATTGCTATGGTCCTGTTTCACTTGCAGATTAGGCTTCTTAAACAGCTGTCTGCAGGGATTTGAATCCTACTGCCTGTAATTTCTGCTATATTTTGGAAATCCCATCACAGAAGTAGGATTGTGCTATGCATGGTAACTAATTGTAAACTGGTTAATTTGGTATCAGTTGTGTCAGCTGTCTATTCAGGAGCTTAAGTAAGAGACAAAGGCAACAAAAGGACTGTACTCACAGCTAGTCAACATAGTTTCAGAAAAAAACTAGGACTTGTTAAATGCTCATGGATGTCAGAGCTTGAGAGACAAGGGTTGAATGGAGCAGATAGCTAACAGAGTGAACTTCTGTGGTGCATTAACACCACATAGCACCCTGATAACAAAGCAGTGCTGTAGCGTATCTAGCAAGACACTTAAGTTACTTAAGATATGGTTAGCTGACATCTACAAATGCAGTCATCAAAACAGAAATGTAACTAAATAGAGGGAGTTGTTGTGTGGTGCCACAGAGACCAGTGTTAAACACACTGCTATTGAATGAGGTCATTAAGGACCTTCAGGAAAATATTAAATTTATGCTGACAAAAATTTTGCAAAGATTGGCGTGTCCAGTCTCATAGCATAATTGCAAATGGAGAATTATCGTCCCTGGAGTATTTTAAGGACAGTTTAGGCTAAGTCTGTTTGGGATGGCTGGCTTGTCCTTCCTCTGTATATAGTGCAGAGGGATAGACTAGACGTTCTTTTAAGGTCCATTCCAAGATTACATCTCTTGGCTTGCAGGCCTGGACTATAAAGTCACTATGTTAAGCTTATCATCTATGACTTAGATTTTCTCAAAACTTTCTGTTGACATGATAGCTTGGAGAGTACTAGCACCCAAAAGTAAAAAGTCCACTCAAGACTAAGACATGTACAGATCATTGTTCATGTTTAGTCTTTCTTGCCATGAAAGGAGGTAGTGAATCCTTCATAACCAATAAGTACGTCTTCTAAATGGTGGTGTCCCCTAAGCTATGATATGGAAAATTATCCAAAGAAACAAAGAGTAAAAATATTCTTTCCCCTTGAACTTTTAAGCAACACCCTTTAGTAAACTATTGCCAAGTCAGATTGTCTTTTTACAGAGGCAAAGTGTATACAACCCAGGGTAAGCAACTCCTTCAAACCTGGCAATTCTTTAATGCAATGAGCCTTCATTGGTCAGTGTTTGGAGACTGGGTGGTCTCTCATAAGACAAAAAAGGATGTTTTCACTCCTAGCCTGACTTTAAAGTATTGTGTTTACTCTGCTGTTGTTTTGTAGTAGGGTGGGGCTGCTGAATAGGCACAGTTAATAAATCCTTATGTGCTGGTGTTGTGGCCACCTCCATTCTGAAAGGGAGGGACAGGGCACTACCATTGCTTAAATGACCATTGCCAAACTTGTACCTGATGGGATTCTAGCCTCTGTCATAGTGGGGCTCCTTTCACAGCCACACACAAACAAAAGGCATTTCATCAGTGACAGATTTTTGCCAATCTAATACCACTGAGGAGCCAGAGAGACTTGAACTACTCTCACAGCCCAGAGAGAGAGCCTCTCAGTAGGTGGTAGAGATTTAGGCAGCCTTTTTTTGAAAAATCTTTCTGTTCCCACTTGTTCTGCTAGGTTTCCCTAAGGCAGGGAAGCAACTTGTTTGCCAGAGGGGATTTCTTTTCAATGATGCAAACTAGTTATGCATACAAGCAAGAAGCTGCTCTGCTCTGTGAGCCAACCAGTGCAGAGGAACAAGCCCCAGAGCAGAAGGAGAAGAAGTTCAGTCATCTTCCTGGGCAGGCAGCATTGCCACCCACCCTGCCTCTTCCAAGGCAGGTGGGAGGAAGGAGGTAGCTCTAGCTCTGGGTCTGCTCTCCTGGCTCAGAGAACGATGTGCATGGAAAAGGTGGGCTCCCACTTTGGGGCCATCATGGCCTGATGCAAGAGGAGCAACTGAGAATCAGCTAACTCTCAGCAAAGTAACACTCAGGGAAATTAAATGTGGTCATGATCTGGCTCATCTAGTGGGGGATGATGCAGAATACATCACACACACACACACACATATCCAGGCTTACATAGGCTGCTACCAGAAAAGGGGAGATTAAAAACCAGCTCTGCAGCAAGTCGTGCCAGTGGGTGAGCTCAGGTGTTGGAGGAGGGTACATCCCCATACCAGGATGCTGGAGAGAATTGAGGGGCTGTTGCCTTGCGTTTGCAGCACACCTTATAGAGTGTCCTCACTCTGTCCAATATGACAACCAGATGAAACTACTAGACAGAAGTCATAGTAAAATGCATATGTCACAGAGCTGTGCTCTGAGCCAGCCACTTTCTCATCAGCATGTCTCGGGGCCAAGCTAGATGCTCTAGAAGCAAAAAGGAGTCATTTGCTTTTCCTGCATGAGTGGGTTCATTTCCCCAGACTTGCTGCACAAGTAAGTGTCTGGTCAGATCCAAGCAGGCATGGTATCCCTGCAGTCTGAGAAAGAATCTTGGAAGAGCAAGAGCAATATGTTAGGTTCAGTGTTAAGCAGTATTTACTTACAGAGAAGTGATTGAACTGGTTCAAAAAACTACTTCAGAACTCTGCCAGGTGTTTTTTCAAAGACAGAAATTCATCAAGCGATGGGATATTATCCCCTAACAGCAAGAATTTGCTTGTTTGGGTTTTGCTTTGTTTTGTTTTCATTTTAAAAGGCATGATATTTATATCAAATGCTTGTCCAGGAGAAATATTAGAAGAATGTCATGAAGCTTGTAAAATGAGACACTCAAGAAATACCAGGAATCAAACTGCAGTACACTCTTAATTCATCTCCATTACAAGTATGCTTAAATAGTAGTGTTTAACCACATGAATGCAAAGTCTCTCCTCCTTGTTCAGAGTGGATGGTTGTTTCTCAAGTAATATTACAGCTTCTTCTCATTCAGTACTAACCATTCTGTCTTATTTACTGCGTGATATATAAGATCTGCTTTGAAGATAAAGCAGTTCATTCCTGGCTTAGTCTGATGTTTGTTATTATGGTAACTTGGTGTTTCACAAATATTGCCACAGTCATTTTTCTGGTTCATTGAAATAAGTGTATATTCTGAGGACCTCGTACGTGGGAAGTTAGCCAAAGAAATGCAAAAGAGAAACAACTGGGGTTTGGGAGTCTTCTAGTATAAGGGTCCACTCTGTGAATGCTCATGCAAGTCAGCAAAGAGCTCAAAGCAGCTTAGATCAGGTACCTAATAGAAGAGGACTATAAAGTAGCCCGCAAAGTAGCCCAACTTCAGCTAATCTGGTATTATCTAGGAGAAGTGAATATTAAAGCTGATTTGATGACCAATATTCTTCTGCATTACATGTAAAACTAACTTTTTTCATCTACAGTCCCCTGCCTCATCTTGCAAAGTTATTTTGTGAAGAATCTGGATTATATAAACAGTTTTATATTGTATCTAAGTCTACTGTAATTCTACAACTTCTCTTTGTGCTGTGGTAAGGGATTGTATGAAAAAAATTCTAAGTACTTGTGTAACTGCAAGACAGTATCCCAAAAACAAGCATGAAGGGAACTGCTTTAAGCTTGTAGAAACAGCCTCACTTCACATCTTAGCTGATATTGCCAAACTTAGTCTTACAAGTACTAGTCTTTACTTTTCCTCTGTGTGTAACCTTCCAGTTTGCTTTTAAAAAAACTCTTTCTGCCTCCAAATGTTTTGCAACACAGCATTGTAGAGGCATTTATTAGGCACCCATGCTGCACCTGTGGCATTAAAAGTATTATACAGATTTCTGACACTTAGTTGCTGACCATCAGTAATTGCTGCTTATCCATAGGGACCTAGGCAAGAGCAGAGGGAGAGGCCATCGGTCACCATCTCCTTACAGCAGAGGGATGGTGAACTGGACGAGCTGGCCTTTGTCCTGGCCTTGGGATTGGAAGCTGCTCTGGTAAGAAATAATTTTGTATGTGGTACCTGTCCTCTCTCCCAACTGATTCCTGCCACTTCTGCTCATTTGTTGCATTCTTTGCTGTCCCTCTGCTCTTTTCCCTCTGAGGCTTCCCACCATTGCAGTCATGATTTGGGTGTCACAGTACCTGCGCTCCTGTGCTCCTGCACCCAAAGCCTAGTCCCACTCTCAGGGCAAGAGGGCTTGACAGTTTTTCTTCTAAGTGCACAGTGGTTTTTTTAATGTGAGATAAAAAAAATTTTGTTTTTTCCTGAGGCTTTTTACTCAGAAGTAACTGAAATACTTGGGTCCAAACTTAAAAATGTGTTTGAAGCAGAATTCAGGCTTGTTTTCCCTCAGACCTGTTGCTAGTGTTTGTCTTTACTGTCTTAAGGGTGAAAATGAGCAACTGTAATAGAATTAGAAAGGACTGGGAAGTGTTAAAAACAGGTCAGGCTAATCATGCAGTCTGTCTTCTATATACACAAAGAGCTTAAGGCATTTATATTTCCCAAAACAGTGCTTGACAGCAAAAAGCTTTTACGTGCAATCCAGTATCTGTGAAATCTACCATAAGTGCTTTTATAGGATGATCTGACATCATTAATAGTTAATTTCATGCCACAATTATTTATACTTTGTGATTGTTACAAGCTATGGATTAATAATCAAGGGTAGCAGAGAAGGTACAGTGGGCGAGAGAAGATAGGTCAGTGTTACCCTCGCAAGCATAGCAGAGGCCGTGGACTGCTGTTAAACCCAGAATTTCGGGTAAGATGGACCTTTGGTCTGATCCAGTACAGCAGCTTGAAAAAAAGAGAGATTTTGATGAAGCAAACAAGGACAGACAGAAAGCTCCAGCTTCTTGAAGGTGCGGTAATAGCCAAGGGGAGAGGTAATGGCACTGCAATCCCTTTGACAAAGGCTCAGTGAGCGAGGCTTGAATCAGTCAAGCAATGCAGTAGCTCTGCTGACTCACAGCTCAGGACCTAAAATCCTGGAGGCTAGAGGCTTGGACTAGGAACCCAGTGTTAAATTGAAAGGAAGATGCCTTCTAATTTGAAGTGATGGCAAGCATCATCATTTTTCCAGAAAGATGTGATGAACTAATGAATGCTGTACTACAACATACCTAATCTACTACTTCTCTCCAGTGTTTTTTATATCTTTCTGTCAACAGGATGTAGTTTGTGGCTGCTCTTAATTTTGTACATACAAAAGGGCAGTTTATATTCCCTCTGTAGGACTGCCCCTATTTTATAGGGCCAGCTGCTTGCAAGAAGTTTTGGATACTAAACCTAAACGAACAATCTCCTACTAGGTAGCAAAAAAATACATATGAAACATATTTTTTCCACACTGGTTTTAATTTACTTGGTCACAATGTCACAGGGGACTAATTTTGCCATTTTCTGGAGGCATGATTACATTATTGTTGTGTATATCTGTCTAGTTTTATCAGCCATGTATGGTATCACATCAAATAATATGAAGTGACATGGCTAGTAAAGTCCTACAGGATGCTCTGGGAGAGCCTCTGAGCAGCAATGTCATCTTTAATGTATCTAAAGGGAGTTTTGGAGTGTGCTTTGTTCATCCTCACCATTCTATGTAATTAGTACGCTAGAAAGAACCTGCTCCTACTGTGATGGTCCTGGGAACCAGTTCATTCATTTGCTGCCCATAATGTGTGCCATGTCTCTTGAGTTATCAGGTCCAGAGGCAAAATTAACCTCTGAAGACATCAGCATCTTCTTAAAGTAACCACAGAGACATCCTGAACCCTTTTCTTTGCAATGTCTGTCACTCTTGCCTTTTATGCAATATTTCAAAAGTTTAAGTCCTTCTATCTTCGCTTCCTGCGGTTCATAGTCCGAGTCTGCCCAACTTTCTGCCTGGGTCAAGAAGACAGTGGCCTGAAGCTCTTCAGACTGTGTGACCTGTTTGGGGATGTTTGTGGGGATCATATGCTCATGTACACCTCTGAAGGGCCACAGGAAGCAGAGAGCCTGAAATAAATGCAGAAAAGCTCTTTCCTTTGAATAGTATTCTTTGAATAGTATTGAGGGGGGAGGAGTCAGCAGCAAAGCAGCTCTTGCCCCCTTGACAGTGGAGAGCAGGGCAGTGGTCCTTGGCCTGCTGTCACCTGAATCCTGTGCTGGCAGAAGAACTGTGCATCTCTCTGCACAAGCTGAAGCCTGTCACAATTACAGTGAGATTTTCCCCCCACCTCCAAGACTGAAGGCCAGACCTCCCTCTACCTCCCTGCCAGACAGCACATCTCCCCTAATGTTAATGGGGAGGGCTAAAATTAACCAGGAACATACAAGCAGCTCCCAGATGAACCATGGCCAGAAGCCCATGATTAAAGACATAGCAGGCTGCAGGTCGGCTAACGCTGCCAACAAGCCTCCTGAGCAGGAAGAAAACACTTAGAGCTGTCAAAGCACTTAAAGGTATGATACTGGCTTCTGGGCTAGACTTCTTTTTTGTTACTTTTTGTTTTACTTATTTTTTGTCAGGGAATTAACATTGCAAACAGTAGGTTCCTAAGAAAGATGCTTCTAACCTGAGCAGTGTTTTGAGTTTTTAAAGGATCAAGGCTGCAGAGTGACTGGGAAGGGATTACAACAGGATCAGTTTGTGCTGCTCTCGGCTCTGGTGATGTCTCTTTGCTTCGAAGTTTCACCAAGCCCCTTAAACCCTTCTGCAGCTTCACTGCAGTAGAACTTAAAACTTTTTTTCAAATTGATAAGTCTCTCCTAAGTCTGAAATTTCTAAAAACTAAGAACAACACAACTTTTTAGAGGTATTGTACTAAAGGCAGCCATTACTTGAAGTTAATGACTGCCTGAGATCAAATGCGTTACAGTCTTTCTCTTTTTCTATATTTTATTTATTTATTTGCATTTGATTTGCTTGGGGGAGAAATCTTGGCTCTGCTGATTTCTGAGTACTGTCAACTGCAATAATACCAAAATATTACTCTTTTGGTATAGAAGTTATAAAGTTTTGTCCATACAGTCATTATGTTAGTAACTTTTCCTATTTCTACATGTCTTAGCACAAGAACAGAAGAAACATTTACACTTCATTTTTTTAATAGGAAAAAGTGATGACTAAGCCACATCTTGGCAGGGGAAGCAGGGATAGGTGTATAAGCTAAAATTTCTTTTAACTCTCTTTATATTGGCAAATTGTCAAGTTGACTTGTTTCCATTCACGGTTGAGTACAGTACTGGAAATTTGCATGTATGTGCACATTTATATGTGTATGTACTTGAGGTGCACATATTTTTTTACAAACTTATTATGTTTTCACTGTAGGAAATAAAAAATGCAGCTACAGCAGACTGTGTGTTGTAGAAGATGGTTGTTTTGATTTTGTTGCACACAGAATTAGATTGTAGGACTGCCTCAGGTTCATGTGTTTGTTATTCCTGATTCATTGTATGGTGAGGGAACTGTAACACCACATCAAGATAAGCACACAGTACACAAGAAAAAGAGAGCAGTTAAAATCCATTTTCCTGAAATTGTTTAGCTAAATCTTTTGACATATTTTACACTAAGCTATACATGTAAGTCTTCAAAATTTGGGGTGATTTGAGTATCATGTTGAACCACAATGAGATTAAAGACTATATCCTTCCCTGTAGGAGGCAACAGTCTTGCAGAGAAGGGAACAGGCTGTATTGTAGCTCAGATCCATGGCTCTGGGAGAACCCACTGCTCAGCTGCTGTCGGTGGGCTGGTAAGTGGTTGGTGCCTTCTGCAGTGAGGAGGTCCCAGGATGAGCCAGGCTCCTCTAGTTCACCCTCCTACTGCTGTCACACTTCCTGCTGCATAGATTTGGATACCCAAGCAATGAAAATCAGAAAAATAACACAGATTTTATGATCTCTACAACTATTTTGGTGTACCAGGCTGGAAGTTAGTCTTATTTTGGGTCTTAATTCCATTCACTATATAACAGAAACAAGAACTGCAACCATTATAGTACATTTCTGGATCAGAAGTCCTTTGCAGGAAAGGATTTTTTGCAAATACAGCTGTCCTTCCTGTGCAGGGATTGTTGGCATCCACTCACACTTTCAATATTTTGCATGCGCAGTTATGGATCCTTGTGTTTTGCCAAATCTCCCAAAATCTGGAGTTTGAAATTTAGAAGACTAAAATGCTTCCTGGAAAGGAAGTCTCCACTTTGTGGACTGCAAGATTTGAGATTCAAATTCAGCTCTTGTTCTGGCCAAGGAAATCCTCCAGCCAAAGCACTGTTGTAGTATCAGGAAATAGACTGGAAAATCACCAACACCATGGAAGACTCTGCTAGTGAAAAGTGCAGCTTTTCTGAACTGTTCAGAAATGTATTATTTTGTTGAGAGAAAAGGAACCTTTTTTTTTTTTTCACCTGTAAGTTTTTAGCAGAATTTTCTGATTTATATAGGTTATTTCTTTCACCATCTGTTTCAAAGACCCAAACTACTTGTGTGTATGAGGTTTGTCCTTAGTTAGGATGGCAGGGGATCGCACCTCATCACTGTCTGATGAGTGAAAACAAAGAGATTGAGAGAACAACACTGAGACAGCTTTATTTAGTGCCATGGAGGGATTGATGTTTATGATGCACATGAGGGAAAAAAAAGCCCTTTGCATTGCTCTTTCTCTGCCGTAAATGACTGCCCCCTTAGTCTGAGCAGGGATCGCCTGTTAGTCTAACACAGATATTTTAACGACTTTTTCAGTTCAGGTTCTGTAGTGATGATGTTGGCAAGGCACCCCATGAGGTGTAGAGGGCCCCTCCAGGCGCCTTACTGCTGCTGGCTATTCAGGCAGCTCCTAGAGGCAGGTCCTTTCATCTGCAGTGAGCTGTGAGTTTATATTCCCCACCGTCAGTTGTCGGATAGGCCACTGAGATCCACATCTGCCATTTCTGGGCTGGACAACAGACACTCTGTCCAAAGAGGAATTTTTCTTCCAGACTTAAATTTGGCTGTGACCGTCCCAAACTCTCTCGTTTGGCCTCCAGCAATTTGGATTGCTGAGGAAAGATCACCACAGCTCTCTGCTCAATGCATTGACCTCTGCACAGCCACGGGTCCACTTCATTTTTGCTTTAACATCTTGTAGTAGGGCATCCTAGCCTCAAAGTCCATGTTCTTGGTGACCATCCCCATCAAGAAGGGTCCTTTGGCACCCTGCACGAGTGGGCTGGGAGATGAAGAGCGAAGATAAGTTGCTCCTGAGAGTCCAGCTGGTGCAAGCTCAGGCCATCAGGGCTTGCTGTTTCACTGGGACTTGCTGAAGTAGTAGAAAATAAAAAATACAAAGGGCCCTTTCTTATCTGCAAAATAATCTGTAAGGGCAGACAAATATGTATGTGCAGTCAGCATCCAGAAGGTTTCATCAGTTAGCCTTGAAAGTTTTATTATTCTTTGGCTTGATTTTTAGCCTTTCATCTGCGTACATTGAACTAACAGCCTAATGTGTCCTCTGTTTTCCTCTTGCGAGTAGGAATAAGCCAAAGAATACATCTATTGAAAAGATGAGAAAGAAGGAGGAGGGTAAAAAAAAGAAAAAACCTATTTCAAGTTCAGTTTATTTCTGTCCCAGTGGAGGTGTGGGAGACTCTTAAGGGTGACTGTGATTCATCATGAGTGCAAGGTCTGGTTTCTGCCAATCTCTGAATTCAGAGGGTGCTGTGGTAAAGATTGCCTCAATACAGAGTTGTGTATCTCTGTTGGTGTGGCAGTGGACTAGCTCTGGAGCTTCCATGTATTAAATTACAAGTTGGTACATTCAGGAATGAAGCTCTTTAGTGTGTCTGCATATTAATTTCCATTAAATTGTGAGAAGGAGAGGAGGGAATGAGATAATCCCATCTCTATAGAGTATAAAAAAATCATCACATACAATCTGCTGGAGGGCAAGAATGCTTCAGGCATTTCTGGGTTTGGAATAATTGCGTTTCCTGTTCAATCAATACCTTGCCATGTTATTTGAGCTTATGGTATGGCACTACAATAGGATGCTTAACTCAGCTATAATGTGACTTAAGTGGAAGGTTAGGGATCTATTTATGAATACCCTGCTAAGTCACACTGCACTGAAAATTGGACTGTGTGTTGAGGCACAGACACAGATAATCATAGCAAGGCTCTGAGTGTTCTTCTGATGTTCCTTAGATTACATTGAATTTGGCTTGGCTTATTGGAAAAATTTTGGCATCTGTTTAACTGGGTTTCCTGTAACTTCTCTAAAAATTGTTTCAGTCTCAAAATCCTTGTTTTAGACTCCCCCTCATCCTCCAAACACGTACTTCCCCCCCCCCCTTATGTTATAATATTACCGTACAACATCAAGATATTAAAAAAAGTTACCAGAATATAAACTACATTTCAAGTGACTTTATTTTTCTATGCTGTGCTTTATATTCAAGAGCTATATCCAAAAGAACAGACTTCTGTGAACTTTTTATTTTAAATATTTATTAGTTGAATAAACTAAAGTGTCCTAACTACAGACAAACATGTAATGTATCCCACCTACACAAGCAGCAGTGCAAAATAGATGCTCATCTGGAAAGAAATCCACTTGGACTAGAAAGTAGCATGCATCTTGATTAGTTGTTCATCCAGGAAGCATCTTCTCCTTCCTGTTTTGAAGAGCATTTCTTAATTCCTGTGTGCAATCGAGCTATTACTCTTAGTTTCAGTTGAGATGGAAATTTATTTTCTCTCAACACTCTGCAAGTTACATGTCTTTGCTGATAAGTTAGAATAGATGTTAACATGTTTGATAGGTTTGTACTAATCCATTGGTACAAAATAGAAGTATGTGCTCTGTCTACAGCACATCTGAGAGCAGTGTAAGGACAGGTCTGTGTTTTCAGCCTCTTTCAGAAACTGCTATATCTTTGCTTATTCATTTAAAAATGTGGGAGTTTTTCCTGTGTGGGCAAGAATGTGAAATCTCTTCTTGTGAATCAGACCAGATTTTGCATGATTCAGTTCGTCTGACTAATTAGATGTCACTAGCTGAATTGCCAGTCCAGTAAGTCCTGAAAGGAGATGTATCATCATCCAGGACAAAGATCCTGGCCTTTGCTCTGGAGTTATTCCCAAATGCTAACTGAACATTTTAGACAAATGTGTCTCAAGACCAACTGTGATTACAAACCTTTGAAAGCCAACATGTATGGCACGAGAGTCAGAGTTGTGACTACCAGCAGTCCTCTGAAAGAGCAATCCCCTCACTTACAAAACTAACTCAGTGGAAGTATTGCTTGTTGAGGAGACGTCCCTGAAACCTCAGGCATTTAAATCTAAGTGAAAACACCATTTCCATTTCTTGATCTTCTAGAATAGGCTCTAATCTAGTCCCACTTGTTCTCATTAATTTTTCTTTGGCAAACCCGTTTCCAGCAATCATGTGGAGCTGCTTAGAGCACCACCTCTGTACTTGAACAAGATAGCTGAAATTCAGCACTCAAGCCTCTGAAGGTGGGCTGTTTAATCCAAATCCATTTATCTCTCAGATTTGCGCTGAGGATTTATAACCCCAGTCTGTAATCACGCAAAAGTTAATTTTTGACAGTTGTGGATTTTTTCTTACTGTGAACATTTCTTGCAGGCTGAAGATCAGATGGGAGGACATTTTTTAGGCTGAATAAGCCTAAAAGTTTAGCCTTTCTAAACTTCATGTGAACAGTAGCAATCAGACCAGTGTCTCTGCTAAGCAACAGCAGATTGTGGTCATGTATTGTGGGTTGGTTTTTGTTTTCTTTTTAACTTTCTACCTTTCTGAGGCTGGGACAGGACAGGACAGTTCCTGTGCCAGGCTCCATGGCTCCTATCCTCAGCCCCAGTGAGACAGGAAGGCCGCTGGGATTACAGCCCGTGCAGATGGCTGTGTTCCAAGGTGCACATTTCCTGCATGAAAGCTCAGTTGGGAATGCTGAAAACCAGCTGGAAAACCAGGTCCTACACAAGGCTTCTTCACTGGAGCCTGTGCTACAAAAAGAAGTCAGAAGGAGTTCAGCAGAGTGAGCTGCTGATTCTGCAGGGTTTTCTAAACCGGAGACAGCACGAGGTGCTTTGTCAGGGACCTCATGTAAGACATACATGTGGGCTAACTCTCTTGTCCCTGTCTAGTCCTGCAAATGAAGAAAGGGTATGAGGCGTGGGAAAGTCTGCCCAGCATGTACATATCTGAGTGTGCAAAAAAATGGCTCTTGATAAGGATGTGCCGCCATTTGGGAAGTGGTGTGCTGGCTACCCTTGGTTCAGAAAGACTTGTGCTGAAAGTTAGGGCTCCTGACTGTGGCAGCCTTGAAGCTCACAGACTCCTCCTTTGGAAGCACCTGATGCTCCTGCATCCACACCAGACTTGTCTTCTCATTCCCCCTCATCCTTCTGGCTGCAGGTGCAGTACAATTTCCCCCCTACTCCTCCTGGGGCAGCGACCCTCAGTAAATGAAGATGCTCCTGTATATTCAGTAAGGCAGTGTCTCTGTCTAAAGCCCTTATCACCTGCTTTCATACCTCTGCAATAAATTAAAAAAAACATGGGGAAGAAACCTGCTCTGCCCTGACAAACTGCTGCTTCTTTGCAGAATCTTTAGTTTGTTTGTTGCTAATTTGCAGCTCTTGTACACAGAGGATTTAGTTCCCTTTTCTCCCCTTTATTAATAGGTCTGTGCTGTCATGCTTTGGATCTCCTGTTTAACACAGAGACAAATTCAGACCACACGTGGTGGCTGGAGATGATACAATGACCTACTAGATCTGCACACCGGGTACATCACCTCCTGCATAGTGCTTAGGCTGCATAAACATCTCTTACTCTGCTGAGCAGAAAAAGCCACTAGCCATCAACTTAGCAAACTCCTTGCTTACTTTCACTGGAGCTCCCTGCTGCCAAGTGTACCCCTTCCTAGCTGTTAGTGGACTCAGAAATGCCTCTCCCTACTCTGCTTTCTCAGACTGTGCTCGAGGTCCCCTAAACAACCAGGTCCATGTCTCTACTGCTGCCCACTGTGGTGCAGAAACGGGTAAGTCCTGGAGGTGGTGGGTTTGGTGGGCTTGTAACCTTCCCAGAGCCCGCGGGTGCTGGTGCTTAGAGACCGGGCTGAAGCAGAAGGGGATTTCCCCTTGCACTGACTGCTCCCACCAGTCTTTCTATGATCCAGATCAATTAACCATTGCTCTCTGGTGTCCAGAGCAGAAGACAAATGCCCAGTTTAACAAACCAGTGGTGAATACATGTAGTTGTGTAAGACTTCCTCACTCCACTTGCTCTTGGAGAAAGCTTTCCCTCCAGGCAATACAGCTATGCCACCTAAATATCTTGGCTGCTCCTCTCTGGTGCCTCTCCTGCAAGACATTTACTTCTGTCTTCCAGAAAACAAGAGAAAACTGCAGATGTTGAAAACATTGCAGTGACATATGACCCATCAGGTTTAAAATATGGAATAGTTCAGCCCCTGTGACATGCTGCTGTAATCCCATAAATGTTCATTGTTTGAAATTAATTCTCACTTGAATTCAAAAATTCAAAAGATTAGGACAGAAATGGATAAGACCTGTTGATTCATATACAAGGGGATGTCTAAAGTTTTCTTCAAATCCACTGATGCATATGCATATAAGAGAGAGAGAAATAGCACATCGGCTTTTTCAATCTTCTTAAATTTGACCTGGTTTAGTGTCTGTCAGTTCTGTCTGACCCAGAAATACCACCATAAAATCTGAGTTTCTCCAATAGGTTTTGTGGACTATAAGAACTATTCAGTACCTACCTCTGTTACAGACTGACAGTAGGCTGGGACCTTTACTGCGCAAAAAGCTGCAGCAATAACTTGCCATGGGAGCAGCTTGTGTGTGGGCAGCCTGCCCTTGGGTCCAGGGGCTCTGCTGCGCTGTGACATGACATAGCAGCGTGGTGCCCATCTCTTTTCTTCTGTTTTCCCTTCCACCTGGGTGCAGATAAGGCAACCTGAGCATTACTTATTTATTCATAATTGTAGCATAAAACAGCAGTAAGACCAGAGGGAATCTGTGATCCCTTTTCAGCCTAGTGCTTGGCCATTGAACCCTAGTTTTGAAGGGCTGGTACCTCTCTGTTGTGATAGTTATCATAAATGTAAATATCTGACTGCACTAAAAGGGAGAGAAAATCTTTCTTAGGTCACCAGAAAGAATAGATTAATTTATGAAACCTTTTCATTTTAAACAACATGATTTGGTCAATGTGGGCTGTTTGCATGTGGGCAGGACACTTCTGTAACTTCTAGAATTTGTGGTTAAAGTAGTCTCCTTAGACTACCTTTTCCACTCATCTAGCTTACACAAATATTTGACTTGAACAGATACTGCTATTAATCTGTTTAGAATGCTGCTATACTGTTTACACAGAGAGGAAAGCTGTAAGCCTGCTTGTCCAAATAGTTTTAAGCAAGGGCAATGCTGCTTTTTAGCACCTGGCATAAATATTTGGAAAATTGTATAAATCCCAGATAACCTTGCCTCTCTCGGATGTATTTACTGCTTCCTAAAACCTTTTCCTTTAAGGTCCTCTCTCCTTGGTGTGGTTTTTTTTTTTTTTTTTTTTTTTTTTTTTTTTTTTTCTTTGGGAAGAGATT
>JAWWMO010000138.1:46403577-46428157 GCA_035047845.1 Dendrocincla fuliginosa
GTTTTTTTTTTTTTTTTTTTTTTTTTTTTTTTTGTTCATTTGGGAAGAGCTTGATTTTTTTTCTCTGTGAATTTTATGTGCACATCCCTTCATGGTCCTAATCAATCTTTGATATTATAAATTAAAATGTTTGTCTACCTAGATTTGTACAGATAACACGATCTGGCAGAATGCAGCAAGATCACTTAAGAGTGCCTGTGATATGAGTTAAAACATGCCTACTTAGACAGATCATTTTAGAACAATGCAATAAGCTGTTTCATGTTATGTATGTCCTGGCTTTCTTCTTACGTTCATTTGAATTGCCTTATTATTCCCTTGAAGGTTTCCTATGCTAAGAGAGATTGCCTTTAAACAATAAAATCCCTAGTGCCACTGCAGTTTGGCAACATTTTGTTTTGAGGCTCTCTTTTCTTTACCTGAGCTGTGTCTGAATCACGTTTGCTTTTGCAGAAGATTTTATTCATTGCTGATGCTTTTTTGCCATTTCTATTAGGAAAAATATATGTAATTGCATGTGGAAAGGAAAAACAAAGACCCCTTCAGTATTCTCTGAGCAGTTTATGGTTGGATTTTTTTGATGGTGAGACAAAAAAAGGAAAAGATAAACCAGAATATTTTTGTATGATTATTATACTAATATTTCAAGAGCCAGTCACCTGCTCTGAAGTCGAGGCAATCCCCATGGAGGCAGGGGGAGCTGAGCACCTTAGGAGAAGGAGTGTGTTTTGTGTACTGAGATTTCTATACAAACTATTGATAACTGCTGTGAGACAAAAACATGTTTATGAAGTGTTACCCAGCTTATTTTAAGGTGTTTTTTGCTTTTGTTTTAGTTTGGGGTTTTTTAAAGATAAAAGACATTGCTTTTGCATGAGAGCTTCTTTGAATTTGAGAGATCAGTTTCAGTGTGCTTGACCTCTTGCACTAGTTGTTCAGCCTTTCGGAAAACATTAGCTTCTTGGTTTTAAAAATCTGTGTCTGTTGAATCACACTAAGAAACATGTAAATTGATGAAGACTAAAACTGATCACTGGAATTCAAGTGCGTTATAAATAATGATGTTGTCAACAAGTGCAAACTCACTTCAGAATAAATTATCTAAATTTTGAAATGAAAAATCTAATTTAAAGATATGGGTAGAATTTGGAATGTTTTAGCATAATTTCCACCTGCTTCTGTCTCATCTTGGGGACAATAACATGGGGAAATGCAAGGAACTGACCCAGAGGAGATCTGGAGAGGATGAGATCTGCTTGTTGGAGGCTTTGTGGGCACTGAAGGGTAAGAGAAGGCAGTTAATGATGAAAGAGGAGAAGTTCAGAAGAAGTTGTGGGTGAGGAAGCCACGGATACTCGAAAGAGAGTACACTCTAGAGAGGGCAAGACCAGCCAAGCCAAGAAAGGCTCAAATATATTTAGATATCTGCTACCGAAATTGGTTATACAAACCAGGTAATTTGTGACCATGAAGTTAGATCAGATCATTTTTATAGTGATGTGCACAAATATCTCCTGGAAATTGCAATCTCTTTTCCCCAGGTTCCATGGATCTGATGAAATTTCGTGAATTGTCCCAGTTTCCATGTGTGCAGGAAAGGAGTAGTCATACAGATAAGAAAGTGATGAAGGGGTGCATATTTCCTAAAGAAGTCAGAGAAGAAAGAGGCAACAAAATTTAAGAGGCACTTTAAGAGGAACTGTGCCATACTTACATTCTGGGCAGTGTCATGTATAATTTCTTTTCAGTTCACAGGAATCTGATTTCTTTCCAGTCAGCTTTCTCATATGCAGAAAATCCAGTAAGTTGAATTTCATTACAACACAAAGATTAAAAAATGATTTGTCCTTCTTGAACTGGTGCTCTGTAAATGTTCAGAGTGCCTGTAACCCATACTGTATGTTGCAGAGCAGAGCAATTGCATCCCTTCTCCAGGAAGCTTGCCAGAATCCTCTTCTCTGCATTGTCTCTGAGTCAGGAAATCTAAACATGTTTAGTTTTCAGTTTTAGTTTGACAGTTTGTCAAACTTCCCAAAGGGCTGCTATGTATTTTGGGGAATGGGGAGGCTCTGTTTATACCTCCCTCAACCATGAGCATGAGAGCATGGAAAGAAGAAAAGAAAAAGAATAATGGGAAAGAAGAACAGAAGTAAGATGTTTCCCATTGGAAACGGCAAGTATTGGTATACAGGCTGTCTGATTTCATAGTTGGGGGCCCATCCTCAGCCTTTGCACACAGACAGCTAAACGCCTGGAAATGCTGACAGTGATTGAACTGGGTGCAACTGTTCAGTTCAACCTTTTTGGAGACAGGGAGAGGGAAATGGAAAGAGGAAGAAGAGGTTGTAGATGTAAACAATGAATCTATATTTAGTGGCATGGAGAAATATTGTGAAGTTATGTACATGTAAACAAACTGTGTTCAAAGGACAGAAATGCAAATACAAATGTCTGACAGATAATGCACTTCATTTGGCATAAAAATGGTTACAGATTTTTCTTTCCAAATATTCTCTAATTCTGTTGAAGTAAAATATTGCAGTTTTATGAGTTGAACAAAGTGAGATGAACAGATTTCTTTTTTTAATTCATTAAAATATTTGCAAAATATTCATCAAGTTAACCTTGAAAATGTTAAAACTCTCCACCCAGAGCTACTTGTATATTTCATATAGTTGCTATTTACTTCCTCCAAAATTCCAAGAAAAAATGAATGCCAAGGCTGGAAGCTCTCAGCATTTTGAAATGCTGGACACCTGTGAAGCTGTCTGAAAAATACACAGATGCACCCTCTGTAAAAGCTGAAGCTTGAAAGTGTTGTGTGCCTCTCCATGCTTACCTGCAGGGGAGCAATCCTCTGCAATAGACCACAAGACAGGGCTCCTCAAGGCTGCCACTCACCTCTGCTTTGAACCTTGCTACCAAATACAGAGAGGGGAGAAGCTACTGAGTTAAATCTACATTCATTTTATTAGGAAAGGAAGGCAAGGACAGCCTCAGAGGGTCAGATCCTGGACACCCGTGCCATCTCTCCTCTCTCTTCAGAGCTTCCTTCTGACCTAGGAAGTCAGGCGGGAAGTCACCATCTGACCTGCATTTTATTGTCATCCAAATAGTTTCCCACATGTTTTCTGTCTTCTCCTTCCTACGAGTACACTTTTCTTCAGTTACCATTGGGCTGAGACCTGTCTGTAAGGAGAGGACTTGGGAAAGCAACAGGTTGAAGGAGGTGATTCTACCCCTCTATTTGTGGTTTTGAGACCCCACCTGGAGTACTGTGGTCAGGTCTGGGGCCCCAGCCACAAGAAAGATGTTGAGTGTTGAAGCAAATCCAGAGGAGGGTCACTAAGTTGATCACAGGGCTGGAGCACCTCTCCTATGAAGACAGGTGAGAGAATTAGTGCTTTTCAGCTCCAGAGACCGTATAGCAGCGAGCTGGCAAGAAAGCTATAGAGGGACTTCTCACAAGGGCATATAGGGATCAAGCACAGGGGAATGGCCATAAGCTGTAAATGTTAGGAATAAGTTCTTTACTGTGAGGTTGGTGAGGCAGTGGAACAAGTTGCCAAGGAGGTCTTTAAAACCAGGCTGGACAAGGCTCTGAGTAACCCGATCTAGTGAAAGGCATCCCTTCCCATGGCAGGGAGCTTGGAAATAGGGGATCTTTAGGGTTTCTTCCAACACAAATCATTCTATAATTCTATGATTAAATAGTGGCCAGAAGAAGCTTTTCAGGGAAAGGTAGACCAGGACATACAAAGCGTAGTGCTCCCCTTGGCAAAATCTTCAGGCCATCAGGAGTGCGTGTTGACATTAAGTCATGATCAACGTGATTCAGCGTTCACAGCTCTGCAAATCACAGAGCTTTTCCTGCAAATATTTCTGATGTCACTGGACTAAGTTTTACGAAAACTGCTTCTACAAATAATTATATGCAGGCTGAAACATAACATTGGTCCTGGGTGGTGGTTGGAATGAGCTGTCTCCTGTGGTCCTGGCTAGCTGTATTGGCTGCTGAGGAGACAAGCATTGGGGATTTAGCTCTTCTTCATCTCCTGTCCCTGAGCAGACCTCTGCAAGCAGGAGGCAGAGAGAAATTTGTGCTTGAAATAAATTAGTCCATGTTACACTGTGTCATGGCAGGAAAGGTTTTGAGAAATGAACAGCCTAAGCCTTACGTGCTGTAAAATAATGTAGGCTCTTTTAAGACTGCTGAAGAAATTTCTTTCTTCATCTAAAATGCCTGTACATCCAGGACAGGCTCTGACTTTTATGGCCCCAGATGGAACAGAGAATGGTTTGGATTCAGCTCATCAAAACCACAGACAGAAACACTGTACTGTGTTGTCAATTCTTTCCATGAACAGGCAAGGGAATACATTGGATTATATCCTCTGTGGTTATCTGTTACTTAAATATGTGGTCCCAAGTTTATGGATGCAATGAAACTTGTGACAGAGACTACAAGACAGAACTCATTACAGTCTCTACAATGTGACTCTCCTACTGGAAATCATAAAAGAAGAATGATTTGTTTCTTATTCCCTATTAACACATTGATTTCTGGACAGATTTTAGTCTCGCATTAATCAAAATGTAACAACTTCTCAAAAGGAGGGAGGATGACAGGAAGACTGAATGGCTGGGGACAGGGGGAATGTATGAATGCTGTGGAACTGGAGTCTCTCCAGGTCTCCTGAGCTATTTCTGCTTTTGCAACACTGATTAGTTTGCAAAGCACTTTTTTCCTGTAATTTAAACCTATCTGTTTTCATGGATGACTCATTTTAAGAAATAGTGTTCTGGCTAAAGGCAAATCTGTGCTATGTGCTTAGAGTAGAAATATCTTTTCTTTTTTTTTCTCACAAAAAAAAAAAAAGAAAAAAAGAAGAGGTGAGATTTCTGTGCTATATAGTTTCTTGAGTTGGAAACAGTTCTCCTAGTATTGCTGTTGAAATCTAACCTCAAACCCAGTAAATCTGAAAATATTTGTGCTTGGTAATTAGGGTAAGAGTATGACAATCCCTACTGAAAACACTAAATAGCCATACCTGTGGCATTCAGTGAAACTCCACAAAACGAAAACAGGCAACAGATAAGGAGACAGACAATTCCAAGCACTAAAATAATATTGCAAAGAAAATATATACCTGGAAAACATTTTTCAAGGAACAAGCTTTTTGTACAACACATGCAACCTGCAACTCAGATCTAAAAAGAGAAAAAAGAGCAGGTTCTAGCTTTGCTATAGTGGCAATGTAAGATTCAGATGGGTAATGTCTTAACATTGAAAAAATCAGCTAATCAGAAGTTTAAAAAATGTGTGTTTTATCAAGTTATTATTACAACAGAGAGACAATTTTATGCTTTCTTTCTGGAATCACATATTATAGTTAACATTCAAGTTACAGGCTCCATAAATGGCTTAGAAATGCTATAGTATATTGAAAATATCATAGATATATAAATTTACAGTGTCTTTATGGACAATAATATTCTAATGCATTCCTGCTTTCCAATGAAATGGAGTAGACTGAATTTTTCAGTCCACAGAAACAAACCAATTGTCTGCTTGATAAAAAAAATTTCAAATGCTCAGCACCATTGTCACAAGAATACTAGTCATCTGCAACTGATCTGAAATCAGCTTGTAAGGAAATTGGTCAACAGCTTTGGAGATCATATCATACATTATAGTCCAAGTAGGAGAAGTGGTGAAAACACCAAAGGAGAGGTAAAATTAGAAAAACGTACCTAATGAGACACTGTGACTTGAAGCCAGAGAGCCTTCTGCTTCCCAGGACAGCATGGACTTCTAACTTGCTTTCAGTGGAATAAGTTGGTTGAATTTCCATTTCTTACTGTAGATTTTTTTTTTGTGGTGTTTTCATTTTCACATTGTTAGCAGGATTCCTTGCTGACCCCCTTTATACTTTCCTGTTTAAGATCTTCTCTTCCTTTATCTTCCTGAGCACTTTTCACATATTTACCACGAGGTGCACAAACAGATTGTGCAGCACCTGCACGCATCCTCTGAAGACAGGCTTCCAACAGATTCAGTCATTTAGTGCTCTTATTCATCATTACCAGAATATGCTTACTTCTTAAGTGATTGTAAAGACATAAAAGGCACTGTAGGATATCTTTACCTTTTGCTAGGACCAGCAAAATGGCTACCTTAAGCTAGTGAAAAATAATGGAAGATTATGGAAGTGGAAAGCAGTCTTCATCATGACAGGACCTGTATATTGTTTCCACAAGAAAACTTGATAGACATCTCCTTGTTTAGTAATTAAACCTATAGTAAGAATATATGAAAAACATAATTCCACATTATGGCAACATTCCTGAAGAATATGAATAAATGAGAAATATCTCTTTTATAAAGATTTGGGCAATAGTAAATACTAAAGGGATTTCTTAATTTTACACATTCTAAATCCTTAGAAATTTGATGTAGATTTCTTCTTTGCTGTTGTTGTTGTAAATGCACATTATTTTTTGTTTATTTACTGAGGTATAGGTTACCCTATACCTTTTCTAACCATCACTTTGTTGGGTGGCATCTAGCCATTTTGGGGTGGGGGAAGGGAAGGACTGGTTCTAGATGGGAACCCTACAACATCCTGGTAGTTACTGCCAGGTAGATCTGACCCCTACAGTTCATCCAGGACTTGATATGTGTGAAAACAATGAGTGTAGCACTCGCAGACAGGGAAAATATTGGCCCTGTCATGTGACACTGTATTTGACTTTGAAACCCTGATCAAGACAGTGTGACTATGCCAGAAAATAAGAACTCCAGTTTTCCTGCCAACATTCCTGACCGTCAGATGCTTCAGAGAGTAGGAGCCTGGCGCCCCAATATCTGTGTGCTTTATAACTCCCCAAGGGTTTGAAGTGGACTGAAGGGGTTCGCACCTTTTCACTTCACACCTCAGCCGTCTATTATCTTGTAAGTTCCCCTGTATCCAGATGTCTACTCCCTCACTGAGAGTACTATTACTTGCAGTGCCTTCATTTCTTTGAATTGACAGTTCACTTGTGCAGATTCTTTATCAAGCAGGATGTGATCTCTGGTCAAGGTTCCTCATCCACAGGTGATGCGGGGAAGGAAGCAGGAAAGCATCTCTCTGCAAGTTTTTTGTTCTCCTGCTCACTCCTGAACACATTCTGTGGGGCAGAAGCAGGATGCTGGTCGAGATCCTCTCTCTGACCCCATGTGGCTGTCTTTGCTTATGACTTTGGTGTTAGTCATTTCATTTCCAGTCAAAACTGCCTAGCACATGTAAGAGCTTGCTTATTTCTTGCTGATGTGTCATCTTAACATGCTGAGATGTTACCACCGACACTGCTGTGTCTCTCCAGGACCTTCAGAAGAAGCTTGTGCAGGGTGTTGAGTTTCCCTGCTGATCACAACAAGGATGAGATTTGATTAGGTATTCAAGCATCTATTTTTGGCTTCATTTTTTCAGCAGGAGCATTTTTTTTGCTGATAACCTCTCATCTGGGCAGAATCTGAGCATAACTCTCCCCAGGCTGATTGATGACTTCCTGGAGCTGGTGTTGCAAGGCTGTCTGCTGAACACTGCTTCCTCCAGAGGCCCTGCCAAAGCTGTTTGGGCTGTAAATGGATTGTATACACAGGCAGCTCAGGAGCTGCAGTATGTTAACATTTTATGGCTGTTTTTTCCTTCTCATTATGTCTAATGTTAGTCAGCCAGGTGCTGTGGGTTTTCTCTCCCCCAGTTGTCTTGGTTGCATGAACTTGTTGGGATCTATTTATCTGACACTTATATTACCAGGCTAAAAAATTGCTACATTTGTATTTTTTCATATTTCAGTGTAGCTGTACCCCTCCAGAGGCATTAACAACTGTACTGCTGCAAAAGTATTTGTTTCTATCTTTTAATTTGACTGTTTTCCATCCTGTATCTGCTCTTTGCTTTTAGACTCATGGTAAAACTTGAAGTTCACGTGTGATAAAGATCTGTATGTAATGGATCTAATCAAGATTTCTAGAACAAACTGTGGAGATCGTGCTGATCTGCCTGACCAGTCATCCAAAAAATATGTTTATGGGTTCAAGTCATTTATTAGTCTTGGCTCTTATTTTATTATTTTGTATATTGCTCACCATGAAAATTTCTCTTGCTAAACACGAGATCCTGCTGGGAATTTTGGTAGCTCTGCTCCACTTCTGTTCCTGTGTGATTGAAATATGTTGTTGTTGTTCTTCTAGAAGTGTGAATCTCTTTCAGTTGACAGAGGTTTTTGTAGTACATAGATTGCTGCATCCAATGTCTTCGTCTGGATTCCATGCTCTTACTCATCCCAGCTTGTTAATATTATCTGCTGGTTTTTAGAAAAACAATTTTAGCTTTTATTTCCTGTCAGATCAACTTCCAGCCCCATTTAGTGCTTCCATCCAAAGTTTCTGAGATGCTACTGCCTAAATGTCTTGAGCTATAGTATAAATAGATCTTGCAATTTGTTTATAAACAAACCTTTTTGCACAGATCATAGAAAAAGGAAAAAAAAATGTTATAGAGGCATTTAAAAAAGCAGCCTCTCTTAGACCAATGCATGTTTATTCAATAGCCTTGGCTCCTTCTAGAGTGTATGATAAATAAATACCTGATTGAATTAGATTTACTGCGTAAGCATCTGCCATGGACTGATAAAGGATGTAGCAAAGCAGAACAGAAAGTCCCATCCCGTGTGGTGTTTTTTTGAGCAATCCCACTTGAAGAAAGGAGGTTTATTCCGGCCCAGATCTCACCATCCCTGCGGGGCTGGGAAGGATGGCAAGTCCGTGGAGGTGGATGTGCTGCTGCCCTCTCCACACCATGGTCCTGGGGTCAGCTGGGAGCCTGACCCCAGGCAGTGACTCCCATGGCTAAGGGGGGGGTGTGTGTGCATATGCATGCACAAGAACCCCCGAGCAACATTCCCACCTCCCCGTGTGCAGGGCATGCATTTCATCACAGCCTTTGATTGCTTCCAGATGTATGGAGACAACTACAGAGGAAAGAGTTTGTGAAGGGGTGATACTAGAAATAGACTTTCTGCTTGTGTAGCCTTGCTGCAGGCTTGCTGAGCCCAGTCTTCCCTCTGGGATCAGGAGAGAAGAGGAGGAGTGAGCTGGTGAGCCACCCTTTGCACAGCTCTGCCTCCCAGGGTTGTTCATCTGCTCTTTAGTAGCTGAACCAGAAAACCGTCTTGGGATCAACTCTCTTCACTTCATACAAAGCAGACAGGAAAAATGGACACCTTGGTGGTATGGGCTCTGCATCAGGCCAGAGGGCTGCCATCTGCTGACAATTATGCCTTTTTTAAAAAGAATAATTTAATGAAGTGCCATTAAATAGGCTTCTGGGGGCACACCAAGGCTCTTTCACTTAGTGTGAGGAGAGAATTGCCCATTGCAGCAGTCAGTGGAGGCAGGACGGGGTGACCATTCAGACGTGGGGTGGAGGGTGGCTGCGTAGGTGGTGCACCCAGGGAGTGGGCTCTGAAGGTTGAAGGGTGTCACCAGCAGGGTTGCAGAGTGAGTCAGTAGAGCTACATTGCCACATGAGAAGAAAACATCCACTGCTTTGTATAAACAGGCACATAGCCTACAAGAAATGTGAAGTAATCCTTCTGTCCTGCTCCGCACAGATAGTGCCTCAGCTGGAGTATGGCAGATGATGTATTTCCAGAGGGTCTGAAGAAACTGGAGTTAGCCCAAAGGGCAGCAATGAGTGAAGTCATATTTTAGAGGCCTGTGATCACTGAAGGGAGGGTGAATGAATTAAACTTACTATTGCCTTAAGAAGGGCAGTGGTACAGGACCAGGCATTTAAAAGATGGAAGAATGTTACTGGGACTAGTCTGTCCTCCTTGGCAACTGTAGAGAAGATATAAACTAATTACTTTAATTTCAACCAACAAAATCCAGGTTAAACTTTGGGAAAAGCTTTCTACTTGGAGAGGAGGGAAATAGCTCTTGGGAACAAATTCTGTGACAAGTCTGCGAAGTCATGAGCTGAGTGCCAACATCGGTCTCCTTCTCAGGAGGACAGAGAGACAGCATGCAGATGGGCCTCTCTTCTTTATCCTCCCCTTCCCCAGGGCACAGGATGCTCACCTGGCACCTATCACCCCCCCTGCCCACCTAAGACAGCCCCGCTGACCTCAATGACCCCCTGATGGAAAGCAGCCACCCAGTTCTTTGAGATTTTTCACACCCATTTGACTTCTATCTGTACCGACATCAACTTTTCAACATAGATTTTTTTCTTCCTGAAGGAGTTGATATATTACATTGGATCTAAAAGTGAAACTGCACTGCTTGTAATTCTGTTACAGATTTATTCCTGGGCAATGCTAGACTTTACAAAGTTTCAAAACATGTGAATGCCAGTGTTACAATTCCATATTGTTTCTTTTTCCCCTTTGAGCTGTATTATGCCTGGTATTTTAATAACTCCAGTTAATAACACAGTTTTTGTTCAGTGTGTTTTTTTTTTTTTTTAATTCAGAAACACAAAAATGTTAAAATGTGTCATTTAAAGGAATTTTGGAGAAATGTAAACCATGTCCATGTACTTTAGAGCTTGGGAAATTAAGAACTTCCATATGTCAAGATGCAGCCCTGGGTCAGAGTATAATGTAAGTGTTCACAGCATGTAGAAATGGTAAAGCATTTGCAGTCAAGGTCTGGGAGAATTTCGCATTTGTTTCAGGTGGATTGCTCAGTCAAAACCTGAAAATATTCTTGGCAAGGCTTTAATAAGCATGACAGTTTCAGGTTAGAGCTGCTGCAAGTTCCAGACAACTATGAATTTCATTAATTTTTCATGAATATCTTGCAAAGGGTATTAGCATAAAACCTTTCCTTTTTCTTTTTTTTTTTTTTTTAACTACACTTGATAGTTTCAGTTTCCATTTTCACTGACTCTGGCATTGGATAACTTATAATGGGAATTCCATGGCTTTGGAGAAAAGAGGTTCTAAGCGGAAATTTTAGATACCCCTGTGAAGTGGATAGTTGAAGAACAGCTGCAATAGCTCTTCATATCTAAATTAATGGGTTTATATTAAATATAAACACAATCCATCCAAGTTCAGTATTGGGAAATGAGGCTCTAAGGTGTTTTTCAGAAAAGAAGCATCTGCACCTCCCAGCAAACTGGGGGCGCAGGAGTATGACAGAAATCTTGCAACGGTGTGATGATGCTCTCTCTGAGGAATTTGCTCTTTGTAACTGTGGAAGCTACTTTATTTTCTGATGTCTGAAAATACTGTCCTAAATCAGACTAGCACTCTCAAACACAGGTTCATGTAGTTTGAGCTACATTTTTGAAGAAACCGGTGTGCTGCTCAGATATGTGTTTTACTATAAAAAGGATTTTCATGCAGACCCTTCTCTGATAAATATGTTTCCAAGGCTGTTGGTGTAAGGGTTTGCTTCCTTTTTAAAAGTATGTCATTTGTGTGGAATTTTTTTCGCTTTCAGAAAAAAAGCGAATGTTCATCAGAAGTGCTGTTTATTTATTCATCTGTCTAAAGGCTAAAACATTTGACCCAAGCATAAATATTTTGGTTGTAATGTTGCCACAAACTTTCATGGGAATTTCTGTTTGGGTACCTGAGACCTGTGTTTCCCTGGAAAAGATGATCTTCAGCAGGTATTTGGTTCATGTGATGCACTGTGAGCATGACTGGCATGAGGAATTGCCTTCTCTCCATGAAGAGAAGAAAGTGCTCTCCTGAATGAGAAGCGTGGCTGTCCTATAAAACCTAACCAATGTGCAAGAATGACAACACCCCTCTCTCCTTTCAGGTTAAAAGTATTTCTTACTTCTTCAATAGCAAAAGCTTTGGTCATTTCTAGAGCAGAAAACATGAATAACATTTTTCTGTTGAGTTCTGAAATAAATCTTTGAACCACATTTATTAAATATTTTATTTTGCTGTTGCTGCTTCTTCAGTGTCAGTCCAGAGCAGATGCTCACAAGTTTACTTTCTACTGACTTCCTTAAGCATCAGTCTTTTTTTTTTTTAATCACTTATCTCTCTTTTTGACCCTCAGAAGGAACTGTCATATCATGCTAACATAAAAGATTCTCAGATAATTTTTACCAAAACTTTTCTTTATTTAATGTATAAAATTTGATTTTTGTTTTTGTGGGTTTTTTTTGTTTTTGTTGTTTTGGGTTTTTTTGGTTGGTTTTGTTTTTGTTTTGCCTTTTTTTAAATTTAGGAAGGATGATGAATTTTGAAAACAAAATAGTTATTTCTCATCAAGAATCCTGGAGCTTTTTTTGGACAGAATAAGAATAATACAATGAGACTAATTGGTCTAAATTATGCAGTGAGTTTTACTTTTTTTAAGCATTTCCTTGGATCTTTCTATGTCTCTGAGTTGTTTTGGATCATGTGCCCTTCCTACATATGCCTTTTTTGTTGCTGTTTATTTTTCTGGGCTACTCTTTGTGAGAAAAGGTTGTTTTCCTTTGGTTCACAACTCTGAATGCTATCTTTTAGATATCAGAACTTCTGGGAAAATCAGGCTTTCATTTGGTGCACTGACATCCTGTTACCATCTCTGAACTCTCCTAGACCCTGTCCATGCTCCTGTCTCCAGCTTGGCAGCCAGTGACATGTCCCACCAGTGTGCACCACAAGCCCTTCTCAGCTTAGAGTGTGCCAACAACAACATAGCAATAAATAATGAGCATATCTGCTGGGGTGACACAGGCAGTTCTCCTCCAGTATCACTTCCAAGGGACCATCAGAATGATCAGTTGATCCCAAATCATAGCACCAAGCCTTTTCTGCAGTGTTGTACAAAAGTTTAGGCTTCTTTCTTGTCCAGTTTTTCTGCATTTGACAACAAAAATTGACTTGTTATCTTTTTTAAACTTCTTAATAAAAATTATGCATTCCTGACAAATGCCCGAAGAGCTCCACTATGGCTTTGAGTCTGAAAACTTGTGCTGCTCCTAAGATGGCTGGCAGCCTCAGCTCACTGCAGGAACCTGTCACACAAACACAGGAGGTTCTTTTCTGAGTTTCAGACCCATTCCTTTCTTTTCACTGTTGTTTATCTCTAGTGTTGAATAGAAGGGGAGATAAATCACTTAAATTGCTGATATTTCATACTTATATAAATGCATAATTGATGCAATATGTATTTCTATCTTGTGAATAGCTAATCACTGCTCAAACTGAGAGCAGGTCAAAAGTGCACAGAAACCACCCTGGGGTTTAAAAAATAAATAAATAAATAGCAGATTCTGTTGACTCTGGTGTGGAGAAATGCACATCTGAACTCCCTGTTGTATGCATGAGGTGTTTCCTCATTTACCAGACGGAAAATTTTGGAAGAACTTCCTGTAGTGACGCATCTCACCTCAGAGCTCAGCAGATAATAACAGGGAAGGAGGCTGTGACTTGGGATTAGCACTGTGCATGCAGGATCCTGTCTTAGTGGGACTTGCTGTACCAGTGATGCTGCAAATATTTCAGGAGCCCAAAGCAAGCACCCCCGAAATACATAAGCATTGGTGAGAAGAAAAAGAAGAAAAAATTCAAAGGAAAGTGTTCCTTTTATATGTTTCATATTCTTTTCCTTCTGGATATTTGTCACACAGCAAGCAAAGCAGAAAGAAAGAAAGAAATAAGCATAAGGTGACTTAGATGGGTGAACACCTGTGGCTCAGGCAGCAAGAGGGAAAGAATTTGAATGTTCATGGTGGCAAGGTTGGGTCTCCTGTTCTGAGCCATCGCCTTGCAGATGAGCACCCCAAACCTGTTGTGGGGAGCAGGAACCTCCTGTGGCTGTGGGGAGGTCAGTGCTGTCTGCAGCTGCCTCCACTCCCTGTTTTGAAGGGTGAGTGCAAGTATACTCAGTACGCTCAGTAAAGCACTAAGCAGATGGGACTTGGAGTCTGTAAGGAACTCTGAACTGCTGGAAATGGGTTGAGTCAGAAAACAATTAAAGATAATGACAAGAGACAGCAAGAACTAGGAGCACATTAAAAAATGTGGACCATTCTTGCACAGCAAAAGAGTGAAACTGCCTCCAACAGACGGGAGACATACTTTGCCACAGTAGTGGTTAAGGTTATGTAGCAGGTCTTTTCCATCTCTGATTTCTGAGCTCATACAGCCAGGCACGCTACCTACAATTAAGCATACCATCAAGCACCCAGGGGTGTGCCTTGGCTCTTCTACTCTTCCCAGTGTGATGCAATTACCTCCATTAGGCATAGCTCCCTGAGCACAAGCATCCATGACTCATGGAGGGCTGTCTACCTGTCCAACTACTCAAAGACTCAATTAAACACTGTCATGGAGCAAAACACGGGGTCCATTTGCACTGCAGCATGCCATGGCAGCCTGGTGCATGAGGGTACCTTGTAAAGATGCCAGTTTGGGAGCAGGGTGGGTGTGGTGGCACCCTCCTGCATGTGTGTATGGACAGCTAGATGTTGCTACAGCACTATATTGACAACATCAGGCTTAATACAAATATTGCTCTCCCTAAAAAAAAAAAAAAAAAAAAAAAAAAAAAAATTAAAAAAAATAGAGTGGAAGAAGTGATGTATGCTGAATACTGTCCTTTTTAAAGGTCTGATCTCTTCTTGTTCTGATTTCAATGCTGGTCTTTATCAGTGTCATTTTTAATGTTGCACATTTGAATTGCTGAATAGCAGCAGTCTGGCATGATGTAGGGGATGGTGTTAAGACTCCAGCCTAATACTTGAGACGCCTTGGTTTTATTCCCTGCTTTGATGGTCTAATCCCAGATTCATCCCAGCTAAATTTAGGCATTGCCTGAAGTAGGAGCTTTGCTTCCTTTCCGGAGGAGCCAGGGATGATGCTGGTCTGCGGTCTCTCTGTGCCTTATATTTCTCAGAAGTTGGGGAGAGGGCTGAGTAGATTGGGGGAAAGGCTGGGAAAATATAAAGAGATTGGAGAAGAAGAGACACTACTACCAGGCACTGAAGTGAAGGACTAACCCTCAGGTAAAAGCCATCAAATTTCATATCTGACGTAGAAGAAATTATCTTTATACCAAAAAAGGGTGAGGAGGAGGAATACGTTGAGGGTAGCAAGGCATGTTCATGAGACAGAAAAGGGGAGCAGGGTAGGGAACTTTAGAAACCAACCCCAGCCTGTTTCTTCACACACCAGTGTTGTGTACCAAGTAACTCATCAGTATTTGAGCAATGCTAGATTTTCCTGGATTCCCTGTAATAATTAGAGAACCAGATGACAGGCAAGCCTCTATCTTTCTGTAGGCCTCTGGAAAAGTCTGGGAGGATGGGGTGAGCCATACTCAGGGAAAAGAAGTGTTCACAGAGGTGCCAGTAGCAGTGCTTCTTGATAGATCAGCATACACTGCAAGTGCCCTCATGAAAGAGGAGAAAGGGTAGAATAGCAGAAATTGCGAAGATAATTTTTCACAGGGGCATACGAGGGTTAGAGTAGATGTGGTATTTAAGAGACTACAGTATGTGGCTATATATCATCAAAAGAACATGTAGAGAAGAAATCACTGGATTCCTGTAAGCGGATGTTAATGTACTGCAGCTGGCTTTTTTGTTGTTGTTGTTTTTGTTTCGGCGAGTACAACAAGTATGTTATTACATGACTGTGGTAAAGAGCAGTGGACTGTAATGACCATAGCAAATTAATCCTTACAAAAGCTCTATGAGTAGTAGCCTTATTATTAATGCTGGCAAAAGTCTTTAAAGGCAAAGCATGAAGTAAATGCAAGGTGTTTACATTAGCATTCCAAGTATTAGATCATGAACAGCCCCATGGCCATACATTTGCTCCCACCATCCCCTCTGGAGCATGTCACAGATGAGGAGTGGACAAAGTGTTGCACTTATCCTGAGAATGACTGTTGACTTTTTGGAAATGTCGTCCTACATCCTGTTGTAGGTCTGCTGTGGCTGTTGATACTGCTAATTTCTTTCATTTCTGCAGTAGGAAGCCTGAGCAACTAGAGTGATTCTGAAGTGCATGTAATAACTTTCATCTTGGTAGACTTTGGCTTCACTATGCAAAATAGCTTTATATGAAACAAATTACTAAAATATATATAATTGCATAACATATATATAATTTAAAATGTCACTCTACATAGGAGAGACAAAAGGAAAGATGTTTAAAAAAAATGGAAAAATTAAGCATGCCTGACAGCTTCCCTGTGGTGAACCTGTAATCCAGCAACCATGCCAAAATACTGGCTGTCTTCATCTCACTCTGCCACAATTCTGTTTCTCTGCATTGCTGGGGTTTTTTTTTAAATTGCTTGGTAATTTCTTTCCCATTCCTAAATGAGTTTCCTGAAAGTTTTGGTTTTGAGAGTAAAACCAGGTTCAGAGGAAAGTTTCTGCTTGGTGACACAGCCTGTGTGAAACTTCCCACTAGCCCATGACATGCAGTGAAGCTTTCTTCTTGGGGAAGAGCTGTATTTTCAGCAGCCACAGGTGGTATTGCCCCGCTTCTGAGTTGGTAGATTTTCCCCTGAAGGAAGAACCAAAAGTATCTCCTTGAAGCGTGACAGGTGGAGTAGGAATCCTGCTAGTCAGTACCAGTGCTTACCCAGTCACCCCACCAGGGAGCCGCATCCTGAACACTTCACACTGCCTTAACTTGGTCACTTAATTGGAGAGAGGGATGGGTTAAAATTAGCTCTCAGCTTCCTGAGCTTGCCTGCATCTTATGAAATAAAGATGCTTTGGGAAGCTCTGAACTGTGGATGTAGTCCAGAGGGTGCAGGGGACAAACACCTAAGAAATTCATCTTTAATAAACAGTGAGCCTGTGTAGTTTGGTCTGTGTGAGTGAGTTGTCATTTCTGTAATGATTTTGAATAAGTCGTTCCACTGTCCTTGTCCTTGCTGTGAGTCCCCAGGTCTTGTCTTAAAGGTGAAATAAAATAAGTTGCCAAGGCTTGGGGTGACTTGCCCAGGGTACTTCAATGGGTTATATGGTTAAGCAAGGTTAAAGAAGATGAGTTTTGTCAGGACACTTGCTGGCCTGGGTGGGCTGGTGTGCTCTTCAGCTCCATGATACTTCTTATTTATTTATTACTCATGAGCTCCCAAAGTGACAGTGTGGCCAGAAGCACGAATGGGGTAATTTGAATGTGGATTCAGGAAATGCTCTGAGCACTTCAGTCTGGGACTGGGGTGCTGTGGATGTGAGAGAAGGGTTAGTCTGGGAAGGAAGGGGTGTGTGCGCATGTGCTAAAAAATGCTGAACAAGCTTCTCAGCTTTTGGAAAAGAGGATGAAGGGAATTTGGTAAGACTTCTCTGGGAAATAAAAACCTCAAGCCTGGACACACACCCTGTGATATATAACAAGCTGTTAACCAGGTGACCCCCTGAGTTTCATGGTACACTCCACATCACTGGGAGTTTTTGAAACTGTAGGTTGATTTTTCATCTAAAAGACATGGGTTTAGTTCAAACTGGCATTAATTCAGGGAAGTCTTCTGGCCTGTGTGGTAAAGCGTATCAAACCAGATAACTTGTGCTAGTCCTTTTGATTTATGAATTTATTAACATTTTCTCCAAATAGTATGTTCACTAGATATAATTCCCTGATTGCAAAAGATATTCTGTTTGATTTTAGAAATTTATTGTTGTGATTAGCAGTGTGACTGACTTTTGAACAGGAATGCATTTTCCTGTAAAGTACAACTAACTTCCACTCCATCCTCTTCGCCTTCACCCTGGTTTGTGAATTGGTTTCCAGTTTCAATACCTAATTGGAGGGATTTTTGGTGTTTTATATTCTGGGCAGAACTCATGATTTGCAAACTTTCTGTGATCCATTTTATTGCAGCAAGATTCTTTCCAGAAACCTTATGCTATGTGTTGCTGTTTTGTGACTTGGACATGTGGTAAATCTGCTTCAAGAAGGAGTCAGTGCCAGATTCCACAATACATTTCTACATTGTCGTGCACACAGAGGAAAATCAGAAACATCTGTCCTTTTTTTTTTTTAATTCATTGAAAAGAAATCCTGTAAGCACAAACTTGTATAGGTAGTAGAAGGTGATGCACAAGAGTGAAATAAAAAGAGCTGTGTGGAGGCATATTCTGAAGTTTATTAATAAAAAAGGCAAATCATTAATCATTATTTAATAATGATAAACACTGATGTTTAATATTCTGCATCTCTTTGGGAGACATCACTGTTCATTTTGTGACCATGTGTTTACATGGAAAGTTATTATCATCTTCCAGCCTCTGAAATAAATTGCAATTTTTTGCCTTTTGTTGAGGCTTAAAGCTGTGATTTTAAATACTGGCTCAGTGGTTGCATTTTAGATATTATTTTTTTTTTAAATATTTATTATTCTGTTGTTCTTTAGAGGCTCCTTTGGGCCAGGTATCTGCTCACTGGGACACATACTTCCCTTCTGTTTATGTTTTGTCATGCACAGCAACCTCAGAGTAACTGTATGAAAAGTTGTTCCAGGCCCTAAAAGTTAAAATTGGAAAGACATTACCGGTATGTTAGCATAAAGAAAAAACAATCCGTTTTGCTTTAAGAACAGCAGACAGGATGAAGAGCATCTTAGACCTTGCTTGATACGATTTTTCTATAAGCTCACAAGCACTGCTCTCAATAAAGACAACAAAATTACTGTCACATTTATCATGCTGGGTGTTTCAGCTCCATGGGATAAACTTAACAGTGTTCTTGCTCTGAGTACTTGGAAAGCGTCCCTTTATGTCTCAGTTTTCAGCATTCCTGTAGATTAGGAATAAACTCTCTCTCTTTTTTTCACCCTTCATAATTCATATAGTGATAGCACTTTCCCTGAGTGCTTGTTACACTTATTTTTTTGGAAAACAGCATGCATTTTTTAGAACCCTGTTGGCTGATAATATGACAAGAATATACCAGTGCTCTTCCTTTAGATTAACAAATCTCAGTCTAAACAAAATTGAGAGAGTAATGGTTGAGTGAAATGTTTTAGTTCAGACTTCCCTAATGAACCTAGACAGCAGTTTAGTATGCTTTGAAAAAAAAAAAAATGGTTTATCACAGCAAATTATTTCTGCTGGGGAAAGACAGGGCGTAGTTTCAGAAACCTCTGTACCATCTTAAAAATACCATCAAAATACTTTATAACTAAGAATGATTTTGTTTCAAAATGCTTTAGAAATTTGAACACAAATATTTAATCTTCCTAACTGAAAGGATTTCACTTGGTTTACTGAAAACTTTGAAAGATAACTGTTAATTTTTATTTTAGCAGACCTGCCAACACAATGGATAATCAGCCACATGTATCACCCATTGGCAACATATTTATAACCCTGTCAAAATTAAAAGAAGGTATATAATTGAAATGACATTGACATATTTTTTCACTTTTGTTTCTAATTTGGCCTGGGTAGGGTTAGGGTATCCAGTAAATATTAGTCAGAAGTTGGAATTTCCTCTTTATATTTGCCCTGCTGTTCTTCTAATACTTTACTAGATACTTTTCATTGCGTATGGAGACTACCCAAGCTGATAAGGCATTTTCTTTACTCTGGCAATTTTAGTTGTTGGTGATCATGACAGGAACAGACAAATTGAATTGAGCAGTTGTAACAGTTTAGTGAAGATTCAGCAAGTCAGGAATGTCAAGAGTGCACTGGCTTGTTTTTAGGAGCACTATCAATGTGCTCTTTATTATGTGGGAACAGTTGTGTCTTTGTTTTGGTGGTGCTGTTTTTTGTAAGATGAGTGAATAAGAGACCATTGATACTTTTTTTCACCCACCCCCCCCCCATATCTCATGTGCATCCTTCATTTGGCATGTCTCTCTCTGAAGTGCAAAAATTGTGTTGCACTTTGATTTTTACATATTTTAAGAGACAAAAAGCGGGGAGGAGCAGTGAGTACCAACACTGCAGGTAATAATGGCTAATTTTGTACTGAGACTCATCAAATGAGATTATTACCTGGCAAAGCCAGGGAGCATCACTGTTAAGTTCCCCGGCCTCTAACAACTAGACACATGATGATGAAGGATGAGGTAATTTCCAAATGAAGGGTGGCAAGTGCTGCAAGAGTAATAGCAGCAGGAGAGCTGGTGGTGGGAATGGTCTCCTCAGAGGTTGTTACCACAGTTATGCTCCGTGGACATCTGAGGTAGGTCCCATGGAGGGAAAGAGAAGGGAAGATGGAGAAAAACAGTGACTTACCAACAAAGTCTGCTCTGTGTGTTCTTATTTTTCCATTGTGTTCTCACATTTTTTCATTGTGTTCTCACTTTGGTTGTAACAGCACAGACTTTGCATGACAGATGGTTTATTGTTTTTCTCCTGTAAGCTGTTAAAAAAATTCTAAGCAGAAACATGCAGTGTTCCTTTCAGGAAATCACTTTGCAATATCTGAGCTCTAGATGTGAAGGACCTAAGGTCTAAGTCAGGTAGACCACGGGGAGGAAAAAAGTTGTGGGGCTTAATGTGTAGCATTCAAAAACACGCTTGCTGCTTGTACTAAATGCTCTTCAATTTTAGTGTGGGATTCAGAAAATGTAATGACTTCCAGATATTGTCAATATTAATATATAAAAATATTCCTTTTTTGTTTTTGTGGTAGAGTGTTATTTGAAAGCAATGAAAAAGAAATACTGGAAATATAATCTTCCTGTCGAAAAAGTCAATTCGATTTTATAAATATAAAATTCGATTTTATAGGCCATATGACCACATAGTGAGAAGAAACATGGTGTCTTTACAAACATCCATAATGAAACTTATACTTTTGTAGACAGCAAAGAATGTAAGTAAACTTAATCTTTCAGGTGATATTTTTTCAAGTAGTTACTGCAAAACTGCATGTAAATATAAATATATAATATTTCTGCAAATAAAAATAAAATATAAAAAGTATTTCAGCTTAGATATTGGTCAAGACCTGGTCTATAGCCACAGCACAAAGTGGGTGACTACATCTTCAAGGGCCCTAAAGTACAGGGTCAGAGAAGGTACACTATAATAGGAGTGGTTATTTAAAATCATAGAATATGCAGTGCTGCAGAAATTTCTTTCAGAAATCTTTATACCGTAATGTAAGACAAAAGTTTGGCTCTGGCTGTTTCAGCATAATATTTTCATGGATGTGGTATCACTTTAAAGCTCATCCTGTGGCTTTAATTCCTCACATGGAAGCTGACTGATCTTTATGTATATTTGTGAATATTGCAGCAGGCACAAAATAACATCGTACTTAATAACAAGTGACTCCTTTATTTGTTTTGTTTAAAGATATAATTAAACTCGAGGACCAGGTTTGATTCACAATACATTTGTTTGCAGTTCTCATGCATATCCAGTGTCTTGCAGAACCGTGGAAGAGAGCACTGGAAAAAGCCATAACCATGTGCAGACTTGCAGAAATAAACAAACCTATTTTTTTTACCATGAGACTAAAAGAAAATGTGTTATGACTCTGGCCTATCATTCAAAAGATTTGGTGACAACCCTGTAAATCCAGAAAAACCTTCCAAACATGGCACTGTAAGATGGCAAAAGGGGACAGTGAAAAAATTCCACCAGAAACAGACAACTTTTGAGCAGCCTGATGCAGGGTGCTGAATGAATGCAGAAATAGACCTCCAAGTATTTAGAACTGGATCATTCAAAGGTCTTCTGAAAATAAGGCTACTTGTTTCCTCCCAAGAATCACATGACAGTTTTCAAGCCCTACACAGTAGCTGAGATCCTGCCTCCATCAAAGTTAATAGGATGTTACACTGGCTCAGCTGGGACCCAGTTTATGTTCACATGCTCTACTAAAAGTAACACTGAAATTAAGAAAAAATAATTTTTCTGGTCATGTTAGTTCTTTGAGTGCTATAATACCTTTTCTGTTTTCCTGTGAAGACACTTCACCTGATAAACCTTGGGGTTTGTTTTGCGGTACTTTTGTTATTGTTGATTATTTTTCTCTAAGATTACTCTATCAACTTCCCCAGATTTGAATGAAATAAGGAGCTGCCTTGGTAACCAAATACTAGTTAATGATTTAAATGTGTTCAGGGAAGGGAGTAGGATTTGCACTCTGCAAATGAGCTCAAGCTCACAAGCTCTTATTTTATTCTTTCTTTCAATTGGAGCTGCATAATGAGGATGATTTATTTGCAAATGAAGTACTTTAATAATAGGTTTTGAGTTACACAGAATATAGACAATCTTGACCCCATCTCTGCAGCTGTAAAAGTAAGAGCGTGGGTGTGGTTGCCTGGAGGCTGCCCAAGATGATCCAGTTCAAGGAGGTGGATAAAATAACATTTGCACTTACAGTAACCGTTTAAAAATGTAATCTGAGTTCTGCCAAATCCTTCAAGCTTATTTTCTGAATCCAGTTTGTTAGGGTTGCCAACACTCGACTCTTCTCACCCTGGATTTTTGCAAGTTATTTTGTCTGCCAGAAGCATTTTGCTGCAATACTCTCACTGCAGAGCGTGAGGTCCCACCAGCCTTGTTCTGTAAACAGTTACGGTGGGACACTCCTTGCTGTCAGCCTGCCTAAGTAAGCAGTGACTGAGCCTGGCCATGAGACTCGGCATGAGGGGGGACGCAATCCCAGAGGAAGTGTTCCACTTACAGCTCTGTTTGTGTCTGCTGCAGCAAATGCTCCCAGGCCAAGTGAGGTCAGGTGTTTGTAGGATCTTCGAGGAAGCACGTGGCAGAGAAGATGGAGGATTGGAATTCGGAACTTGTTCTTCTGAGCTAGAATTGCAGAAGTGCTCCCAGTCAGTGGGGCTATGGGAGGCAGGCACTTTGTCTAACAAGGGCACAGAATGAGGTCTTGACCATTTTGCAGTTTCATGTTGTCCTAAATAGCCAGATCACTCTAACTGGAATAAGGACTCACTCTCACGGTGTTCATCCGAAGGCAGCACCTGTTTGAGGACACCGGGTGATCTTGCACCAAGTCTGGCATGGGCTGCCACACAGAGCTTTGCTATGTCTAGTCCTTGCAGCCCTAACCTGCCTCACCACTGCACTGAGCAGTTGTGAAGTGCTGCAGCGCTCCTGAATTGAAAATACAAGGCAGCACCTATGGCCAGTAATAGCAATCACTTCCAATGGCATACTGTGAGCTGTGCCTACCAGTGTAGATGGATGGATTATAGTTCTTGTTAGACAAAGAATCCAAGCAGGATGGTGCTTGGGCTGTTGCTGCAAAAGTGTTTTGAGGAGTTTGTGGTCCCTGCTGGTTGAAGGACCATGTATACAGCAGGTCCATTCAGCCCACTTGTTAGGAGTGCTCACAGACCACTTGCTAACACCAACCTATTTCTTCATAGCATCCATGACTAATGGATTCCTACCACTGCTGGGGTACACTGTAAAACGGTTCACAGAGCTTTAGACCTGAGGGTCTGCTGTCTGCCCTGCTTACATTAGTCCATCATACTTCATCAATTTTGGCTAAAATATTTTTATTCCAAATTGGTGGCTAGTGTTAAACACTGAAGAGATGTAGAATCAGCTCTTCAGTGGCTTGTTCACATGGTGAATTATTCTCTTCACCTGTTAAGTCAACCTTTCTGCCTTGAATTTGGCAAGCTTTTTCAAGTTAAAAATGTGTTGTGTTTTTTTCAGATTACAGAGCACTCCCAGTACCTTTTCTTAATAAAAGGATATATATATGTCAACACTCATCAAACCAGCCTTATTTTGCATCTGGATTGTGCAGTGACCAGATTTGTGATTTTCTCCATTTGTGCATCACCTCTTCTTATCTAATGCATTTGGAAAGCTTTTCTGATTTCAAACAAATTTGAAAGGCTGTAGAAACCTTAAAGAAAAGAGTTCATTCTGGCTTGATGAAAAATAGGCCTGGGTAGAGTAGAGGGACTCAAAGAAGGGAGAGCTCAGTTGTCACATACTCTGGAAACACAGGGCCAACCAGTCAGTGTGCATGTTTTCACAGGCCACCTGCAGCATGGGTTGTCTTGTGTCTAGTTAGGGGAGTCATAAGAGACATTGAACTAAGCCGAGTTTTCCTCCAGTTTTGTTTATGTCAAATCCCTTTGCACTAAAAACAGATATGAATTCATGCAGCTTGTGGTCTCACTGCACTGTCTGCTAAAGTTATGGAGAAGATTATTCTGGGAGGTATTGAAAAACACCTGAAAGACCTGCAGTCACTGGTCACAGCCAGCATGGCTTCATGAGAGGAAAGTCCTGCTTATCCAACCTGATTTCCTTTTATGACAAAATAACCCACCTAGTTGATCAAAAGAAGCCAGTTGATGTAATCTTTTTGAATTTCAGGAAAGCTTTCAATCCTGTCTCTCACAGAATCCTTCTGGACAAGATGTCCAGCACACACAGCTGGATAAACACATCATGTGCTGGGTGAGCAATTGGCTCATGGGTCAAGCACAGAGGGTAACAGTGAATGGGGTGACATCAGATGATCTGTCACTAGTGGGGTTCCACAGGGCTCCATCTTGGGCCCTTTGGTCTGCAGCATCTTCATAAATGACTTGGATGCAGGACTGGAAGGGACAGTCAGCAAGTCTGCACAGAATACAAAACTG
>JAWWMO010000138.1:46432090-46470002 GCA_035047845.1 Dendrocincla fuliginosa
AAAAACACTCTGTTGTTTCAGCCTTGCTTAATTCAAGAGAGAAATCAGGTGTGAGGCAAATTAGGAAACTGCAGCTCTAGCTGCAGCAGTCAGCAGTGGCAGGGAGCACAGTGCCCTGTGGCACTCTGCCTGGGATTTGCCCGTGCGGCTGGGATAGCCATAAGCTAAGTTAAACACCTGCTTAGAGAACGTGCAGGTAATTGAATCTTAGCCTAAGCCTGTGTGTGTAATAAGATATGGCCCTCTCCTCTGTGTGGCCTTCCAGGAACCCACAGGCAGGTCCCTGACAAGTTCCCAGCTCTCCTAGCACAATGGCACAGGCCCTGCCTGGCTCCTGGCCACCCTGGCAGAGATGCTCTCACTAGCCAGGCGTGATGAGGGCTGAGTCAGTGACAACTGCAGCAGTGGTGGTGCCCAGGCCATGGTGCAGCAGCAGCAGCATCACTGTTCACACAGTCCCAAAGTCAAAGTGGTCCATTCCTAACAACCCTCTGCTGTGAAAGACTACTGATTTATTTATGGGTTTATATCAGCCAAGCCACAAATTGTTAGCTAAAATAAAAGAAGGGTCAGCCTTTCATGTTGATGGCAGCCACCTTTGTCATCCTGTCAGAGCTGGAGCTTGATTTTGACTCCTGCTTTTCTGCTCTGTGGGCTAGCAGACAGTCACATTTTTAGATGCATGAATATACCAAAACTTGAGGACAGTAACCACAAACTTCTGAATACCCAGCTTGGCATTTACTTGTACCATCAGGCTCCTTCTCCTTTCAGGAATCATCCCCTAACTTTCCCATGCAGTTACTTACAAAGGAAATGGATGCTCTCTTTATAGGACCCTTCCTTTGAGGGGTCTGATAATTTTTCTGACTTCTAGAGGGTCTTTTTGGAAGTCCTATTCTATCTTTCTTTGAAACCCGACCCAGTTGAGTTGCAGTAGCTTAGAGAGTCCCAGCAGAGTGCTGTAGAGCTGCACTCTGCTGAGACTCTGAGGTCTCTGCTGCATGATTGGCTAGTGTGTAGGCATGGCAATCTGGAGTGGAGCAGACAGATGATTAGCCTTCAAAAAAGAAAAGTAGAAAATATGAAAAATCATTATTTGGGGTGTCTGGCAAGATTACTGTGAGGGTCTTTGAAAGGGATGAAGGGTAATTGTAGAGGTGATTATTCCATGAGCTAAATGAAGAAGGCAGGAAGCTCCCATCAATAGCTTTGTGGTATGAAAGTCAGACTGAGTTTCCACCTCATCCTATCTTTTCTAGCAAAGAAGAAAAATGTGCGCTCTTCCAAGTGAATAAAAAAATAAGGAAAGTCTATATAAGGAAGTGTTGAAGAAGTGCTGCCTCTCTTTGACATGGTGCGACTGTTTTTCTTTGCATGGGCTTATGCACTGTCAGCAGGAACAGTACACCCTGCTGGACAGGATAAAATCCTGGACAAAGTCATGCCTGGAGTCAGGAAAAAGAAACCAGTTTAGGAATAAACAGTAATGGTCAGTCTCGATCACATAGTCATTCTGCTGCTTGCTGTGGGGTGTTTCTGGTGCTCACTGAAAGTGTTTCATATTCGAAAGGCACTCTGCATGGGCTGCTAATTCTAGCCACCAGCTGAGACCTCCTTCTTCCCATGTAAGTGTGGTAATTCCAAAGATATGGAAGTTTTGCTTTTCACAATTATGTACCGAAAGAAGGACCAGTCTTGTTTAAGGTTGGTGGGAACAGTTACATTCCTGAAGAAGTCAGAAAATTAACTGCACCCTCATGGTACAAACAGCAAAGCATCCTTACTTGGGCTCAGTGCAGTGCAGTGGGTGGCACCCAGGGAAAAAGCCCTGAGGAAGGGCTAGGCCAGGAGTTCGCACTGGGGAAGGGGATGTTTAAGTAACACCTGCAGGAGGCACCAGTGTATCCAACCCCACCTCACCATTACTGTATTTACCACTGCTCTCTGGTGCATGTGGTGGTGTCTTCTGTGGTGCTTGGAGCGTGGGCTATCCCCTCCACTCATCCTAAATAAAGTGGCATTACTGCATTTTTCTCATTGTCTATACAGAAATTGTATTGTCATTTTTTTTCCTTCCTGCAGTGTAAGGAGAGAGGTGGGAAGATTTTTTTTTTTTTTAAGAAATAAAACATATGAAAAAGAAAGAGCAGCATAAAAAAGGTATATATCTTTTCTTCTTGAACTCTAGTTTTTCTGAAAGCAGCTCAAGGTTCCCTTTCCCTTCAGAGCCGCTTCAGGTTCTTCCTCCTGCATTCCAAAGCACCTCTGGTGCAGCACTTGGTTCCACAAGGATTTGCAATGGTATTTGCTTTCTGCTAGTCCACCAAATTCAAACACTTGTAGAATTAAGAAAGCCAAAAGAATGAGGCCAGGGCATGACTGATGGGTATGCCTGAGAACAAGACCTCTGGCTGGTGCCTTGCTTACTGTATCTGATAGTACTCAGACAGCTTTGCCTTGATGTTGCACTCCTGGGATTAACAGATGCTATGTAAATCTCTGTACCAGTCTAAACCACCACACCGTAGAGTGTATGCCAGTGTTTACAACTCAAGTGCTGCTTACCTTGCTTCTGCACTATTTTTAAATTAGTACATTGATTTTTGCATTTTAGTGCTGGGTTTGGTTTTAAAAAACACCCAAATGTGGAAATCATCGAACAGATAAACTGGAATCTGTTTGCAGTTGAGGGAAGGAGTTAGTTGAAAGAACTGTCTTTGCCTTTGATTACGAAGTCCTTTCAGATAAAGCAATACCATCCTCAAAGCATCGTAACTAAATAAGATACTTTAAATGAAGGACTTCATAAAAAGTCTGGAGAGAGGCTCTTTAGTTTTCCTTTCAAATAATCTTAGAGAGTTCACCACAAAAATCTCCTGTTCTGATGTAAATCGCCTGGAGAACAAAGCACATATGTGCAAGCTCAGGCTCTGTCACTACTGTCACGTACACGTGTGCAAAGCTGCAGTTGCATAGGGAGTCCACAGTCAAAAACAGACTGTTGAGACAGTAGGTCATGACAGCACAGGTTTTAGTCATGGAACTTTTCAGTTTTGATTCTTACATGGCATCACCCATGGTTTTGGAAACTAGTTTAATAGCTGACTTGTTTAAGGAACTTCAGCAAAGAACTCACAAGAGCAACATTAATTCCGATAATTTACTGCTTTTTTCTGCAGAACAAATGGGCTCAAAGGATTTTTATTTTAGCTTAAGCTCTATTTAAAATCTGATCAAATAGTTTGGGAATGTGGAGTTCCACATATGAAATGTTGCTTATGCCCAATTAGAAATACATAATGCTGTCTCTGTTCTTATTTTGGGTGAACTCTCTATTAAGCCAAGAACAGGCTTGTAGGTCTCTGAATATCTTGATGCCAGCACATATTAGTTTTTAGTGTTCTCAAATTCACCATGATCATGGAACAGAGACTAACTCTCACTTATGAAATACTTTCACCAGCCTGGTTAAGTGAAGAAGGGCTTTACTGGACATGCAGCTTCAAGGTCCTTACATTAACTTGGCTTCTTTTCCTTCTTCAAGCCAGGGTAAAGGTAAGTTCTCCTGCTAAGAGGATTTTTCTAGCTGTGCTTACACCAGGGCTAGTCACTGCACAGGAGCTCTCCATAGCAGTCCATATAGCTATATTCAGAAATGGGCAGTATCAAAAATCAGTAGAAGAGATAAAAGACATTAGGTAGCATGACTGAAGGCATCTTCAGGGACCTCTCCAGGTTTGGAAATCCTGAGGCACAATTTGAATGTAAGTTACTATGTTGAAAATATATAGAAGAATAATGCTCTGTGGCTCTGGTCAGCTTATGTTTTGATCAAGGTGTATTTTGGACCTTTTGCAGAGGTTGGAAATGTATTTCCTTGTGTTGGTTTTAAGCCTGCTGTTTGATAACTTGATTGATTGTTGCCTATTTCTTCTGTGTTAAGGAAAAGGGAATAATCACCCCTGTTTATTTTCCCTGTGTCTTTCATGATTTAGTAGATCTTCACTGCATCTCCTGTGCTGCCTTGATCTCTTGCAGTTCTACTGTTGCCTTCAGGGAATATGTATCTCTGAATATATCCACAGACGAATGCAGTGAGAGAACATTTTCTTCTTTAAATCATTTCTGATGTTTCCTATAGTGTCTTCAGAGCACCATGGTGACATTTTCCTAGTGATCCCGACATCTCTGTTCCACATGGTAATGACTATTTTAGAGCCTACTACAGGTACAGTTAGGGTAATTTCTCCAAGGTACACTGTTTTTAATGTACCAATCCAGCTGTAACATGACAAAGTTACATAATCAAAACCCTTATGCCTATATTAGTTCTGCAAAAAAATCATGTCTGATTCCACAATAAAGCATGGGTTTTTCTTATTTTTAATTGTCAATGTGTCATAACCCTGATTATCAATTTTGACTCAGTTATTAGAGGCTGCAACTTCCCTTCTTGGGCAAACATACAATATGCTGATCACAAATGCCTGAAGATGTCACACCTTCTTTCATTTTGCTGTAGTGTTACTAGAAGTATGTGAACATTTACAGGACTTCCATGCTTATTCCCTTTTTTTTTCCTGATCTTTTTTCCCTGTTATTTTTTTGGTGAATTTTCTGTCAATATTTTAATAAATGCATTTGAGAAGTTCATGACCTTCAATAAGTAGCTATTCATTTGCAGGTTCTTGTAACTTTGTGAGCAAAAATAGGATTTAAAACCTGTGTTAATTATGCAAACTATGCAATCAAGCGACATTGGCCCCTAATTTAGGACTGGCTCAAGCACAATACATTGCTAATTGTATAATTTATGGTGCTAATTGAATTGCCTAGTGCAGCTGTCAACTACAAAGGAAGCATAGAGTTTAAATTCTCTCCCAACAAAGAAGTGTGCACCTGAGAGAAATGCTGTCTTCAGAATAGGAATATCTGAACATTTTTAAAAGTCAAACTCTTTGGACATGGCTGTGTTGCTGAACCATGATTCCCTTCAAAGATAAATGCATGTTTTTGGTGGCGAGGGAAAAAAAGCAGCTAGTAGTTGTCAGCAAAATTAAATTCCTTTCTCTTCAGCCTTCCTCCACCTTGCTCATTCTGTTGTAATTTCTCTCAATGGTTTGAGACCTAAACACAGAACAGTTAGGATGGCTAGAGATAGGGACTGCTTATATGTAGTTCTGCACAGGCAAAAGGGGTCACTAATCTGAGGAGCAGACTGAAATAGCTCTATCACTGACGCCGTGTGTTGCACACTTCACTGCTGGCAGCGGAGCTCTGTGTACCATTTACCCTGCATGCACAAGAACTCACCAGGCTTTATTTCAAAAGTTATTGAAATGACCTTGCAAGTAGCCAATTAATTCTATTTAAATACTTGCTAATGGCCAGAGAACAAGTACAGTGTAAACTAAAGCCAAATCTTCAAATGGTGTTTTGCCAATTATTAGACTCAAGGCCTGCAAGCAATGACCTGCTATTCCAGTTTGCCTGAAAACCCTGACATTTTCCTCTGACAACAGTGGTATTGAATGCAGAGCTGTTGTGAGAGAGCTGCAGTTGCATTCATTGACAGTATGCCTGAGGGTAAGAGACTTGCATGTATACAAGGTGTGGAAAATACTTAATTTACTTGTTAAATCAGTTTCTCGTGCTGTTTCCCATTAGCAAAAGCCTTTGCCAGCTGTGACTGTAGATCCTCCTAAAGCTTCATGGAAACAGTTTCTTTTTGCCCCTCTATTTGAGATTGGATGGTAGTGCTTTGTGTGTTTCAGAAATTTTAGGTAGAGATTTCTGAAAGTGAGAAGGAAGGAGCTGCTCTCTCCTGGCCTGCTAGAGTGAGCAGAGCTGAGCTATGCAGGTGACAGCAATATTCTTTTCTTTTAGATGTTCAAGCCACTCAGTGGTGTTTTGCCTGTGAATGTTTAAGACCTGGAAACCTGGAAAAAATAGGTAAAGCCTTTTACATCTGCTTTTGAAGGGGTGTGTGTGTGTGCGTGTGCTTGTCCTTTCTGGACCAATACAGTTCAGTATGCAGCACATGTCTTTCTAAAAGATGTAGGACCTACTTTCCTGGCTGCCTGCTTTGCTTTGTGACTATGACCAGTAAAGACAAACTTTGTCTAAACTGTGAAACTATCCAAAAATGGAGACACAATGCTCTTTAAAGGCAATCCTGAGAGCTGACACAGTTAGTATTAGTCCATGTATGTGTGTGTGCAGACACACAAACGTATACAGCGACAAATATAAGTTGCAAACAGAGAAAAAAGGACTAGATGCAGTTGTGGGTGAGAAACAATTAGTGAAAGAATCCAGCAGTTGTCTTGGAGATCCTGTGTACTACCCATTTTCTCTGTACTTTCTGTATTTCTCATATACTTTCCATGGAACAAGTTTCTTATTTGTAGCTAAAGACTTTGCTTCCTTTTCTGTTCTTTGTCTTACCATGTGTTTGCACTTTGCTTGAACATTGTGGTTGCTTAGGGTCTATGCAGACATACAACAGGTTTAATTATATGTATCATCTAATTGCCTAGACTGTAAAGAGCTCTCATGAAAATACGATGTTATCCTCGCAGAAAAATTAAAGAGTCAAACATTCCAAAATCACACATAATTTCTAGTCCTTTTTTGCTTTACATTTATGACACTACTTGATCTGTAAAGTTACAAAAATGTAACCCAAAGGATGGCCAAGAACACTGTTTTTATCCTTTGTACTTACAAGCAAAAACTCTTTGAGCAAAGCCAAACCCTCTGAAATGGATTACATGGCAAATTTGCTCAGACATTGCTGCCAGGCTTTGAACCAATGCAGTAGGATCCTCATTTCTAAGATCTTTTCATTCTGGGGACCTTGTTTTAGTAGAGGTAGGCAAGGTTGGATGCAGGATGTTCCTTTTTATTCTCTAGAACCTGATGATCTGGAAGGAAAACTGCTTTCAAAAGCAAAAAATTACACAGATGAAAACTTTTGGTCTCTGAGTGACTTAGGTGGTCCGAAGTCATTGTTTCAAATCTGCTCAGGAATAAAATTCGCTTGCCTTCATATGGCTTGACTCATAGTAAAGGTGAGAGTTGTCTTTTAAGCTTAAATTTAGCCATGGATCCAAGCTACTCTGAACAGTTTTTGCAAGATTGGAATTACCATTATTCTGTAGATTCATCCATGGTTTGTGCTTCAGGAGAGTAACGTATAATCACCTTGTCCTCATCTGCTGATTATCAGTTAAGTAATCACAAGGTCTATGGAAAGGGTTGTTATGATTTTCTTTTCCTTAGAGATCTATCTGCTAGGAGAAAAAAAATAAATACAGGTGTAGTGTCATCCAAAAAGCAATCCCTGTGCTTGATCATTTACTAACAACTGTTATGTAGGTCATGTAGGAATTAAGGCTTCTCCCCTCCAAAGAGCTGTTGGGATCAAAAGCCTTAGATGCACCTGCACAGATGCACACAGCACCAGCAATAAGCAGGAGGAGCTGTAAACCACTGTGCAGCAGGAAAATGATGACTCAGTTATCATCATAGAGACCTGGTGGGGATAATTCTCCCAACTCAAGTGCTGCAATGGATGGATATAAACACTTCAGAAGGGACAGGCAAGGAAGAAGATATGGTAGGGTAGCCCTGTATGTTAGGGAGTGTTTTGATTGTCTAGAGCTTAATGATGGTGATGATAGAGTGGAGTGTTTGTGGGTAAGAATTTGGAGGAAGGCCAACAAGGCAGATATCCTCGTGGGAGTCTGTTATATACATCCAGGGTGAAGAGGTAGATGAAATATTTATAAGCAGCTGGGAGAAGTCTCACAATCACTGGCCCTTTGGGGGGACTTCAACTTACCAGTTATCTGCTGGAAATGCAGCAAAGCAGAGAAGAAACAGTCTAGGAGGTTCCTGGAGTGTGTGACAGACAACTGCCTGGCACAGCTGCTGAGGGAGCCAGTGTGGGGAGGTGACCACAGGAACTGGTGTTTGTGAACAGGGGACTGGTGGGTGACGTGGTTGTTGGAAGCCTCTCAGGCACAGCGGTCACTAAATGATAGAGTTTTTCGTTCCCAGAGACGTAAGGAGGGACTCAGAACTGTCACCTTGGACTTCTAGAGGGCAGACTGTATCTGTTTAGAGCCGAGATGAGAGTGTCCTCTCAGTCAGTTCACAGATGATACGAAGTTGGGCAGAAGTGCTGATCTGCTAGAGGGTAGGAAAGCTGTGCAGAGGGATCTACACAGGCTGGATGGATGAGCTGAGGCCAAATGTATGAGGTGCAACAAGGTGAAGTGCTGGGTTCTGCACTTAGGTCACAACAACCCCATGCAGATCTACAGGCTGGGGGAAGAGGGCCTGGAAAGCTGCCCAGTGGAAAAGGACCTGTGGGTGCTGGTTGAACATGAGCCAGCTAACTGTGCCTGGCTGGCCAAGAAGGCCAATGACAGCCTGGCTTGTATCAGACATAGTGTGGCCAGCAGGACCAGGGCAGTAATCTTTCACATGTACTCAGTGCTGGTGGGGCTGCATTTCAAGTACTGTGTTCAGTCTTGGATGTCTCACTACAAGAAAGACATTGAGGTGCTGGAGAGTGTCCAGAGACTGGCAACAAAGCTGTTGAAGGCTCTGGAGCACAGGTCTTATGAGGAGTGGCTGAGGAAACTGGAGTTGTTGGATATTAGGAAAAATTTCTTCACTGAAAAAGCTGTCAAGCACTTGAACAGGCAGTCCAGGGAGTGGTGGAGTCACAGCCCTGGTGGTATTTAAGAGACATGTAGATGCAGCACTCAGGTTTAGCGGTGGGCTTGGCAATGAAGGGTTAAGAGTTGGACTCAATGATCTTAGAGGTCTTTTCCCACATAAATTATTCCATTTTCTAAGATTTCTAGTGATGGTGGTATAGATCGAATTGCAGAGGTTGGAAAAAGATTCATAAAGAAATGTTTGGTTAAAATCCAAAAGGTTAGATTTCTATTCAAGGAAATTCTCTCTTCTAGGAAAATTTAAGTCTAACTAAAACTATTAAATGCTTTCTTTGGTCTTTCAGTTGGTTATCATAGTCTCAGAGAAAGTTTTATAGCTGTCAGTGTTTCTGAAAATGTTGCAAAGTAAAAAGAAAGTATTTGAAATATTAAGGCACCTTTTTCAATGAAAATAAATATCAGTTTTAAATAAAAATGTGATTGATTTTAAGTATAATTTAATTAAACTTCACTAATGTAAGTAATTAAAATTTTGATCCTGCAAATTAACATTTTGAACTGATTGCTTGATGCCTGAAAGACAAACATCCCATTGCAAGGAGATAATAACTCAATCATTCAGGTATGTTGAAATAGTTCTGCAAGTACATGCACTTCTAGCCATAGTGTATTGTGCTGACACAGAGTTCATCAATGCCTTACTTTTGTAAATTATCCCATTGTTCAACTTCTTTCTTGGGCATCTCTGTAAGTATGTTCTGCCACATGAGAGTAGTTTGCTGATGCTGCTCCATTCCCTCTGTACAGGAGAAAATTGGGTGACTATGGATGAGAGGGAACAGAAGATAAAGGAGATGCAGGCTATGTGTGCAGTGAAATAAATAAGTGTAAAGGATGCTTCAGAAGAGGGTAGAGTGTATGCTAAGGAAGAGAAGAAATGGATGTGTCCCAGGAGGAGAAGGAGGCATGGAGGGATGACCATGTCCAAGTCCATATGTCCAAGGTAGCCATGTCTCATAGCACAGTGTCTGGTTTGCCCCTCCACAGCTGTGGGGTCATTTTAGGAATGGTCCTGGTGGGCTCCAGAGGAAGTTAGACAGCTGTGCTCTGCTCTTGAGATGAACATCATGACATGATGGAAGGATCACAAGGATGAGGGCAGTAACCAGCAAACATGGCAGATTCCTCAGGACTCCGGTTGTTGACAGGTCTGGCTAAGGCATGAGAGAATATATTGTTATTCCAGGAAGCTTTAATGATTTTAGCAGTTGGCTTGCAAGAAACCTGGAAATCTGTTATTGTTGTGCATGATATTTGCATGTTTCTTGGGATGCCATGAATACATTAGATTCACTTTGCTATGATACTTTAGATTGCATTTTATCTTTCTTTTTTACACTAGTGTGATCTCTTGCTTAATTGCAAATATTCCTCTTTCCCTTAACAATTAGGAGATTTATAGTGTAACTTCTGTGTAATTTTATACAAGTGCCTAAGAGCCAGACTGCTAAGTCTACTCCATTTCCTCTAAGAAAGGTTTCTTGCTTTGGTGAAATGAACTGCTTTTGTTTCCAGTGTGGTTGAGAAAGGTGAGGAAAGAAGACTGTCAATGTGTCTATGTCCCATATACACATTATTCTATGTAAAATGTGTTTTTCTGTATACATGATAATAGAACATAGGTATAATGGTGCATATTTGGAGTATGGATATAATTTCTGTACTAATTCATACGATTAGGTGACAGGTAGCATGTGTTTATAGTAGATACATTCAAAGAATTGACTCAGCCTGTACTTGGTGTTGTGGTCAGAGTTCTTGCACATGTTCAAGACTAGCTCTGAAATTCGGGGATATTCAAGGCAATTCATGATGGTAGATTTCTCTCAATGAAATAATTTTTAGGGCCCAAATACACCTCAGCAGGATGCTCCTGAACATCAGGAAATTTTTTTCTTTTTTTTTTTTATTTCAGTGAAAGGGTGACCAAGTGCTGGCACAGGTTGCCCAGAAATAGGAAGTCTCTATCCTTGGAGATATTCAAAAGTCATTTGGACATGGTCCTGGACACCTAGCTCTAGGTGGCCCTGCTTCAGCAGTGGAGCTCCAGAGGCCCCTTCCAGCCTCAGCTATTCTGTGAATCTGCTTCATATTGGAACTGGTTTGTGCCTGTTCAAGTTTAGCAAGATTTAAAGAACTTCTGCTGTTTTTTAAGGACATCTATCATTCCCTTAAGAAGTAGCCAAAGGAATGTTGATGAACTCTTGAGATACCTCAGTCTGGTGTATCTTCTGTGCAGTTGCCACCTAGATTTGATTTGCTCAGCACTAATGGCAGGCCTTCCAACATGAGGATTATTCGTGCGGAAGTTACTGCTGCTTTCTGTCTAGCAGAGATGTGCCAGACAATTCCTAGGGCTTGGTGCAAGCTTCTTTCTCCTAACTTCTTAATCGACTTAGCAAAGCATTCCTTGTATTTGATCTAGGTCAGCCATCCACTTGAATGACTCAGAGTTGAGTATTCTGAACTTGAAAGGAATGCAAAGCACCCAGACACCATTGGCACTGGACAGTGAGGAGGGAAGAGCTCCAGTATGTCAGGAAACCAGCACATCTGGTGCTTTTCATCTTGACCTGCAAACAATTTGCATGGTCCAGCTGTCTGTGACTGTTCCCATGAACCTGTAATCCTCATACTCTTATCCCAACTGTTTCAGTGCAATTTTGCCCCTTTAAGTTCTATATATAAATTTTACTTACAAAGCAACTAGTAATGTACTAGTGCAGAGTAATTTTCTAGATTTGCTAAGAGTACTACCTTCCTTCTCATCCCAGCACCAGGAGGAAACAAGGGATCTCTGTGGTAGGAAACAGGACTCTGAGAAAACCTAATGCACTGGAAGCCACATCTCTTGTTGGAGCTCTGGCAGTGGTCTGTGTCACTCAGGTCCAGGTCCTCTGTTCCTGGGGCTGTCACTCCTGCTTCCTCCTCACCCCTCTTCTCTGCTGTATTTCCTCTGGCTTGAAAATGCCTCAGGACTGGGGGTCCTGCCACTCAGTATGTGTGAGTTGGGGCAGATCCCTCTTTTCATGCATGTATATTTCATCTTGACCTGTAAGCCAGGCTAAGCAGTGCAGTCCCATTGCAGACTGAGCCCAGGGTAGAAGAAAAAGTAAACAATACAGGTTGGCAGTATTTGTCATAAAGATGTCTTGTGCAGTCTGTGATTTGCAGTCCATGGCTAATTCATAAGAGACAGGAAGATAAAAGGAGACATGATGGCTACAAAGCACCCTAGCTTCTGGTCTTAGCAATGGGAACATAATTTTCTGACTGGTAATACCAAAGGCAAAGAGTGCAACTAATAATAAAAAGAGATACAAGGATAGTGGCTTATCTTGGTATGTTGTCTTTTGATTACAAAATCGCTGAGAAACACTGCTTTCAAGCATAATGCCTGCTAGCAGGAATTGATCCTCTGGGAAATAATCAATGTGAAGCATAAACAAGTTTTGAAAACATACTGGCTAAGAGCTGACTGTGGCCAGCTGATATATGTAAGCAAGAATAGCTGTTTCATGTTTTTAATACTATTTAATTAAAACAGACTCTCTACCTCTCTCAACTTTGTGGCCACAGCAAATCCCAAGACAGGTGGCTGGCTGTTACGGGGAAGCCATTCTTGGCTACTATTAGAGATGCTGTTTTCAGCAGTGCTTACAGGAATCCAGTTGCCTCCCTGTTGTATCCAGTCAGCTTATGCGTTGAATGAGAGCACAAATCTTCTGGTGGTTGCAGTTATGGGGCTGGGGATCACAGCAAAACCTGGGGCTAGAAAGGACTTTTTTCCCCTGGGTCAAAACTGGGGCTGGTCTGCAGCCCAAAAAAAATACAAGGGTAACTCTAAGTCAGACAGTACTGAGAAGGATTCTGGTTTCCAGGTTTTTTTCTGACCAAACCCCAAAATATTTGTATTTGTTGAGAAACAAAGGAAGAGGTTTGTGAGTGTTCCCTTTACTGAATACTGAAGCAGTTAAGGAACTTGTCCACTTCTCCTGTCAGTACCTTGCCCAAGGAGGAGACAGTCAAAAAGACCTCAGCCTCTCCTCTTGAAGTTGTTCCACTTTGGATAAACAATTTCCATTTACGAAAAGAGGGACTGGTGCTCAGGAAACCTAATCTCCCAAAAGAAGACCCGCCAGGCTACTGATTCATGCACACACGTGTGCGCTCCCTCAATGAATAGTTAATGTTTTATTAAGAGTGGAATGGATCCAAGGGAATGATTCAAATCTCTTCCCTGGATCCAATACTTGGCTTTCAGCTAATATACTTTTTGTTCCATTGGAAATGTCATTGCTTTTATACAACTCCTTCTTCTCCTCATCTAAATGACCCTCTTTGTTTCAGTCGATTTTTGTTTTGTTACTTGCTCAGACCCTGCCCTCTCCTTTGCTCCTTGACCTTGAGGGCAGAAATCTGTGCCTCTTTATATCTGAGATTAGCTGAGTCTGTAGAAGGGCCAAAGGTAGGTTTTCTTTTGAACCAAGCTGGAGAAGGCTAAAATGTTCCCATCTCCACACCGTCTCCTGGAGCATATGGAACATGTTGGCCTTGATGAGCCTGCGGATGCTTGGTGCTTCTCAGCAGTCTGTTTCAGAAAGTAACAGAAGTACAAAGATATGTTCATCCCAGACCCATTACCATCACTGCCCACCTTCTGCCTCTCTCAGGGTGGTTTAAAAGCCAGGGATGGCAGTTCCCCAGGGGGAAACAAAACCAACAAGTGGTAACTAGCATGTGCAGAAAGTGGGGTCATGCCACATTGCTTCACAAATGGGGAAACCTAAGGGTAATCCCAGTCTGAGGACCTACATCACCTTTACTCTGTGGAATATAATCCCAGTTTAAACCTGAAAGTAGCTTGGACCTCACATGTAAACCATTAGGGATTTCCATCTGCTTTTCAGAACTATGAAGTATAACTTGGGCCGTGATGTTTCAGCCTGGGTTTTTGTGCTGAGGTTGTAGATACATTTCTCCGCCCACATGGTGACATTAATATGCATGTTATTACACAACTTATCCTGATCTCTGGGAGTGGAGGTGGAGGGAGAAAGTGGAATCAGGGCTGAAATAGATGGAGGAGATGAGGTTACTGTCTCTGCACTGGCTGTTGGCATGACTGGTTGAATCAGTCTCAACCCACAGGAGAATTAATGGCCACCCCATGGCTGATAGTAAGATCAGTGGCATTTACAGGACTGGTCACTAATTGAATTTCAGATGCAGTCACAAACATTATTTGTTAACCTTCTGCTTTCCTTTGATCCTTCTGTCTTTTGGCAAACGTGTCCCTTCTAGTGGGCCTCTCCATCCCTGAAGATGTCTCTTGTCTGCTTTACCTCCAAGGGATGATAGGACACCTGTGTAAAACAATTGTAAAACACCCACGGTAACTGTCTCCTTGTCTAACTAAGCCCCATCTGTGGCAAACCACAGTGATTGCATTGATATCCCAGAACCATTGAACTGTTCCATATGGGAAGCTTTTCCATGCACATAACCTTGTCCACAACAAAGCCTAGCAAAGGAGTTGTGATGTTAGGAAAAAACAACACAAATCAAAACAACAGTTAACATATTGGGAGAGCATGTCAGCAGTCTGCCAGTTATAAATTATAAATTCCAGTTGCCCACCATGCAGCTGTGGGAGATGAATGTGAGTGATATTAGCACCTATGCTCAGATCTCAGACCAGTTGCATCAACTGCTTTGACTCAACTTGGTCAATGCAGGTTTCATGATATCTGTTTTTTGTCATGTGGAGCAAGTTGATTTTGTGAGTCAAAATGTGCATGGCTTTGTAAATTGACATCACCTCTAGACTTCTGGGGTTTTTTAAGAGGACAATCATTGTGTTCTTAATATGTTTTCTCAGTTTTGTTGTTGTGTCCTCTATGAGTATGAGCTCTACTTGGCTCTCTGAATAAACTTCCTCCTACAGGAAAATCTGTAGCACTCCCTACCATAATTTCCACTATTGCATGTGGCTTTCTTTATCCCAAGTAGCATTTGAGCTAACTTGGGCAAAGCAAAATAAATTCAGGTTATTCCATCCAAGACAGTTTAAGCTAAGTTTTGCCATGATAGGGAGAGAAAATGAATGATGTAATTACACTGAGATTTAGTGCTAGGTTAAAGGGCAGCATCTCACAGGAAATGCAATAAGAAGGAAAAGTCATCCCACTTTTGAAAACCGTAGCCAATGTTCCCTCCAAAACTCACCAGCTGCCATTTGCCCTCTTCTGTTTTGCCAATGCTTTTATTAGTTCCTTTGTAAAGGTGCCAAAAACACCAAAGAACCCGGAAGCTTTTTTTGCAAGCTTGGATTAAATTAAGTCTCTCCTAGGCAAGATGGTTTTTCAGAGACCGTGCTGTAAAAACAGTCAGGCAATGCCACCTCGAAGTCTACTTTGGGATGGAGAAATTACAGCCTAGTAGCCTCCAGCTCAGGAAAGAGATATCTGAGCTGCATCACCCCTTTAGAGAGACAGTGTTCACTCTGAGAAGCGTGGACAGAGTGACCAAACTGAAACAAGCTCTGATGATTTTCTCATGTAAACCCCTGCTGTACTGCCTTGCTGGCCTTCATTTGGTCTGTGCAAAACACAGCCCACCTGCAGGTTTTGCACATCTGGTCCCTACTGCTGCTTGGCTGGCTTGGGAGTGTGTTGGGAGCAGAGACACACGGGCTGTCTCCCACCACTAGCCTCACAGCATGCCTTTGTGTGTGATACAGATGGGAGTTTAAACATCGGGTTGAAATGCAGGTCCCTTTTGAGTGGCAGAGTTGGGCTGTTGAGACTGCAACTTCCAAGTAATTTAACTCACAAAGCATCTCTGCCTCCAACGCAACCCTGCTGTCTTTTTTGTGTCTTTACAGAAGTCTTGTTCTCTCTTTCCCTAATAATATCGTCTCCTTGTGGAGTCTACCAGATCCAAGCAAACGGAAATGATTATGCTACCAGCAGGGTATCAAATTTCCATTTTTCATTAAAGACTTAGAACATGTCCCCCTTTTTTTTAAAAAAATAAAAAGGCAAAAATCACCCCCCTATCAAATAACCCACAGTAAAAAAAAACTACCAAAGCAAAATAAAACAAACAAACAAAAACAACAACAAGAAAAGGAAAGACAAAAAAGCAAACAAAACAAAACAAAAGAATTCCCCAACCAATCAATCAAAAAAAAAAACCCCAATACCCAATGGGGAAAATATTCTGGGAAGCTCGTGTTTTTTGTGCATGGGCCAAAGTCAAGCCTTCTTTTTCAGTAACTGAAATGCAACTAGAAAGATACAACAGTTCCTCACTCAGCTCTCCTCTGAAGATCTGTGAGCCAGGGGCTCGGAAAAGAGGCTGCTCTGCAGCAGCTCGCAGGACTACAGTAGATGTGCAATTTGCTGCTGCTTTCAGGATGCTTCCTAAACTTTTATTAACTTACAGACTTTTAAAGTAGTGGATATTTTAGGATTTTTTCTTCAGAAAGTTGAAAGAAACATTCTTCATTTTCTATCCACTCTTAAGTGCTGGTCTCTGGTTTTCCAGATCTGTGCAGCGATTTGCATTCTCTTTCCCGTTGTAACTGTCCCAGTTTAACTTTCATTTTATCTTTGCTAATGGCTGCATTTTTATGAGCCTGTGGGACCTGTTCCACGAGTACTTTCCTTTTCCTTGTGCACATGTGGTAAATTGGTTTCAAAATACTGTCTTCAGCATGGCAAGGTACGCTGAAGAGGAGTCTTCTTGTCTTTCATGACAGCAACGATGAGGCAAGTCAAAATACTGGGTTTGAAGCACATCACATGCCTCTTAGAGAAAAGATTGTCACTTAATAGACTTTCTTCTCTGAAGAATGGCAACACAGACATTTCAGCAACTGCATATTCCCTGTCAGATGAAGGGAATTCTGGTCACCACTGCAGTTCTTATTCCATGTGGTTGTACTTCAGCAGTGAGTAAGGGTAGTTCAGAGGTCAGTCCATGCCCCACTGACTGATACAAAGGACACCAGCAGGCACCACTGCCTGAGAACCTGTGCTCCAGTTTAGCGATGCTGCAGAGCAGATGGGAGAGGCAGTGGCAAACCCTGTCCTTCCTTTCTCAATGAGGTTAATGAAAAACAAATTTCCACTCTTCAAAAGCTTTTCCATCTGGAGGTTTCAAGTTTTTATATTTTTTCTCTCCAGTACCTAGAACAATTTGAGGAGCCATGGATTTCCTAGCCAGCAATATGTCAGCAACACTTGCCCATGTACCTACTTTTCCATGAATGCAATCTGCTAAGCTGGGGATGGTTCCCCATCTCAACAGGCAGTGAGCAGCAGGGAGCAGAGCCTGTGGCCCTGGTTCAACGAAGACACAGCTGAAGCTCTACCAGCTGCAGGAGAGAAAGGATGACAGGGTTACCTCTGACCCTCTCCTGTGGGAAGGTATCTTCTCCTTTTCTGTTGAAGTAACATAGGCCAAAAGTCCTGTTTGAGCAGCTCCAGGACCAAGTCCAGAGTAAGACCTCTTTCTTCAACTGCGTCAATGCTCACTGCAATGTAGGCTGGAAAAGACCTCAGGAGAATTTTTTCTTATTTAAAACATGTTGTTATGCACATCAAACTAGAATGGGTCTTCACATAATCAGAGAGAGAAGGGCAAGAGAACGAAGCCAGAAACTTGGTTGTGGAAATTGCTATCCAGGTAAAGAATGTCTGGTAAGCTTTCATTCTGGCTGGCAGATGAGCCAAGAAGTAGCCTCTTACTGCCTTCAGTTAACTCTTTGTATTAGAAACCAGGGGGATTTTGGAGAACCTTGGAGGAACTATTTTAAATGGGATTTTGACAGTGTTAATGATAATATGCCAGAAATATTTAATCTCCACTCAACTTACCTCTTGTTGGTACAGAACTAGCATTCTGTGAAGTGACTGACAGTGGCCAAAGGAAGATGAAACAGACAAAAAAAATCCACTGCACCGTGTAAAGCAAATAGATTATCAAGAATGTATTTTTTAAATGAAAACAAAAACCCCTTTCCGTTAAAAAAGAGCAAGAATACTTTTTTGTGTGTTTTTAGTATGAGAGCCACAATAGTTTTTAAAATGATGTTTCAATTAGCTATGATTTATTTTCTGCTGTTACGCACTTTCCTTTTCCACAATTGTTGTGCTGTGTCCTACAGTTGCATTCTAATGATATTTTGGCATGGGTTTTGAGTCTGCAACAGCAGACACTGTGAGGCCATGCAGCATATTCTGGTTGATCTCTGAGATCCTTTCTGAATGAGTGATTTTGGCCATGGGAAGGTTATTTGTGAAATGAAGTTAAGGAGTGCAGTTCTCATTCATAAGACCCCTCTTGCCTTTTGAGGAAGACCTTTAGAGACAGTTTTCCCTTCAATTCCTGTCAATTTTTTTTCATAGAACAGCCAAACTAGGGTGCTGGCCACCATCCTCTCCTCTGAACTCTCATAAATGAGCAGGAACAGGCACTGCAATTCCAGCTGGCCAGTAAATGAAGTGTGAAAAAAGCCTTACCTTTCTATTTTAAAACAGAGAAAAGCTTGAAACTGCTGTGCATAGAGAGACTACAGGCACTGAAACAGTAAATTAGAATATATTCTGTGTAGCAGATGACAAGAGATTAATATTTCATTCTTTCGCAATATTTATTCTATTTTCCTGAAGTGCTCTGTTAAGGCACCTTAATTCCTCTAGGATACTCTCTTTCAGCAAAGATTTCCAAGAATTTTGCCAATTTCCAATACAGAGAAAGAGAATACTTAAACAAAAGACATCTTTAATACGAAGTCCTTCTTTATGCTTAAGAGTCTGATTGTACTCCAGTGAAAGAATAAAGTTAGGATGTAATGTTTCACAATTTTGAAATGATAAAGTTTTGAGCATGAGTAATGCTGCAGACTCTTGTCAGGTATCAGCACCAACTGAAAACACAGGTTCAAATTGCCTGTTACAAAGAGTGCTTGAAATGTTATAACATCCAGCCTTAATTTTCTCCACAGTTACAGTTAAGATGCTCAAAAATACATGAAGAAAACACTTTCTTCCCACTGTAGGCATATGAAAGATTGTCAGATTTCTGCTGTTGTCTTGTTAACAGCAATGATGTTAAAAAAAACCTCAAACAGGTAGCACCTGCTCCAGCTGTGGCTAAATGAACATAGGAAGATGTAAGCTTGTTTTTTGGTAGACCTCATAAGCTCCTGGAGTAGAAAAAGGGGCTCCTTCTGAATAGGTGGTGAAGAGTTTTTTCTGCCTCCATGGAGAAGAAAACCTTGTAAACACTTGACAAGCAGATCTCTCACTCAATTAAACAGAAGACACAGTTTTGGCCATGAGCCACATCAAATCCTATCATGATCACCATGAAAATTTTGGACTAGTCCTGTATGAAAGTGTATCAAGCAGGAGTTTATCTGTCAGAAAAACAAACAGAAATACCCTTTCAAAGTCCAGCAATTCCATCATCTTGCCCTTACATATCTGTTTGCTCTCAGTCCCCAAGAGAAACCTCTCTAATGATATTAGGAACTCAGCCTGGCTCTAAGGTGTGTGACTACTTAGTCATGGTGTATGGAAAGAACTTAGAGGAGAATGAGAGAGAGAGAGAGAGGTACCAGGCACATCTGCACAAAAACAAACTGCAGCCTGAAGTCTGCTGCTATCAGTAAAAATTCAAATCCAGTGGGCAGTTCAAATCCCACTGTCCTTTAGAGTTTTGTTGGCCGTAAATCCCACTGTCCTTTAGAGTTTTGTTGGCTGTAAAGTGAAGCTGCACATCTAACTTTCCATCTGTAGTGAGGATGCTGCTGTAGCATTCTTGGAGGATGCATATTGTGAGGGGTGACAGAAGCCTGCAGCTTGAAATTATCAAAGCCACAAATTGAGCCTACAAAATACACTATTTTGTTAAACATATAGCTAATTAAACAGCAACATATTTCCCTGACTACCCTGAAAATCTGTTGGCATCAGAAATCATGAATCTGCATTATTCATCACAGTGCAGGTTCCTCAGTTCTTTTAGTATGGGTCATCATCAAGTTTTCTGTAAATCTTTTTTTAAAAAAAAAATATTAGGCATACAGGTGTCCTATTTTTTCATTGTTTCTTTTGTATTGCTTACAGTTCTGATTTTACAGGAGATTATATTCTCCCTTCCCCTCCATCCATGTGTGTACTTGCTTGAGCTGCTGGTGTGTGAGAGCATAGCTTTTCTATCTGCAATGCTGAAGCTCAGGTTGATACTGATTTTGCTGTTTAACCAATCCATCAAATGTGTCATTTCCTCCTCTCAGGCCATGATATTAATGTGGTCTTTCATATGCTACAACTGGAAACATTTAAGAGTTTCAGTAGGACAAATCTTTATGAAGTTACGTGTTCCTTGCAGGTGACACTGCCGTAGCACAGGGAACTTGCTTTTTTCTTTTCCCCTCACATCTTTTAATCCCTGTATGAAGGCCAGGTAAGCCTGTTCCCTGCAATAATCTTGAACATTCAGAAAGATGCCTGATTAATGCATGTGCACATGCAGCACTCCACAGAGATGTGCCTGGTTAACATTAATGATGCTGTCAGTAATGTGCTTTCTGGAAGACAGGGTGCTCTGCCATGCAAAGGAGAAGAGCGCAGGCCATTGTGGCATTCAGCCCTAAGATAGACATGCAAATGGAGCCTGCCTTGCTTTCTGTCCTGATGATCCTGCTTTCTGTCCTGATGATTTTTATATGGAAACTGGGAAAAGTATCATTAGTGAGTGAGCTGTTATTGGAGAGTGGACATTTCTCTTACTAGTGCACTAGTTTTGGCAACTGAAAAGACACACACTCTTGCTCCTGTCATAGCTAGTACCCAGGAAGTGCAAGTACGTATATCACTACATGGACTACATGAGGATGCTGTAGGAGAGGACATATTCTCTGTGGGATAACTCTTGAAAACTCATGCAGGTGCCTGAATTTAGGCATACAGTGCTACCTGAGAGGTCCCAGCATATCTGAGATACCCACATAGATCTGGCAGTAATGACACAGGAACTACAGAAGGTCCACATCATGCTGCAGGCCAGGCATTTTCAGCAGCTGAGTGCCTGAAAGGGCGCTAGAAGCCCAACAGGTGAGTAGCACCCTTAAGCCAGGAAGCATAAATAAAAATATGGTTCAGTCCTTAGCAAGGTGTTTTCTGTAGATTGTGTTTGTCAACGGATACACGATCAGCATGAATCAGGCATTATTTCAAGATTTTTGGTTGCTTTTCTGCCTTCTGTTGTGGAAAGAAACATCTCTGTTATGAATTTAGGGGAGCCATGAGCTATGAGGCAATATTTGGGCTCAGTTAGCAGACCATACAGACTACCTTAATGCCCCAGTAACAATGCAAATGTTGCTGACCAAGGCTTCCTGCAACACAGTTTTGAAATTAACAACAGCAACAACAATAATGTATTTGTCTTGTTGAATTGCAGAGATTCTGTGTTCCCAGCTAGTTTAAAGGCTGTGTGGTTTGCTTTGCCCCTTCAGGAACAGCTGTTTGGTTTCTTCTGGGAAAGATGGATGGCCCTCATTCTCCCTTGGTCAGGTCAAGAGCTGAGCAAACACATGGAGTTGATAGTCTCAGGCAATTCCTCGCCTGTGGATTGACACCACTGCTCACACAGTCTCCTGTTTTCTGTTTCTCACTCCCTTCCCCCTCCCTGCCTCCATAAATATGACAAGCAGTGCTGCATTATACAAATTCTCCTTCCACGGTGGAAACATCTGCAGCTTGAATGCTTCTGCAGAAATGTCGGTTGGGGAAACTGCTCCTCATTTTATAAGAAACCTCTCTTTTGAGCCCTCAGAGGGGCCAGGGAGAGAGGGGACACCGAGTTTGACACTAGTTCTGTGTTGTTTTTCAGGGATTTTGCAGAAGAATGTTGTGTCTGATTTTGTGGATTGTCAAAATGAAGCCAGATGGCAGTGGATTAAGTGTAATGCTGCTTTGTTGTTCTTGGGTTCGCGACTGCGCTTCCCCTTGAGCCAGGGAGCCCTCCCTGCACAGCAGCCCCAGCCCTGTGTGCCCCCGGCCACCGAGGGCCCCTTCCCATGGGCTCCTGAAAATGCTGCCCTGGAGGGGGGTGGAGTGGAAGCTTTCTTTTGGTGAGCACTGCTAATTGGAAACTGCTTCCTTGACATTTTTCATGCCTAGATTACTCACCAACAGCCTGTTTGCTGCGCTTTCCATCCGACGACATACAGGTATTTTGCAATTGCAGTAATGGGTTTGCTTGCTGAAGTGAAGTTACTGGGTGAGCAGGTGAGCCAGTGAAGCCTGGTTTCTTGCAGATTTGAGTCTGGTAGCTGAATTTCCTGATGTTTAGAAAGGCGTGTGTTTAACTGAAGTGTTTCCCATGAGGCACTCAAATATTTCAAGCCTTTTGTTGATTCCTCAGTGTCTAACAAGGGATGTATTTATGTCTCAGTCTTCCTCTCCATATGAATGCTTAGTGGTGTCTCTTTCCTCTATCAATTTATCTTATTTTCTTTATGCTTATGGGCAAATAATATCTATGAAATCATTATCCTTCGTCAAAGTTAGGGTACTGGAAAAAGCCACTGGTCTCGAAGACATAGAGGGATAACAGGCAGGCAGACACAGACAGACAAAGGTGTGATTGCCTTAACTTTGTTTCCCTAGGAAATTGGGCTAAGGATAAATTATTAATTAGGGAGAAGATGAATTTAAAGGCGTGATGCTGAGCATTTTCCAGTTTTTTAATTAAAGGTAGCAAGGCAGAAAATTTCCTTTTGTAATAATTGTTCTTCTCTATATCCTCTCTCCTTATCATTACACCCTTTCCTTTCTAGGATAGCTTTTCACTGTCTAGGTTACAGAACACTTTCCTGTCATTCACCCAGAGCCTTGCAAGGGCCATTCAGGTTCTGCTCCCCCTGCTCAGCATCTACAGACCAGTGCAATTCCCTCCCAGCTTAGGAAAACACTGTCAAAGGATGCTCTACACTTTTCCTTTCAGATTGCAGCATCATTTCAGCCGTAATCTTAATACCTTCCCTTTAATTTATTCCTCCATGATCTTTCATTACAATTTCTGTCAAACCAGGACATTTTATTTTGTAACAAATCTAGATGTTCTCATGTAGACCAGTACAGTCTGTTCCGAGTTTGTCATAAGGTCCTTGGGCCTGGAAAGCATTCTGACAGGAACCTGCTGCTTGATAATAGAGGAGAAACCACAAGCCAGGTCAGCGCTGCTGCCTTGCTGTGCTCTGCCCTATTCTTTCCTAGGACAGCTCCTCAGACGTTCAGGAATTTGTTTGAAAGTCAGGGGTACTTCACAACTGTTCAGAGCTTTTTAGCCTTCATCAGCAAGTTACCATCCCCTTCCTATTTTGAAAGTCAGCCTTTTCAGAATAATTTCCATGTCATGCACAAAGTGCTGTACAGACCCATGCAATGTTAAGTTGTTCTGGAATGTCTTGTGTGGATCTGATCTCCTGATCTCAGCTGCATAGCTTGCAAAGTCTTTGATGTGCAAACACAAAGACTGGCTTGCACAGCACAGTCTACCCTGATGGATTTTAGCATCAGGAAACTGGGGGATAAGAGGGATGCAATCAGGGTAATATTTGCTATTATATTACATGTTGTTATAATGTAGAGTATAGATAGCCTTAATACACTCACTGTCCCCAAAACATAATAAGCAATGGCAATTTTATAGTGATCAGCTATTACCAGGATGCTCAGAAAGACTGGAGTTTCCTAATCTTCAGTTCAATGACTTCAGGGATAATTTTTTCCTGATTCTTGAGGAGATACCCTGGTGCTCTAAAGGATTTTTTTCAGAGAATTTGTATCCTAATACTCAGCTTGTAACCTCTGCATTTCACCTTCTGCCTTGGTGGTCCAGTGGGGGTGGCCCCAGCATCAATTCTGGGTGTACTTTCATCTTCCTTGTACTACACTGCACAGTCCAGAAGGTATAAATTAGACATATTCAAGTATTCCACTAATGTGCTTAGTCTATTTTAAGCAGAAAATTCACTAAATTTCTGTTAAGCAGAGGTAAGTTTGGATGTGCTTTTGTTTGTGTTTATTCTCAGAAGTATTTTTCATTTATAGTGTGAGCTTCTCCCCCTCAAATTCTTCTGCTGTTTTCTTTACTGTATCCTGTTGTAATATTCCCCTTGGAAGGTCTTTCAGAGAGTATTTCTTTACGGATTCTAAAAACTTCCTTCCTGGCATTTGCATTCTCTCTTCAGATGTCAAAATCAAAGATAATGGTCCATTGCTGGTGTTTTGGGAAGGGAGGGGTAGGCAAGGGAGTTTGCAGTCTCAACACACTCAGCAAGTCAACTTACTTTACGTGCAGTGTGAGGGACTTAGTGTGTACCAACAGTAGCTCACTGTTAGCCAGTACAAGAAGGAGACATTGAAATTCAAGGCAAGCATTTTGAAAATTGTCAGTATTTTCTGATCCATTTCCCCACATACAAAGCGAACAGATCTTCCAAGGAACTTTGTGAACATGGGGCAAATCTAAATACGAATGGCGATTTTGTCCTCGGGGCATGAATATAGACTTGTTCTGTCAGCAGCAGGGATGCGTGTCAGGGATGCTCTGAACAGCTGCTTCAGCCTGAAGCCTTTGGCAGGTAATAGTAATGCCATTCATACAGCCTTACTAAGTATCTCATACTGTGTAAAATGACAGCACCAGTTCCTTGGCAAAGCAGCAAGAGGAAAGGTCAGTAGCGCAAAGCACAGGTATGACAGTGCTGTATCTGTGAAGATTAGGGTTCAGCTCCTGCCAGCATATCATCGATAGAAATAGTTTGGTAGCTTTGCTCTCCCACATCCAGAATATTTCAGCATATGTGGTCTACAGAGGCCTAAAGCTACAACAGGAAATGTTATGTCAATGTTATTGACTGAGATTCAAATAGATGAGCTGTGGCCCAAGTACTTTTTTAAAAGTTTCTGCTTTGTATCCCTGGGTCACACCTTCATTTTTACTGTTTTAGAGGTTAAAGGCATTCAGTAGAGATTCTTTAGATGCAATTATGCTAGCAGAAGCACAAAAAATATTCAAGGCATCACCAGGCACTGAAAGTTGAATTTATACTTTCGTAATATCAAATAAGTCTTATCTTCTCTACTTTGCTGAAGAGCTTTCTATGGGTTTGCACACTGAAAGGGGAAGTGCACTAGGACATTGATGCAGTAATAGTTTTATTCGTCAGCTAAATAGACTCTTAATTTCTTTTAAACAGTTTGAATGGATTTGCCACTTCTAAGGTGTTTCACAACACAATGCATAAAAACAAATGCTTGCTCAAGGACAGCAATCACTTTGCAGACCACAGATAAATTTGACATCATAATAAATAATAATAATCATCATCAACAACAACAATTTTCATTATAAACTGCTTAAATATAATTCAACTTCTAAAAGATTTTTTATATGTGTATGCATTATATATAACATATTATACAGTTATATATTCATTTGTTATGGTTTCTGAAAGTTTGCAACATCTGAAATTTTTAGTGTAGAAAACAAGTACACTTAAACAAACAGATCCATGAGCACCAATGCCAAAGAATCCTGTCTTTCTCTAGATTCAGGAGCGCTGTGAGCTTCGGAGGGAGATTTTCCTGCTGTTTGGATATTTAAGGCTACTTTCCCAAGCTAGGAATGGAATCTCTGCATTTCAGTAAGACATGCTCAGAGAGAGTGTTCTCCTAATGAAAATGTTATCAATCTTTCATCTCCACCTGAAAGTTTACCTGTTTCCATTAAACTTGTTTAATTACCATTGAAGTCCTTGTCATCTGTCAGAAGTGGTTGAAATTCTTCTTCGAATCCAAAAGTCATTATGGGTTCTTAGACACTGACAGGTACACGAGCACAATTATATGAGCCGCTGGAAACTTAAAATGAATTTTCTGTGTCACAGGAGGAGGACAGAAGGCCATGAAAAGGGCCAGGGCTCACACTACATGGGGAAGGTCAGCTACCCAGCTGCTCTGCTATCCGCTGTTTTCAGACATTTGGTTTTGTAAGTAGAGCAGTTTAGGACAGAGCAGCACTTACTCATTTGAGCTTTAGGCTACATCTCTGAGATAAATACCTTCAATTATCACCATCTCTCAATCTGCAACAGGCATTGCTAGGTAAGTTCTTTGTGTTCTCTGTACAACATGTTATACTCTTCATTTGCCTGTATGTAAATAAGTTTTCCTGTCCTTAAACTTTTGTTTCTTATGTAAATGATACTCTATGCATTACTCCCTTTGATAAATAAATTAGCAATTTAGCAATTGGTACTTAAAGGAGTTTGCTTAGACTGATGCTTAGATCTCTTAGTAAAACAGAGAGGTTATCTGCAAGATGTGCACTATTCCCTGTTTGCTGAGCTTGCTGGATCAGCACACTGCCTCAGTCTCCATGCAATAATATGTTCAGACTGAACATGCTGGGCTGCTCAGGAACCAGTGTATTGGGAAAAATCTCACTGCCATCAAGGTGGCTCCTTTCTGTTCGCTCTCTCTTACCAGCTGATACCTTTTGTGGTGTGCTCTGTGGATATACTAGAACTTGCAGTGCATGTAACCAAAAGAACACTTGCATATCTGAAGGCACATCATTCCCACAGTTGTAGCAATTAGTCTGGTAAAAGATACAACCTTTCCACACACGGGGATGTCTTAGCTCTCTGAGATTAGTGCAGGCTGCCCACAGCATCCTAACTCAAATCTACATCTTTTCAAGTTTCTACAGCATGTTTGGAAGCAGCACAGTCCATAAAACATGTCCCGTTTTGATTAGCTAGATTGCAGAGGCTTTAAACACTTCAAGAAACAATCCAGGGTTCAGCACAGATTTCTGTCCTCCTATGAGAAGGCAGGTACCAGAGCAGTAACCAGGCATATCTGAGATGGTCTTGGGTCCCTGCCTGCTCCAAAGAAGGCTCTGCAGAACAATGTAGTTTGCTCTGTGTGGAAAGAATTATAAAGCAGTTCCAAGTGGGTAACCGTCAGACATGCAGACGTACAGATATTAATGTATTTCTTTCTCCTGCGTGAAACACATCTGGGTCTCTTCAGAGAGTTTCCATGACTGGCTCAGGCCAGCACCGAGCCTTTTGGCTGCAAGGTGTTGCAAACACTACAGAAGATTGCAGTTGCCTGATAAGTTGTGCCTGTGTGGCCCACGTGGAGTAGTTACACTCATATTAAAAATTCTATTTGCTGAACTATTTTGCAAAGCCACCTGCAAAAACAGGACTCTTACACAGAAAGAACGATGGTGAAAGCTATTTTTTCAAATAGTGCTGCAGAGACTGTATCTCAGCTAGTCTGTGACAGCATCCCATGGGTCAGCACAAAATATCCATGTTGGTTTTGGACTGACTACACACCACAGAGCAAAACCCTGTACTGGCTTGTAATATCTGCAGTACTAAAAGATGGAGAGATTGAATAGGTGTGGAGGGGACAAAATATCTTGGCTCTTGGGAACTGCCACAACTATATTTAAAGTAACAGAATGCTGAAGGGGGGTTAAGCAAGAAAATGTGGTTCAAATTCACCTTGTCAGAAACAAATTAAATAAGTGTGATAGACAATCCAAAGAGAAATACATTTGGAAATGCTTATATGCTGAAGTTGGGAATCTGGGTAATAAGTAAGAGGAACTGGAATTTCTCAATAATCAAGACAAATTCAAATTAATTGTCTCATCATGTTTCAGCGCTAGAGGGGTCAATATGTCAGAATATTATATAAGCCATTAAAGAAAGCTAAGGATGATAAAAGAAATTAGATGAGAGGAATGATTTTATCTATGCCCAGGTGACATATATCTGCTTAACTTGGACCAAGGTACAGGGTCTTGGGAAATGGGCACAATCAATATAACAATTACCAAAGCCCAGGAGTGAATGAGGCGGGGGGGAGGGCAGAGGCGATTTTATAAGTCATTGAAATGAACCTGAAGGCAGGATGAGCTACCATTGCGTGTGGGAGGACAACTCTGTAATTATGGAGAAATTTATTTGAAGACTTGCTGAAGATTTCATTTAGCTACCTGTGAAACATGACTAGAGTAGCATTAAATACTGGGTAATAATTCTACAAAATATATGTTGTTAAATCTGGGGTGGATGATTGTGCTGATAGATAAAACTGATTTTATCCACTAGGCTGGAAATCAGGGGTTGTCTCAGGAAGAAGTGTTGATGACTTGGTTACATTCAATATACCTGAATAGAGTCTCAAACAGTAATATTCATACATGTTCTTTTGAACAGGCCAATTTCTCAAAGCCAGGGACAGCCCTTAATAAAATTGACTGAGATAAGAAAGGCATGAAGAAAACTGCAAGTTTTTCAAGAATAGCTCACTAAATTGGAAAAACATTTTTAAGATGATTGTATGGCAAAAGAAAACAAAAATAAAAATGGACTTACACACGTGTTTCAGCAGGTTTAAATTTGTCCACACAAATCTATGTATGGGTCTATGTAGGTACACATATCTATAGACATGTATGTGTGCATGCATATACAGAGTACTTACATATTTAAATAAATTGTCTGGCTTTATATTGGAAAAATAATATACAAAAGGGAGATAGATATCCATTGATATTTATATATTATATTACTAGCAAAACCTGGACCAAAATCTATTTTTGGCAAGCAAATGGTGTTCTGAATGGGTTTTAAATTTGCATAAGGGAAAAAAAGCAATGGTGTGGGCTGAGAAAGGGTCGAAGGAACTAAAACTGCTAATAAGAAATGCATAGACTGCCGAAATGTTCAGAAAATGTTTATGTTTGGAAAGAAATAAGATGATATACATATATCATGTGTGGATGATGAATTATTTTCCAGCCCATCTGTAACTAAGAGAATGTTAGATATCTACTTCGAGGAAAAATCTTTAAAGCAGTATCCCCTCTATTACCTGCAGCTATGCATCCTGAGCTTTGTTGTTGTTGTTGTTTAAACTGTCTGAGAAACTTTCTGGCCCACTGATGTGAACTTTTAATAAATTTGGGGACATTGGAGAAATTTCCCAAGACTGAAAGCATGATCTTTTTTTTGCCAATGTCCTAACAACACAAACAGGATAATTCTGATAACAGCAGGGCAGCTAGCCTGACCTCACTTCCAGCAAAATAATAGAGAAGCTGATATGGGAATTCAAGTATAAAGAACAGGAATATTATTAATGGCAGTCAATGATGTTTTCCTTGAATTCAGGTCTTTGTCAGGTAAGCCTGGCTTGCTTTTTTAATGTAAGATTACCCGCTTGGTTGAAAAAGTAACTATGCAGGCATAAAAGACCCTGAAAGTCTTCAATTTGATATCTTACTATAACTTGGTGAAAAACGTAGCATTTTACATTCTTGTGTAAGAATGTGTAGAGTGGCTAAAAGCTAGTTTATCAAAAGCAGTTGATGTAAAATTGCAGCAAAAAAGATTTTTCTAGTGAGATTCCAGAGCCAGATCAGTACTCAGCCCTCTTCTGATAATGTTTACTTCTAAGTCTTGAAGGAAGAATACCAAAACACTCACAAATTATGCATGCTGCTATAGAAAAGGGAATCTGAATTGCCTAAAAGTGGACTTCAGACTGAAAAAAGCATGCTTTAATATGGCCAAATGCAAAATTATAAACTTGGAAACCGGGAACATGTACCATATCTACTGAAATGGAGATGACTGCTTAAGAGAAAAAAATAGGGACTTTTGAAAGACTTTCACAATCATAATGAGCAACTTCAAATGTAGTCATAGCCCAATGGTAGGACGAAATATCTGGTATGATCCTTGAGTATGTGCGCAGAAGTGAATCAAGTCAGGGCAAGAGTCTGATTTTGTCTGTCTTTTTAGTATGTATGCATATGGTGAGACTCATGGAGTAACATCTATGACATCACAGCCAGCACTTTAAAAGATGATTGAAAAATTGTAGGAGAATGCAGGTTATAGCAAAGATACCAGCTCAGGAAAGGCTCTTTCAGCTAGCCAGGAAATGCATAACATGAATTGATGACAACAATCTGAAGCAGTGTCATCAAATGAGCAATAAATTATCCATATGTTTTTACAAGTATGAAAAATTGATTTCCAGAACAAGCTGCCAAAGAGATCAGTGGACTCCCTACATTTTGGTTCTTCAAACCAGAGTAGAGCACTTTTCTAGAAAGATTCCTTGTTAAACGCAGGCAGTGGGGTCCATAAAAGGCAAAGACCAGAGGATATGCAGCTTGCAATACGCAAGAGGTCAGGAAAGATGACCTCCATCTCTCTACTAATCTTGAACTCCATAAAGTGCTCCCAGAATACAAACGTGGCTGTGGAAGTTAATTCAAGAACAGACTGAGCACAGTCCATTTTTGTACATGCTTTTAGTACAGACAATGTTTTGCTCCACATTAAACCATTCCCTTTACCATGTATAACAAAGCACGGAAGAATTAGTGAGATACCCTTTATGCCAGAGACTTCTTTGGTAATCAGAAGCAAGTAATTTAATTTTTGTGCCTTTCTTTGCCCACTTCTAGACAGTGAACCCAGAGGCACAAATAATCCAAAAACTGGAGTAGGGCACAGGACTGACATTTCTAATACATCAGAGACCTTTCATCCTGCAGAAGGTACCCACATTACCTTGGTCAGCAATCCACCCGTACTGTGAACTTTGATGAGATAAATATAATTGTCCTAGGATTGGTTATGTAATGAGCTTTCTTTGCAATTTAACTAATGAATATGCTGAGAGATCAGTTTAATCTTTTAACTTCAAGAATGTCTCACACAGGAAAACATATAGAGCCTGCCTATCTATAATATTATCATCTCCCTACAGCCAGAGTGATTTGGCCACTTGAATGTTTGTTTTGTTTATGTATGAAGAGTCCAGTCTCATTTCCAAGCAAACTGTCAGTGGCACTCAGTAGTCCCCAATGAGTCCATAGTACAAGTGCTTGGCAATCATTTTATGTTTTGTGATCCAATTCATATTTCCGATTTTCCACAAAAAGGAATCAAGAGATGGAACTGACAGGAAAACACTGGCCTACATTCTGAAGTAGTTTCAGCACCTGATTATTCCCCCTCTTAGAGCTTCTTCCTATACTCTGGTATGTCTCTACAAGCCAAGGTGCAATCCCATGTGAGAACACTGAATCAAAAGTTCAAGCCAGATGTGGATGTGGCCTGCTCTCGTGGAGGTCACAGGAGACAGCTGAATCCTGGAGGACTCCAATCTGCTCCTGTCTGGTCTGTCTCCACAACCTCAAGGTGTGACTCACAGCTCTTGATGCTCCTTCCCTGGCACTATTCCTTCTTACTGCTCCTCCACTGAGGCAGAGTGCCAGCCAGCACTACCCACCCCCCACCTGCTTGTCCCCATCCTACCATCCACCCATGGGGGTCAGGGGCAAGGGTGTATTTTACCATTGTGGGTACATCACAGAAGCACACAAGGACTCTCCAGTGCTGTTGAGTATGTCAAAGAGACAGCATAGCTCAGTCCCTTACCAGAACTGTGTGGACGGGAACATAAAATGCACTGGAGATAGCTCTTGTATTTCCTTTTTTGCAAGCAGTCTGCTGGCTGGCCTGGACCAGGGGCTGGAGAAAAGTGGTCAGTGGCAGGCAAAGAGCTGACCTGCTCCCTGACTCTTCTGCTCCAGTTTCATGGGGCTTCACAGAAGGCCACACAGGCTTCTGTGTTTGAAGGACACAGTGGTCTTTCAACCCAACACAGATGTCATCCATGACAATATTATCAACTAATACTTGATTATTACAATATCCCATAATTGCCCATAATTTGACTGACTAGTCTTCTAACTTAGTTTGCATGGTGTGTACTTCCAGTAGTTTCAATATATGCTGAAATCAGCTAGTTGAAGTAAATAAATGAGTAAGTCTAGTACAATATAGCTTATGGCATGTTGTCCTTCTGGAAATAATTTCAGCAGTAATGAAGTATGTAACATCTGCATATGTCTATTCTTATACCCCTATTTTTATAGCTTGAGATAGATGTACACATTTATTTTTAAATTAAACAGAGCTATTTTAAAAATTTATTTATTTTTTGCCTTCAATATATGAATCTCTTCCAGGGACTTAAAAGTTTATCAAGCAGGTGTCAGTGCACCAGTCAGATCTATGAGATGCTGCTGTCATTTTGAAGCAAAATAATAAATTGTAGTAGGAAAATGGTCTTGCTTTTTTGTGCTGTTGGTGAAGAAAATCTGTCAGAGCCTTTAGCCAGCTGCAGGCAAAGGAGGGAATCAGTAAATAATGCAATACACAGGATGTAGTTCAAAGGAGGTTCTTCTGTGTTCCTTCCCAGCAGATGAAAGACAGGTTCAGCTAGGATCTTCCACCAACAGGTACAGCTCACCAGCTCTTAGGTTCAGAGCCAGCAAATAACTCACCTTCTAGGAAAATAATTTGCCTGGTATGTGTAAGGCAGTATAAATGCCATTCCAGAGTGAAAAATTTGGACAGGAATGACGGCCCAAGAGACCTGCTTGGGTGAGTAGGAGAGTAAAGAGCAGTGAAGAGCCTTTCTTCTGAGCAGAGACTTAAGAGAGTTTGTGTGGGAAGGAAAACAGGAAAACTAATCACGAGATGGGAAAGGCTATTTCAGCAATCCAGCAACATTAGCATGAGAACAGATGAGTTTGAACTGGCCATTAGTCTGGAAACTTAGAAAAACCTCCTGGCAGTAGGAGGGAGTGAAAATTTGGCTAGTTTCTAAAATGGAAAATAAATCTGTAACTGTCTGATGTGGTCACCTGTGGCAGCAGGGCTGTGGGCTCTCTGATCTAGGGCAAGCAGCCTCAGAGAGACCTCCCATGTGAGGAAGGATTTAAACAAAGGCTTTGCTCTGCGGGGATATATTTGCTAATGTTTAAGCTTCTGTAGCTTAAGCGTGTTTTTAAAAGTACATTGCATATGCATAGTTCAATTTTGCAGACGACTGACGCATGAGGCTTGCATGTCTGGCCTTGTGACTGCTGTGGACATCTGGTCCCGTGCAGGCTGTGTCTCTCAGTATTGCACTCATCCTGGGGGAAGAGCACAATGCCCCAGATCCAGCACAATACTGTCTGGGTGTTGAACAACTGTACACTGAGCACTGGCAGGCTGGCTTGGCAGGGGCCCTTCCCAGGTTTCCTTGAGCAACTTGGAGTAGAGGTGCTATGCTCTCCAGGCAGGGAAGGCAAATACTACTGCAAAGAAGCAGGCATCAGGCTAAGGGTATGACTGTCACACTTGCTGGTAGGACTTGACAGGTCCCTTGATGATTTATTTCTTAAAATAAATATTTAACAAGGCATTTTATAATCACAAGTAGCAAGTATGCTTTTAAAATGTTAGAAGGGAAACAAACTTGCATAAGAATGAATTGGAAACAAGACCTGGTAGCCATAGATGTTTATATCAGAGCCTGGGGATTTCCTTCTGCTTGTTTCCAGCATATACTGCAGTTACTTGTTTGAAGTCCATTTCCAAAGCTGCTTTGCTTCCTGAATGACACTTCCTCTCATAGAAGTAAATGCTTAAGATGGCTGAAGTCATTGCATTTATTAGTGATTCACGTAGCTGGAAAATCAGGCTTTCTATTCCTCCACCAAAAAAGAACTTTTTTGCTACTATTGCTTTTTTTATCAACATTTACACTCAGTTGTTGCATTGCTGCAGCACAACACTATCTACAGTCCAACATCCCCTTTTTGGGGGAATTATTGAATAAGAGGGGTTAAAGCAGTCTTAATTTTGCAATGTTCAGAACATTAACAGAGCTTGTGTTTTCAGAGAGGAGATTCTTGAGTTTACAAATTGTTCTTATATGGTTCAAGTGTTCACCACCATCTTCAAGTGTACAGGAACAAAGTGAAGGTTCAAATTCTAAGCTATAGACTTGGGGTTAGAGCTTGTGGGCCTCATCTTCCATTTGAAGGGGAAAGTCAACATGAATCTTTCACCTTGAAGTAATTTTTAAAACAGTCCACTTAACTTTGTCAAATTAAAACCATGTTGATTACCAGCCTAAAGGAAGAAAAGAACTGCAAGGAAGAGCCTGACTGAAAATGAACTTTGGTATATGCCGGAAAGAAAAGTAAAAGCTTCAAATTACACTGTCGTACAAACAGCCTTCTTATCTGCCTGCAGGAGACATGACTGGGAGGGTGTGGTCCTTTCAACCTTAAATTGCTCAGGTTTATGCAATTCAGCTTTTCTGTACCTTCTGTTATGCCATAAGCTTCCTCTTCTGACACGGCCACTGGCTGCTCTTTGCCTGCAGTGACAGGGCTGAAGATGGAGTGCAGAGCCCCTGCCTGGGGGTTTCACACCTGCAGGACTCTGCCAGCAGCGGATGAGGGGCACGCTAAAGCCAGACACGTGAGTTGAAAGACTTGCATTGGTTTTTGTGCTATTCCCACTTTTCCCCTTTAGTTGCGTGTGAGCTGTTCCAGAGGAGCAAAGTTGGAAGAAAATGTTCCAGTGAACAAACCAGCCCCATTTTGCAGCAGGGTGACTGAGTCCAAACCTCAGCCGGCACACTCTGGAGTGCCATACAGCCAGGCAGTGATAAATAGCTACTGTCTGTCATTAGTGATTCAGCCTCCTCATAATCTAATGCACAGATCATTTTCATAATCTAACAGAGAAGGCCATATATCGTACCTGTAGGTTGCTGCATTTCTTGGTAGTCAGTGTTAAAATACTCTTACATGCCTACTACATGCTAGTATGCAAAACACGGTGCTCAGTCCTACTTTTTTTTAACTAGATGTGCTTGGAATTCTGTCTTCCCTGTTGCCATGAAGGTCTATTTCTTCTGTAAAATGTGTTGAAATTCAACTGATTATGTGTGGAGAGGTGCCATTTGTACTGTAGCTGCTTTAGCCCATCGTTTTGTTAATCCTCTGGAAACCCATTTCTCCCCCTCCCCCAGGTTAAAACCCACAGGGTCTTGCTGCAGCTGCAGAAGGTAAATTGAGGCTACATTCACCACTGCTGTATCTTGCTGCTTGATTTTGTGCATAAAGCTGCAGCTGAGGTGAGGGAGGAAAGAGAATTTGGTTTAGTTTTTATCTTTAGCTCGGGTTCTCCACTTACTTCAACTTACCAGTTCCTCACTCAAATCATCGTGTAATTTAGTACAGGTATATGCAGCAGTTGCAAACCTGTGAATATGTATGAATAGAATTAACTTTTTATAAGTTTCATTTCCATCTATAAGCCTCATTGTTCCTGTGAGAACATGTATTTGCACAGACATGCCAACACAAAACCCAGAACTGCAATGAGGATATGTGGACATCCTCACACACCAAAATATATACTTAGAATATTCTGTAGACAAGAGGTCCAAGTACATAAATCAGCAGGACCTGTTCACATGTTTAAATATCTTAATGTTTTGGAGTGTTTTTAATGACCATGAATGAACTTCCTGACATCTACCAAGGAAAACCAGAAAAAACAGGAAAGGAGTTTGTATTAGAATTGTATTTCATTCTTTCCCACAGTGTCTGATGACTAGAAAAGGTTTCATCCTACAGTGGGAAAAGGAAACATACCTTAGGTGACTGTATTGGGCATGACACAAGGCACTTTTCCTACAGTTTCCTGTAGAAAGGGAGCTATTTGCTCATCCCACTCTCCAAAGTGCCTTTCATTTGATCATTCAGGTTCATGCAGAAAAATATCAAGGCAGCTCCATCAACTCATTGAAACAGCACTGTCTATTATCTGCTGTTGTTGGAAAAGCACAAATCCTGATGTGCAAATAAAAGCAAGGATTCACTGTCAGGCATTTGGAAAGCTGCTGCCATGTGAGGGTTGTATTCTCAATACTCATATCCACTTTCCTAAGACTGAAAGGAAGTAATCTGTTACTGATTTGCTATTTTATTTTTCCATCCCAAACTTCAGAGCCTATGCATATTTTCCAAAAATATAAATTGAAACAATCTGGGAAAGTTTGTCTCATCATTATCTTTTCCTTGCCACCTGAAAATATTCTTTCTCCCACTGCTAACTTCTCTTACATCTTTGTGGTCCTGTGCATGTGTCCCCCACTTTACTCACACAGGTTCTGCTTTTGGGAAGGCTGTTTCAAGCCCATGTGTTTGAGCATTAACTGCATCAGGACTTCATTGTAGCACAGAGTTGGCAAGAGGAATTTTCCTGGCTCTGGGTTGAGATCGTCTATCAGAAGAGAAAATTGAATTGTCTTTTGGAAGAAGTTGGAAGGTGCTGGCATCTTCCCCTAGCATAAGCTTTTCTTTTGTAAAATGGGAATAAATGTTACACGCAGGATGAGATGATAGATTAGCTTCATTTCACTGCAAACCAGGAAATCAAACAGCATTGTTTCCAGAAGGAAGGTAAATTAAAAAAGGCTTTCAAATGTGGAGTCTCCTCCAGGCTGGAGGCTGGAAGGAAGCAGTCCCATATTTCTAGAGCTCTCAGCCCTGTCTGCAGGGCTGTGTGCTGCCACCTGGCTCCTCTCACTGCAGGAGCTGAGGGAGGCCTGTGTCTGATTTGGAGGGACTCTGTGACCAGAGCCTTTTGAGAAGCTAATGAGTCCTCTCTCTTGTTAAAATGGCTGGACACTGGTGTCCTGCAAGGCTGCCTGACTTAGCAGCTGTTTGCAGTGCACGTCCAGTTCTTTCACTGAATTTTTTGCTCCTAGAGGCTCGGATATACAAATATACAGTTGATCTTCCCAGGGCTTTTCCGAAAAGCTCAAAGTGAATCTGTAAAAATGATCATTACCTGAATCATGTGATTCAAAGGGACTCAACATGGGAGACAAACTTTCACCTTCATTAAATATTCAGGGAATGGTTAGTTGACAGCTCCTGTTGCGCACAACTCCTTCCCAATACCTCCTGTTCCCATCCCTCTGAGTAAACATCAATTAGTCCTTTACAAGGAACCAAACACTCTCAAACTTCCTACCTGTCTAGCTGCTCCTGGTAACGTTCTCATTGGTCCTCCCGTTTTACTTTAATATGCCCACAATATTCTAACTAAAACAAAGAGCCTTAATAAAATGATGGTTTCCACATGCCAGTAATTTCTTGTTAAGGAATGATGGCTAGCTCTCTATCTGGACTGATATGTCTTTCCAAAAATGGCTTTCCATGCCTACAGCTACATGGTATAGTTATTGTTGAGATGTTGATGTTAAAAAAATATAAGTGATGCTGTTATTTTATTTTATTTGCTCCTTCAAAGCTGACTTTGTACTATATACTTAGCAGTTTCAGTTCACAGAGGATTTTGCAACTAGAAACCAGTTCTGCAAAGTATAGCTTTGGATTTTCATGGTTTCAGTCTGAGAAATCATCTAATCATACTACTATTATTTTAAAAAATATTGCAGTTTAGATTGAGTCTCAAAGGGTTTGAGGCACTGAAAATATCTGTGACTTGTAAGAGGAATTTCAAAGAATTAAAATATCCCCTTGCCTTCCTGCATGCAGCAGATCACATCTGACTGTGAGGAAGGATGCAGGAAGCAGGATAGTTTGAGCATGCCATTCCTAATTGGTTTCTCATCACACGACTAAACAGCACACAATTGGTCTTCACACCCACAGAACCGGTTCTGGAGGCAGATATTAATTCAGCCACAGACTTAACTATCTTTCCCAGGCTGGTGTCACTCGCGTGTCCCGGCTGACAAAACCTTAGTAAGGCCCTTGTTTTTAAGGGGAATATTATAAGGCCATCAGCAACACATGCATGTTAATTAGCAATGGGCTTTGGGGAAGTTCCCACGAAGCCCCAATTAAAGCAGTGATGAATCAAGAACGGTGAGTAGTACTCTCATACTCAGAGATGTTGTTTCCCAGCACTGAGCAGATGAGGGCAGAACCAGGCTCTAGAGGATGTGTTTTGGTAGCTGAGGGCTTGGTCACTATAATAAACAAAACTTACTTGCCATGGCATTTGTTGGACAGGGATCTTAGTCATTATCCTACTACAAAAAAAAAAAAAAAAAGGTTCCCTGGAAAAGAAACTATTGCACAGCCTCATATAGACAGCTGCTTCCACTCCTGCTTGAATACGCTGTGTT
>JAWWMO010000138.1:46470102-46493775 GCA_035047845.1 Dendrocincla fuliginosa
AAAAAAAAAAAAAAAAAAAAAAAAAAGGTTCCCTGGAACAGAAACTATTGCACAGCCTCATCTAGACAGCTGCTTCCACTCCTGCTTGAATACGCTGTGTTTACCCAGTCCTTTCCATTTGGAAGAAAGTTATAAGCTCTACTGCACAGCTCACTCCCAGATGAGCAATAGGGACTATGTGCTAAAGATAAAAATGGACACTGTCAGCACTACTTCATAGGAGAGGTTTGCTCAAAACCCAAAAAGTAATGTATGTTAGCCCTGGAAAACTGATAATCAGACCACAGTAACTGGGCTGCAGGGTTCAGCCTCTTTATTCTGCAATGTGTCTCCCTCTTTCAATAAGTGTTTTTTTCTTCAGTGTGAAATTCAGCACTTGGCATTGCAAATTGTTTGTAAGATCATCAAAATTTCTTCCCCTTGCCCACTGAAATTTCCATTTACAGCTGCATATTGTGTGTTTGCCTGTGGTTTAGGAAGTTGCCCTTGGGCTGGGCCACTCCTCTAAGTTGTCGAGCTTTACTTGTTGTCTACCTTGCCTGGTCTTGTGCCCTCCTTTTTTTGGCTTTTGAATGGGACTGGGCTGCAGCAGCTGTGACCCTGGGACTGGGTAGCGGGGAATGCTTTCAGATTGTGTTATTTTAAAGAGCAGAGTATCACTGGTTTGTGCTGCTCTTCAATAGGGACTGTGTTTTTTTCTGGTTAGAATTTATCCATTCAGTCATTTTTTGTGGATTCATGTGACAGGAGGCGGAAAGAGTAAAACACAGATATAATTGAAGTTAAAGACATTTACAGACCTATAAATTAAATTATATATTGTATATAATATTTACTAGCATTATATATAATCTAATAATAATTATATCCAAATTTTAGTACTGGAGTTAGGCAACATAAGTAGAATTGAGATACAGATAATTAAATCCTTCCTCTATTGTATTTGCTTAATTTTGCTTTTGAGTGCAATGGACCAGAGGTTTTACCTCAAGAATTTGCTTCTTCTGTTTAGACAAGTCACTCTCAGGAGCCAGCTGCTGCAAGTTCCTACTGTCCCCCATGGGTCCATGCTCACAAAGCAAAGGATGCAGTCCTAGAAGTCAGGAGTTTGTGAGGACTTGCCCTCAGATCAGGTCTGAGCACATCTCTGTGTTCACACTGCTGCACAAAGACTCTTGTGACAGAAGCTGGGCATTGGCCCCGTGGCATGGGAGCAGCTAGCTGCCCCTTCCCCTGCTCACCTGATCATGCTGTGGACTGCTTCTAAAAAATGGTCCCCACAGGGTGTTATGAGAACTCATTATGTAGTTTGTCAAGCATTAAGAAACTTCTGGATCAGAGAAACAGTTGTAAAGGCACAATGTAATTAAAGCTTGGCTTACTTTATTATGTGTTATTAGCAGGGCTACCCATCACATGTTCTGCACTTTGTAGTTATTAAATGTTATCTCATTGTCGCATGTTACAAGTTGCTGTGTGGTCTGAGGGTGGCAGGCAATGTGGCTGTGAGAGGCAGGTTGAGATGTTAGGCTTCAATATCCAGTGGGGAAGAAGTGCTCCACTGCTGTTTTGCTCACTCTTCATCAGTTGTTCCATTTCCTGGCACTGGGAGGGCAGACAGGTAGCATCACCTGCCTGCCCAGCTGACCTGCTTGGGGCCCTGGGAGAGGATTGTAAAGACAGATTAAGCTTCACTGACTGTGAAGCTGTATTAAGTTATGATTTTCACATTCCCATGCATTTTCCCCTGCCAGTTGCAGTGTTATTTTAAAGTTAAGTAGGGCAGGCCCTCATGGAGAACACCTGGTCTGCATTCCTCATCACAGAGACACACCAGACCCACTTGCAGCAAGGGCCAGGGATGCATTCCCTCATGCAGTTTGCATGGAATTGTGTACCTGCTCCTGGCTCCCAGCATCTTAGAAGGCAGCTGTGGCATGCGGCTGTCCAGCCACACAAATGAAGTTTGAAGTTTCTGGCTGAAAGCAAGCTTGTGGTATTTGTGAACTTGCCAGTCTTGCCAAAGTCAGACGGAGCAATCAGCCAAATCGGAGTGGTAACGCACCTTTTGTTACATAACTAACTGTGCAATTTTATAATTTAGTATGTGAAATGCCGATGGCATTTATTATGTCAATTAAGATGAGCATATGTTTAGGAAGCCCTTTAGGAGTCAATCATAATTGCTCACATAGCCTTGCTTCGGCCACATGATTGACTTCCTTTGAGCAGGCAGACCGTGTGCCTTTGGGAAGCAGTTACCCACAGCCTGCCCATTTTGCTACAACTCATCTTTGCACTTGGAGTGTGAGCTTGTAGTTCTGGCATAAACTGTCGGTCCAAGTCTGGGTTTACTGTATTTGAAAAAAGAAAGAAACAGAAGTTACTACCTCAGCCAACACAGTATTTGACAACTAGAGGCAAGCCAGCAACAAGTCTTCTCAGAAGCACTTCTTTCTGCTAAGGTGAGTTCATTCCCAGGACATGTTCCTTGTAGTGTGGGTAGGTTAACCTGTGGATATGTGCTGTCTTACTCAAATCTTCTCTTCACTCAAATCTTCTCTTCACTCAAATCTTGTCCAGATGTTCCTAATGTTCTCAAATTACTTCTGGGCTGATTTTTTTCATTGTAACGTGCTGAGTAAAGTTTTGTGTCTCTGAAATTGTCAGAAAGAGCAATCCAGCTTTGTGTGGGCGTGCGAGAGACAGACAGACAGACAAAAAGGCAGAATATATTTCCATACATTCCTAATAGATGTTTCAGCTACGTAATTTCACAACAAAAAGCATTTTCCAACATTGGTTTATTCTGTAAATTCCAGAAAGAGCCACAGAGAAAAACACTTTTTATCAAACAATCTGGTTCTGGTTTTAGGAGTTATTGTGCACGCAGGCACAATATGACATTTCTGTTAGGTTTCACAGTTTGAGCTACAACTTAAAAAGTTGGGGTTATTCACCTACTGTACTGTACCAGTGGATTTTTCTTCAACTGGAAATGTCTTCTATCACTAAAAGCTCTGCAAAGTGCTTCGGTTGTTATAAGCTACAAGAAGAACTTTTTGAGTAATAATGACTTCAAAAAACTATCTTAAAGCTGGGCTCAGGCAGAGAAGAGCTTTTGGAGCTCCTGTTTGATGTCTCAGAGACATTCTGTACTGATGTGTTGAACTTTTAAATACAGTTATTTTCCTCTAAGACCCAGTTCTAACAGTCTTTCTTATCATCTTAAAAGTCAAACTGAATTCTTATCTGCTAAATCGATATCTCCAGGACCGCCAGCTGTCCTCCAGCTACTGACTTTTTACCTGGAGGTATGCATCTCACCTTTGCCCATAACAAATCTCCAACTAATTACACCTCAGGCAGAAAGAAAATGTTGTGACTGTTCTTTAGTTAGAACAGATTTAAAAATAAGTGAGAAGGGGGGAAAAGGAGAGAGTAAGATATACATAGGAGGAATCCTGGTCACAAGGCATGATGATTAGATTTTCAGCACCTTAGTGTTTTATAACCTTCCTTCAAATGAAGTTTCAAATCTAGGCAGACTGACTCACCCCACTGGTCTTTAGTGCAGCTATGCCAGAATTGGTGCAAATTATTGTATGATGTTTTATAGACAGATCTTTGCAATGTGAATCACTGTATTTTTGAATCTGAAATACTGTATAATACATATTATTTGAGTATGGGTCACTCTGTTTTCCACAATTGTTATGTAATACCACCTTGAAGAGTAAAGTCAGTGTGCTCTATAAAAAAACATTACTTGGGTAGTGGTACAAAATATGGCAATGGGAAACCTGGGAGGCCTGTTACCAGGGAAGACACTTTGATGAAAGATATTAAATTAAAACAATTAAAATGTTGCTAAAGGAAAATAGTTTTGTATAAATAATCAACCTGATACTTCAATAGAAACCCCTGAATATGAAATAAGTGGTGTGATCTTGTAACCCTGTGCTCTGACAGGGTCAGTAAGGTTTATACTCTCTTGAGTATGGTTACAGCTAACCCTGTGTAACCTGACAACTTTGTGCTTTTGCTTGAGAGGGTGAAGGAGAACCTTTGCTCCTTTCTTCCTGGCTCTGATCCACACTTCTCCCCAGTGAGGGTGAGCCACTAGATGGGGACAATGCCCACATTGCCTAACCTGCCCATATCTAGCCCTTGGCAGCTGGGCTGAGGCTTCATTAAAGAGCTAATTCTGTAACTGTAAAAGCTGCCAAGCCTTCTAGCAATTTGATGTGGGTATTTTTTAGCATTAACAAGCAAGATGGCAGCATCCAAGTTCTCAGCAAAACAAGCTGAGTATCAAGAAAGGCAAGTGTTGGTTACAGCATGCTTACAGCTAGAGTGGTGAAAGGAAGGCCAGGTAAAATCATCTCTGGAAGAATAAGGAGCTTCTGACTTTACTTGGCAGCTGTCAATGCCACTGTGACACAACAATTTCCTTGCCTGCCTGCAGACCAGCCCCTTTGGCCATACTTTTTTTTTTTTGTTTTGCCACTGCACGTGGAACGGCATAAACGGATGTCTGTGACTCACTCAGAGATGCACATTCATAGGCGATAAGAGCCCATGCAGGCATGAGGGAAGGATGCAGAATGACTTTGCTATCACAATTTAGCTAAGAAGAGTAAAACAGCTCTGTCAGTAGTACCTCCACCTCCTTAAGGGTTGTGGATCAAAGAAACAGGGCATGAAAAGGCATCCCCTTTCAAACAGCAGATACAGAATTTGTTATCCACACACTTAGGAGTCCAAAAATAAAACAAGAGCATTAATAAAATGTGTCACTTAAACACAGGGAGAAAACCAAACCAAACAAAACCCCAGAGAAAGTCAATGTTACTGTTCTATTCGGAATCCATTTTTCTTCCATGTGCTGGCTGCCCTTACCCTCTACTCAGGATTCTATTACCACCAAGCCATGCTACTTCAGAGCCACTGGAGCTAAATTCCTCTAACTGTTCTGGCGCTCATCTGTGTTGCTCCTCTGTTTTTCAATGGTGCCTGCTCACTGGCTTATCTTTCACCATTTGTGATTTAAGCCAGCAGCTACCCCTCCAGGATCCGTGCCACTGTTTCTCTGGCCTTTAGGCAACTACTTTTTCCTTCTGTGATAGCCACTTCCTCAGTATCTTTCATCACTTCATTCTTTTCCTTTTAGCTTTGGCTACTCACTTGTTGCTACTTGAAGTTTCTTCCATTTTGTGCCATGCTACTTCCACGTGCAGCCTTTTGAACAGCTGGGTTAATATTTGATGGTGTGGCTGAGCAGAGGCAGTGAGGTTCTGCCACTCTGCTTGGCGAGCCCTCCTCTCCCTGTGCTGCTGCCAGTGTCACTGCTGTGGTAAGTCAGGATTTAAGCTTAAGACTGGTTAAATGCTTCATTGGAAAGGGACAACTAAGGGCTTGGTTATGCAAGGAAATGAAAGGTATTCTCTCTACCTACTCTCCATGTTTACTGTCCATGCTTTTTTTTTGTGGGTTTTGACTGTTATTCTCTTAAATGATTCTGATGCCTGCAGACTCCTAAGCAGTGAAGCCCAGTAAGGTACAAACTCCTTCAAATCAGTGTAGCCTGTTGGGTAACTTTTTTAAAAATATATTACCATGATAGTCATTTTCACTGCAGTCACAGCCCTTGGGGTTATTTCATGCCCTGATGTGACCATTCTTCTTCCAGCTTGTGGCTGAAAACTTGGCAATGTGGATATCCAGAGGACAATGTTCTTCCTTCATCATTTGCACTGTATTGCTCTGCTTCAGGTCTCTGCCTTGGACTGAAGCTTAATTTACTTCAGTGTCACAACAGTGTGACATTCTTACAAATCAGCACTTAATTTTCTTTATCCAAGCCTAGCTGTGGTAGATGATGTACAATTATGCTAAATCTGGGACCTGAGTTGTTGAAAACTTCCTGCACAGCAGCAAAGAGACAGATGCTGGTGATGTCTACTTGGGCATGGCACCATCAGCTCCTCTGAAAGTTCCTCCTCTCAATCGTCCATGCAACAACCAGACTCTGTCAATATGGCTCTGACTGTAAGAAGCATGAGACTGCCAAGGTGACATTCATGCACCACAGAGGCTGCCAGTGGTGGCTGACACCAACTGCAAATGAATGTAGGATTCCTCCCCTCTTTTTTCCCCTCTCCTCTTCCCCCAAGAATGAGCCTTGAAGAATAGAAGTTCAGCCAGGTATTAATTGCCTTTTTTTCATTTCACTGTGGTTTACCATTTACCTGTACAGGTTTCCTTGCTCAAAGTGGGGTTTTTTTGGGGTTCTTTGTTTCTTTGTTTGTTTGGGGAGTTTTGTGGTGTTTTTTTGTTTTTGTTTGGTTTTTTTTGGTGTTTTGTTTTTCTTTTTGTTCATAGGCAATAGAGGAAGTAGAAATAAGAACTGGTAACCAACAGGTCAATTTTAAGTCACGTTTCCCTTCTCTTCTATACCATTCAAGAGGAATCAAGGCTTTAAGCTTCCTAAATGGACATGACATTAATTATATAACTGTTATGACAGCACATAAATTTTATAAATACAAATGACTGTAAACATGGCAAACCGCTGCTGTCTCTCTCTGACTGAATCTGCGCAACAACTCTGTCACACGCCCCCCATACTAACTCTTTTGGTGGTATACTCACTCTGATCATTTCATTGCTTGATATGCCCAGCAGCTTATGAAGGTTCATTGTGGATGAACATGGACCAGGCTAGCCAGGAGAGGCTAAGATTTTTTTTCCCAAAATTTTTATTATTATGTGGTCTAAATTTTCTTAATAAACTATTACTATGTCATATTCATAAAGAGCATCTATAATGTGGCCAGGAAAGTTGGACTTTGCATCCTCTGGGGCTTCTCTCATTGTTTTTGCTGCAGCAGGGTGGTGATGCCTCTCTTTCTCTTGCCATTGTGAAAATAATTGCAGACACTTTGGAGCTGTAGCAATGTTTCCAGCTCTACCTAATTTGTACCAGGGGCATTAATGTGTTGTACATGTGGGAGTGAAGGAGCAGTACTTTCAGGATTAGAGCATGAGGCTGGGAAGGGGCTGTTTGGATGTCCATGCTCCTGTTCCTGCAGGTTACTTCTTTCTCAGAGCAGGCCTTTGGCTTTAATTTTCAGCAGGTTTGCTGATGGTAGCTGTGTGTTGGGTCTCCTGCCAGCAGAAAGTAAGAATTTCTGTCCTTGGGAACGTCCATGAGGCAACAAAATGTTGGGCTTGGCTGTATTCTGGTGTGTGGTGCATGGGGAGAGCAAGCACATGGATTTATTTGTGCATGGTGGTACAAGAGATTGTGGCAGCAGAGTCGAGAAACAGCACAATAATGCCCACATCTCTCATTGCCCCAGGTGCAAGAGCTTTTGAAAATGTAAGAAAAAAAAAGTTTATAATGCAGTGCTATTTTTGTCCTGCTTTATTGATTTCTAATTAATTTCATGTCTATTTTTAAAGCCACAATCCTGCACGCTCCCAAGGCATGTGTTGCCATCCTTGCAAGCAGTCCTGTTGACTTGAGATGGGCTCCCTCCAAGAGTGAGGGATGTGGAGAGCATCTGAAGGCTCTCCCTCTCTTTTGCAAAACACTGCTGGTAGATCAAATACCAGCTTGCAGCCACCACACTTCATTGAGAAGTTGTCTAAGGGCTTCCTGCCATGAGCCACTTGCAGTGCCCAAACAGTCCCCACCTGGCCTCTGATCATCTTTTCTCATTTCATTTTGCTGTATGTCACCTCAGTAGGACGAAATAATAATTCCTATTTTAAGATACCAGGCAGAGGTGTTTTCTGCACTATAGAGAGATGTTCATTTCTTCACAAAGAGCTGTTCATAAAGCTCTTGTGAATATTTTTACAAAAGGAAACATTTGACCCAGTATAGAGTATTTAAAATATTTTCAGGTGTTCTAACTGGCAATGATTTTCATTTCACTGACACTACTGCTAATCAGGAGACAGAGCTTAAGCAGAACTTAGTCTTGCAAGCAAAAACTATTATTATACAGACACTTAACATAATTGCTACATAAGAATAAAATTTAGCAAAGCATCGAAGTGAATGTATGGCATTTAAGCATCTGGTTAGAGTTAGTGGGGCTATTATTTTACCTTCACGTTAGAAAAACCTGCCATGTTAAAGTTTAATCTCTTAGGTTTAGAGCCCATGAGCTTAACATAAAAACAAGGTTTTATTTATATGAAAATATGCTCTGTCATAGACAGACTTCTTTTATTATTCTTTCCCTCATTTGCCCTCAAACGTGTGCGTCTGAGGCTGACACATTGTCTCAGCAAATTAAGTCAAGCTGGAAGCAAGGGTACAGTGTTACGGCAGAGCAGTAAATAAGATTTACATTTTCAAGCAAGAGCAGTAATTAGGCCATTGCATATTTTATACCTTCATGTTTGTTTTCAAAGCAGTATAGCAAAATAATCATAGATGTAATGAGACCTAAGTGCTCCAATGAGTAGTTGGGGTTCTTCAAGGAAAAACTACAAATTACCCTTCAGTTTTGCTGCCACCCACAGAGTTTCCATCTTTAAAATGCCAGCAGACAGGTGCTTTGGCCAGAGCTAATTGGGTTTGTAGTTAGGGACATAGTGGGTTTCTGTATTACAAATTATGAAGGGAAGAGGCCTATTTTTTTAGTGATACAGTACTTGGCATCGTGTTGTCCACTTCAGTATGTTGGGTATTTGGTGCTTTGCAAAGTAAATGAAGTTTTGAACTGATTATGCTGGTGCAGATGGCTGTAACTACTTGACTTCAGGCAGACAGGGGCACAGGTCTGTTGCTGCTGTGGTATGAGAATGGTCTAGAGGGTGCCAAGCTCTAAGTTCTCATGACCCAAATTGTCTTCTCTCTGGCTACACGTAAAGTGTCAACACGTATGCTTGTGTTGATTACATGAAGCTGTTGCTCTCCCATTCTGTGCTGAGCAGGCAGTTTGGGCAACAGCTATTATTCCTAGCTATATTTCTTCTTTCATTCATTATTTCTTAGCTATTTTATTGCAATGTCTGCCTACACACATTACTGCTTCTCTAGCAGAAGTAATGCAGCCACAAAATCAGCTGACGGAACTGTAATTATGTGCTAAGTTAAGGATTTCAACCATTAAATGCCAGTAGTATTTCTCCCTATTTTGCTATCTTTCTTTAGGCTGAGAGGATCTGTGTAAATTAAGATAGATTTAAGAGAATTGAAGTCCGTGGAGTTAACTCTCTCTCCTTTTTCTGCTTTCTTCTTTGCTTCACCCTTCCATCCCAAAGATGCAATCCTTCCCTATCACCTGTTAAAATACCTCGTGTCCATAAACATACTGTAAGTAAATTAAGATAATCCTAGAACACAATAACCCAGAATATAAACCTCTGTCTTTCCTCCCCACAGATCTGATGGCACATAAACCTTGCTGCAGCTTTCCTGAATAGAAAACAGGTCAGGTATTCCCACCTGCCCCCTTTTGAATTACATCAATTCTGATCATGAGCCAGAAAGAAGATATGGAGGATAGCTCCCCACCACTCTGTGTCACCTGCGGCCAAGCACATTTACCAGAAGAAAATCACTTGTACAGCTACACTGAAGAAGTAGATGATGATCTGATATGCCACATTTGCCTGCAACCTTTGCTTCAGCCATTAGACACACTCTGTGGTCACACCTTCTGCACAGCCTGCCTTACAAACTTCCTTGTGGAAAAAGACTTCTGCCCCATGGACCGCAAGCTTGTAATTCTCCAGACATGCAGGAAGTCCAGCATTCTCGTGAATAACCTCCTGGACAAGCTAATGGTTAGCTGCCCTTTCACAGAACATTGCTCAGAGGTCATGCAACGGGGTCACCTCGAACAGCATTTCCAAACCCAGTAAGTTGTCGTTGATAGACATTTTTTTACTTTTCTTTTTTTTTTTTTTTTTTTTTGAGTAGAGGAAAAAAATCTTCAGTGAATGCTGATCAAAAGAAACACTTAAGATTTGTTGAAACAGAAAAGATTTGTTGATTTCACCTCCAGTGAACACCTATAGTATTGTTAATTCAGAGCTGAATTTTGTCCATTTATATGAAAATATCTCATTCTTTTTATTAGAATCAAATGCATTCAAGGTAGTTAGTGCTACTGCTAGCAGTTCTGGGTGGATGCCTTGTGGTTAGCTGCATAATGGAAGTATGTATGTAGTCTGAAGAGATCTGTGAGTTTGGGGAAGCTGAGCTATTATAAATATTTTAGTACCACATTAAGGGTTTTATAATTGCCCTTTCTTCAAACCTTTTTTGAATCACAAATGACCTATATGAGAAGTAGAGCAGAAAATATTCTGGTTTGGTATTGGTCTTTGGAGCTGAGTGCTCCGTTCTTCCAGGTGAGCACTTACCCAGGGCACCACACTGTGGGACTCACAGAGCGACAGGGTCTGGAAGAGCACCCTGACTGGGCTGTCCCTCCAGGCCCACCTTTCCTGGTGACCACGATACTCGCCGTCCTGCCTCTGGAAAAGACCCTTCCAGGGAGCAGTTTGGTTGCTCTGCAAGGAGAGAACTGATGACAAATGATTCTTTGTTTTGCAGACTAAAAGCATGTGCTGCTGCTCTTGTCTTACATCTTCTGCCCTTTCTAAGGAAAAGAGTAAACATTCAAGGCTGTGATTTCTGATGGCAGACATTTGGCATAGTCTGGGTGACAGCACTTCAGGCTGAAGGAGAGATGGGGTCTAAGTGCTGCCCTTTTCTGTGGCCTATATCTGTTGTCCAGTGACATGACTTTTCCTGCAGTTTGCAGGTGTAAATCGCGTTGCTAAACGTGTGCTTTGGCATATGCATTGTGCAGGAAGCCTTAAGCAACCAGTGCAGTGCTCTAGATTGCTGCTGGGAGCACATTCCTGCACAGACATGGCAATGCTGAGGGTCAGAGCATCCCTGGTAAGCAGGCTGGTGAGCCAGAGAGCAGAGATCTGTTCACATGGCTGCACACTACACAGTCTTGAAGTCTGTAATTGGAAATAGCTCTGCATGCTGCCATTCAAACATGTCCCCATTTGAACTGGAGACCTCATTTCCTGAAGCACCTGGATTCTCACTAGGAATGTATTCACTGAAGGTATTCACTGAAATTACATTATTTTAAGCAACCAAAATGTGACCATTTTTCATTACTGAAACTGGAAAAAAACCCCCATTAGCAACAGTTTTGTCAACACCTTGAAAAGGTCATGAGACCACTTTTCACATGTTAGAAGTTTGGTGTTCGTGGATTTGGGTGCCCTTGGCTCACCTAGATCTAGACCTGGCTTTCTCTGTGAGAGTGCTGCTGGCTCAGGCCATAGGAGGTGGTGGCAGCAGGTCCCAGCCCAGGCTGGCAGTGCTCAGCAAGGTTAGCTACCTGCTCCTAAGGGGAAAAAGTAGCAAAGTTAATCTTAGTTTTCTGCCTTTGATCAGTACTCCTCTGACACTTCTCAAGTGCTAATTTCAGTAGTAACTCACATAAAGGGACTGTCGGTCTTCTGTGAGCTGCTGTCACTGAAATTATGTTTCTCTACAGATTCTACCCACAAAATCTTGAGCCTCTAATATAAATACCCTTTCCCTTTGCTATACATATAGCTGACTTTAACGTTTTTTAGATCTTCCTGTTTGTCTTCATTTTTTTTGACATGATGATTCTGTGGCCATAAAACTAGCAGGATACCCACCCATCTCCCCCAACCCCAATAAATAAGCAAATTGGAATATAGTTTTTCAGATGGAAGCCACACAGCTAGAACAGCTCTGATTTCTAGTGTCGGTTCTCCGCCATGGACATGTGCAACTCACTAGGGTGTCTTAGTTTCTCCTCCTTAAGGTAGTAGTAAAGGTACTATTCACTACCTATCTTACAGAATTGCAGTGCTATAAACCACAATTTGGTCCTGTAAAAGCACGGCAAATTTTATTCTAGCACTTATTACTAAATGTCAGTGGCCTGGATCTTTCCCTCAGGATCTTTAAGATCCTATGCCTCTGGCTTACTTGGCCTGAGCCCCAGCAGGGGTAGAAAGAATTGGTTCAGTAACATGTTCCCACAGTCTCTTGCTGTTCCTCCTTCCCTGTGTCAGGCTCCCTGCACTAAATCTCAGCTTTGCAAACACAGGGAGCAAGAGACTGGAGAGACAGAGTAAGGCTTTTCCTTCCCATCAAATCTTAAAGCCTCTAAGGTAGTTCAGTAAAAAGCATTGCTACTCAGGTTAGATGTTTTCTTCTTTGCTACTCCTGGCATGCATTCTCCTTCCTCAGAATGGTCAGGAGGGCTGAGCTACCTTAAGGCCAAAGGGCAGAGACACGAGAACAGGAAACCACAGAGAATCTCTGCTGTTGCGGGTTTGAGCTTTCCAGGGGTTGGGTAGTGCAGCCTCACTGGCATTCCCACCTGACAGAAGAAATAAGAGGAAGCATTCTGAGTGACCCCGAAAGGTGGACTTCTTCAGCCTTGTGCTTGCAGACACCGTGCAGTACCTTTATTTTTGTTTTAAGCACAGCATTAATTATCACCCAAGGTATCTTATGCCTCTGCCTAATTTAATTCTTAGAAATGCAGAAACCTCTCATGCCATCCCACCTCCAACTGATGGCAGGGCAGGAGAGATGGATGCTGTGCTCCGTCACGCCCAGGGACAGATTGAGCAGACTGAGCTCACGCTGTTCTCTTTAATTCTGGTGAATCAACAGAGGGGAGAGAAAGTGTGTGACTTTGCTAATCGAACTAATACAACAATAGTCATAAACTTCCAGTGGCTGCAACAAGAACAGCTCAGAGCCCATCTGAAATCTTGACAGAACATGATCTGTGTTCTCAGTGAATAAATTAAAGTAGACTCTGCTAGAATCATCAGGGCAGGCAGCACTCCTCGCATTTCTTGCATGATTCAGGTTCAGACCAATCCTGGTTCTCAGAGAAAAAAACAAAGTTTGCTCTGATCAGAGATGAGGTCACTGATGGGACAAGGTGAACTTGCTGTTTTATGCTTTGTAATTGATGAGAGAACTTTGTCATTTTTTTTAAACACCGGTTACCATGGAGCAGTACATTGAAAGCATCCTTATTTAAAATGTTTGCTCTTGCATCCTTCAAAAAAAAAAAAAAACTGAGAAGAGACATGTCCTTGGATTATTACATGATTTATGTTTGTACAAAAACATCTGACTGGATTTGGGGAATTCAGACTGAGATGCAAACAGCCAGCAGTTGACTGTGATCTTTTGCCGTGTTTTACTTTAAAAAGGTGTGGTCTTCTGATATCGCCTGCTACAAAACTCCACGGGGGGCAATTTTTTCCCCCCCTTGTCAGACAGCTACACCCTTTCGTGATGCAGTTTAGCTCGTAACCCATCTGCTTGTGGGCAGTGATGTAAACATACCAGCTGCCTCTGAAGAACCACTCTGAATCCTGCAGGAGGCAGGTCTCTTCCCCGAGCATCGCTCTCCTCTGCAGCATAAGTCACTGTCTCGCCAACCACGCTGTGCTGTCCCTAAACCCTCACATCTACCCATCTGAGAGTCAGATCGAGTAATCCTCTTACAGGTCAATGATTTTCGCAGTGTAGCTTCGTTTAAGGGATTTAAGCTCGATTCATAATGTGCTACCATTGCATTGAAATGGAAAGGCTTGCTTAGAAGGGGCTTGGCTGGCACAAAAGCTTCTCGTTGTGTGTCCCACCAGCACAGAGAGACGGTGGGAAGGAGGAAACCTAGCAGCAGTGCCAGCACTGCACTGAAAATGAAGGCTCTCCTGTTACTGGTCCTACCTTGGCTAAGTCCTGCAAACTACATAGACAATGTGGGCAACCTGCACTTCTTGTACTCCGAGCTGTGAGTACGCACAGTCGCGTCGGCGTCGTGCTCTCTGTCTGTCTGTCTCACCCGACTGGAGGGAAGGGGCTCACCATGAGAGTTTTGGGGGTTCTGTCTGTCTGCCTGTGTGTCTGTGCCTTTGCATACATGCGAAGAAAATCCTGCAACATCTTGCCAACAGCTTCAAACCGTGCTGCTTCCCATCCAGAGGGCTAATAATAGCAGTACGTCCCCATTGCTTTCTGCTTTGGAAGCAGCTGAGACATACTGAGTGAAGCTGCTTTTTTCCATATCAACTTGCTTCTCAGTGCCGACGCTTTTGGTGGCTGTTGGGTTTGGGGATTTTTTTCCACTTCTGAATCTGTATTTCTTCTTTATTTCCCATAAATTGGTTTGCAGGGAGCTGGGAATAGAGGAAGGCATCAGGATAGACACCCCCAGAAGAGCACTCTCTGTGTGTACATGCATAATATTCTGTGTGTAAAGCTGCATGCCTGTAGCAAAACGCTGAGAAGCCTTTCACCAGAAATAATTCACTTGAGACAGGAGAGGAATTTCCCATATTTCTGTTTTTGCCCACAGCAGAATGTTATTTTCTGTGCAATGCAAATTTAAATGTACCAGTCTGTTCATATATCTTCATGTTTAAAAAACCCACCTCAGACAACCCTATAGCTGATCTTTACTACTCATGAAGCAAATATACTATGGTATCATCTGTAAATGTTACTACATTAATTTATTTGAATGTTATTGCACTAGTTAATGGGGCTTTTATAACTAGAAATTGATGTCTGTTCCAGTATGTTTTCATTAGTTATCTTTTGTTTGTATTTTAACAAATTGTTAACTTTCAAGATCTTCATTGAGATAATGAATGAAATGGCTAATTCTGCTCAAAAATGAAAAATTATTGTATTATGCCTACATAATGGGGAACGTTTCAGTAGCAGTTGTGATTAGTACTAATGAGACTAATTTCTAAATGACTTTGTCTCTACTGTCAGACAAAAATAGCAGTGTTTTGCTGAAACACAAAGTCCCCTTTTGAAATTCTTGTGTGATGTGCATGGCAACTATTAATAATTTAGTCACACTGCATACAACAGCTCAGGATTTCTGTATGCCATAGGTGTTTTTAAACATTTAACAAATCTGGTGTTGAGGGTTGCAGCTATGCCCTCATTTTAATTTGCTGGCATTTTGTTTAAGAATATGAATTTAAAAAACCACAAACAACAACAAAAAAAAAAACCCAAAACACAGTTAAGCCAAGCAGGCTACAGGAGCAATCAAGCTCAAAACAGAGCAGATGAATACTTATAATGGAAACAATGGCATCTGGGACATCTAGTTTCCAGGAAAACAAACCAATGAGATTAATCAGAGCACAGGAGGAGACAAAGCCTACTTGCTTTTCCTGGGGAATTCAGGTTCACTGATTCTTCCAGGGTAAAGGGCTGTGATGTACCGTAGCTATTCATGTCTTATTTATTTAGCCTTCTAACCCACAGAGATGTTAGTCGTGCTGGATGTTGGCAGTTGTTCTTAATGGAGTGGGTGTGGACTGGGGCTTGGACGTGCATCTTCGGCTGTCAGCAATGGGAGGTGCACATGCCTTCCCCACTGTCCAGCCCGGGATGCTACCTGGCATCCTGGTGCCAGGAGCCACTGCTCAGGATCTCCTGCACCATCCTGTCTTTGGCCAAGGCAAACAGGAAGCAGGATTTGCTGGGGCTGGTACAATCCAAAAGGGCACCAGGAAGTTTGAGCTCATTTCAGGAATTTCTTCTCCTTCTCCACATGCATTTGGTGCCTGTGGCTGCTGCTGGATGCTGCACAGGACATTGGCATACTAATCTGTGGGATGGATTCAAGGTCCTTTCTAATAGCAGCAGTTGAAAGAAAAAAATAAATCCTCCTTTCATTCCTGTTTAGTTAGTTTATACAAATGTTATGACCTACAGGTTGCTATTTCAGTTGCTTGGGCACTTGCATGCAGAACATTTTTAGTGCAAAGTTTTGTGAGTGGGACAGCATAGCCACGAGTGTCCAGGGGAGCCTGACACAGGGGGGCACAGGTCAACTGCCACAGAACTCTTTTATCACAAACCCCACAGAAGCAGCTTCATAAATCTTTCCCCACAGCCAACTAAACAGTCCCTGCTGTGTGCAGTGTGTGTGATGGCTTGCAGCATGGCTCAAAACTAGACTGTAGTAGGCAGAAAACATTTTTTTTTCATTATCACTCTGTTTTTGGTTGCTGGCCAGAACAAATACTGCCCTCAGTCAGGACTCGTTATTTTCTTGGCTTTCAGCCACCAGATATACCAGCTGAGGGAGGAAGAGTGGGATGACAGGTTGGCAAGGAACAAGGGAAGAGATGGAGGATGGTGAGGGATTCAATTACCATCACTGGTGATGGTGCAAGAGGAAGAATAAATTGGGATTCACACTGCCCTCCTTCTCACACAGTCCATCTCTTCCCTTCTACCACATTCAAACAAAGATTGTTACTTTTGTTGCATTGTTGAAGTTGGCTTTAATACGAAGGCATTTTTGTTCCTAAGTGTGGAATGGGCAGTTTGGGGAATGAGGATTACACTATAGTCCAAAACCCATCTGGAGACACAAGCTCTGGAATCCATCTAAGAAATAAAGAGATTTTAGGAGATTTGAAGAGGATAAATGAAGTTGAGGAAAGGCTGTGACAGACCTTTGCACTTTGGCTGCGTGCCACACAGATAGGAAAAAGAGGTGTGTGGATGTGTTGTAGTGGCACTTTACGGGACAGATGATGGGTGACACTATTTTTAATTTTCTGTTAGAGTCTAATAATTATAGGCATTCTCAGCAAGCAAGTGCATATCTCCTGATATTGTTGCCTGTACTGAAACCACTTCCCTGGTCATTGTGTGTTGTCACTCCCTTACCCTTAGCAAAGGTGTCAACATAGATGGTGTTCTTGTCCTTGCTCTTAGCCAAATTGTGTGGAGCAGCACATGGTAAGCCAGGGTCCTCCCTCCTGAGGAGAAGCCCATGGAAACCTCTAGCAGAAGGACAAGAGAAACCTGTGAGATCTTCCTTGAGAAAGCACTGGGAGGCGGTGAGGTGTAGCCACACCAGCCCAATGGCTCTCAGCATTGTAAGGGTCTGCTTGGGTGTTGAGGAGGCCCTACCCCAGGGTTCATGCCTTCTCCTTTATATCCCTGTAAACAGGCTTTGACAGGCATCTGCCCTCTTTCTTTCTTATGTAAGATATCTTCAGAAAGGAAATACTTGCCTAAGCTTTCTTTTGAGTCAGGGGATGTTATTCCCTCCAGTTAAAAACAAGGTATGTGGATGGAGAGGCAGCTTATGGTCACTGTAGGAGGCTTTCCTGAGTGTGAGGACCTGGTGACACTGCTCACACCATTGCTATCCCTCCCACTTCATAGCATGACCTGTGTAGCAGGCTATTTCTCAACAGCCAGGTTTTGTACACCTTGAGCTCAGAGAGCCACTTAGAAATAAAATTGAGGGGAAGGGGGTTGCAAGACTAAGCAGTGAACAACCTCACCTTGTTCCCCCGAGAATCTCAATCATGTGGAAAGCATAAGTTGGTTTTCAACCTAATCCCAACTCAGCAGGTGGCCATGCTGACTGAGTGAGCGCCTGGGAGGGCACGGGGCATCGCGTGTGCTCAGCACAGAGTGAACACCAGGGAGCCCATGGCAGCCGCTCTTCCTGGCACTGCTTTCCTCCAAGGATTAAACAGCTCCTGGCCTTAGTCCCTGCTGGTAATACACCAGCTAGATCTATCCCACTAATCTGAATCAAACCATTGTTTTTTAAAATCTATTGTTTGGCTGTGGGAAATGCACAACCTATGCCTTTGTGCAAAATAACCAACCAACCAACCAAAAAGAACCCCCCAACTTTTTTTTTTTCTTATCCCTCTTGAGTTTTACATGAAACCATCACAGGAATCTCACCAAGTTAACTGGATCAATTTTCCCCATGTAGCTTGTATATGATAACTACTGTTAAATTTCAAAACAGCACTTTGGGCTGGAAGAGCCAGTAAAATCTAGTTTCTCCATTCAATTGAAAAAGAAGACATGCAAGCACCAGCTCTCTTCTAGTGTCATTGAGCACATCTCTTTTATGGTAAAAACAATGAGGTACACCCTTCCAGTCCCCTTCCAGCACTGAGCTTAACTGTGCAGCAAACTTACTTAATTTCTGTTCAACTCAATGGGGAAACGTGTCTGAATTCAAACCACATGGAGGCTGGGGAGCACAGGACATGCATTATTTGTGACAAAATTGATAAGCCTGGAGCACCTTTAGGGCTCATGTGTTAGTCCACTGCAAAAGCCACGTGCTGGCCTCCTTACTCAAAGATGCATGTACAGAAATTTGTATCGGGGTTAAGCTGTGAGGTTAATTAAAGCTGAAAGTGCTGGAAAGCAAGGCTTGAATGCAAATATTCTTGAATGAAAATATAAATTAAATGTTTGGGATAGCTGCATTAAATAGCCAGAACAAAGCACACTCTGATAAAATTCAAAGGGTCTTTTCCAGGATGTCTCTTAGGGAAAGTAGAACTGAGAGGAATTGAAGCAGAAAGGGATGAGCATATCAAGGGGTACCCATTAGCTTCACCCCTATGTGACAGCTTCACAAAGGGGCCACGAGGACAACATTTCCTTCATAATTCTGAGCTCTCTCTCAAAATCTACAGAAAAGAACTACTAGTGTCTCTTTCCCAGCCTCTTCCCTCACTGCAGTTTGTCTGCCTCTGCTCCACCAGCCCTCTCACTTGCTTCTGTACTGTGCTTCATACCTCTTCTGATCTTCAACTTTGTTTATTCCTCTCGCCTCTCATGCCTTGATCCTGCCTCTGTCATTCTCCTTTGTATTATCAGCTTTTAGACTTGCACAGGAAAGTTTAAGATTTTAGTATGAAAAAGGCCTGAAAGCCCCCAAGTAGAAGCCCATGTAGGTGAACTGTAAATATGCTGTGTTATTGTTAAATGTACAGGAGGAGTTCAGTCTAAACTCACGGTATTGAAGTGCCCAAATTGAATTTTCTAAATATATTTTCTTGTATTCAGGAGTGCTTGATACAGACTATGCTGTTAGCATAGGAGGTGCAGCAGAAAGTAGTAATTTAATTGACTGTGGCTATCTGGATCCAGTCACTCTGACCAAAGACTAACTGCGCTCTGTCAAATACGCAAGGTCTTCTCCTAGCAGCGTGCTGGGATCTGGGTCTCTCCTCCACCTTCTGCCACCCTCTCCCAGAGACAGTACCTTTCCCCACCTGCATATCCCTCCTGGTTCCACAACGCAGGTTAGAGAGTGCTGGTTTTTTGTGGTATGAGTATTACTGGTTAGCATCTTTTTCCCCAGCACTGTGATTCTGGGTGCAGAAATGAATTTGTCTGGGACAGCTCCAGAAACCAAAAACCCTTTGAGATCATTAAGAATTTGTTGATTCTGTCTGGGAATTTTGTGTGTAAGGAGAGTTTGCATTTCAGTTATAGACTGAGAAAGATTTGCTTCATTTCTTTCTCTTCATGTAAAAAAGTCACCTTTACTTCATTCACAGCTACCTACACATACTTGAGATCAGAATTAGACCTTTTATACTTCTGGAGTGTTTTCTCAAGATTTCTCACACCTTTGGAAAGGCTGACATTGGCCAGTGTCAATCTCAACAAATACATTTTGTTGCCAGAAGTAAAACCTGAGCCAGACAAAAAAAAAAAAAAAAAAAAAAGAAACTCTGCCAAGCTGGAAATGCAGTGCAACAATTACAGTTGGCAGAAAGGTTTCTTTTCATTAATGACTTATGTCTCAGTTTGATTTTTCTATGGGCTGCTCAAAAGAAGTGCACTTACAAGCTTTGCCATGTAACAGAAGGGCAGAGGGGTCAAACCTTATCCCACTTGGAGGCAGCTTCACAACAGGCAATCCACTTTGGAATGGGGACCAGACAGAGCAAAGCACCAAAGGTCTGGTGGGGTAGGAAGGAGTGAGGTTATGGGAGCTGCAGAAGGTCGGTGGTTATTCACAAGCAACAGACTCTCATCTCTTGTCTGACATTAAGCCACACAGGCCGTATGCTGCAAGTTTGGCCGACCTCCGCATCTCTCTGACAATTAACCTAGTTTAACACTGGCACTGGCAGCATGACAAGGATATTTTTCCTTGAGCTATTTCTCTGACAAATCTGCCAGAACTGGGCTGTCCTGCAACGTGAGGATAAGCACTGCTCTTGCAGAGCTCTTATTCCTGTCACAGCTTAAATCCTGCTCTGAATTCTGGTTCTGAGATCAGCTGCAGCACAGCTTGTTTCACTGTAGGGAAGCAGACTAGTAGGTCTGAGGGTCTTCTTCATTATTTTAACACTCCTGACCTTTTGGGGGAATCTGCCTCCCAGGTCCCTGGTCCACAGAATAGTGAGCTTTGTTTCATGACCTTCTCTGGGATAATAGGGATTGTTCAGAAACTAGAACTGATTTTCTGCATCTTGGCATGTGACTTCATGTCCATGCTGCCGCCCTGAGCCATACAGTGACACGTGCATAAGGATGCCAACAGTACAGGACACAAAAGCAGAGGTTTTATAGTAATATCAGTGGCAACTTTAGACTAATAACATCCTATGTGACAGTATATGCGTGACTGCTTGGGGCTTCCTGTTTCAAAAGGAGGGTTCAGGCTGGTCTCTATGTTGAATTGATACCTCAGTGGAGCTGTCTGTGGGTCAATGAAAAGTCATATGTCATGACTAAACCCCCACTGCCACCAAAGGATTCCTGTCTTGGAGCTGAACTCTATTTTGGGATTAAGAATGTGAACTTCTTTTAAAATATCTTAGAAAGTTGAATGCACCCCTAGGCCTCAGCAAAGTTGCAGCTGGTGAAGACTGCATTTCGCTAGTGAATCCTTGGGCTTTCCCTAGAATATGTTTTATCCATTCATTTAATTTATTACTTGACAGCAGATTCTGAATATAGAGTGAGGTGAGTTCAGGAGCAGCCCCACCAAATGGCTGGAGATTTCAAAAGATGCTGTGCAACCTTTACACACACACACAGGCAACCAAAAAACATCCCCCCACCCCCAAAAAAAAAAAACACCAACCAAACAGAAAACCCCTGTAAAGTATCCATTCATGTTGTACAATATATCCTCCCCATATGAAGGAAAATAGGTCGACTCTAAGAGTGGGCAAGTCAAGTCATATTTCTAGGAAGTTTCTTTCTCATTTAGGTTGGATTTCTGTTGGCAGCATCCTCAAACTTTATTGAAGTCTTGTTCTCAGCAGTGCTGGCAGACAACCAGATTTGTAATGATCACACATCACATTGACTGTATCTGCTCTGGTATTCATTCTTTCTTCTTTTTATCAAGACACTGAGCTGAGTATAGAGGATACTTGGGTGAGGAGTAACAAATCACAGTTGACTCCTATGTCTTAATGAAATTGTCTTACTCCATGACACTGCTGTGGCACATGGCATGAAGCAGTCTAGGTCATGATATTTGTAGTTGCTGGAGCCATGCTTAATTTTTATTTGCTCTTCTATTAATTCACTGTATATTATTTACCTGAATAATGTAAAATAAGTGAATAAAATGTCTTCAGAGCTATAAATTTCAGGTACAAAATTCAATCGTTAGTGTATTACTTTGGAATCTGTTTTTCCTTCCACCACTCCCTTGAAATCATGTTGGCAGGAACCAAGTGTTTTAGATCAGCAAGTCACTTCATGTGCACATATTGGGAAGCTTACACCTGTCTCTATATTACGCATTGCAGTCCCATCATTCACTAGACAGTGTGTAATATATTCTTAATATATAACTTCAATAATTTAGTATTTTCAAAAATAGAGGACAAGGGGAATCTGACATGCTCCAAGTGTTTTCCTATCTCCTCTGCAGAACTTAGTGAATGGAGAAGATTAGTAGACTGATGGCCTGGTTTTCTCTTCTGTTTTACTAAGAACAGACATTACTAATTTTGAAAACATAATTCAGGTATTTTCTTTTCTCCTCCCATATGTGATAAGCATTACTGTTTTATGTTTTTTTTAACATTCATTTAGTGCTGGTGATGTCCCACTATTTTTTTACTTTCCTTCCCATGTAACAGGAGTAGTGGAATGGTTTCACAGAAACATCCACAGAGGCCTCTTCACTTGTGGATTTTATAACTCAACAGTATGACAGCCCAGAAAACATCCCTTGTGGAACAAGCTTTTATGGAGAGGAGATAAGCGCAGTTAACCAAATCCATCCTGTGATCCATGGGAGACCACTGGAAGCAGAGAATATGCTGTGCTGCTGCTATTATATGAGGATGTGTAGGTTGATATGGATGAGCAAGGCTGTTTCTCTTGATATGTATGAGCATCTCCTGCCAGGAGGCTAAATTACTGTCAGAAATAAGTGCTCTGTATGAAAAGCACATGTTGCAACACAGCCCTTTGCCAAGCAGGTTTTGCAGTGGAAGTGGGAATCTTAGGAGTTGGTTGTGACTTGCCCTTGTCAGCTCCCAAAGGAGCCTCATCACTGGCTCTGGTTTAAACAATTGGCCCATCTCTCCTTCAAGCATTACTACCCAGTATGTATTTACAGCAGGAAGATGGCACTGCTGGAGACAGGATAAGTTTCTTTTCCAAATACAGTATGTAAATACTGGCGTTTCTTTTTCTGTTCTTGGCACTGCAGTGCTTACAGTTGTCATTGGGATCTGTTGTGGGGATGAGCAGAGTTGAGAGTGCCAGTTGCTGCTACTTTATTTCAACCCAGACTGTGATGGAAATATTGATAATAATAATATTTGTTAATCGGTTTAGATATCCTAAGAAGATCCTGCTGTGGATGCCCAGTGGTATCTACTGCAATCAATGCCATCCTTGTGCCCCCCCTCTGCAACCTGGACCCTGGCTTAGGACTGAGAGAGTCCTGTGCATCCCTTGCAGCCTCTGGTATTGGAAACATGCTGTGTTCTCCTCATCTGCTTTACACCTGCACTGTGCTGTTGTGGGTCAAGGATAGGGCCAAACAAATATACTTTCCTTGGTGCTGTCTGTAGATTTTCTCAGCATCCATTTTTAAGTGACATTTAAATTTTGCATATCTTGACGATTTTTAGTGGATTGAATGTGCACTGTTTCTAGCAAACATGTTGCTTTCAGTTTCTTCCCTCAGAGGAGATTCAATTCCAGTAGATTTTTGTTTTATCCTTCCAAGGCATGAGTGTAATGAAGTTGGACAGTAATGGTTGCTGCATTTCACTTTTTTTCTGCTCTTTCCCCAGTGGCCTAAGTATCTGCAAGTTTGAAGGCACTTACAGTTACAGTCTTTGAGTTCAAAATAAATCAGAAAAGAATAGACCAAAGCAGGACATAGCATTTAATAAGATATATTGTGTACATATAAATTTGCACTTAATATGTTGAGCTGACAAAGCAAACAAATGCAGTCTCTGAGATCTGCCTTTTTCATAATCTAGGCTTGAATCTAGGCTTGAATAATGTGACCCAAGTGAACAAAAGAAATTTATGAGGGGAAGCCAAGACCAAGTAACCCTCTTCTAGAGCTGATGAACTGTAATCCATACCAGGTATTTTCAAAAAACATTTGCTCCCCTTCCACCTACTTCACAACACAATCTCCTCTCCTCTCCTCTGCTCTCCTCTCCTCTGCTCTCCTCTCCTCTGCTCTCCTCTCCTCTCCTCTGCTCTCCTCTGCTCTCCTCTGCTCTCCTCTGCTCTCCTCTGCTCTCCTCTGCTCTCCTCTGCTCTCCTCTGCTCTCCTCTGCTCTCCT
>JAWWMO010000138.1:46493875-46579149 GCA_035047845.1 Dendrocincla fuliginosa
CTCCCTCTCCCTCTCCCTCTCCCCCTCCCCCTCCCCCTCCCCCTCCCTCTCCCCCTCCCCTCCCGTCCCCTCCCCTCCCCTCTTTTCTCTCCAGCAGATGCTTAGTTACATCCTTCATAGTTTTGCTAACTCAGTATTGGAGAGAGGTTAACAGTCTATTTCTTAGAGAGAAAATGCATTTCACAGATTTGCTTTTTGTTAAGGGCTGATAATTGTTGTTCAGATTTTCCTGTGCTTCATGTCTCCTCTTTTTCAAATCTCCAGGAAACTGAGGTTGACAACCAACACAAAAAATACCACAGTGATTTTGTGCCCTGTGGTGCTTTACAACACCAAGAGAACTTGCAGCTGACAGCATGAAGGTTTTTTTGTCTGTGATGAGAGAGCTTGATTTGCTTGCATGTTGCATAAAAATAATGGTTTGCTCTTAAATAGGTGCTTATCTTTTTGCAGTGTTGCATAAACTTTCTTGACTCTACCTGCCAAGCACAAGTAGGTTGTTTCTACCCTATTTATGCTTTGAGAGAAAATGCAGGTTTGAAAGTCTTTAAGTAGGTTCTTCCATTGGTTCCCTTGACATGACTTGTAAAGCTCATTCAGTCTCTGTCATCACCAGTGCCAGGCTGTGTTTTGGTTTCTTTAGCCATTTTCCACTTGACTGCTCCTGGCTACCCTAAATCTTTGTCTTTCCCTGGCTTCCTCTTAATTCCTGTATTCTTTACACCTCTGCTCTTGCTCCTTGTCTCTCCCACGCGCCTGCCCCACTGTGTTTAGCAGTACCAAGGGATCGAGGTTATCAGAGAAGTGTGGCCTTGAATGCACCCAGCATGACAGCAACATTTTTCTTCTGTCTGGTAAAGGAGAATTGAACTGGTTTTAAAAAACTCTGAATAGAGATCACACAACTGTAATTTCAAAGTCATTTGAAGTTTGTAAATTCAATCGATCCATTGATAGACACTTCTGCTGGGCTGCACAAGCCCTGTCCTCTTTGTTTTAGTGGTGGCAAGACCCTGTCTGCTTCCTTCTTTTGTCTCCAAGTACCTGACTGGTCTGTGAAATAGTCTGTGAAAGGATTATTCTCTTGAGTGTCTTGTTTTGTTCAAGGAAAGTAAGAGGGAAACTGGCTAACTTGATCTGTTCAGGACCCTTGTGGTTGATTCCAGCAGTGCTGAAAACACCAAGCCATGTGTCTTCCATCACCTTGCACTACTGCAGCACTGCAAAACTCTGAGCTGCTTATGTTTCTTAATTTAAATTTATGGATTAATGTGTGAGCAATGTATTGTGAATATAAGCTGCAGAACTTAATTTCAGCAAAACATGTGGAGCTGAAGGCTAAAAACAAGGAAAGCTTTATGGTTTAACCAGATTTGGTGAGACTCCCTTTATACTAACTTCACTTCAGCAGTCTTCGTGGACTCTAAATATTTATCTTTTAGACTAAACATAGGTTAAGGCAGGCCATGGAAATAGCTCAGTTGAAGAGCTGACATCTAATCAGAGTTTTATCAACAGATCCTCTGCCTAGTTAAATTACCATCTGGAGTGAAATTCTTAAAAGAGTTGCAGATTGCCCTACAAAACTCACTACAAATGGTGAGAATAAAATAAGCCAAAAAGTAGGGGTCATAAGTTCGCTCCCTATATCATTCAATTCCTCTTGTTTAGTTGATTTGTTTGGTTCAAGAACCTTGCTCTAGTTGTTCTCTGTTGCTATTTCAGTACCCAGACAGAGGACAGTATGGAAGAGGTAATGAAAACAGTAATACCAATTTGCTTGGTTTTTAACTCACTTAGTTCTACTAGTTGTCAATTTGTTCTATACAGATATTATTCCATTAACTTCAACAAATTACTCTCTTGAATTTCTTTTGAATGAATTTGGAAGAAAGGAAGGTTTTGCATACACGGTCAAACTTCTAGTTTTTGCACCTATAGAGCAGAGAGAAGGAATAATAGAGATTAAAAAAATATTTTTGAGAAAGGAGCATCTAACCACACTAATTCACGCCATGCAGTTTTTAGCAGAAACAGCAATTTTAAAACACAGAACATCCCTTGAGGGCGCATGGGTGAATGAGTTGAAACAATATGTATAAAATGTCATGGACTCCAGTTTCTTCAATCTCTATGACAACCTCTCCCTCCCTTAAAAAATACACACCCCTGTGTGGAAGCTTTGTAAAACCTCAGACTGCTCTTTTCCTGTCCCTTGCGACAATGGTGTGACAGCAGATCTTAAAGAATAAGGACTTTTTCTCTGGTCTTTTTTCTTGTTCTTGAAATTTTTCTCCCTCCATTGGCAGACACAAACTCCATGACTTTAACACTGACCAGAAAGTCCCTTTGGAGCAGGATATTTTCAGGAGAATAGCAGAACTGGTGATGAAACAGCACCCCATTGCTGAATGATCAGATCTGTCACTAAAGTGCAAGGATACAGAAAGGTCCCCATTTGTCTCCAGCACTGAAACTTGTAAGTCCTTGTAAGGGTCATCCACATCACAACAGAAGGCTTCAAGGGGTTTAGGGGTTAACAGACTTGCTGCCTATCTCATAAGCTAATGAAGAAGCTGAACAGCTTATCTATAGCCAAGGGATTAATCCTGGTCCTCTCTCACCAACCCCTCTGGTTGACCACAGTGATGGGGATGAAGCAGAAATCAGTTTGACTTCTCCATTTCACCCCCATGTGCCAGGCACAAGGAAATGGAGGGTTCAGGTTTGAGTTGGTTTTGGTTTTGTTTTTGTTTTTGTTTTTTTGTTGACTGAGGCAAAATTCTGGTCTTGCAGTTTCTTCATTCAAAAAGCTTCTGCGTGATCTTTTTCCCCATCTCTTGGCACTGCCTGAGAGTGGGATAGGTCTGGCACCATATGACACACCTCCTTCCATCTGTCCCCATCCACCTGCCGGGGGAGGTCCTGGGCATCAAGGAGGAGAGGAGACAGCCCATATGCATCTGAGACTGCTTGGGCTTGCTGCATGGGCATACCTCAGCAGGATTTCCAAACAACCTTGAGATAGTGTTTTGCTTCTGAAGGTGCATGACTTCCTGCAGAGCTCAGGAACAAACATCATTTCACTGCTTTCTGTGGGGCAACCGGCCCTGCGTGGACTGGCTGGCTTGCCAAGGGGTCAGATGAAGGGAGAGAGGCAGAGCTATGGGTGCGACCTGAAATCCTCCTGCTGACATTCTGTAAACATGACTGTGACTACAGAGGACAGTGCTGATATAGGGCTGTCTCAGCTGCAACATCTGCACTGAGGTATGCCTGTGCTCCCCTTTGTCAGAAACAGGGAAATTGGATCCTAAGTGATTTTATAGTTTGTATGTCTGTTTTTCAAACAAGTATTTGCTATTTGGAAAGTTAGTCAGGCCTGGTCTTCCTATGCAATGTTTTCAAGAAAAGATTATGATTGTGTGAAGTGTTATTCTGGAATCACATATTGTGCTGTCTGCTGATGACAACTCCCTCGGCACATTTTTTTCCCCCTGTCTGACATTTCCAAAAAGAACAGCTGTGCTGCTTATGGTCCCTTGTGCCAGGGAAGCAGTTGCTGATGTTATCCTCCCCGCCCTTCTGGCTGCTTTGCAGAGTGCTTCTTCCAGGTCTTCTGAAATAGTCACATTGCAGAGAAATGGTCCTCACCCTTGCAAGCCAGTGGTGAGTTTTCAGGTACAAGACCAAGCACAGAAATTAAGGTGACCCATGATTCTGCATCTTTATCAGCACACAAACATTTGAAATTCCAGCTTCTTTTGTGTTTTTATAAGGTATATGAGTGTCTGTTACTCTCATTCCCCTCTCCTTTTAGCTACAGGTGCTGAGGTATCAAATGGAGAATAAAAGTGCTATTCCTATAGTTAGGACTCTATGGAACTGTTTTATTCTTACAGCTTTTTGTGCTGTGGTAGTTTAAAGAATCCAAAAATTAACCAAATCCTGTGTTGCAAGACACTGAACAAAAAACATAGCAAGCAAAAAGTGGGGTTTATTGCACATTGAATAATGCGAACCTGTAACTTGTTTTCAAGATGTGGCATGTTGAGGGATAGACCCTGGCTCTCACAGAGACCCAGAGCTTGAACAGTGAAACATTTGGTATCCAGAAGATATGACAGGGAAGAAGGGGCAAAAATTATCCCAGAAAGATGGTTTAAACACACAGGGAAGTCAATCCATAATAAAGTTTGGTGACATGACAATACTGTTCTTACTCTAGGGTAGCTTTTCTGGTGAATACTCTTACTCTGAAACGGGGATGTCTCCAGGGACATTATTCTCAAATGTGTGTGTCTACACATATAATATACATAGTGTGCCTAAGGTATCATTCCACAACCCCTACAGTAATCATATCCTTTCCTATTGCAGACAATCCCTTAGGAAGCAGCACCATCTCTGGAGACTGAATGCGGGTAGCCTTTGCAGAAGGGTTTGTGCTCAGTTTTGGAAGGGTGTCTTAATGCCAGTATCTAAGTACTCAGAAAACCCTTCAACATGATGTTGTAGCATCTTCTACTAGCTTTTAAAGAAATAAGAAAATAATTTGCCACGAGGCTGTTCTGTTTAGAATCAGTAATTATTAGGTATTTATTTCCCTTTGTTCCTTCTCCTTCTTTACTCTCTATATTGCACTCTTATAAACACGCAGTGCTGAGTGTCTGGCTTTGCCCTTTGGGAAGCAAACTTGTTCCAGGGCAGTTAAGGAAGTTCAGAAGCTGAAGATAGGTAAACCACCAGCAACTGATCCAAGCCATTACAAAAATTACTAAAACAAAAACCCATGGCTCAATTTCTAATATAAATATTGAAATATGCTACTAATTTTGTTTAGTCTGTCAACTCCTTTTTCCTTAATCCTCAGCATCCATGTCAGGCTAAGGTGAATATTTTGGAACCAGATGAAATTTTCTCACTGTATTTGTAATACTGTGTCATATTGTTTGTTGAGCCATCTGTATTGACAGGCTGTTGTGGTTATATTTACATGAAGTAAGTAGGATTTGTTTTATGTATGTCTGAATCTGGGCTGCAAATATGTCCAATGCCCCCAGCATGCTGCTGCCCACTGGACACTAGTGTAGATGTCCAGCTGGAGATCCTGTCTGTTGGTGATGGCTTGGGTCACCTTGAGTGATGCCTTTACTGTGAAAATTAGCATATGATGAGGCATGGCATGAGCCTGCTCCTGGAAGTTAGATTGCCAGCTGCCTTCTGAGGGACCAGGGTCAACTCAGTTTGAATAAGACAGATGTAATTATCCCTTTCTCAGAGCCGATAATGAAATGACATCATTTCCTATGCCACCTTGGTTTTCCTTCAGGGAGTCCATCATTACTGCTAACAAGACCCAAGTCTACTTAAATTGTGACGTTAACAAAATCACAGCCTGCACTGGAACAGCCTCGGGCACAGAGGCTGTCTGAGTCACCCAGATGCCACAAACTGTCACAGAGAATTCACGGTTTGGATTCATTTCAGGACAGCCTGTCGCACAGCAGCCCAGACCCATTTTGTGGGAGCAGCAAGGTCAAGCAGGATGTTCCCTCTCCTAGGACAGCAGAGGCAAGGCCACTGTCTTGGATTACCCAGGGGAATATACCTGCAGCTCATGCTTAAGGTTCTGTACTCCAAACCTGCTGCCCAGGTTTTACAACCCTATTATAAATGCCCAGCTGCATGCATGACATATTTTAATATGGAAAGCAAAAATAGTCATTAGAACTTCAGTATTGGAATTTCCAAGGCTGCAGTGTTGTAAAAGGGGAAGGAAAGAGCAGCTTCTTAAACAATATTTTGTGATTTTTTTCCTGTTTCCTGTATTTTAGTAGGATGAGCCCAAAAGTTAATGTGTTTTGTAAAAGGACAGTATGAGATGACTGCCTCTTACCTGGAACATTTTTTAAAAAAATTGAATAATTAAAGAGAAAAACAGAGTGAAAACACCCAGTATCTGAAGGAGGCCTACAGGGGAGCTTCACCAGGAACTGCAGGGATAGGGAAAGGAGTAATGGGTACAAATTGAAAGAGGGGAAATTTAGGTTAGATATAAGGAAGAAACCCTTTACTGTGAGGAGGTTTAGGCACAGGTTGCCCAGGAAGGTTGTGGATGCCCCAACCCTGGCAGTGTTCAAGGTCAGGTTGGATAAGGTCTTGAGCAACCTTGTCTAGTGGGAGGTGTCCCTGGCCGTGGCAGGAGAGGTTGGGACTAGATGATCTTTAAGTCCCTTCCAACCCCAAATATTCTGTGATTCTATGATTTTTTTCTTATTTATACTATGCAAAAATAGCATGAATCTCAGAGAATAGAAGTGACTAAGAAACCCTAAAGAAACATACAGCATCTGCAAGGTAAGGAATATGAAGAACAGCAGCTGAGAAAATTTAGTTTAAAGGAAGATACAGTACAAAAGTTGTTTCTCCTACTTTTTTTACAGTGAGAGCAATCATTCACTGGAACAACCTCTGCAGGGATATAGTATAGTTCCCATCACCTAAGGTCTTCAAGATGCTTAAGGTTAATCACTAACCTCCTCTAATTTAAAGGTTTATTTCTTAAGGTTTTGGAGAGGGTGCTAGATAACCTCACCTAGGCTTCCTCTCCCATGAAAGATTGGACCACATGATCTCTTGGGTCTCTTCCAGCCTAGGCTCTTCTATGATTTTATGGTACTTGTCTTTGTTAGGGAAATAAACTTTGTGTTGTTGGTAATGTGGTATCTACTTCTGAAGGCATCTTTTGTAATTAAGGTCTTTCAGGGTTGTACTCCTGCTTGCACCCTAATTTGTGTGTTTTATTCCTTAATTCACCAGTTATATCCTGGTGATCTTAAAAAAAACAATACACAAACTTACAGAGAGGTCTCAACCTGTATCTGAAGCCTCTAAGGGCTTCTATCTTCAGTGTCAGGTGGGCTGGTATGCCTAGATGGTTTTGGCAGGTTTTTCCCAAGATATTGGCTGGCCGATGTGAGGACTGTGTCTTTTCTTCTTAAGAACTTCTCCCAAGTTCAGCTGAAAAGCCACAGTGGACTTTGAAGCAGGGCTCAGGTTCTCCCTCCCCAGGTGCCAGTTTTTCATTTGGAGGCAGCATTTGTCTCCCTCTTGCTCAATACTCTTCTGAATAAGCTTCAGCAGGAGGAGCAGAGATCAGCATTGCCTTAACCTGACCTGAGCTTTAGTGGTTAGAACATCCTGTAAACTGAGGTGTGACGATGCAAGCTCTGTTAGTCTCCCCTACCACTGAGAGCTGACAGTGGTCTGCATGCAGCAGGAGAGAAACCACACCCCTGCCTTTTTGGATGCTTTCCATGATACTGAACTCAGCACTACCAGTAAGTACCTGTGTGGTGAGAAGGGTGATTGAATTGAGGTGTTTTTTTCAGATTTGGATAAAGGAATTCAGGTTAAAAGTATTTCTGATAGTTCTGTTAAAAAATGGTGATCCAAAAAAAGTATTTTTCACAATTTTTATAGCATAAGTGAGCATCTCCTACTATGTGAACCTTCAGAAGACTATAAACAACATTCCAGCCATCCTTGTGCTGTGGTTGTATTTGGGCTTTCTGAAGCCTTTAAATGCTTTTACAATGTGTGTTTATTTTAATGGACAGGTGAAATATCTCACTGAAATATCTCATATTCAGTTGGGTGGAACCCATAAAACATAAAGAGTGAAGATTTTTGCATGCCCAGTGTGGCTGGGGGGATTTGTTCTGAAAACTGGCTAATGATGTTCCTCTGATCCATCCTCTTCCAGTTATATGTGAAAAAGATAAAACTGCAAAGCTAGAAGGAATAGAAGCCGGAACAGTGTTTCTCCAGCAAAACATGCTGCTGGCTATGTTATCTTCACAAAAAAAATATTTTAGTCAGTAGTGGGATTTACATAGTTCTTATGCCAGTGTCATCACTCATTTAATCTGAAACTCCGGAAACGGAGCTCTGAGACACACCAGGAAATGTTGTACTCTTCCTTCCCCAACACTGCAAGAAGCTAGGGTTGTTTTAGGGTCTTAAGACACAGTGACTAATGAGTCACATGCAGTTTACTTATAGGACTGATTTGGGGTCCATGTTGAATAATAGACATTGGATTTGAGAAGATTGTGGGGAACATTTGCAACATCTTAAGAAGCTACTTAGTTGTACTGGCACAGATGTTTGCTCAACACTTGGATGGGACATCTGACAGGGAACTCTGTGGTTTTTCAGCTGTTGTGGTGCACTGACATCTCCTTTTTGTGATCTTCACTATGAGGAAACAAATATGTGTTTAGAGCTCAATATATATTAAGGTGTATTAGCAGTGGTCAGAGAGAAGTGCCACAAGAGCTAGAGCTGTGGGTGGCTGTCCATAGCACATTTGTGAATAAGATGGTATGAAGACAACATTGGTTATTTCCTGGCTGAAGCTCCATTGTTTCCTCTTATTTCAAATTCTAGTGTAGAACATAGTAGCCAATGCAAGCCTTGGGCTGAAAACATCTTGAACACAGTGTTCCTTTTTTATTATTTTATATCTTGAGACTTATGTGCATGTGTAACTGCTTTGTGCCAACAGAATCCTCAAATCTGCTCTCAGTAGTTTCAGCGTGTTGAGTCTGTGACATGGCAGATAGTGTAATTAGTCTCATTTTAAAAATAAATGTGTGCTAAATACACATAAACAAAAAGTTTCTGTCTGGCAGGTTCTTCTGTCTGTAGCTGCAGGAACTGGGTTACGCTGATCCTGTCAGTCTTGTTAAAAAACCTTGTCCTTTTGCAAGCATATTTTGCTCACTGCATCATGAAGCTTTTATAGTATAGGTGGGGATAGTAGGAGGGGAAGGCAATGCTGAGATATTGACTTCCAGAAGTCTAGTTATACCTGTTGAATATAATCCAGTGATCAAAACACTGAACAATAAACATGAAAAGCACATGAATCAACAGATCGAATGCTTATTCTTAACATTAATTATATGTGTACCTAGGTAATTAGAAAAATGTGGTGTATTGGATTGTGCGGCACTATGAGGAACAGCATTGCAATGCCATAAGAGTTTCTTTGTCCTTGCACTTGCTAATTTTGTCACAGATAACTTTATTTTAGCAGCATTAACATTTTTCAGCCTTTGTGTATGTATGTTGTGATTTTCCTTAGGTTCATTTTTTAGTTCATTTTCTAAATGAGGAATATTTAAAGTGATCCTGCTGCAACCTCATTATATATGGTCTCAATTCCTACTGTAAAAAGATTGTGTTGTTATTATTTTATTAGTATAAGGTAAAATCAGTTGTCAAGGTTGCCTGCAGAGTGCTAGTGTTGTTCTTTGAGTGGTCTTGGATGGACTTGAAAAGCAGATATGAAGCTGAAAGCTGCTGATGGCAGGTCTTACATTGCTGTCCAAGTACCCAACTGACACACATTGCTTGTGATTGCTCCCAAGTGCACAACTTCTGTAGATAAAAGAATGTACAGATATTGATAAGCAGCCAAATTTTTCATGAAGAAACCTCTCAGGGATCTTTCTAATTTGTTTTCTCACTTTCTTTTGGAACAATGTTCAAGTTTTACTCTCAGGAGTGGTGAAGGCTGAAGGGTTTAAGTAGGTTTTATAGATAATGACGCAATTCTGGAAGGTGATGAAAGAACCTGGTAAAGTTTTCATCGAGTTCCACTTTTGCTGAAGTCAAAAGGAGTTTTTAGTACTTTAGTACTTTAATACAACACTTGAAAGGATTAACGGGTTTGAATTATGTATTATATGTTGAATGCTATAAGTACTAGAAGCATTAGCAAGGTTTACAGGCTCTCACCAGCTCAAAAATGCTCGTGCCATGTATCTTATTTTTGTCACTTATTTTGCTCTGAATCTCCTAACCAGTTACTCACAAGTTCCTTGCTGTGTCACTACCCGAGCACCTACGAAGAGTTAAGAGATAGTGTGCTGCCTCCCTGTTTTCCTTGCTTGTGTCAGCTGGTCTGAGTAGATTGCATGAGATATGCAGATCACTCTTGGGGAGCTTCAGTCTTTAATTAAGTACAGTATAAATAAATACTACTCTTGTTTTGCCTCACACAAGATCACTCTGGTTTTGTACTTCTGGCTGGTAACTTCCTCATGATGACAAATGTTTGTTTATAGTAATCTAGGAGCCAACAATGTTAGTAGGCTGATTGCAGTCTTTCACCCTGATTAACTCCTCCCTTTTTTTGCTCGAGGTCTACTTGTGCTCTATGAGCATTACTTTTAAAGGCAGCATCAGAAAAGATAGAAGCTTTAGGAGCAACTCAAGGCTATGCCTGATGTTAACAATGGGAACAGACTGCTGATGCCTTTGTGCATTCTGAGAGCATTCGTGACTTGGACACAGGGGGCGAAGGGGCAACAGAAGGTGAAGCCACAAAGTCAGTTGTGAATATTGGCTCCTTTAAAGTAGTAGTTATGTTAAGCAAAAACAGAAGCTGTGCTAACCCTTAAGAAAAAGTTGTCATTTCCAGCGTGGCTACTGACTTCCCCATCTCAACTCTCTCTAGCAGTTTACAGCTCCATTCTCCTATATGTAAGACTGCTGCAACTTGTTGGAATGCTTTAAGACTAGAACTTGAAAAGATAATTGGACTTTGAAGAGAAATCAGTAGAGCTATAGTTTCAAGATCATCAGTGACAGAGTAATGGCCTGGAAGAAGTGTCAGGAGAGAAAGAGAACATTATCTGGACCAACAATTTGTACACACTCCCAACAACAACTGGGATCATTGCACAATAATCCCAGACATGATTTTTGCCCACAATTTCAAGCAACTAGTTTTGTTTACCTATTTCTTACAATACCCCATTCCCATGATAGATTTTAATGGACCTTTTAAAAGATTTCATAATAGAAGCTGGTGATACTGGTTGAAAAACAACTTTTTGAGTTTTAAAGAGAAAGGGGAGAAAAAGCTTAAACATGACCACATGTTATGTGACACTTCGGTAGCGCATGAATAAAGTTAAAACTCTACAATTTATTTAAAGATTAAAAATGTGTTCCAAGTTCTTTCAGTTCCCCTGAAAACTAGTAGGATATATGGAGATTCCCACCTTCTCTCGGTATGAATAGCCAAAATTGAAATAGGGATTTGGTTTCCATTAAACGCTTGTTCAGTTTGTGCCTGACACCAGCTCTCTGTCTGTTGGTAGTTTTGAGAACTGTGGGATCTGAAGTCTGAACTGCAATTCTGTTCTTCATCAATGCAAACTACTTTCAGGGGCCTGTACCAAACACTAGCCATGCTTGCTCCTTCTTCTAAACAAAAAAATCACAGAAATGGGAATATATCACAGTAGCTGAGGACTGGATATTAATCATAAAGAATGCTCGATATTTATTTTCCTCATATGCTTAGAAAACCTTACTCTTTTAATCTATGGGAATTATAACTCCTTTTCCTAGTGGTGGACCCAAATTTGTACCAAGTAGCTGATGTGGAAATGTAAGTATACAAATACTCCTGTGACATTCCTTACATAATGCACAAATATATTTTGTTTGACAGCATCTTAGGGCAAAAGCAGTGTGAAAATGACAGCCATTCCCTGGGGTCAGATCTTTACAGACAGGACAAAGCACAACTTTAGGCTTTGCTAGTAAGGTAGTTCCAGAATTTATTGAATTGTGATGTCTTCATTAATGCAAAAAGTGTGGAAAAAAAAAAAGCTTAGGAAACCATATCAGGAACAAGCAGAAATTAAACTGAAAAGGTAACTATTTGAGAGGTTTTTCCTATATTGTGGGAAAGTATTTAAGCTTAATAACTTTAGCTTAAAGAGATAAATGTTATGAGGACCTTTATAAATATTTACAGAGTAATAAAGCAGAAATATAGAACCACAACATCTAATACATGTTTATACTCTAGCAAAGGCCTCTGGCAGAGAGCAAATAACTTGAGAAAATCTGACATCTAGGCAGAGAAGCCATTTCCTCATCCTAACTTCTCTCATAGCTATCTCTGTGCTGACACCAAAAAGGGCAGTGTTTATGGAAGCGTGGGAAGCAATTGCTGATCTTCAGCCCTCCCGAGGTAGCAGGGATCATGCCATTGGCCCGTGCTGCCCTCACAGCCAGCCCTGATGCCCCAGGTGTCAGGAAGCTGTCTCTAAAAGGCTTTTGTTTATAGGATTATTGAAATGAAAGAGCACTAGTAACTGCAACAATTTCCCACTTAAGTGAAAAATGAACATTTTTTTCCCCCAAACAAGATGGCAAATGTCTGACACTGAGAGATCATCAGGGAGAGAATACCCAAGTGCATCAATGCCAGGGTACAGAGTGCACAGAACAGCAGTGGTAAGCACTTGGAAATGTTGCTGGCAGTATGGAATTCAACTGCAGGTGCAGAGAACAGTTTGGTTCTAGTTGCATGCTTAGATACTTTTTTGCAGCCTGTCTTCAGCAAGTCTCCACTGGAAAATGTAATCCAGGACTTCAAGCTTTGTTTTTTTAGATGGTTCATTTCCTTTTTTATCAATATTGAGGAAGGTTTAATGTAGAGAAGACCTTCCTAGCCATAGCTGGTGATTACAGTAGCTTGAGGAAAGCTCTCGACATTCTTTAAAAAGAGCAGAAAATGTCAATGCATTTTTAAAGAAAAAAAATAAATCAGGTACTTATTTATGAAGATATTTTCATATGCAGTGTTCAAACAGTGGTTATTCTTTGCAAGAACTCAGAATTATCAAGGAAAAATCATTGCTGTTAAGCACTCAGCTCTTGTATTGATTTTCCTATATAGAAAAAAAAAACCCCACAAACAAACAAAAGCAACAACGACGGACAGAAATTTTGCAGGTAGGACCAGGATTGACAGAAAACGTTTTTCTGAGCAAGGATGATACAATGTCACTGGGTGCAAAGAGCAGCAGGGTACTGCTCTCCTTTACTGCTGTAGATTTCATGTCTCTGGCCTCTTAAGCACCAGTATGGTTGGTTCTGATTGGAGACTGTGCATTTGCTACTTTTTCGCTTAGATCTGTAACACAGATCTGGTGGGGTTTTAGGTGCCTTGCTGCTTTTTAATATTTGGCTACATTTTCTGGTGCACGGTTGGCAAAGGTAAGATCAGAAGAGTTGTTATCCCTGTCTGAGAACTAATCAAGTCACTTCAATCCTCATGATGGAGTTTCAGAAGCCTTTAGAGTTTAAGTATTTGGCCTGAAAGCTGTGTGGTGGGTGTTTGGGTTATGTTTGGACTATAACCACTGCTGATGCACACGAGAATGGTTCCCGTGGGGCAGAAGTTGTCAACACCTTCTTGTGAGTCAGCCTTTCCAGTTCAGCCCCGCCTCTCCTTTCTTCCCAGGCACAGCAGGAGCCTCTCACCAGGGTCTCACAAGGGAGGTTATCTGCACCAGGTTCTCCAGGATGCTCCTTGCTGATCAGCTTCAGTTGCCCCACCAGCCATTCACCGGATCAGTTCAGGGGCACCAGAGCAGCCAGGAGTCATGGGCTGTGATCCACACTGTTGGTACTTTGTATCCCAGCTTGTGTCCAGCCCAAATTACACAGGGATGAGGCTGCTTGCAGGGAGAGCGTAGCTGAAACATGGTTGTCTGTCCGGATCAGGGTTTAGTTTTGGATCAGCAATGACAGCCCATTATGCAGTAGTTTCTTTTGCTGGGGAATCTTAAGTGCTTTGTATACATTATTCTTAATTGCATTCAGACAATGCATCCGCTTCTGCTGCACTAAAGCAAAACAGCTCCAAAATACGAGTATGCTGCAAGTGAGGCTGGGAAAGCACCACTGGGACCAAGCAGGGAGTGTTCCTGCTCTGTTTGTGTCAGACCTGACTCACAGGCACTGTGACTCTCTAGATTCACTTTTTTCCACTGTCTCATGCCCAGACAGTCAAGTCTGAGACAGGGAGAAAGAAGATAGCCTGTGAAGTGACACAAAAAGCAGGGCATTTTTAAGAACAAATGCATTATAAGTCATAGAATCACAGAATTATAGAACGGTCTGTGTTGGAAGGGACCTAAACATCATCTAGTTCCAATCCCCCTGCAATGGGCAAATATATACATATTTTTTGCCTATGGTATTGTTTCATATAGATCACTAGAAGAGAAGTGAAAAAATCCATGGAGTTGTCCTTGCTCATATTTTGGCTTTATATTTTCTCCCTTTATCAGTCTGGGTAATTGAAATCCTTGAGGTCAACCTCACTTTGAATCCCTCCTTTGCTGTGCAAGTCAGAGATGCTGCAAGGAAAACTCTGTTTTCAAACCACTGTTTTAATTTGAATTTCAAATTATGTGGATATGTTTCTGTTGGCCTTGAGTTTAACTCAAGGTTGTTTTTACAAATGGTAGGACCATGTTAAGGCAGCCACAGGGTTTTGGATCAATGCACTCCAGTGCTTTGGATGTGCTGCTCCTGAAGCCTGGAGTGCAGAGCCTCCCTTACATGTGGAGCAGGGTGCAGGGCAAAGATTGCCCTGTGGCTGCCAGTGTTGATACCAGCCAGAACTGCAGCCCTGAGTGAAGTTTCAGCAGCCACCACTGCCTCCCGCTGCCCACTGGTTAGCTGATATGGCCAGAATTTCAGACAGCACATTTCTGCTTCACAAAAGAGGCTGTGCAAAGAGAGGTAGCTATTTTCTCAATTTCCTGTAAGTACCTAGTGACACTAAATTAATGGCACAAACTGTACTGCACACATTATTAATGTCTGTTTATCTCTCTCGGGTTTGGCCTTCAAATTGTTTCAGTATCGCACGGCTGCACGGATGTACTTGCTGTCCAGTGTGACTGAGAAGGAACATAAATCTGTAGTTCACCTTGGCCTGCAGACAGTGTTGGGTTCACTTTCTGACTGGCCTACATTAATAAGGTATCCCTCTCTGCCAGCTGTAAATCAGGCATTTTGTTTAATAATCACAATGAGAGAGCTAATTAGTACTGGCATGTAGCTGTTTTATGGATCCCTCTTTTCTGGGAGCCAAATCCAACCATATGGAAAAATGTAGCTGAGACACTATAAATATGATTCCACTTAGACAGTAATTTCTTCTGTTTTCTGTTATCGCAGCAGTGTCAGCACAAGCAAAACAATGAAAGTGAAGAGATGCCGTTGCAGATTTTATTACAAGTTTGAGGTCTTGGGACTTTTTTTTTTCTTCTTCAAGGACACTGTGTTAATCTGAAGAAAGAGGACTTGATTTGCGTTCATTTGTGCCTGCCACAATTATTTAAGAAATAGCTTCAATGCTCGCACTTGAAGAGCTTTGGCTCTCTTTTAACTATTTCTGGCAGAGTTAGAAAGATAAAAGCTTTATGCTTTGTATCATGACAACTTGTCTTCTCCAATAAGCCACATCTTAAACTGTGTCAGTCCTCTCTACATTCAAATTAACCGTCTTCTGTTCATTGCTGTTGGACTGGTGCTGTTGACTGAGGGTCTGCAGCGCAGCCAGTAGCAGTGAGTGAGGATTTCCACAGAAAGTGAAGGCTTTAGCAGCAAAGTGCAGATGGGCACCAGGCAGTGGTTGAATCCAAATAGCTGGGAATCTTTGGGCAGAGCCACTTCTGATCTTCATGATGATCTTCATAGGACCAACAAAATATGAAAAATCACCTGCATGTGAGGATTCATTCACAAGGCTGGTGACCTAGTATCAACTACTGAAACTTTACTGACATGGTGAAAACAGAGGCAAAGGAAATAATATGTGGAGGAACAGGAATATTCCTTATCTTCTAAATCTTTGCAGGATTTAGGATCTCTGTAAAGCAAGGACTGTTTTCTGAGAACAACAAAGTTCTCCTCAAAGCCACTTCTTTGTGTTCAGTTTGTTGTGTTGCTGTTTTAGACTATTTTTTAACTATTTTGTCGAGAATGCATAGGCTGGATTAGCAAATGTGACTTGATTGCAAGTGGGAGATGTCAAGGATGGGTTTCCAAAACACTGTGTTGGAGAAGTTGAGGTAAGCACCAAGAGGGAAAGGCCTTTGTGCTTCTGCTTCTGTGAAATTTAAAGGACAGCATCCTGCCATGGTGTAGGATTCTGGGGGAGTGAGGAAGTCATACCCTATTTTCTGGAAGGAATAGGAAAATACCTGCTGCAGGGGAGGCAGGAGAGCTCTTCCTTTCTGTTTTACATGGTTATTTTTGCAGTCATGCCTTGTGACAGGTACCTCAGATAGCTTTTTCTTGGTCTTTTGAAACAGTTGACCAACCTTCTCTTCCATAAGAGTATTTTCTTCTGAGATTCCTCGTTTTGCTTGTGAAAGGTTTCAGAAATCATTTCTATTATAGCCATTCCCATGCAATCCTTAAAACATGTACAAACCTTACACAGCTGCATCAATATGACACAGTTGGGGTTAGGTTTTTTTCCCCTCTTTAAGATGAAAATTATCAGAAGCAGTATGAGGTAGATGATGGTAAATCATAATTTAGTGCCAAAAAAGGTTTCAATTCAATTGTCTCATCAAAAGCCAATACCATAAGAGAAATTAAACTGCTTCTCTGAAGCTGATACATAGAGCAATATGACTTCTTCTCATATCATCTTTCTGTCCCAGGAGCTGCTTCCACAAATCATTTCTCTTCCAAGGCTTCTGTTCAGTGTACTACTTCTTTTCGTGACACTTAACCCACTAGTGTTGCGTACTGTATGTATTATGCATTGCCTTTTGTGCATGCCATATATTACGAAGAGCTTTCTATCCCTAAGGGTTTCTGCAGCTATTTCTGTGAGTTTGTCCTACAGGGCACTTTCATGAAAGTCATCAGTTAGCCTTTGCTATGAAGAAAGAGATAACAGTAACTGAAAATAGGCCAAGCTCATTACATTATGATTAAAAGGCAGATTTTTTTTTAATTTTGTTTGTTGTTTTTTTTTTTTAATGCAGTGAACATGTGTCTAGTGGGTAGGCACTGGCCAGAAGTGATGCTGGATAAAAGTCACAGGTGCTGTGTCCTTGGCCACTCTGTCTTTTTGGTTATTTTGTAGCTTTATTTGAATAGTGACTCATTAAGTGTACAGCGACCTTTAATTTCATTCAAGTGACTTTTCCTAATGAATCTTGAAAAAGAAATGCCATGCATGGTCCTGCCTTCACAGTCCAGGATGAATCTAGAGCAGATGGTCGGGACCACAGGTAAATTTGTTTCAAAGCAGGCTTGTAATTTGCCTCTTATAATGCTATACCTTCAACTCTTCTGGGAACATGCATGGCTCCACCAGAAACAAAGGATTTTGTCACTGTGAAGGTCAAGTCAGGATTTAGGATTTTCATTTTCCTCCAGCAGTATTGTAGGACCTACCTTGAGCTCCCCAAGCTGGTAAAGTCTCACCTCGGTCTGTGGTGTGAGGACCTGCTCTCAGTGCCTTGGTGGGAGCCCTGTGCTCTCTCCATGGCACTGGTGGGGCTGCAGGGGAAGTGGGACCCATCTACCACCTCTTGCACCTCTTCCTCTCTCCAGGTAATGACCAATTTTAGTGTCTCAAGTGAGCTGGAACAGCAGAGCTGGCAACTTCATCTCTGTGGCTAAATTTGAAAACAGTTCCCCAGGGGCAGTTCAAGTAGTAAATTGTCTGTATGGGCACCTTGTGGGGACTGGATTCCTGCAGCACCCAAGTGCTCAGCTCCACCTGCAGACCTTGCTCCACTGACTGCGCTGGTCTCTACAGAACGCAGTGCTGTGCTTCATATGTGACCACCTTGGTGACTGGGAGGGTTTTTCAGGGTCCAGGACTGGATAAGGCTCTTCTGACTTAATTAGCCTCCTGCTGTTCCTCTCCTCTTGCATCTGCAGTAAATCTTTATACACGTGGTGCCACATGCAGGGCTGTGGCTCTCCATTTTTCCTTGACCAGCAGTAGTCTTTCCATGTAAGGTGATAACTGACCTTCTTTGAAGGACAGATTTCCTTCGTCTTGATCCTGTGTAACATGAGAGGATTGGCATTTTCCCCTCTTGTTAATCTTCCATATTTCACTGGTCACCACAATCATCAGTTTGTACTCCAGGCAACTCCTTGGCACCAGATAATTTCTCTAAGTACACAGCGTTCCAATGCAACTTGCTATCATGTGTCTCTTTCCTTTCCGTCTCCTTAGATGTAAAGGTGCATCTCACTATGGCCTTACCAAGGAAAGGAAGAGGCGTTCCCAAGACTGCTCTCCTGACCGTGGCTCCAGCTTAGCAGTGGCTGCCCTGGGCCCTGAGCTCTCTGCAGCTGCAGCCATCGCCTTAATGACAGATGAGCCAGGGCTGGTGAACCCGGCCTTCAGCCCCACCTCGGAGGACAGCCAGCTGGGCAGCAGCCCCGGAGACCTGCATCGCAGCAACCGAAACAGAAGTAAGAACGAAAAAGCTGGCTTCAGAGCCTGGTGTCCCCTTTCAACATTCATTTTTTTGTGAAATATAGGTTGATGGAGGATTTAAAAACAAAAAAAAGAGAGAGAGATTGAAAGCTTTCATTTTACATGGCTTATCCAATTGCGTACTCAGTGACCGAATAGATTTGAGGTGAAAAAAAAATGGCTTGGCCAGGGGCAGCATCAAGCTGAAGACAGACTAGCTGCACACATGCAAACTGTAAGTCTTAAGAAAGATTACTTAGGCAAGTCATCTCAGTTGGAAGATTAAATGCTATGTAAGGCATGCTGGGGAGAGGGTGTAGCTGTGTAATGGCTTCACCAAAGCATAGTGGCCTAGGTAATCCCCATGGACATGGCCACCTACCCAAAAACTTGTTGGGAACTATGTTTGGCTGTTGCCAAACATAGGCAGGGAAAAAAAACAACAAGCCCTTAAGAATTGCCTCAGGAACTTGGGAGACGTCTGCCAGCTTCTCGGGAAGGTGCACCTCGGAGGAGCTGGTCCTGCTGAAATAACCACAGTCAGGGACAAGTTGCATCAGGAAACCTTGCTTTGATCTTTCACCTGGTGACACTGCACCTGGCTCTGATGACTGTCATATCTGAAAAACTTGTCCTAGCCAAAGGCAGACTTTAAAGATTTAACTGTGTGTTCAAAGTGTGTATCTGAGGATTCTAAAGCCAAAATGGATAGCCCACCTCACGGCATCAGTTGTGTGTTGAGAGAATGGAGGAAGGGCTGAAGAAAGGTTAGAAAACGAGCAGCATTTTCCTCTTGTGTACATGGAGCTGGAGAGGCAAACAAAGGGAGGGTGCAGGAAGAGAACACCAGAATCTCAATAAATCCTGTCAGTTTTATTGAGTTTAGAGGCCACAGTCTGGTTTGAGGGAATGTTGTATTATTAGATTACAATGTTTGGCTAGCATGCAGAGCTGGAAGAGACAGAATAGCAACAGCCATGAAGATATCTTTAGCAGGATGGAAAAGAGTGACATGTTTTGAAAGTATTAAGACTATTCTTTAGTATTGCCTTATCCAGGTCAGAATTTGTGACTTATTTGATCCCTCCCACCTGATAATCCTTACATTTTTGACATGAAATTGTTGGCAGTCGGTGGCTTTGGAAGCCTTACAAGGTTTTGAGGTAGTAATAGTGGGGTTTTTTCAAGAAGAGTTTTTAACGATGACTTCCAGCTTTTTTTAAACAAACTTGTATAGCTAGGGAAGGTCAGTGCTTCTTCCTTTTATTTACATTTTTCACAGAATTGCTGCTGATTCTGTCTTGACAGAGGATTTTTCTTTTCAAGGCTACCACACTCACAGGTTTCTCTGTGTGGCTGGCAAAACAGACAGGGAAGAAAGGTGGCAATTCCAGGGTGTGCGACTGAGGTAGGGTAATTGTACCCAGATTCAGGTGGGCTCAGCCTTGGAGTGTCAGCAGGACACAGGCACAAAGATGAAGAAGCCTTGCTGTTGATGTTATACTGCATCATATGCCAAGAAATGCAGTGGTTCTGGCTCAGAACTGCTGAAATGTACTGATTTTTTTTCCTGCTGTTGTAGCTCGACACTTTGAACGGTCCACTATAAGAAGCAGATCTTTTAAAAAAATAAACAAGGCATTCAGTGTTCTTCGAAGGACAAAAAGTGGAAGTGCCGTTTCTAACCAGACTGACCAGGAAAGGGAAACGGCTGGAAACTCTGCTGCTGGAGAGGAAGGTAATGCTTTGTTCTCCTTGTGTTATCACTTAACATGGGGTAGGGGATCCTTTCCACATGGGAACTGGATGTCCATGATTGACATGCCTTTCATGTGGTGAGCTGTGTCTGATTAAAAAACACCCAGAAAACTCAATCTTTCCTTTTTCTTTTATTTTTTAATTTAAAAAGATGTCAGTAAATAGCAGGCAAGAATATTGCTGGAGTGTGTGATACCTCACATAGGGCTGTTCTGGTAATAGCCTTCATGCTATAGCCAGCCCAGTATCTGGCACATGGGATGTAGGATCTGAGTGTCTGATATCTATTACTGGAGCTGTCACTGACTTGCTCTGTAATTGTGTTGAAGAGTCTTCATCAGCATGTGCCTGTCCCCCTAAAGCAAATGGATCACAGTGACTATACCTTATAGGAAGTTAATAAGTTTTGGCTAAAGTTTATGAAGCACTGAGAATTCCCATTGGGAGGATGGCATGAAAGTGCAAAGTACTGTAATTATTCCAGCATTTCTGTGGGATCCTTAGTGACAGACTAGTATTACCTCAGCCAGGCTGGTGATGAGGTAAGAATGCTCCACTCTTAAACAGCGAGGGGAGGCAAGTTTTCCTGATGCATGTCAGGGGTGAGGGGTCTGGCAGGCAGTAACGCTTAACATTTGGTATTCTCAAAGCAATAAGCAAATGTCACTAATCACTTTGGACCATAATTGTAAAACCAACAATGGCATTCATGCATCAAGAGGAAGTGGTGATAGAGTGGGAATCATTGCCTTAATCAAGGTCTTCAATGAGTTTATTATTCCTTTGCTTGATGCCTCAGAACCTCACGTCTCTTCTCAGTTCAAATGTCCAGGATACAGGCTTTAAGAAGACAAAATATCCAACTTCTGTTTGTTCTGTATTCAAGTTCTCATTGAAACACACAAAAATAAGGACAAAAGGCTGCCAAATGCTACCTCTAGACATCATTGTTCTTAAAGTGGTGAATCAGAGAACCGTATTCAATATCCTAATTTATTTGCTTATTCCTTCAGGAGTGTTTCACTGTTACCATGTACTTACTCTCCTACTTCACATACTTGCTGATGCAGACAAAATAAAACCCAGTAATTCAAAATTGTGAACTTTTTTCATAAAAGGAATGTGAATATCCTCCTAGGCCTGGAAACATCATTAATGACTTTACTGTTCCAAATATTTTGGTTTTGTCCATTTTGTCCAGGTAAAATTTTGCAAATAAGTGGTTTATATCTCCATATGAGCAAACAGTTATATTTGTCATTCCCTAGCAACTCTTCAACCCACTGTAAGCAAAAGTTTGCCTTTCTTCAGGAGTGGAATTCTGCATGTCTCAAGTCCATACTTTTGAAAAGACCTCTTCAGGATGGGCCACAAACATTTTTAATGATTGCTTTCTATCTAGGCATATAGTTGACACTAGTAACTGTTCCACTGAAAGTTTGATTTCATGTCCAGAGTGTGTGGATGATCTGGATGTTGACAGCACCTATCCAGTAGCCCAGTGCAGGCCAGACATTAACAGAAGGAGGTGTGTTGATGACACTGGCCTTTACATTTCCCGCAGAATGAAAAGTGCTGTAGTCTCTATTTTAAGGAATGTGAAATGGGGCCCTGAAGTGGCAGTCACTCCAGGGTCCCACTGACAGTGTCAAGATTGTAATTCTCTCCTTGGCTCTGCTTGTGGTTTCATCCCTCTGCATCAAGCATGCCTGTAAAATTCCAAATGTATTTGGCTGCACTGGAAAAACCAGGGAGATGGGTAATTACTTAATAAGCAGTTACTCTTAAGTATGAGATCACAGAAGCCAGGTACCTAAATTACTTTATTAATTACATTTGCAAAGAATGCATTTTGATTACACAGTTCTGGAATTTGATCTTAAAAAAATGCAAGCAAGTAACTTGCAGCAATAAAACTTGAACACAAATCTCTATTCAGTCCTTTGCAACAGGTGCCTTGTGCAATGACATCTCAAAGCCTCTCTCTGTTTCTTCTTATTGGAGGAGGAAATGAATGTACTTCTTTCTGTAGCAGTTATCCTGACAGCTGGAGGCTGGTTTTTAGCTCCAGCTCTGTAAATATTCTTCTTTTATTTATTTTTTTAAAAATTCTCAGCTGCTCTGAGCAGTCTGCAGTTGGACTTTTGATTAGAGCTGTTGGTCAGCCTTTAGAGATAGCTGCAGTATGCTCTGCCCTGTGCTTGCTCAAACTCTCACCCTGACCCACTGAAGAAATGACAGTCCTACGTGCCTGTCTCCCCATTGCCACTCCATTCTCCTGAGAATGGAGATGCTCCTGGTGAATGGAGGTGGTTGCTGACCTCAGAAGTCCCCATACCCAGTGTGAAAGCTGCTGCTGCCTTGCCTGAGGTTTCACAGGTTCATATCTGGGACCATCTGAGAGCACAAGTCAGCCTTGTCTCATTGCTTGAGGAGGTCGTACGGCACCCTACCAACTCTCTGGTGGCTCCCTTCCTCACCAGGCTGAATCAGTGCATGCACAGAGTAAAGCTGAGACTGTGCCAGCCTCACAGCAGGCACAGAGGGTTATAACCCCTTCTTGCTGATAACCTCTTGTTGATAAAGGAGCTGCGAGATCATCTAGCAAAGTTCAATGTTCATCTGACTCCAGTTTTCAGAATTCCCTCATCTTCATTCAGATGTCTCTGTTTAATCTGTGTTTTGCCTGTATTTCAGTCAAAGGAGCTCTGAGAATGAAAACCATAACAAGTATCTGTGTATTGGCCTTCAGCATCCCACTGCAGTGTGTGTAGGTGCCTTTAATCTGAAGCCGCTATGTTTGTTGGGCCAATGCTCAGTTCTAACACAACTGCGAGGGTGAAAGACAAAATAATAATTTCTGATGTGAGAAAAAAAGAAATTCAAATTCTGCTTAACTTGAAGCTGAATGTACTACTGGTTTTGGAAAACTCCTTTGATACCTATGGGCATTGAAAAATATGACGTCAAATGTGTTTCCACTATAATTACAGCAGAGAAATAGTTATAGTCTAATGCTATCTTATGCCTGGAGCTGGTAGCAGTTCTGCACTCTGAAGATAAAATCACAATTTACGTTTGTACCCTGTGGTTTGATTTGTTTAAACAATGCTGCATGTGCCCATTTTGGATTTAAATGATTCAGGCTTTCTTTGTTGCTCTGTTTAAATGTTTTTGTGACATTTTCAGTAGAGAATTGTTAATTGTCCAAACCAAAGAAAGTGTTAGAAATGAATGCGAAGTGTAAACACTGGTGAGAAAATATCTGGGGGAAGGAGGTGTTAAGATTTTCTCTTTTTTAATAATTCATTTTTTATAAATAACCCATACAAAGAAATGTTTTTCTGTAGTGCAACCCCCAAACTTGTGATATCTACCTGAGAACAATTTTGTTCGTAACACTTACAGCCACAAATACCTTTCTAGGTCTGACGTAGAAGTTCAGAAAGTTTAAAAAAGATGGTTTCATTCTGAGACATGAGGGAAGGTGACAGGAACATGCTTACGGCACTGATTCATTTAAGATGTAATATCCTTTGACTAGATCTAGTAGTGTAAATGACCTTGACCATCTACTTAAATGATAAAATATCTCCAAGCAAAGACTGCTCCAGCTTCGCAATGCTTATTCGTATCATTGAGCTCTGAGTTTGGCATTACACTTTAAATTCACTTCCAAGGAAGACTATAAATATGTATACTCTTCACTCAAACTGATCTACAAATACAAGTTGTAAACCAGCTAAAGTTTTAGGAGGAAAGAATTTGCAGGTGCAATTGAAAAAACCTCTCTATGCAATTTTTCAGTAAAAGATAGCTGTTATTCTAGCTTTCAAAAACATTCACTTGTTCCATTTTACAGTCAAGCCATTCTAAAAGAAATTGAATTTATGATTGCTTGAGGATGGCAAATGTTTTTCAAAGTCAAACTCATTCTTAGTCTCATGGTGGGTGCAGTTCTACCATCTGTTATTGCTTTGCAGCAGTCGAGACCAAGGCAGCCCCAGCAGGCACTGGCAAGACCACAGAACAGACTTCCCTCTTGTACTGTTCAGTGTGAACCCTGCTGTGCTTTTGAGAGATGCTTATACACATGCATATATATGATAGATAGATAGATAGATAGATAGATAGATAGATAGATAGATAGATAGATAGATAGATAGATAGATAGATACTATAAATGCTTCAATATTTGGAAAAGTACATGAAGAAAAAGAAGGTACGTGTAACACAGATGGTATCATCCATTTCATGGCTTTAAGACTCTCTATGTGCAGAAAAGAAAGTGGTTTATCCAGCCCCAGGACAAGGCAGCACAACCCAGCTTCTGTCTCAGGAAGGCTGCACCCCACAGAAATGCCACACTGTTCCTGTTTTTCCCAGATTTGATTCAGTTGTGGTTCTGATTTCCCAAAACAGCTGTACAGAACTGGTTCAAAGTCCTCTGCACTGGAACAATGAGCCAGGCAGTTTCCAGAAGAAAGGGATTGTCTCTGTAGCCTTTCCTCTACTGCAGACCCATAAATTTGCCTGCTGTAAATGAGAGAGCCACAACTCTTTTGAAACACATTCAGCTCTACAACAGTTTCGTTTCAGTTCTTTTGGACACCTTTGGTGAGAGGAATGTCCAGAAGCAAGAAGAGATGTTAGAATTGGCATCACTTTCTACCTGCCCCCTCCATCGGAGCAGCATCCTGGGAGAATTAATAGAAGACATTAAATCAAAATGATGGCAAACCGCTGGGGGAATGAAACTCCAAATAAGAATCACTTAGAAAGGAGGAGCTGCAGAATAAAGTCCCACACCAGTGCAAGGGCATGTAACATTCAGAGACACAAGAATTTTCCAACAATATGTTACAAAAGCTTCATTTAAATTCTGGTGTCCAGATGGTGGGAAGCATGAGTGTGTGTCCCTGCAGATAGTGTTATGCAAGGGAGTGGGCTGGCACCTCTCGTCAGTCAGGCCTTCTGATCTAAATGAGGACTCGCAAGCACAACAAGTTTTGTTTATAGTGACCTCTGATTAATCTGGACTCAAGAGTTACAGCAAACATTACACAGTGCATTGTCAAACTGAATACCAGGAATGAAGGCAGAAGTTCCCCTCATGGCTGCTCTGTCAGAAGGAGCATGGTACACAGGGAAGTCAGCTGAAACCTGAGCACTGAAGGAACACTACCGCTGAATATTATAAACTCTGGGGATAAAATATTAAACATACTTAAAATTTTGTAATACTCTCTCATGGCTGCTATACTAAGGAATGCTCAATGTCCTAGGCAAGTGGAGTTTACTTAGCAAAGCTGGTCTCTCCTGTTATGTGCTACTGTAATGGGATATGTGAAAATATTAATAAAATTGCACACTAGTATAAGGAAAATATTGCCTGAGGAAAAAGTCCACCCAATCTTTCTGAACGCAGATGACATTTTATTATATTGACAGATTCAGAGTGCTCCATACAACCCCCGGTGACAAAAACACAACACTCTGTGGGAAAGCATGCAAGAATCACCACAAACGAGACAGAAAGTTCCCTTCTTTCTAGATTCACCAACTCTTCGATATTTAAGGACTGGAAATATAAAGTGGTAAGGAAAGGTATGCAATATTCCTGGGTTTTCCAACTCTGGAAAACCTGGCCAAAGAAAATGGAGAATTCTAAATTTGAGTGCAAGGGCTGAAAAATGGAGTCTGTGAAAAATGATACTCCAGCCTCACAACAGGCTGAATATATATCTGAATGGTACGAGTCTTCCACCCAGCTGGAGTTAGAGTCCCTTAAAGTGGGCTGCTGAGGCCCCATTCACTGTATGCAACCAGATGCTGGCTCCACCTTTTGTGGGTATGGTATATACATTCAAACATTCAATTTGAAGACATTGCTACCTAGACATGGCATCATCTTGAAATAGGCATGCTAAGTTTTGATCAAACTGCACAAAATGTGTGCAGACTGTTTGGTGAAAAAGTGATTATGAATTCTCTTATTTATAGAAATTATGTATTTGTGTGTTTGTAAAACTTACTGTTAGTTTATCAAAAAAGTCATTGGCCTTCCACTTACAGCAGTCTAGGTTGTTAGCAGTACAATGTCCATGTATATTTCTGGGATGAAAATAAGAGGCAAGTCTTCAATTAAGAGAGCAGAAATTATTGGATCATGGAGTTATTTTGGTTGCTTAGCCCATCTGAGGAGAAAATTGTTCAATTTATTAATTGTATTTGATAAAGAGCACAATTCAAATGAAGACAGGAAGTGAGGCAGTACAGCCTGCTAACTATAAAAGAGAAGCATTAGAGACTTGCAGACTGGCAAGAAAAATGTCTTGAGAAGATTTGCTTTGTAGATTGCACACTTCAGAAGGAAATTAGGTATTAAAAATTCCTCTAAAAGAATCTGCATAAGCTCATGTTGAAAGTCAGCCAAGTGCCACTGCAAGACTTAACAAACCAGTTAAGGCACTGTTCAAGATGCAAAGAAACTTATGTAAGTTTATACCTTATGTAAAGGTATATGTAAGTCTTGTACAATTGTAGAGACTTGTTTACTGCCATATTGCCCTGATTTTGCTCTGGGGTAAATACAGACTGAAATAATGTGAGAGTATCTATAGCTTGTTCAGTCCACAGGTCTCCATGGACAAGAAATGTGACTGGATAATTCCTTTAGAAAAGGTTTCAGAATGAGCTATGGGAAGATTAGTGTCTGAGTCAGAAAGCACAGTTTGTTGGGATGTGAAATGAGTCATGCAATGGGCAATGGAAGTAGTTCTACCATAGGACTGTGTTGGTAGTCTTCAAAATACACACATGTACTAATTTATGCTATTTGTGTGCAAAGAAGATAGAAGATCTAGGTATCCAGATTTTCATTTGCATTTTTATACATAACTACCTTTGTAACCACACTGAGAATGTAAAATCTGCATGCATATGCTAAGGCAGGGATTAGGCCACTGGTGGTTTTTTCTTGCATCATGCGACTTTAGGCACCTCACTGAGATGCCAGAGTTATCTGCCTCGTTTTTCTTAAGCAGCAGTGGAGAACTTGGCACTTCCAGAGGTGATTAAAGAGTTACACGGGTATTGCATCCTTTGGGTGCCTCTGCACTGTAAAGGAAATCAGAGCAAGTGGATCAGCAAACTGCATTTGACTTAGAGGTCTCTACTTAGATCAAGTGAATCCGCCCTTCAGGCTACAGAGAACTGGACAAATTACAAGCTGAGCAACTAGTGCTTAGAAAACAGAGGAGTATGGGGAAAATGAAGCACCTTCCATTCCTGAGACAGTGAAGTTGCATGCAAAACTGAAGTAAACATGTATTAGCACAGAAACTGCTGTTACAAGAGTATAAATTAAATGAATACTGGGGTATTAGGTTGGTAAAGGCTGTGTAGTTATCTAAATAAACTTTTATTGCCTGTCAACTCTTTGTAAAACCACAAAGTCGAAGTCTGTGCTACCGGTAGGTGCTTTTTACAGACGTGGAGGAGGACAGCTTCCCACCCCGAAGAGCATATGACCAAAGAAGTGGTAAGGGATGCAACATGGTGTTTTTCAATATTTTTTTCCTGTTCTTTCTTTGCCCTTGCTCTCTCCCAAAAGGTTTTGCTGGTGCCTTGCTGGTTTGTTGCCTGCTAATTCTGTAGTAGAAAATATTTACTCTGTCTCAGATACTGGTCTGTTAATTTCCATTTTACATGTAACCACTATTCAATAATGGTCACTGTGCTTTCGTTTCTAAAATAGGTTATTGAAAAAATATTAGCAGTTAATTTTTTGATTTACAGGTTTGTCATATAAGCACTGGATTGGACCCACATGCAAAAAATTCAAAAACTTTCTCTCACCTATGGGGGATTCAAAATAAATGAAGGCTGATAAACCTGTGCTAGAAAACTCACTGGTACTTTTACTTCAACTTTGCTGAACATGGATTAAAATTTTGAATTGGCCTAGAAGGAAGGAGAATATTATTGAAATGCTATGAAATCAAACAGGCCCGTTGAGAAGTAGTGTTTGGAAGAGGATACTCTTATCCAGTGCATTATAAATACAAAAAGGATCTCTGCCCACCATTAGTCCCTCCTCCCCACAGCCAGATTGCCAGGGCAAGCAGAGATGCTTCCCTCCAGACATTTTGAGCATACTGTGTTTCTGATACAGACAGGTCACAGTAAGAGGCAGTCATTTCTACTTCCTAGAGTTCAAGCAGTGGTGAAAGGAGAGTGATCTGGTACAGAAACTAGCATGTCTTTGAGTTGTCCAAGAAAGCTTGTCTTTTTGTTAGCTGGAGATAAATAAAATCTTTGTTGAATGTTGCAGACCAAGCACCCAGTCCTCCGCTATGTCACCAAAAATAGAAAACAGGACAGCCTGGGATACTACCAGTGAGACAGGGTGTACAACTCAGCACACAAGGGATGGGTGTTTGTTAAGGTGCCCATGCCCTTCTGCTCTAGGGCCAGCAAGGAATTGTGGCCTGGTTCTCAGGTATCTCTGGTGACTGTAAATGTATTTTCTTCTCTTAAAATGTGTATTTGTTATTAAGTACATTTCTTTTGGCTGGATTACATCAAAGGTTTAGGGCTGTGTTTTGTGTGGGGAAAAAGGATGTTTAATATATTAGTTGTAAAACAATCCCTTCAAGTCCACTCAGCAAGCATACCTATCCTTTCTGTCTCTCTTACTACAAATCACATCCATGCACAAAACCTAGTTTGGCTAACTGGCAGGTACTTGAGGTTGTGTGGTGCATATTTCAACAAAACAAAGCTGTGATGTCAAATAAATACCTTATGATGTGCATTTCCAGGTTTTCCCAGGTTGTATCACCTGATTCCAGATGGGGAAATTACCTGCATTAAAATCAGCCGTACCGATCCCCATGAAAGCCTGGCCATTAGGATTGTGGGAGGCAGTGAGACCCCCTTGGTTCACATTATTATACAGCATATTTATCGAGATGGGGTAATTGCCAGGGATGGAAGATTGCTGCCTGGAGACATGATACTAAAGGTACAGTACTGTGGAGGTACATGATCAAAATATCTTAAGAAAGAATAAGATTGTTTGAGTCAATGATGATGATGATATTTGCAATGTTGCATGCAAAAAGACATTCAGTTCCTCTAAATGCTGTGATGATTTCATTAATTTCAACAGTTTTTGAAGTTCACAGATTTGCTTCTGTTTCCTATTCACTGACAAGGCTCTCTGATTTCTCCTTAAATGTGGTAGATCCATAATATAATGTAGTGCCATAGGCTGTTGGTGCTTCTGACCCTGTGGTGTAAAAGTTGTTTCTGTAAGCAGAGGCTGGACTTCATGTCCAGTTTGTTTCCACTTAACTGTGAGCTTAAATCACAGTTGGTGAGGTTTCTGCTGTCTCACATCCTGCTTATACCAGGATAGGTGATAGGGGGCTGATCAATGTTACATTAATTCAGCATCTAGTTCCTCTCTATGTTATGTTCAACAACCACAAGAGCGTTAGATGTTGCCCACTTCATTTTGTGAGTGTTGCTCTACTAGCAGCTGCAGGTGAAATCTCTAAGAACAAACTTGAGTGGCATCCAGGCATTAGCTGTTGACTGTTTTTTTCTGTTTCTACTTCTATAGAAATCTAAAAGAGTTGAATAAAAATTAGGCCAGATGGTTAAAGATAATGTATCTTGTAAGCAGTGTCTTCAGCAACAGCTTTTGAATGCGAACTGCACTCTCAGCTGTCACAGTGACTTGGAGTTCGGCAAGAATGCTAAATTATACTAATGTGTCAATCCTTAGAAGATGAGTGACTACAGGAAATCCTAGTTCCTTGCCTTGCTTTGATACTTCAATGGTGTGTGTTTGAAGTGCACAGGTATATTCACATTGCAGGCCAAAGGTACAGCTGCAGCTCAGCCAGGTTTTCCAGATTACAGGTAAACATGTGAGAGCAGGCTGCTTTGTTCACTGTGGGTCATGCTGCCATGGGCAGGCTGGTGCTGGTGCTCAGGCTAACCAGTGTGGCATTAGCTGGGATAAGGCTACAGGAGATGGAAGTGACACGGACTGCAAGGTCTGACATGCATATCTCAGGGTTTTCTTCCAGGTTGGACTCCGAATGTCCATCCCACTGCCTGCTTTGGCATGGCTAACAGGTAGGGTTAGTGAGTAGCTCCTCAGGTCTTATTGACTTTTTCTACTGTGTATTCCATGCAATTATTAAGGATACAATCCTCTGAAGTTCAGAGCACCACCTCTAAGTCACTATGCTTTCCTAGCTTTGCTGACTCCACTGGTATCTGAGGGCACCTGAGGCATGCCATGGTGGTGCCATGCTGTCCATTTCATGTCATCCAGACCCTGGCCAAAGAGGCTTCTCAGAATCACAGTGTGGGTGTACTTCATTCTAGCAGTGTATAAAAATGCCTCTGGATTGTGTTTCCAGACAGCAGCTGGATAAGCATCACCCAGTTGTGTGTTTCACAGAGGCTTTTTGTCCTGGTGCCAGCACCAAGTGTCAGAGTTAATGGCACCACTGGGACAAAACTGTTGCTGCAGGGCACATCCAAACTGCACTATGAAGCTGTGACTGTAGCACGGATGAGCCCAGCTCAGCTCTGCCCAGCCATGGCTCACTGCCCAGGGATTTACCAAGGACTCTTAGGAATTTCAGCCCCATCCTGCTGCAGCTCATGCTGTTCATGGCACCCAAGCTAGCAACTAAGGTTAGTTAAGCTGTGTCTCTCTGGGTGCAGACCCTCCACCAGACTGTAGCAGGGACAGCCCTGTCATGCCCACACAGGCAATCTGCAAAAACAAACACCAGCCAAATGCTTTTGTCCATGCTGGGCAACGTTTCTGTTGCATTTTGGAGACTTTTCGTAATATTTAAATGGTCCAACCTGTGCAACGTAAAACTGTGTGGGAATAGCTTGTCTGATTTGGGTTTTCCAGCCAGCAATGAACTACAATCTTGCAACTGTTTTTTATTTAGCAATATGAAGTGCAATGCTTAGTCACTCTTACACGTAAGGACAGGACAGGATTGACTAGAATCTCTTTCTTTTCCCCAGCCAAATTAAAAAAGTACTAGTTATGTAGTTTTACTGTTGTCTAAGTCTTCCCTGGAAAACACTGAGAAACTTAAAAAGTCTGATTCTCTGGTATGGTAAGTCGGTATAATTGCTAGTAAATATGCAGGGCATTTAAACTTCTACTTGAGGTTCTTTTCTGCAGTTTAGTTAGAGATTCATTAGCAGGGAAGTTTTTTGGTTTTTGGGGTTATTTTAATTGTACCTAGAACATCTGGGAGATAATGAAGAAGAGAAACAGCAGAAAAGTGGTGGGAGTGAAAAGAAAGGCTGGCAAGGCAAGTTGGAATCAGAAGCTAGCAGAATAAAAGGATATTGAAGCTTGGGAAAGAGCAATAAGAAAGATGAAAAATAACATGTATGTCTGGAGATTATCAGGGAGAAAGGGGAAGAAAAAGGACAGAAACTGTCTGTACAGCACATCCTTTCCTTGGGGGGAAGGCTGTACTGCACTGCAAACTTGGCCTTCTGCATGACACAGTTTGAAATAGCACATCACTTTGTATGAAGACATCTGTGTAAATAGATCTGCCCTCTCCAGTGCCATCTCAGAATAGATTGCCTTTCTGCTGCTGATTTACACTTCTTTTCCAGGTAAATGGCATGGACATCAAAAATGTGCCTCACAACTATGCCCTCTCAATCCTGAAGCAACCTTGCCATGTGCTCCGACTGACGGTGCTCCGAGAGCAGAGGTATCGATGCCGAAACAGTGGACTTTCCCTTGACGCTCACTGCAATAGGGATGACAGTTTCCATGTTGTGCTAAACAAAAGCAGTCCAGATGAGCAGCTGGGTATAAAGCTGGTTCGCAAGGCTGATGAGCCAGGGGTATTTATTTTCAACTTGCTGGAAGGTGGCATGGCAGCCCGTGATGGACAGCTTCAGGAGAATGACCGGGTGTTGGCCATCAATGGCCATGACCATCGGTATGGCAGTCCAGAGAGTGCAGCCCAGCTGATACAGGTTTGTCATCACCACTTTGACCATGGTTTTTAAATTGTGCAAAAACCAAGCAATGTGTTTTCACCATCCATTGCAAAGCAGAGGACAAATATTGAATTTGTGTATTTGGAGGAGGGAAGGAGACATGTCAAGCTTGAATGGGAATTTACTCCTCTAAAAGCTCCTTGGTTTCACTGTGGGTACAAGGGTGAACATGGGGAGGGACTCTCACAGTGGTGCCTACTACCATCAGGCTTTAGAATTTACAATAAATGTAAACATCTGTATACTCTAAGCATCATCAAAGAATGATGCCATCAAAAAGCATGCCAACCTGCACCCTGGAAGCACTGCATCCAGCAGGATCCTAACTCTTCCAGCTCAGAAGCAGTCACAGTGCTCTCTCGTGCAGCCCTGGAGCATTCCAGAGCAGCCTAAGGCAATGGATGGCATGTTTCAGGATGAGCATCACCCTCTCAAACTCAGTGATTTCCCATGGATATGTTTTACAACGGAAGGCAGTCAATTCCTTATAGAAATTTCCTACCTAAATCCAGCATATGGAAATCCAGATGTTTTGGAAAAATGGATCTATAACCGTAGTTTTTATAACACTCCATTTAGATGGTTGTGGAGAACTAAATGGGTGCCTCTGCAATGCACTAAGCAGTCTTAACACAGAGCTGTCAGAAAAATATAGCCTGTGCCTTTCTCAGCTACAAAATCAGTCAGCTTCTGCCTTATTTCGCCTCCAGAACCATTTTAATTTGTTTTCTTTGTTTACAGACTGTTTTTAGAAAATGTCAACATGAAAAGCAAACCCAAAAGTCTTTCTTTGCTTTTATCTCATATTTATAGCAGTTATTATACTTGTACAATATTAAGTTTCATTTCGAGGCATGTAGAGTGTTCACATATTGAAGAATTTCATGGGCTTCAATAACAAGATGTCAAATAAGGCTGGCTGCTTCCCCTTTCTGACAGGTATAATCAGGGTGATATAAGTTGGACTGAAAGAGGCATTCAAATGCACTCATTTTGTGGAAAGGATTCTTCTGTTAACATATTCACACTTGTAGCCAAGTTTTATTAAGACATTTATAGCTTAGGTAAAGAAAGTATCCCCTTTCATAATTCTAATTGTTGAAACTCTGGTCCAGCATCTTTCTGGATTAGCTTATGTAGCTCACTAACTGGGAGCAGAAGGGGGAAGGCTTAAATTCTCTGAGGGCATCAAGTCTGGAATGAAAAACTTTCTAAAAAACCTGGTACTCTTGGAACAGTTCTTTATGGCTACAAAACAAGGCAAAACAAGGCTTCATAAGCAAAAAACACATGGAGTCTACAGATGAAATGGAAAAAATTACTAACAAAATAACCATTCACATACAAGTGTTTAAAAATGCAACCAAAGCCCTTATTGGGCTCCAAAGAGTGGATGTTATTTATAATAATGCTTGAAATGCACACCAGTCCCTGGGAATTTAAACAACATGTCCATCAAAGGGGAGACTCAGATTTCCAAACAGCCAAGATTACATTGTATTGCTGTGAGCTCTATGAATCACATTTGTCTAATGCAAAATTCCTGGAACCTGGGTCTTTTTTGTCATGTTTTTTCATCAATTATCATTTGCATTTCCTGTTTCCATGCTATGCCAAAGAAAAAACATTATACTGAAGCCACAAGTGTTTTGCATTTGCTTCTTACACGAAGGGATATTTCACTGTGTCCTCTGATTTCTCAACAGCATCCTGCCTATTGAGCCCTGAATGTGTCACATGTTGAGGTCTTCTAATTTGTGGTGATGGAAGCTACAAATACACCATTGGTTTCTTTGAAAACAGAACTAACATCCACTAAAATGTGGTGGTGGCTTGTAGGACCAAGCACAACTGGAAGAACTTCAGATTTCTGTGGAATCTGATTAGTTTTGACTTCTAAATAATGAATAATTGAGACAAATCTGATTCATCAGGCCTATAGCAATTATGGATTAGCATATGTGAAGCAGTTTTTAATCAGTAGATTAGATGTCTGGTTGTTTATCAGCGCAGTCACAAGAACTGAAATGAAGAAAATGTGTTAAGTGTTAATTAGGAACGTGCACACGTCGTAACGCTTGGGAGATTGCTGCTTCGCATTTGTCACATCATCTTTAGTCATGGTCTTGTGTCAGAAGTGGCACTTTTAAACTAAATAATGTGACATTCCACATCTGTTTTCCATGAGAGTGACAAGAAAAGGAACAAGGTAATAGGTCAGTGGGTGCTCGTGACAGCACATCAAGCCAAGCTGCATGGGTTGAGCCAGACTTTACTGACCCCAGATGTTCACCCTCATCTCTCCCACTTCCCCTGCCGCAGCTCAGAGCAGCTGCAATGGACTCCTGAGCGCCTCTTCATCACAACAACTGCTTCTGACAAGCAGGCTGTGATGTGGAGCATATCCACGCTGCATCATCCCTGTGAGAGATGGGGCAGCTTCTGCTAGGAGCCGCACTGCTTCCTCTTTTTAAGATAAAATTTCCTACTAGATGCTCAGGAGTTGCCACTGTGTCTCTGTCTTCCTTCTTGGTTTGCTCTGGCTGTAACACAGATTTCAATTCTAGTAGATTGTTTCAGCTGTGACATGCACTCATTTTCGAAGCTAACCTAATTTCTTTAATTCTTGCTTCAGCAAAAAATACAGGAAAAGAATTGTGGAAAAAGCAAGTGGTAAGAGAGAGAGAGGGATCAGAACGAGTCAGTAATGAATATTCTGATTGGTAGAAACATTAATGGTCTTGTTGTTTGGGTAACTTTTTAAAACACTCTGTACCTCAAGGGACTACTCAACTTGATTGACCTGGAGACAACTGTGACATTGCAATAGAGACTCTTGTTGAACTTTTGTTAGTTGTTCTATGAGAATTAATCACATTTACAACCTTTATCTAAATAACCAACTTTGAGGCTTACCAGGTGGCAGCAGCTGAGTTTTAAAAATAAGTTGTGTTAAGTCGACGTTGTTCATTTTAGAGAAAACTGGATTTTCATGGGACCACAAGCCCTTGGGAGGTTTCATCTTATACTGTTCAGTTCCATCTCGTTCATATTACAGATAAGGAACAAGAATGGTTTCCTTTCTCCCAAGGTACAGCATTCAGTTTTTGGGTACCAGCTGAATCCAGAGTCCATAAAATAATATTCCATAAAAAGAGATCTGGTAAAAATATCCAGAAAGTTATTTTGAAATACACATGTATGCACCAAATGATATATTATAAAGCTTGGGACGTTTGAGTTTCTGATGAAAAAAATAGCATTCCTCAAGATACTGGGAAAACAACAAAGTGCATATTTCTTACTTCACTGGAATTAGCACAGCCTGAATGTGTAGATTTCAGGCCTGAAGCTGGAGATTTAGGAGAGGTATGTTGCTCTTTCTTAACTAAAATGACATTTTTCAAAAGTTGTTTTTAACTCTCAGCTACTACTATTGAATTCAGCTCCAGAAAAGAAAAACCAAGCTACAAAACCCAAAATCCCAGAGGCTTGCTCTGGCTTCTGTTAATTGTCTGTGGGAGATTTGATTTCACCAGTGCAACTGCAGCTGGGTTTGTTTTCCAGCTGCTTGCTCAATGCCATCTCTCCCTGGAGCTTCTCCCCAGTGAGCAGGGCACGTCACGGTGCCAGCGAGTGAGCCAGGAGGTCCGATGCCTTTGGGGCTGTGGTACCAACAAGCAATGCAACTGCAGCCCCAGGGGGATCAGATCCCCAGATGTGCTTTTGGGGGGGTTCCACACTAGCTCCTGGGCAGTTCCTCAGGTATAGCCTGAGAGCAAGCAGGCAGGAGTCTCTCTGGAGACTGGTCCTTAAGAGCCCCTCCTGCCTGGCACAACACCAAAGTCTTTAGCCTAGAGAGGAGTAGATTAGAGGATTAATTTTTACATATTCTGACTATGCTTCTATAGCACTGAGGTTATTTCTACACTGCTCTTCATTTCAGTTCAGCATGCTGGTTTGCCCATAAGGCAGACTTCTATGATTTACCCAGCTAAACCCCACTCCTCTCAGCTTAATCTTTGTAACACTATTGTCTTGAACAGATTCATATGAGCCTTACTGAGGGATGAATAAAGCAATTTCCTTCTAGGGAAACAGTGCTGATTCAATTAGACAAAAAAATCACCTCTACACAGAATTAACACTAGTATCAGGCACACATAGAGCTTAAAAACAACACACAAGTAGAACTCAGTAGAAGCACTGCAGCATCTCAGGCATGTAAGTATTGTGACTGCATTGTGTAAAAAGGCCTAGAAGCACTTTGAGCTTGGGTTAGTTGTTTTTGAGGCTATTTTTCAAAGAGTGAGACTTTTAACTACTTTCCCATCCTAAACTCCGTTATGCTATGTGCTTCCTCATGCCCTCTCTCCTTCTCAGTGCTCTGGTGCAGTACGATTTTGTTTCTCAGAATGGTTGCACATTCATTTCTTTAAGCTTCCTTACATTTGCCACACTCTTTGCATGAAGGTGAACTGAGTTACATTGTTTAGTCCCCACTTTGGCCAGCCAAGGCTAAAGCCTGGTTTCAGAGTTAATTGCATCTTTTTCAGCTTTCCCATCCATTGGGCAGCAGCGGCTCTGGTTAGTTGTCTGTCTCTCTACCTTTCTGCTTTGCAGTGGTGTACACAGGTATATGTGAGAGCTGATCAGTACTCACTGGTGTATCACTGCTTCCAGCCAAATTTGGGGCAGATGAGAAGGGTTGTTTTAGAGTTAATACCAAATTTTCAAGAGAAGTATTAAGTGCTCGGCAGTAAACTTTTATGAACTTTATTGTCCCAAGCTGATGCTACTGCTTTATGTCATTGCAACATCCAAACAATGCTTTAATGGTAATTGCATTTCATGAACACTCTGGGGCTGAGGTGCAGAGGTTTACTGCACTAGGCCAGTGGGATTCACACTGTACCTCCTCCCACAGGCCAGCGAGAAGCAGGTTCACTTCGTCGTGTCACGGCAGACCAGGCAGCAGACCCCTGACATCTTGCAGGAGACAGGCTGGAGTTACAGTGGCAGCGGCCCCCAGCCCTGTCCCGCCGAGAGAAACAACCCCAGCAAGGTGAGGGCATGGGCACTCATGTGGTTTCTCTGCCATCCATGGGACAGGGGGAAGGGAGGGCAGCTAGTGTTTTCACGTCTCAGGGTGTCGTCTCTGGTTTCTGTCACCAGAAAAAGCATGTCTTACTTTGCAATGGAAACATAAAAGCTGTGCTCCCTGTTATTTATCCACTGGTTTTGCTCTGACTCTGCCTGGGGTGGGAAGGGAAGGAGAAGGAACTGGCTGTGATGGGGTAGGGGCTGACATGCACACAGTATCCTGGCCATGGACATGAATCTAGCCAACAATGTGAGCCAGCACAGAGCAATGCGCTTCAACAAAAGGAAAGGTTTATCTAAAGTTTCTCCATCTGAAGCGAAGTCTTCAGGCAAAAACCTTTCATATGCTGGCCTGAAAGATTCACATAAGCTGCTTGAAAATGATGACAATTACTAGTCTGTTGCTCATTTATTAAGTTACCCTTGCCTTGACTTGGCTGGCAGTTTGGTGGCAGACTGCAGCTGTGGTGTCCCTGGCCACTGTGAGCATGCTGACTTTCTGTGGAGCTTTGGACCCAAAATGTTGGTTCTGCTTTGGCAGCACCTGGAACTCACATGGTATGAGGACTGTGAGGGCCAGCAGTGCACAGCACGGCTGGACCCAACCCAGGGACACTCAGCACAGAGCAGACATCTCACCCAGATATGGCTCTGGTTACCAAACTGTCCCTCCAGCTGCTCCTGTGTACCTGATTACATTGTGTGCTTAGTGCATTTAGACTTACAATAAGATCTCTCCATAAGGCAGAGAGAGGTTGATGGTTAAACACATGAGGTTTTAAAGTAGAAACCAATGTAACTAGAGCTTAGAAAATATGATTTTGGAGTTTACTCAATGTTATTCTTTGCATTTTAGACAGCACAAGTTATGTCCTTGCAGGAACCATATTTTTTTATTTCACTAAATTTAAATTCACATATCTGGCTAATTTACATTAATTGCTCCAGGTGTTACCACCTATGCAAACCTATGGGAGCTTGACCCTGGCCAGTCCTGTGGGGGATGCATCAGGGAGGTAGACAGGTAGGGCTTAAATTCATCCTGCCTGATGGGCAGCCAATTCTGTCCTTGAAGGGACCTTTGGACTAAATACTGGGTGTACAGGTGTCAAGCCAAGGAGGCAAGTCTAGCTCTGGATTTTACAAATGTTAAAAGATACCCATTTTTGCACATTTTTTAGAACTACCTTATTCAGTGTTTTTATGTGTTAAAAACTGCTGTTGTATATTTACCTATTTTTAGCTTTCCTTTTCCATAAAGTTCCAATCACAGCCCTTGTTAGGTAGGCCTGGATCAGCAGGACTTGAACCAGAGAGCAGAGTCAATTCTCAGTAGCTACTACCAGATAGCAAATAGTGCCAAACTAATCATGCATCTGCAAGGCATTATTTCCTAATGAAGCAATGTTTTCCTTAGGGAGATAAGTGTGGGAAAGCAATTAGCTTGTGTTGCTACTGTATGATTTCTAGGGAAGCTCCAAGCACCTGTTAGTTCTGCCATGTTGATCTGATTAATTGATACCACATGGGATTATTTGGGAAGAGGACTTGTCTTTCGTAAATGGCCTGAGATTCTCATTTTCTCATTCTGTACGGAGAGGTGTTAGGTGGGAGGTCTTGATAAATCCAGCATTATTTTGGGTAGCTATGAGATTGAAGGCACAATGTTGGCTTCACAACAGTCCTTTAAAGACAAACAATTAAGGGCTTTAAAGACTGACGAAACATCTTTTGTCATGTAGGCCATGGCTTTTAGGGGGATTTCCACAAGAGGTGAGTACTACATAAGCACATGAGTGGGTGTGCTGCTGTGGGCTTCTGTCCAGTGCCACTTTCCAGGGAAGATCACTGCCAAAGAAGAAAATTCTGAGTTGTTTCTATCTCCCTTTAGCTTTGTGTGTGTGCAGTGGAGGGCTCATATCAGAGAAAATGCTCTGGCAATAGCTCAGGAGATCAGTACACCCGGTAGATACAATGAGCTTCAGGCACTGTGGGCTTTTGGTCTGGTATAAACATTACTGGAGTGTTAGTTGCCCTTTTATAGGGCACGAGTGTGTCAGTTTGAATTTCTCATTATATTTTTGCTGAAGGTTTATCTGAAAATCATTTGCAATTCAAGGTCTTCAAACTGTCTTCAACTGGCTTTGGCAGACTTAAAATGTTCTTTGTTTTAAATAGACATTAGTGCAGGAGTCATGCTTCCAAGCCAAGGGCCTGTACAGTGTCCTAATGCAGTGCATGCTCCTGCCCAAAACCAAGCTTGTTGGCTGGACTTTGTTGTCAGGGGAGGTTCCTGAGCATGGTTTGGTGTGTCTGTTACCTGCTGCCATCAGTGGGATTCCTTAATTGTGTGTGATTAATAGAAAGTTTTCTAGCTGATTGGAATTCTGGTTAATTTTAAGGTGTTTTTTGTCCCCTGAGCTTACTGTAGGAGTTGATATTAGCAGGTCAGGAATGCTCTCTTTGAGGGAAACTGCTCTGACCGTAGAACATGTATGTAAACATGGGCTGAAGTCTGCTCTCTATACTTGGCTGTATTCAGCACCAAGAATAAATTCTAGCTTCTAGCTCCTACAACAGCTCAGGAACCACTTTTGGCCAAGATGCTGGCCTCATGACAGACTACCTCCATCTGTAAGGCATGAGGAGGCAGCTCTCTTTCAGGCCAATGGCAACCAGCCATGCAGCCCACAAAGCGCTGGATAAGAGGAGGACAAACTGTTGTGACCGTGTCCCTCTCTGGTGGCAGTGATGCTGGGTGTATGGTGTGCCAAGAGACTGGTCCTGCACATGGTTTCAGGGATCTGTTTTTCTGTATACAGAGACAGGGGAAGCACAGCCCTGGATTCAGAAAAGAGATGTCAGAAACACTTTCTTGTGCAGCTGAGGTTGCTAAGCCAGGCTGTAATGCATAAATGGGCCAGATTCAATTCCTTTGAAGTCAGTGGGAGCTTTGCCATTAATTAACTAGCACTTGTTTTTAATTGGAACTGTTTTCTTACTTTTTTCTAACGAATTGTCTAGGACTTAAAGCAAAGAAAATACTGCTTGAGCAATGTTTCCTGGCCAGGTGAAGTACATTTTCCAAACAGACACAGCTATGCCTTTTGCCTGCAAGACACGTGTCATGGCTTTGATGTTGTGATAATGTGCTGTAAATATTTATTTTCCCATAAATATACAGAAAAGGGAAAAAAAATAAAAAGAGGAGGAGATGAACTGTTATGTTTGGTTTTTTTCTCCTGGCCTCTGAGGTCACTTCAAAATGACAGAGAAGGACAATTGTTTAGAAGAAAATACATTGAAATGCAGTCATTGATAAACACTGCCTTTCAACTGGTTTACTTGCTATCAGTTGTACCTCTAAGCAAGCTCTACATCTGTTTACTAAAAAAGGTTTTACTTTCCTTTCATCACTGCCTTTGTCTCAGTCAAGTCACCCCAATTCCTTTCTATCTGAAACCATGTAAAAAATGATATGGTGAAGAGTTAGTTTCAAAGGAAAATTGGTCCTTCATGACTGAACATACAAGAACTTGTACTTTTATAATTCTTCATTGAAATGTAGCAAGACAATTTGTTCCCAAGCACTGCTTTCAAGTCTCTTTCTCTCTGTGTTGATTCCTCAAAAAATAGTGATGAATTGGCTAGTGCTCTAATGGTTTTGTTGTCTGAGACATGACGGGTGCTGCATAAGTAACAGGACTGCTCAGTCATATGGAGCCACAAGCAGAAGCCCAATTTCATGTTTTTCATTTCATTTTGAAATTTTACAAAATTTCAGACTGCAATATTGTGGTACTTAGTAGTGCCCCTATCCCACATGCTTCAGGAAGTGGCCTTTTCCTGATGGAAAGTCATTCCTTCCCAAGATAAAATGGACGGTTTTGCACAAATATAGGTGAAACATTAAGTGCAGTTTTCATAAAGGTAGAACTACTATATTGAAAACATTTGCACCTTAAATACAAAGGTGAAAGATTAAAATTATCTGGATCAGAACATTTATATTCTGATGATTGTAAAATCTTCAGCAATTTTTAGGTTCGTTTGCAAGTCAAAAGCCCAATTACTCTGCCACGTGAGCCTGTGTTCTGCATGGACAAGGTTCCAAACAACTCTGTTGGTTTGGGTTTTGTCCTGTTGACTCACAGAATTCCCCTTTCTACTCTGTTCTTTGCCTTTTAGTTCCTGGAGTACTGTGGCAGCCACTGTTTATCTGCTCGAGCATCTAAAAATCCTTTGATAAGGTCCTAAAGGGTCTTCTGCTTTGTTGTCATGTTGCATCACAGAAATCTTGAGGTGGAGTTAGTTCTACCAAGCGTACCTTTAAAAAACTCACAAATCTAAGACCTAGCCTGCCCTACTCCCATAAAAAATTCTTGCTGTAATCTTCCTTTGTCCTTCCTTCATCACTGCCACTTAGAAAGACGTTGTGGACTTATCTGTTTCACTTTTTCTGCTGCTAGCTGAGGAAAAAAGATGAAACGTCACATTTTTAAGATGTCATTTTTAAGATGTCACATTTTTAAGAAGATATTAATGTGACTTTAAGTGAGTTTTATAGATTATTTTTGTATATTATTAATGTGAGGTCACACTTCTGAATAAGAAAGGGGTTTTTAATATACATTGAAATGTATTTAGAAGCATGCTATTAAATCTATTAGCCTGGAAAGGATGATGCTGTTCCTGAAAGAAGCTGGGATTATCAGGAGTAGATGCCAGGAGTACTGCTTGTGAAATACTTAAGAAAAGAAAGCAATTAACATTTTAATCCAGATTTTATTTGTCTTTTGAACTCTTCTGTAAGAACTGAATGTATTGTACACATGATATTCAGTTTACAGTTTTTTTGGAGCTTGCATTGATTCTCCATTCTCCAACACCCTGTGGGTTTGTTTCACCCTCACTCATACATTAGTTATTGCATGACCAGAAGTGTTTATGTACCTTTTCCTGTTTAGAGGGAGAAGTATGGGGATGACTGTCCTCAGACAGTAGAGGTGGTCATCCCAAAGTGACCTTTTAAGTACAAGCACTGGGAAGAGCATCATGGAAACTTCTGGCTAGTCACTGTAAATGCCCTTCTCTTTTCCTGAACAGGATCACTTACTTGTGTTTCCGCCCATAACTTACAAAGAGATACAGATATCTGGAAGAGCAAATGAATATCTATCTTCTAATATGTCCCAAATAATTTTATTCCTTAAACCCAAGAGGGTTGCTTCTCGCTAACTATACAGCTCATGCACAGACTGCAAGCAGCAGGATAAGAAGCATGACCCAGTAGTCAAAGATATGAGGGCCACTAGTGATGTTACTATAAAGAACTTTTGATTCTTTTTAAATCAGATTCCTTATTTACATTTCAAAGACCTGCTTCTGTTAGTCTCAGCACTAAACCAATTCTGATTTTGGTGAAAGCAGTGCTGGATTTTAACTATTAAAGCACAGTTATCTTGGTCATAGCTCTGACTTTGCCGACACTGAAGCCTGGGAGAAAGTCCTGCCTGTCATCAGGCCAGGTGTGGCAGGCGGCTGGGAAGTGTTTTGGTATTGAGTATTTGTTTCAATAGAAAATGCCTAAGCTGTCAGGGAGGTCTCCATGCCCGCTGTGTTTGTTGTTGCTGTTTTCTCCATCACAGAGCACTCTTCACACTGTCACCTGTCATGAGAAGGTGGTGGCTGTCCGGAAAGATCACACAGAATCGCTGGGAATGACTGTAGCTGGTGGAGCATCTAACCGGGAATGGGATTTGCCTATCTATGTGATAAGTGTGGAACCCGGAGGAGTTATCAGCAGAGACAGCAGGATAAAAACAGGTAAAAAGAGGGGACTTTGAAAGCCTGCTTTAAGTCAAGGGCTTCTTTTAAGGAACAGAGGGAGAGTGAAGGAGCCTGACACACCCTGACATTTTCAGCTACCAGATTTTGGGATGAGTCAGATCAGAGGGTCTCAAGTCAGCTACCAGAAAAGGCATAATATGCAGCAGTAACCATCTCTGTGACATAGGATGTAGTAATATTCTGGTAGAAAAAAGATAGTTTGTCACAGGAAAATGAGCTTCCACCACCATCTCCTAACTACTGAAATATTCATTGTACGGACTTCATGTGTTTTTAATGTAAATTTTTGTACTTACTTGTCATTGCATTCATGACTTTGAATGAAATATGCAGGAGCAGAATTCCCATCATATATGAAGCAATGTTAGTGCCTTGTGACTCAACATCACATCAGGAAACATTGGTTTCATAACTCCATTTAGCTCTGGATCTAACGGAGTGATAAAGCCAATAATTTCTCTCCCAGTGCAGGAATAAGCCTTTAGAGTAAGGTGAGGAACACATTTTATCAGTTGGTTTTGTGTGAACAGCTGGGCAGTAGAGGAGAAGTGAAACTCTCAGGTTTCAGGATGTTACATCTTCAAGAGCCAAGTACTCCGGTACCCTGCATCCAGCACCCACACAGTTCACTTGCCCTTCATCCCTTATGCTCAGCTTCAGTCCAGTCACTGCCTGGAAGCTGGAGGAAATTGCTAAGTGTGAGGGAAGTGAAGGCACCCACAAATGGGGCAGAATAGCTGCAGCCTAGCTGGGCCCCACAAGCCTGGGTCTCAGTACCCAGCACTGGCACACATGAGAACCTCCCCTTTGTGTCTGCTCATCAAAACCCATGTGAGAACATGACAACGGGAGCAAAACAGCAGGTTTCCCCTTTCCTCCTGCTGGGAAATGATTGCCTCTCAGTGGGATACATTTTCCAAAATATATTCATCATGAGGCAGCATGGAAAATTTAGCCTAGTTAATTTGATAAAATTAGAAACAAATGAATATGTGATGTTATAACAGCACCATAAGCCTTCACGGTTTAGAGCAGCTCTTAGGCTATTGCCCTTCTCGTTGGGGTAGACCATGAGAAGAGGTTGATGTTCACATTGCACTGCCTGGACTGCTGGTGGACACACCCATGCCTGGAGAAGCGTGCAGACCAAGCACAGAGGGCACCCAAGGGAGCCCTGGTGTGGACGCCTGCTGTGAAAGGTAGCAGAGCACTTGGCACTGTGGCTGCTTGCATGACATTAACAATGTCTTTAGTGTTCTCCCTCTAGTGATTGATGTCATCTTTGCATTTTTCTCTGAAGCTGCCGTGCCTGCATTATAAATAAAGCACACAGAAAGATGCTTTGGCTTGTGGCCATTCAAAGAGGCATTAATATGAAAATAATAGCACATTATTCCCACAAAGCAAACTTTACGAAGGACCAGCTGGAGTGGCAGTCCTCAGCATAGGGTGAGCTGTGAGAAAAATACCTTTGAGTTGTCACATTTCAAGCTCAATTTGAGTACAAAAGTTGTTAGCTGGAAGTGAACTTCAGAGACCTGGACTAGCATTAGGTGCCATCAAAGCTTGTTGGTACAGCAAGACCCCAGGTGTTCATTTGGCTTCGATGCAGGACATGACATGGCAAGAAACCAGGACCAAATCATCTGTCCAACCTGGCAGTACTCCTATGTACAGGGATCTAGACGCTTCCTTCATGCCTGTGGCATGTTTACTAGCATATGCTTCACATCCATGTTAAAAGATAGGATTAACAAACAGACTCATCAGGCAGCAAGTTCTTGGCCATGAGTTTGACTCATTTGTTTGTGGGGGTGGGAAAGGGATCCTGGAAACACTTGCAGGGGTTTCTATCGTCTGTTTTATTGGTCTCAGGTGACATCCTCCTGAATGTGAATGGGATTGATCTGACAGGAGTCAGCCGGAGTGAGGCCGTTGCCCTTCTGAAGAACACCAACTCATCTGTGGTGCTCAAAGCCTTGGAGATGAGAGCATGTGAAGCCCAGGAGGAGCGGGATCACCTGCCACCCCCTGAGGCCATGCAGGCGACCTCTGAGAGCAGCAGTGAGTGGTCACCATCCTGGGTTATGTGGCTGGGCCTGCCACGGTAAGTCTGCAGCTTGCATCCTCTTGCTGAATGGGAGTGGGAGGAAAGATTTTCATTGTCTGGCAATTCTTTCTTTTTGTTTGATTCATTGCAGTGACATCTTAATTAAATCCAGGATCTGTCATAGACTTGACTCTAAATACCTCCCTTTTGTAAGTGGCTAAGTGTGCATGGCAAAATAGACATGCAGTTCTCTTTGCAGGGCAGGATAGGATCCTGAATTGTTTGTCTTGAAAACGTATCTGGCTCTTAGGGAGTGAAGGGAAAGCCTTGCAGGGATACAGGAGCTTGCTGAACAGGGGTCCGGGCTTGACCACCCTGCAGAAGGCAGAGCTACCCCTCCTGCAGCTCTCAAGTCACACAGCCCTTCTTCACCAAATCCAGCTGAATTGTTTGACTTTACCCAGATGTTGCAAAGTGCATGAAGTTGGCCAGTATCTCCAAATCACCTCTTTTAACCCCACCCCCGGCTGAAAGAAGTACATTTGTCATACACAGGAAGCAGCTGTGTTGTCATTTCAGTTAGGATAATAAAAGCCACATCACATGTCTTTTAAGTTCACCCAAACACACTTGGTGTGCAGGGTATAATACCTACAGCTTCCACGACATTTTGTAAAGTATGAAATCAGGACATGTTGTGAATCTGTGAATATGCGGAGTTAGCATTACAGAGTTAAAACTGGTATTCAATTTTAAGGAATGTGGAATTTAGCTTACAGGTTCCTAATGGCTGTACTCCTCACCCTGTCAGCAGTTCACCATGTCTCTTTCTCTTTTATGGGAGGGCATGAAAAGATGGTTTGCATAACAGGGGGGCTTCTGCTCTAGGCACAGTTTCAGGACTCCTTTTCATTTCCCAGTCTTGCATAATGAGTTAGTTGCTTTCCGTCCTTCTGGTGGAGCCGTTTTGAGCCTGTTCACCTTGCAGCAAGGTCTGCTTTAAGGGACCCATGTTTTTCAGGGCTGGGTCTGAGACTGTGTAACATGTGCTGAAGCACTGCAAGAGCAGAAGGGTGGCTGTGTGTCTGTCACCCCCAGGCAAAAGGTTCCTACTCCAGTGGAGAGAACTATGTCCTTATTCCTGTGAAAGAAAAGCAGTAAGAAGAAAAAGCAGTAAATATGGGACCCCTATCTTGCTGCCCCAGACAATGCTAAACTTCCCTCACACAGTCTCTCTGGGGACAGAAGTTCAGGTAGGTCCTCATCCCTGCTAACTTCTTCTGTACCCTTGAGCTTGACCAGCAGCATTATGAAGGCACTAGAGTATGGGTAATGCTCCCAGCAGAGAGACAGCAACGGACTAGAGGCCTTACAGCTGCTGCAATCTACAGTGCTGAGTCTTGCTTTCTATCACCATTCATTGCTAGATGGACTGAAACAACTGCACCCTGCCTATGCCACTTTTATTGGGCTGTGTAGAAAACTTGAGGTGCCTGGTCATCAACTCCTACCCACAGCTACCTGAAGTTCCCATGTCCTCAGCAAGGTGGTGGAGATGAAGGACAGAGCTCCACAGTACTGCAGGCTTGCACCCAGAGTTCACATCACTCAGTTGTACTTCCAGTTTGGAAAAAATAGCGTTTTTCCCAATTTAAAAACAGTCTCTGAGTTCACTCTATCCTCCCTCATTTGAAGGCTGTATGTGTGAAGGCATTCTAACTCACCCTTTTGGTCTGAAGGAAAACCAGCTCCAGTGTCAGCAAGGCTGAAGGAATTCATTGTAACACTATCCCCAGCTGCGATGCCATGCACAGAGCACAGCATGGCCCTTCTCCTTCAAAGAAACGTAGGGAGATTGGTATGCTGAGCAGGTATGCTGCTCTGAATATCAAACTAGGTCCTAAGACAGGGACTGACGCTCATTAGATGCGCCAGTAACAAAGGTGCACTGTATCCTTATTAGCAGCTGGTGGGTTGAGTAGGGGTGCACAAGAATCAGCTTTGGGATTGCTCATTAGGTACTGTCAAACCCTTCAGTCTTCTCCAGCATGAGTGCACTTACCCCCTTATTGTACTGGTTCTCCAGGGCCCACATCAGACATCTGCAAGTCCTTCAACAAGTTCTCTCACTAGGATATGTATCGTGTTAACTCACTGCACTCCAGGTTGAGCATTTAGCCTTTTCCTAGCTTTTAGTCTGCTTTTGGCAAGGATCACACCTCACTGGATCTCAAGGTATTGTCAGCAGCGTCATGATATTTTCCAGGCTGTCAGAGAGAATTATTCTCCTTCTGACAGGTCCATCTTGGCAAAAGTACCCGATGTGCAGCTATAGGGAAAGATGGTGAAGAATCACCTACTTTAATTAAAACCATTTACCAGAGGGACTTCTCCAAGATACAGGAGTCTAAGTTTAGTACAGCTGATGGAAAAGTAGAAATGTCAAAATCCTGATTATGCAGGATTGTACCAGGTAGAATATGAGAAGATGGGCAGGAAGGGGCACACCTACATAAGACAAACTGAACAAATAGAAAAGGCAGTAAAACTGGTAGTCCAGGAACAGGCATGATTTAAAAAAGAGGAGACTGGACAGTGGATTATTTAAACTCTGTTGAGAAGGGAAAGATGTGGCTCTAGACAAGCCCTGGCAGTGCAGTGTGTGCATTTGTTCCCAGCAAGCAAGGTGGAGGTCAAGCTGCAGAGGCAGCTTGACTTCATGACTTAGGAGTGTAATGTTTAGGCTCAGGAAACTGACAGGAGAGGCAAGTCTTTCCTTTTGTGTTCCAAAACCATGGAGATTTGATGAAAATCATGTGAATAGTCCCATAAAATGTGCTGAGTTGAACTAAATACTAGATCATATCTACAGATCTCTGTCCATGACCAAGGAAGTTGAAAACAGGCTAACATTAATAATAGTTACATGATTACATGATTAAAAGTAGCTTACTGCAAATGCCTGATTTTCCATATTAGAACAGAATTCTCTCCTTTCCCAGGGACTGCAGGCATATTACAGAGATGGTCAAGGAAGAGAGACATAAAAAATGAGAGTTAGGGAATTATAACATTTTTCTAGATCAACTGGGTAGCAGCAGAATCAGACAAATTATCTGACCCCTCACATTGAAGCTCAAAGACTTGGAAAATTTAACATAATTCAGCATAATTCAACATTTGTGGATCTCACTAAAATTTTTGTCCTTTCCCTGTGAGATCTTAGAATTGGCTTTTTTCACTTTTGTAAGGCCTAATAACACATAAACAGCTCCTCTGTTCTTTCTGTAGTACAATTCAATATGTGGTGGTCATAAAATAGATGCACATGTGCATCTGACATCTGTCAAAACTTGGCCTGCGTGCGAGCGAAGGGGCTGAGGGCTGGGTGTCAGGAGGAAAGAGTGATGCATTACCTTAAGCATTCCTGCCCGTAGACTTATTTCAGGGTAGCTAACTTAACTGTTTGTTGTTGAGGAAGACAGGTCTCCTTTATTGGTAGAGGGACGTTGTTGCTGTGAGGTACACACAAAGGAAATAACAGGGCACATCTGGTGAAAAGTGTTCCCCCAGCTCTGTGATGCTGCTTTTACTCTTCCTTGTTCTGCTGCTCTTCTTTCTTTGCTCTCCTCAAATTTCCTTTCCTCAGTTAGCACTTAAAAATACTTTATAGATCATCCTGTCATAACATTTACAAACATTAGTACTTCACACAAGTGCTTTTCTTCATCTGCAAAGTAAGATGAGAGACAGGAGGTGGCCAAAGTCATTTGAAAAATGGGGGTAGAACAGAATGTAGAACATGAAATTAGGACAGAAACTCCCCCAAACTAACTCAATCCGGGCTCTTGGGCTCTGATGGGAGCAATTCTCAAATATTACTATGTTCCACCACCATTTGAGTACTGTTAACGGGACAGGGGTAGGGAGTTATGCTTTTCATAGCTGTTATTGCAGAAGTTCCCCTGCAGCTGGGCTGGTTTGCATTCCCAGAGCATAAGGCTACTTGTGCTTCATGAAAACCAGTGGGGAATTGTGCATTTAACCGTTTGAAAACAGGCACTTTTCAATTCCTCATGCATCAGTAACTGATGCTCAGTTGTAGCATTTTTTACGATAGAACCCTATGGCTGGACGCTCTATATCCCCAAATCTTGTATCTGAGGCAAGTTCACACGTAAATTATTCCTTGTCCTCAGCTTTTGGAGTATTTACGGATAGAGGCAGAGGACTGTGAGTTGCTCTCTTCCAAGGCTGAAAGTGGTTCTGCTTAGACTCCTTAGGTTGCAGTTTAGTGGGTTATGGCAGTTTGACTGGGTCAAAACACACACACTGGGGGCTTTCATTGCCAGAGAAAAATAATCTACTCAAACACACTGTGCATCTTCAGATGACACAAGTACTTATTTTCTCTCTGTGGTGCCTTCTAGCTTGTCTTTATGATTATACAGACCCAAATGAACTCATTCCCTTTGGGCTGCTCTTTGCTCAGGCAGAGGAGGCGTCTCTGCTTAGGCACTGACCTGTCCAGAGCAAGCAGTACCTGCATTACACACAGCTCAAGTTTTGCATACCCTGCCTGCCAGAATCCTTTCCACATTTCTGACAGTGCTAACAAATACCTGATGAATGGTGCACTGCCATGCTTATACTCTGTCCCATAGGATGGAGGTAATTAAAAATCAAGTTAAAGGCATAAGCACCTCCTAGCCATTCACATTCCATCAAGAGTCAATCTCTAGCTATGGCTGGTGTATTGGGTTGGATCTGACTGCACCAACTTCCACAGCAGGATGAGAGAAAATAGGAGCAAAACTCACATGTCGAAAGAAAGACAGGAAAATCAGTCACCCATTACTGTTGCAGGCAAAACAGACTTGGCTTGGGGAGCTTTATTTTTTAATTACTGATTTCTTTAATTACCAATTTGGGTATTGGAAACCAAAGATGACAAACCTGTAAACGCTTTGGAAACCCCTTTAATCCCCTTTTCACAAATCCAGTGTTGTACCAGCACCTCTCCTCCTGACTTCCTGGTCTCTGCTGCCTTGTTGCCAGAGAAGGTTACACCCCGTCCCTTTGTTGAGGCAAAAGGCAGCACAGGGCCTTGGAGTCAGGATAGAGTTGCTCTCTGCTGTTCCTTATTTCCCACGTTTCATCTGCTCTGGCAGTGGGAACAGTCCCAATGCTAGTATACTGTGTCTATTTTACTTAAAATTCAGCATACGCTTTGACAGCAACTGCATGTTTATGCTTTCTGGATTGATGGAGACCATGCCACCGATAACCTTATAGACTACATGTGTATAATGCACATAAGCCTTCTTTGGCTTCACCCACTTTTCCTTCTCCTGTCATTACCTGCTTGTCTATTACTTTTCTGTAGCATTAGGATTTAGCTGATCACCTTTCAAATTCAGCAGTGGACTCCTTAAGGCAGTGAGCGTAGCACTGGGCACCAGAGACCCCTGCCCCCCAAAAATCAGCACTGAGTTATAGTACTAATGGCTGAATCCTTGCATCGCTTGGTCATGACCTTGATAAGTACCATCAAACATAGAGGGTTTAAGTGATTTTGCACATTGAAGAAGTCCACAGATGGTAAAGCAATAATGCCCGGCTGCTGAAGAAAGAAGCACACGTCACCTGTTTCTTACATTAGCAGCCAGTGAATTCTTGTGCAAATATTACATACCTACCATCCTGGCAGCAGGCGAGTATTTGTAGGTCCTGGGGGACTAATCTAGTGTTACTATAAAATCTTGCTGTGAGACACAGTGAATGCACTATTTGACAATCAGAATTTTTAAAAAGTTAGACATGTTAGTCTTTAAGATAAAGGCTACTTATCCTTCTAGAGAAGTGTTAGCCACTTTGTAGAAACCTAAAGAGTCTCTGAATAGAGCTTGCAATTGCAGCAATTGCTGTAAGCCAGCCTACATTTTCAGATATGGAATAGCAAATGGATTTTCAGGCACTTCAATCACTCCTGGGTACATCGCTAATGATGAGTGGGTTAAGTACTATGGACAGAAATTTCTATTACTCACTCTGTAACTAATGAAATTCATTTGGTTTAAAAAAATACAAAAGAAACAGAACAAGTACTGAAATTAATGCACTCAGAGCAATAGGCAGTGTTTGAGTCTATTAACACTATTCTTGCTTTCCCCTATTCCTAGTTTCAGCTAAGCTTTGATTCAGCGTAACATACAGTATCATAAAATATATTCAAAAGACAAGTGGAGAAGAGAAGCAGATTTCAGCTCTGTTACCATGCAATGTTGTGTTAACCATTATAGTGAGAACAAGATATCTTCTCGAGAGAAGACTCAGTACTCCAAAGCACTGATGGACATGGATAAGTTTCTCTCATCTTCTGTGCTGTGACTTAACCACATTATATGACAAGAAAAGCTCAGGATCCCTTCTTCCACCAGTACTTGTCTTTTTGTCATCTGTGTCACTTTTGTAATTCATTACACTGGCCTTAAAATTACTTAGCTTTGACATGCACCATATGACAATGTTGTCACAGTTAATCACATACAGGCTAATATCTGGACGGTAAGTAACTGGACTACACAAGGTAAGTGAAATACAGTTTCTTGGATTGCAGATTTACAAATATTAAATGCAGTCTTAAGTGATCTTCTCTATTACAATATCAACTAGATAATTTGCATAAAATTTTACCTTATAAAACAACTAATTTAATATTTTAACCCCAAGATTACCTAGTAATTTTACCTTCAGGATAACTGGTTGTGGAAAGCAGCACTACTACAGAAACAGAAGTTGTAGGTGTTTAATGGGGTGGAACTAGGGTGCTATTTTGCATCTTCAAAACACTCAATGGGTGCATGAAAAGGCAGATTCATCATTAATGGTTCATCAGAATCTGAAGTTAACTGTAAGACATTTAATTAGACTGGTTTTTTTCAGATATTTGTACAGCTGCAAAGAAATTGTATTACGAAGAAACACATCTGGAAGTCTTGGCTTCAGCATTGTAGGAGGTTATGAAGAACACACTGGGAACAAACCATTCTTTATCAAATCCATTGTTGGGGGAACACCAGCATACAATGATGGCAGAATTAGGTAATGATAACTATCTAAATAAAAACAGCATTTAAGTAGGTTTTTCTTCTAGTTAATTTGTGGGATTTTTTTAAAAATCATGTTTTATGAAGCCAGAGGGGGAAGGGAGAAAGGACTTATTGATACAGAACTAGCTTTGACGGATCTGGAAACAGGACATAACTATCCTGAACTTTAACAGCTCTGGCTCATAGTAGAATGTTTTCAGATGTCTAGCAGTCACTACTATATGAATAAATATAAAGGTAAGTCAGTTTGATCTCAGGGGTAGTACAGAACGTCAGCACAATGGAGCTTTCCCACATACCCAGCTCTAAAAAACAACCAAAAGTCTTTCCTGCCAACACCAAGACAAATTCGAGTAAATACCCAATTATCGTGCTAACTTAAATCAATTAGCAAGTCTTAGAACATAAGTTTGCTCAGAACATGAATCATTCCAGCACCTAGAGGGCCTACAAGAAAGCTGGAGAGGGACTTTTTACAAAGGCATGCAGTGAAAGGACAAGGGGGAATGGTGTTAAACTGAGGGTAGTTTTAGATTAGGTATTAGAAAGAAATTATTTAACTTGAGGGTGGTGAGGAACTAGAAGAGGTTGCCCAGAGAAGTTGTGTTCATTGCTGTTCAAGGACAGGCTGGTTGGGTCTTTGAGCAATTTGGTCTAGTAGAAGGTGTCCCCACCCGTGGGAGGGTGGTTGGAACTCAATGATCTTTAAGGTCCCTTCCAACCCAAGCCCTTTTATGATTCTGTGATGATGACTCCCATCTGGATAGAACTATATGTCTAATTAATTATAAATTTGTAAGAAACCCAAACAAGTGAAGTACTTTTCACCTGCTCCATTCCCTTATTCATGAACAGTAGTTAGCCAGAGAAGGAACCCTAATACTCAATTCTATCCCTTCCTCCCTGCTTAAGGACATGCTGAGGCATTTGCAAACATTCAAGATAAGAAGTCACCTTGTTTAACTGTTCTCTTGCATTTGCAATTTTTTTCAGATGCGGTGACATCCTCCTTGCTGTCAATGGCAGGAACACATCAGGAATGATGCACGCCTGCTTGGCAAGGATGCTCAAGGAACTGAAAGGAAAAATTACCCTCACAATTGTGTCCTGGCCTGGCACTTTTTTATAAAACAAGTCTTTGTGGCAAGTGTGGCAAGTATGGCAAGTAATTTAACACAGCAAAAAAAAAAAGGGAACATCAGTCTTTGCTTTTTGGGGGGTTCAAGTATGTATTTATAAAGAAAAGGTTTGTGAAACTTCAACCTGCATGTCAAGAGAAGTCAAGTTTAGGCAAAGAAGTTGACACCTGTCAGAAAATCACTTCAGAATGATCTAGGCCACAGACTTGTCTTTCCTTCCCTGTGATCTTAAGGGGGTTTTGTTGTTTTTTATACATATATATTTAATGTATTATAATAATAATAATGAAATTTAAGGAGAAACAGCTCCTGCTCACCCACTTGATTTTGATTTACAAAAAGAAATCCATGAAAAACTTATGGAAAAATTTCTTGCAATTTTTCTAGTTGCAATAATTGGGTGAAGATTTATATCCGACACATCGATAGCACTTTGATTTTGTGTACCTTTTCATGGTCAGCATGAAAGCTGATATTTTCAAGACTTTCAAGTACTGTTTGTTAGTCTGTAAAACTGTGAATTAAATTTCTAAAATAATTAAAAATAATGTAACTGTGTACTTGTACATTGTTTTAATCCAAAACCAAATGACCTTGTTTCCCTGGTATGTTTTGATTAATACCATTAAATCTGGGATTTTTATACAGAATTATTGCTTTTAAGGAAGTACACTACACCCTGCTACTGCCATCAAGGAAGTCTTCTAAATAGCACCCTGACTGGGCAGTACAATTTCTGCAGGACCGGCATACCAATCACACTTGATACTGTTCTGAATGAAGTATATCTGAAAGTGATGATGGTATTATATGTCTCTTAAAATAGTCCTTTGTCTTTCTCTGCAAATTACCCATGTTCCACAGTCTCATTTTTTCCTCACAAGCTTGCAGTGGGAAGAGGATATGTTTGTTAATCTTTATCATGTTAAGGACAGCTGTTCCCCTAGAACAAAGACTAGAATGAACTTTCTCTTAAGCCACTGAAAAGCAGCAGGGATGATTATCCAGCTTAATTCATCCTTATGCACCCACACAAACCAGACATAATTACCATGTGTATCATCACCACATTTAGTGTTCCGCTAGACTAAGAACAATCGGCACCTTTCCCACTTTCCCTTTTATTTTTTGGTGGTTTTTTTGTTTTACCTTAGTACAAGGTTCTTGAAGAGTCTGCAATTCCTGCCTGTCCCAGTAGAAATGCATGACCTTTCCAAATATGACTCCAAAAGCTATACTAAACACACACTGTTCCAGATGCTGGCATATAATAAAATGAATGCACACTGATTCTAAACTCAGTAAAAGAATGACCTTCCCACTGGCTTATGAAAAAGGAGACAATTTAATACAAAGAATTTAAGCCCTACTTATATTGTAAGCCTCTAGCAGTAAGATGTTTTCTCACTGTCTCTTATATGACAAAGTCAGTCCAAGAATCTTAACATGAAAAATTCATTCTTTTATTTTCAAAAAAACCCAAAGTAACCTTTGATTTCAAACTAACATAACAAGATTAAGAGCAAATTATTATAATTCTCAGAAAAATAACAAGATTTATAGTAATCTATTTCTGGCACTAATATATATGCAAGTAGGCAAAAATCACACAAGCCTATTCCACAGGGGCAGCTTCAGTGTTTTCCTGTTCAGGAGCAGGTTCACCACTGGTTTCTTTTCCTTCTTTGCTTCTTTTGGATTTTTTGTGTTTGTGCCTTCTGTGGCTGTCCCCCTCTTCACTGTCGTGACGACGTCTGCTGTTACTAAACAAAGAGAGAGAAAATATGCCTAAAACACTTGACCCTTCAGGCCCCATTTAATTACCAAGTACCAGAAAAAAAAAAAAGGTTCTACATTCATATTTGAAAAGTGGCAACTTCTCCCATTCCACCTGAGAGCATTTGGACATCAGTGCCAAATTGAATTTTTCACTGAATGGTACATACATTCACTCACCCTATATTTCTTGTTGGGAAAACGGAATGATTTTTCACATTTGTAACCCATATTCTAATAGCAACACTTTTGATAATGTCATATCCCTACTGACATTCCTGAATAATCTGACAATCTTGTTGACCCCCATTCCCTGGAGTTAACTTATTATTTCTAACTTAAAATGGATCATGTAGAACAATTTCTATCAAGGGATGATGAGGGATATCTTACTTACTGAAAATCACTGTTGAGTTCTTTTCTTTATGCTGCTGAATCTCAGTCTCACTCCACCTCTTTCTGACCCACCATTTTTACCCTTCTTTCCCCAAATTCATAATTTCCATTCACCAATCAAGATTGTCACATGTACCACAGTATGAGGTTACCCAGGGCTAATATTGCTTTTTGTCTGTCCACATTTTACCTGGCAGACTTGTTCCAAGTAATACGTTTAAGTGTTTACGGTCTTTCCACAAAATTCCAGTTTGTTTGAGGTTCTTTTAAAAGTTGAGTCTATTTTTTTTTTTAAATTGGGCAAGCCTTTTATATCTTATGGAAAAAAAAAATCAAACCTTCGAGATGACTTATGTCTAGTCTCTTCTTTCTCTCTGTGTCTCCTGTCTCTGTGTCTGTCTTCTTTCTCTCTACTTGTTCTGTGGCGGTCATAGCCTCTTTCTGCATAGTCTCTGTATCTGTAGCGTTCTTCATCACTGATTCAAGAAGAAGATATTTTCAGGACAGCAAGACCAAGCAGGACATATATATTAAAAATTCTTACTCTCAAGCTAAATGACAGGAAAATCTTAATATTGCTTTGGGGCATCTACATGAGATCCACAACACCCAAAGGACATTAAAGCTCTTCACCCTTACACAGTAGACTTCTGCAGTTAATGCAATTTTGAAAGGAAATTGTTCAATAAAAACGAAAGAAAAAAGAATACAACAGTGTCCCATTTATACAGGCGTTATCAAGCTGTTAGCTTAAACCTGTGCCTAACAGCAAATGAAGTACAATCCTACATAAACTTCAGCAATGTCTTCAGTATGTAACATTCAACACTTACTGGCACACTTTTTGACTATAATACCATTTGGGTAAATTAAATTAAATTTTTGGTACACTTGATCTACCTCCTTACATCGGCTTCAAGAGAATGAAAAGGTAGGTACAAAGAGACTGACAATAAAATAAACAACGTTTTGCTTGCATTCAAAATTAATTTTTCTCCAGTGCCAATGCTGTCTCTACTTCCATCCTCTCCTGGATTACCATGATTGCTGCCCTGACACAATGCTGGTAAAAAACCCTAAATATTGTAGGCTAGGCAAGAATTTAAAGGCTTTACTTAAAAACATATTTTCATATTTTGACTTGGTGAAAAAGGCAGTTCTAAGACTTCAGTGAAATTTAAAGAAGAAAAAAGGTAAGAGCATTATCTGTTGTTAGCCAACATCATTCAATTGCTACATCAGCAGAGCTTAAAAAGGCATGATCATTTCTCTTAAGAAAATCCTACCCAGACAGAGTGTCCAGCATCATTTAATAGCACGACCTCAATGTGAATGAACTTAGTGTAACTATTTATGTATCACATGAAGTCTTCTGTAACCTTAGTTTGGGAGAGGATCCCCAACAAGTCCTAAAGAAAGGCACAATGTGACCAGGCTTTCTGAAGCAGTAATGAAATCAGGTAACAATTTACATACTATCAACCTGACGAAAGGCAAATGTTTTGCCTTTGCCCACATTTACCATGAAAGAAAATATCTTCCTGAGGTCTCTGAGAGCAGCAGAACAGATCAGACAGATTACACAAGAACAGCTCCAGCCTAAAAGAGATTTCTCATATCCTGGAGCAGTGAGAACTCACATCAACCCAATTTTATCTGCCATAACTTGGATCCTCTAGCTGTTTCCCAAATGAAGACATTACATTAATGATTACTATAGCTATGCATGAAAACTCAGAGTGAGAAGGGGTAATGCCTGATGCAACAGCACTAGCCTTTCTACGAAACTCTGTATAATCGTATCACTAAGCAAACTTCAAAAATAAGCAATTTAAGACGCTGTAGAGAGGCATCAAAAAACCCACAGAAAATCTTGCTTTTCCAAGGAACACAAAAATATTCACACAACAAAATCAGGAAAAATACAATGTCTACAGAACTCAAAGTTATGATTTGCCTCTGAGCAATAAAACTTCCCTGATTTTATAACATATTTTTAACTACAGATTTGCGAGTAAGCTGATCAAATCCTGCAAAGTACATTTGTGACCAGATGACACAGAATCACAGACGGATTGAGGCTGGAAGGCATGACTGGAGTCCATCTGGGCCAAACCGCTGGTAAAGCAGGGCCGTCAGGAGCATATCCAGATGGCTTTTGGGTATCTCCAAGGATGGAGACACTGTGCAACTGCAGTTTCCTCCCAGTATCAGATATTGTTTCCCCAAACTAGTATTTTGATCATCTAATTAAAAAGTTAAAATCTGAATGTCTAGCAGTACTGTCTGACAAACTTGTCATAAGAAATTAGATGGCTACTTGTTAGACCTATGTCTTGGTTTCAAAGCTGAGACCCAAAATCTTTAATGTTAACCCAGTCTGAATTTGTTCTGTTACACAGCTATTTTAAAACACACTAGAAAAGGTTAAAAATATGGATCCTCCTTTTTAAACCTTTCTTTTGGCAAACTACTAAGGAACTACGACACTTTTTTAAGTGTGTCTGAAAATAAACAACTTCTACAAGTAAAGTAAAAAATCTGTTTGCCAAGATCAGTATATTGGGAACTTTCAGGAACTGCTTGGTGCATTTTGACCTTTATCACACACTGATGGTGGAATCCTGTTCAATTTCCTGACTATAAAGACACCAAGTCCTGTAAAGCTGCTCTCTAGCCAGATAGACCCTCATCTTCTCTGCTGCATGGAATTATTGGGTTCCAGGAACCTGTGAAATACAGTTGCTCAGGTTTTGCCTTCTTTTTTTTTTCCAGTTTCTCAAATTGCTGAGGAAAACCCACAAAATGGTAAGATATGAATCAAAATCCAAAGTCTACATTTTGAGTGGTAACTGGTTGACTAAATGCACACTTTCCTCTGAGGATAGCAGCGTAAAAGCAGAACAGAATACAAAGACAACTGAAAGTTCATTTTTAAATCACATTTTGGTTATCCTGATAGAATAAAAATAATTCCCATTTTCTTATAATTTTAAGAAATGTTGCAGCAAAAACATGGGCTATCTGGAAAGCAATCACTAAAAACCTTGAAAGCAGTGATTTCTGAATCGTAAAAAGCTAAACATGATGCTTACTCCAAATCCCACCAAAGTATTGCTTGATCAAGGCTTAAACAAAGGGAATATAAATAAAAGTTATAAATCTGTGCAGTCTCTAAAATAGTTCACATTCTCTTCCTCACAGCTCGGTTCATTTTATTTTTTAAGCGCATAGAATTGAAAATCAACCTTCTTTAAAACATGTCTGTATGTTCTTTCTTAAGCCTCTCCCACTTTTTCTGTGATTCCCAAACCAACTTATCCTGGTTATGGGCCTCCCATTTTCTTACATAGCCATGTGGCAACAGCTTTGCTACAGATGGTGGATAATTTAGTCACACAAAGTCGAGGCCTGCTATTCCCCCTCCTTTACAGATAACTCTGGCAGCAGCACAGAGATTTCTCAAGGCCTGGAAGCTATTAAGGTTCATTTCAAGCACCCTTGAATGACCAGGGTTCTTTCTGGCCTTCAATCGAGCTGAGAAACAGATGTTTAGAAAGGTCTTCAGTTGTCAGAAACTGACCCTGGAACATAACACATGCACACGGGAGAGGACACCAGCACACAGGCATACATGGAAAATCCCCTGTCTTGCACTCATTTGGGGTCTTCAGCTAACAATCATCATGCAAAAAATGTCATCTCTCAATTGAAGCAATGCTGACTCTGGGTGCTCTCATTCCCCACAGCATAAAACCCCTGGTAAGGACCATCTGCCTAATAGCTAACATTTATATTCTGCAAAAATTGAAACTTAACAAAAAAAACACAGAGAAAAGCATCAGGTATTTACACCAAAATGCTCAGCAAATAACAAGCAGAGGAAATTTAGAGAATCTGGCAAGCCAATAGACCTCTGCTCTGTGGAGTCACAGCAAGCCCAACATTAAAGGCTTTGTACTTGTGCACATGAACCACACAACAATCGCAGCTTTTTTTTTTAAAGCCATTAGAGAGTTGAAAGCTGAATTATCTGACGCGATTTTCATCATCTGCATGAAAATGAAAAAAAGTTCTTGACCTTGAAATAACAGTTTTAAAGATAGGGGAGATTATTATCTAGCCAGTTTTAACAAAAGAACTAACTATTTTAGCAGGTAATAACACCATTAATTAAGGTCAAATGTTGCATAGTACCAAATTGGCAACTAAAATTCATTTAGTACATCGACAGATTTTTGTTTAGATTATTCTAGACTTACCAATGTCAGAGATGGGGGTATTTCAGTCATTCTCAAGGTTTAAATCACACCATTAACCTGAAAGCGCTATGATCTGTTTGGATGCAAACTGTCCATTTTCTCCACTTTCTTACATTTAAAAATTTACAATTATAGTTTCCAAGGGAAAAGGGTGAAGGGGAGGATGCCACACCCTCTAGGCTCTTTGGAATATACAGCTGAACACTAAATTTTGATGTTGAAGTATACTATTTAAATCAGACAAGGATTTTGAGCATGCTTAAGACATTTCACTCACCTGTTGAACGCACTTGAAGATGGACTGTGATCTCGGTCCCTTTCCCTGTCTCTGGTACGTTCTCGATCTCTGTCTCGGTCCCGGTCGCGATCCCGGTCTCGGGATCGCTCTCTCTCACGTTCCCTATCCTTCTCTCTTCGTGCGTAGTAATCCCACTGTTTGCTGGTGTCTAGAAGACTAGACCACGAAGGTGCAGAACCTGCAGGGTGTGGAAAGGTGACTAAAGAAAGAGGTGTAGGTATTAGAAAGAACAAAATCAGACATCATATGGAAATTGTAATACTACTCTTGCATGAAAACACAGAGGTTTGTCAGCCTCCTCCAGTGACATTTTTCAGTCTTCCCTTTTTACGTTACAGTTAATTTTAAGCAAACACTGCATTTTTTCCATGATGCTAGTAAAAGTCTACAGCCCTCGTTTAAATACTTCTTACAAAGATGCTTACAATACTTCTTCCCAAAAACTGTCTAAACCCTTTGAGGAAAAAAATTAAAATATTATGCAAAGACTTGCTGAACGCATCTGATTTTATGTGGTCAAATGGCTTTGTTTTGGGGGAACAAGAAAACAAAAACAACCAGAAAACAAAACTTCCTTTGAAACATAGTCACTGAAAATACAGTTCAGAAAAAGAAGAAAAGAGGGTGCTTCCAACTTTATATTTAGATGTTACTAATTTTATCTTTTGTCCTTTAATTTCATTATATTTAAAATACAGTGTCAGTTACAAAGTTCTCATTCACTAATTTGTATTTTATACTGTGCTGTCATGCTTTTCTGATTACAGATGTAACAGGAGCTTTAGATATAAACTCAGTCTGGGGAGAAGAAATAACACTCCCACTTGTGCTTTCTGTGGTAACATTTCTAATGAATATTCAGCACAACCACTAATAGCTCTAAAATAGAATAAGTTTAAGAAAACTAATCATAGTCTTAATCTAAAAGATGATATGCTTAAGAAGTTAAGAAGGAAGTCACAACACTCTCTCAAAACCCTTTTCAGGTAGCTAGCAATGGGAAGGCAGAAGAAGATGCTTCTCCACTGCTTTCTGCCAACTTTGATGTAACACGTAACTACTGCTCCTAATGCCCCAGTTATTCTGTGCTGCCCTCCCTCTCCAGAAGTTCCATGAATGCATGCTGTAAACAAAAAAACAAGGGCTGAGTATTTAGCTGGAAACAGCACTCTCTAGCGGACTTACAGTACTGAGGACTTCTCCCTTTCTGCTTATCTGCCTTGCTAGCTTTCCTAACTTTCAATAAATCGTTTGTTTTGAGCTCCACTTCATCATCTATAACATGAGAACAACATTTACTTGACTTCATGGTGTCACAAAGAGATTAACAGTACAATTAACATAAATATCCACTGAACATTGTAAAGTGTGTTACTGATACTGTATTTAAGACTGTTGAATATAACAGTTAATATATAAAACTAGTGGCTTCTGCTGACAGCTATGTTCAGGCTGCCTTGCCTGTAACGTCTGGGGTATGCCTGCCCCAGAAAGCTTTGGCAGAAGCTTAAGACAGCAGTTTGCCAAACATCCAGAGCAGGAATACAAAAGACCATTTGAACAGGCAGCAAAGCAGAAAAAAACACTTCATTGTTAAAATACATTTGCAATGAAAAGTACTATAATTCCTTAAAAAAGCATTTATACAAGGCTTTACGTCTAATAACATGCTTGACACTGTTTACTCCAGGGCTACAGACAAAATGAAGGGTTAACAGAAAAAAATACCCTAATACAGTATTATGCTGTTCATTATACTGCCAAAACCTGAAATTCTTGGGAGGAAAGCAGCCAGAAATAGCAAAAAAACAGCTGGACTTTAAAGATTGCTAATTTCCTTGACTTGCCACTATGTCAACAACACATGTATGGTCTATGAGACACTGGCTGCCAGAGTATTCTGATCTAAAGTTTAAACTTGAGTTTAACTTTTAACGTATACTACAAAACAATTATTAATGGTAGTATAAACTTTTCAAGTAAATTTTGGTTACTCTATCACATCTGGAGTAACTCTCATCAGAGAAAAGTATGTCACTTCCACCCCAATAACATGACATAAATCAGTAATATGACACTGCATTTTTATATCTATATTTTCACCAGGAATTATTCACAACACACAAGAAGCTTACATTTTAATATGAAGTGGTGTTCTGCATTTACTATAAAGAATAAAGTAATTTATCACTTCTACTACTTCTACATGGATTATTCCCATAATTTCTGCAAGAAAAAAAGACACTTCCAAAATTTTACTCTGATTTTGGTTTTAAAACAGGAAGAGAGCTTTGAATAATTAATAGTTTTGGAGATTCAAGTCCTGTTTTGGAGATGGTGTAAAAATTTAAAGCTTCATGACATCACAGTGTAAGGCAAACTATTTAATGCACCTTCTTCATGCCTCAAAAAGTACTGAGTCTCCAACTGTTTCTGTAATGTTAAAGGTCTTGCAAGTTCACAAGATATAAAGAACATTTAGAGCACAGAAAAGAGAACTTGAGGAAAAAGCAAACAAGCATACAAGTTGCTTTAGTGGCAGATCAAATGCAGCTCAATAAAATTCAAAGATCTGATGGCAAAGATAGCACCAAAATTGTGAAAGGATCTAAGAACAAATTGACAAAACCGCAATGATAAAGTAGAAGATCACAAAGACAAAACAGACATTCTTGAAGCTGCAAGTTAAGAATATTGTTTTACTACGTAATGTTCCTAATGGTCTTGCAATGGGAAACATGCCTGACCACTAGGGAAAAGACACCAAAGCATGAGCTGAGGAATTTGAATAGGGAGAAGAAAGGCTAGAACCTTCCATTTGCTCATCTTTGACAGGAAAGCTAGAAAACATAGACTGTCAAAGCAACAAGCTGGAGATTCAGCATTATCATCCAAAGCAACTACTAAATAAATATACTTAGTGACTGTTGATCACAATGACCATCTGTACCCTACTGTGCTGCTGAGCTCTCAATGTACCTAAGTTCTGATGCACAGAGAGCACTGGTAAAATGTTACCAGCAACCACATCGCACAACAGGGACTGCGAGAGTATGATGCTGGCCAGGAAAACATCTTCACTAAGAGACGAGCAACAGCGATGAAATGCCACTGAGCCTCTACAGAGCCAGAAGTCCATATGGCAGGGGCAGCTTAGACACAGACAATTTGCTTTGTGCAGCAAATGAGAAAGCTTTTACTGCAACAGAGATACCAGATACACTGGGATCAGATTGGTAAAACAGAAGCAGACTGTGCTCCTTGGTCTCCGTAATCACAGAGAGGCAAACAGAATTTTTTAATCCTGCTGAAGAAGTTCAAATTCAATGTTGCCATGACCATGTTAACAGTCATCTTTCGAACACTGGTGCTGCAAGAACATAAGCATGCCACCACCTCTGAAGATCAATGTAAAACTTGGAAATATTATTGTGTCCCTAACAATTCTTGACAGAATAGAAAATTCTAACAAAAGAGACACCAAAGTGAAAAACATTTTACATTGGAGATTAAACATTAAATGCAATGTATATATACTAATGACTGTAAGACTATTTTCCTTATGGCTTTAGTTATACACCTCAGCTGTATCTTCTGCTAAAACTTCAGCAAACACAATTTAATTACTGCTTAAAAAGTAGTCAGTGTAAAGCAGCTGTTTACACACATCAAGAATTCTTGAAAACATAACAAGCTTCCCATGCATGAAAGCAAACGTTTGATAACAGTTGAGGATTCTTACAATGTCAACAAAGTACCACTTGTTACTCCATAAACTGCTACAAATCACAAGTCATTACAAAACATCATTTTGTATATCTGTGCTAAAGATTTATGAACATTTGGGAAGTAGATTTTCTGAACATTTGATCTGTGCTGAACATTACGTATTCTCAGAAACAGGCAAAACTTTTCCTACAATTTCTCCTCCCAGCAACTAGGGTTCAAAGAAACAAGGATCAAGGTAAGAGAATTCAGCACTAGGCATGGGGCTGGATGGCAGATGTACTGAAGGGAGAGGTAGTGACTGGCAATATAAAGGGTCCTGCACCTGGGTGGGGGCAATCCTCAATGTCAGTACAGACTGGGTAATGGATTGACTCAAAGCAGCCCTGCAGAGAAGGGCTTGGGGATAGTGCTGGACAAAAAACTAAACACGAGCTAGCAACGTGAGTTTGCAGCCCAGGAAACCACTGGTACCCTGGGCTGCATTAAAATGAAGAGTGGTCAGCAGTTTGAAGGAGGTGATTCTGTCTCTATGTGCTCTCATGAAACCCTACTTGGAGTACTTTACCCAGTTCTTGGGCCCCCAGTACAAGAATGACATGTTAGTGCAGGTCCAGAGAAGGGCCACAAAAAATGCTCAGAGAGCTGGAACATCTCTCCTAGGTTGTTTAGGTTTTTCACCCTGGAGAAGAAAGAGAAGGGTCTGGGCAGACCCTCTTGCAGCCTTTCAATACTTCAAGGGGGCTTATTAGAAAGAAAGATGTAGAGAGACTTTTTACCAGTGCCTGTTAGCAACTGGACAAGAGGATATGGTTTTAAACTGAAGAAGGGTGGGTTTAGATTGGACATAAGGGAGAAATTCTTTATGACGATGATGATGGAACACAGGTTGCCCAGAGAAGTTGTGGAAGCCCCATCATTAGACGTGTTCAAGGCCAGGTTGGACAGGACTTTGAGCAACCTGCTGTAGTGAGTGAAAGATGTCCCTGCCCATGGCAAGGAGGTTGGAACTAGATAATCTTTGATGGTTCCTTCCAACTCAAACCATTCTGTGAGTCTATCTTTATTTTACCTACCCATTTTATCTTTTGGCACAAGAGCTAAGTAACAATTCTAAACTCACTGTAGGTTCTGTAAATGCCCATTTGGTTACAGATGATGAAGATTTTATTTTAGTTCACTCTTAGTGAGTGAAAATGAAGGTTTTCAGCATCATTCTTTTTTCATAACAGTAATTAAAAAAAAAAGACTGCTACAGGGTAGCTGAAGATTATGTCTTAGACAAACAGTTTTGCAAAGGAGAGGTACATTGCTCTTTCTCAATAATTGGTCCTGCTAGTTAAAATTCTGATGATATCTCAACAGTACTTGTTCTGCTTCTAAATCCTACCAGCTCTTGAAAAATCTTCCCTGACTTGTGGTCCATATTATGGTATATAATTTTTCAAAATCACAGTTCTGCAAAAGCAGGAGAAAAAGATATCCAGCATACAAATACGTAAGCAAAACAATAGTATTTACCACCAGGGATTAAATGTGCAACAGCACGTATCTATTTACAGTAGCCAGCAATAACCTTTCATAATGAACTACTGACAGGACCTGTTTATAATTATATTATAAAATCCTCATAAGTATATCAAACAATTTGATATAGCACCAGTCAAAAAATTTCAAATCCAGCAAGCTTACTTACCACTGCCATATGAAAATGCGCGAACAGAACGACCATCATAGCCAGAAGAATGTCCACTGTTGAAAATACACACAAAAATCGTTTTACCACCAGAGCTACTTCAATCAATAAATAAATACTTTCAATATTATTCCCCTGAATTCTTTCCATCATACAGATGAAAACACAGCATTTGTTATAAATCGATTTAAATTCTCCGTTTTCAGCATTATTAAATAAGGAAGCTATCAACACAAATATGTATATTTCACGTTTTACTACAGGAGGTGAAAACAGCATTCTCCCTTCTTAAAATTTTAAACAAAAATTATCCATATCATCAGTTGCTCTTTTTGTATTTTCAATGAATTTTCTATTTCAAATGTTTCTCATACCCTTTCCACAGAGATACTGAATTTAATCTACATTTGCTTGAAAGTGAACAAAGCCATTCTCATTCTTTCTGCTAAAAAGTAGAGGTGTGACCATATCTAAGAACAGGTGGACTTAAAGTGTGTAGTTCTATAAATAACCTATTAAATTAGCTACAGATTTTCTAGGGCAACTTTCAGTGGTAGCTAATTCAAGTAGTTAAAAACTGGAAGGGTTAAAAAGGATGATACATGCACAGGACATAATTCTTTCATGACTTTTAGTACTTCCTACATAATTTGTGTGAAGTATCTTTGCATATTTAACCTCAATGTTATTTCTGTTCTCAAAGGCACTTCAACACTGAGAAATATGTTTTGGGTTAGCTTAGTTCAAAAAGGAAAAACACCACCAATGGTAATGAAAGGCCCACTCAACATCTGAACATTTTAAAGTATGAGAATTAGTTCCCAGATGCCACAATGAACGTGATTTTTACACATCAAATTTCAATAACTACATAAATATTCACCACAAGTAAAAGCAATGACCACTGCTTAACAATTAGAAGCAGGACTAATTTACAGCAACTGTCATTATGAAATAATAAATTTAATTTTATGTATATAAAATGCCTCCAGTTCAACTAAATCCAATTTTCTCAGAGATTTACCATCATCCTGCATCCTACATGTTAATAGACTTTTCAATTTCAAAGGAACGGATGTGTGCATCTTCCTTCAGTGAGAACCAAAGAACTGACAAGGGGCTTGTACCATCTTATTAAATGAGCTTTGTATATGACCTAGTTTTGGCGTCCAGCAAAATACAAATACTTTTCAAGGACAGTGCTAGCTGACTTTTCTATTTCCTTTTATGTATTTATATATACAAATGCATGTATGTATGTACATATACATGTATAAAAAAAAAGATATTGAAAAAATACCATTAGGTGTGTTACAGCTGAACACTTACAACTAACAGAATAGAAATAAAAATTTGGATTAGGTGGAACTATGGAATTTCCTATAGTTTATGAGGGCTTGCATCTGTGGCCAAATTGTGTGAATCTACAAAAAAAGGACAGCTGAAATGTATACAGTTCATTTAAATAAGCCTTCAGATTACTAAAGAATACTTTAACAATCACTTAACTTGATTTCGTTCTTAGGTCTTGGCTTTGATATACTGCCAAAACTATTATAAGTTATATGATATAGTGTCACTAGTAAGTGGCCAAGTAATCTACTCAAAGAATAAGCTGACAGGTGAGCCTAGGAACATTTCTGTGAAATTACTGTAAAAATCTGAAACTGTCTCCCCACTCCCAGATACAAATCCATAAAACACTGGGCAGTGTAAGAGTGCTTACTCATTTATTTCAGTTACAGAATACTGATACATTGCTTTATAAGATTTCAAAGAGATAATCACCTTTCTATTGTGGGTATGAGGGAAGGTGGAGGACCGCCAGGTGGTGGTGGAAAACCTGTAACAATAAATTTGGTAAGGGGAGGGGGTAAGCAAAAAGCTACCACCCATAAACACATAGAAGGACCAGGCTAAACATACAATAATAAATGAATCCCAGGGAGAACAATGCAAAAATTGTTTCTGTGTAAAAGGGTTTTATTTTGTAGGACTAAGAACTACTTTCCAGCTTTACAAAGGCAAAACATTGAGCATATATTATCAGTGCTTCAAATAAAATACTTTATCATTATTAAAAATATGCTAATTTAGAAGCACAGAAAAATTCTTGACTAACAATACTCAATAAACGACAATCAAAACTATTTACTGCTTTGCTGAGAATACAAAAAAAAATTAAAGAAAGGAAGGAAATACACATCTAAGAAATTGGCTGATCAGGTCCACTAGTCAACAGAACTTTCATATATTTTCTCTTCTGCTTGGCATCAAAATAACTGAGCCTATGTATATACATATAGTTTAGAATTTATGATTGTTTATCTATAAACGGAGTTGATAAGCTGCACATCAGTTTTCATCTCTTAACCAAATGTAGAAAAAAAATCTAAGCAAGTTTACCTGGTGGTGGCACTGTTATTGGTATACCTAAAAAGACAACAAATGATACATCAGATACAGTAATAGTTCACAATTATTATCTGTGGATCTAAAACGAGATTGAGCTATTACTACATACATGATCAAGAAGAATGCTAACATATTTTCTGTGTCCTCAGGCAAGATCTCACACCAATACCGATTGATAAGATTTTATGTAAACCTTGTGAAATCCAGCTTTTAATTTAAATTCCTATTCTTTAAAATCTTATTTATTTATTTAGAGACAAAAATAATGAAGAATTACTCTGGATTTCAGGATTAGAATTAAATTCATAATCCTAAAATGTTTAGTATACAGAAGAAAAGTAACATCCCATAGACTACATTTGCTTTATTTTATACTCCATGGCTAGATTGAAGGAAAGGCAATTGGCCTCTGACCTTTAATAGCTTGGCAGAGGAAATAGTAGGTCTACATGAACAAAGTATTCTAGCAGCAGTGAGCATTACAAATGTTTGAGTCAATGTTATGACACTGCAATTAATCATTCAATTGCTACTTGGAGGGAAAAAGATTGTTTGGTTCTCTATTTTCTTATAGATATCTGAGAAAGGGGCATCCTTTAACAGAAACATGCAAGAATTACTCTAACCTGATTTTCAGATTCTAGCTTAGCTGCTACAAATCTAACTAAAAGCTGAGGAAATTGTTCCCTACTAAGGTAGCTGACGTAACAAAATATACTGCCTCAATAAAGAAACTTATCTTATTGACTGTGAAAGAAATGATTACAAGATAAAAATAACTTGCACACCTTATAGGACATTACCTTCTCATGCTTTGCAAAGAACTAGTTTTACCTTAACGAACACACAGAACACTACAACATGAAAATAATAAACTGGGCTAAACCAATATTGGCAGAAAATAGACTACTTCACCAGGCATAAAGCACTTTCAGTCATGAACAACTCTGCTTCCATGAGAAAATAAGTACTTTCGATCGCACTTTTCAAATTCACTGCAAAACTTTGGGAAGGGAAAGAACAGAAAACTTTGGCAAGTGCTTTTATCCATTTTGTCATAACTGCATAAACATCCAGAGAGAACAGTACTGGCCACTGCATTGTAAAATGTATGCATATTTCAGTAGTTCAACATTAGAACTAACACTTTTGTATGGCAGCAACATTTTACTAAATTCATGTATTATAATGTCTAGAAAAGCCAACTTCCCCCAAACTGCCTTCGGAGAAGGACAGAATGAAGGAATATGCAAGCTGAGGAAGAGTAATCAATATCGAAGTTCACCAATTGCTGGTGGTTAAACTGACGTGAATTCCTACCAGCGTTAATCCTAGAGGATTAAACAAATTGCGAAATATAATTGAGGGTTTTGTCCAACCTGAAAATCTAATCTCTCAGCCGAAATGCAAATCTGGAAACAGTGAACTCCAACAGCCAAATTTCTAAACTGCTTGAGCCATTTCCTCTTCACTAGCACACAAGTTTCCCAATGTGCACTATCATTCTAAGAACACTGGATACCACATCATAAAAGGTTTGACAGTGCAACACTTGAAAGACCAAACGCTCCTCATGACAATTTCTGAAAAAGTAAGACTGAAAACTCAACCTGTTGCATAGCCCAAGTGTTTTCCATTTATCTTTTTTGTTTAATTGTTCATATTAATAGGTTCTTCACGAGCCTACAACATAGAAAATATGTAAGAATACATAAAAATACCTCTTAACAGCAATGTTAAGAACAAAAGCTAGAAAAATATAATTCTCTCAAACTGATTTATTAGCTCTACTTTATGCTTTAAAAGATTTTATCTGCTGCCCTAAGACCAGTATATTGCTAGCACTGAACATGGCTCTTCAGCACTATACAGAGAATTGCCTGGAAATCCATCAGCTAACACTCTTTACAAAAAGGAAAAAGATTCTCATCAAACAATTAATATATTTCTTGGAATTTTATCTTGTGCAGAAAAAAAAGTAAAAATCTCATCACAAGACTAAAAGCCAAATGAAAAATTTAACTTGAGAGCGATTCAAACAAAACTAAGACTGAATACAATTAATATCCAGAGACAAAATGCCTACACAATTTTAATGAACTGGTTAATGCAGGGTATTATACTAAAAAAAAACCACATAGGCATTGTTTCCTCAAAAACCTTTAAGAACATGTAAAAAGTCATGATTAATGCTTATATAATTTTAAAACAGAAGCTAATTTACTTGATGGTATCACAATGGAGGAAACATTCCACATTCCAAGTTAGCAAGTAATAGTAAGGGATCTCAACAAATGTTTTTCCTCACTTTCTTCACTAACATATGTAAGTGCCACAAAAGAAAATAAAAATCACAAGCTTCAGTTAATGGAAAATAAAGAATCTCTTAATTCTTCCCTCCCTTGCCTTCTACTAAAGCAGTGTATGAAAATATACTTGTAGTGTCATTAGCCTATTACTTCTGAGAAAGAAGACTCAAATATTGTGTCATTTCTTGCAATGTAGGGACTAAACTTGTGAATCAGTGAAAGAGGGTGACTTAGTATTGACCATGTCACATCCCTACAACACACTGTACTGCAACAAAGATACATCGAGCCTAATACTCCAACTTGTGTCAAAAGCAATCCAAATGGCATTAGTGCAGATTTTACCTTATGTGCTCAGAATTGCTTTCAGGACATTGTATACCATTATACTAACTCAAGGCTAGTTAAGTATTGACAGAAAACCAAGTAGATTTTACTACAGGAAAGCAACGCTGCATGTGCTCTGCTTGGGGTGTAAGGAATCAGACATGATCAATGCTGCCAGAGCTTAACATGATGCGAATTAGCTGAACTGTGTAAGAGCCCACAGAAATGTAATATAACACAATTTACTGTCAAAATTTCTTTTGTCACAGGCTAAATTAGGTCAAATTCTCTCTATAACAAAAGTACACACTTAGGTTGCTGAGACTGAGCAGCTATACAGTCACTTGCCAAATTCTGGCATATATTGCAAAACCCTGGTATATTGTGCAACAGAAGTTCAATACTTCAGAGGAATTTTATTCTAATATCACCAATACATTTTAACTACATGTTTAAACCAACTTTTAAAGTCTGGATAACAGGAGCATCCACATCCTTCTTTAGATGTAAATTACTACAACATAGCAATAAACCAAGCAAACTGAACTTAACGTGTTTTTTTGCCACAGCCAGTCATTTCCTAGGACTATTTGAGAATTTTCTCTATTTGGCCCTTTGAATTGTTCCAGGACTTGTTCCTCAAAAAAAGATTTGAATCACAAGAGTGAATGAATACAGAGCAAGAGATCTAACTTCAAAGCAAGATCCTCTTTCAAAGGTGCTTTTGGAGGATGTTTTATATTTGGAATACTTAAATTTTCTGGCAAGTAGTCCCAGTTTAATATTGAGTAAATGTAGCTTTTTCCCTTCTCTGCCACTGAACCTAGGAGGAATGGCAGAGTCTATTTTGGGAACGGCTTTGAAGATAAAGAGCTGGCAACTGCACAATTAAAATACAGGCCCGAAGAAAGCAAATCCACAGCTCTTAATCATTATTTTTACATCTACTCGAAGGATGGAAGGATGTTCAAGAGGACTTTCTGAATAAGTGTATATCATAAACCTGTCTGTAAAGCATAAGACTAAAACAAAACCTGCTTGCTAGATCTGTAACACATGTGGATTTCGTTCACCTTTAAAAACTCAACAGGTGAGGGGTTTCATAAGAACAGTTCAGTACCAGCATGTGACTTTCCTGCACCAAGTGTGTCTACGGTGCCTGTGAGGGTTCTTCTCATGTTTTTAATAATATACAACTCAGATCACCTTTTCTGAACCATAATTACAATTCAACTAATTACTTTTCAAAAACTTGAAATGAATGACCTTATCAGAAAGGTTTCAGTGCAGCTTAAAACCACTGCCACATTCCTCTCCTTATTGTCTTCCCACCCTGCAGTAAGGAAATATTACAAAACTGCCAGAGCAGTAGCATATTCTCTCTCTTCAGAGACTTTATTTTTCATATTTATGGAAAAACACCTGGAAAACACCACAGAATTATTAAATCTTTAGATTTCTTTTCTTCCGTTTTCTGGATTGCATCATTTTTTGTATGATCATCACTGAGGAAAGCCAGAGCTTGCCAGGCAGCAGGAATTAAAGTTTTAAAACCAGGAGGAGCAATTGAAGAAAACAACTTCTTCTATGAGGACTGAAACCCTATAAAGGTCTACATTTGTTGTATTCAAATAATAATGTTACTTCTTTGCTTATACATATAAGCATTAACAGAGAAACTTTTAAAATATTCCCTGGGCAAGCAGAATAGCAAAAAAATGCTAAGCATAATTTTCAGAATAGGTCAAGCAAAAGAATGAAAGAAACAGAAGAAGAAAATACAGAAAGAGGCTCCACCTTAAATCAGACTCTTCTGAAGACAAATGCTCCAGTTTACTATTCAAATACTCCACAAAGTTTCTCCATCTATTTTAATTTCTCACTGACCAATCTTCCAAGTTTTTTGCTAAATTCTTTTGAACATCTTGCCTTAAAATGACAACACTCATGTAACTGCACTATTTGTGCAAATGCTCATGATTACTTCTCCCAGTAAATTTCCATAAATACCAAGCTTCAACAAATGTTCAGGAAATACCAGTAGATTTCAAAACAGATTTAAAATGGGAAGAGCTCTCAAAAAGCTTTGATTCCTCTAAGATTCACAGACATGGGACACTGAAAAAAAACATCAGGCTCTAGTAAGACCTCTGACTGAAAGAAAGGATACAGCACAAATGCGACACTTATCCACTTCTGGGAATTCATACATGCTGTGAAGGGAAAGGGGAATTAGAGCTTCTCTTGCTGCTATGACCTTAGACATCAGAGAATCCAACTTGTGACACAAATTCATGGTATGCTATACTTTTAGTTCGAAAGTATAACATGTACCTGTCATTTGCATGAACACCTACTGAATTACAGAAAACAGCTTCTCACTTCAGACATTCTCAAGAACACAAGAACCAACAGTCTCCAGGTAATTAACTACTACTTGGGATTATGATCACTGAGAAAATAAAGATAAAAGCTTCTGTTTTTGCCTTACAGAAATATTTAAGAAAAAAGCAGAATACAAAATTGTGAAATTCTTCACAATGTGCCTCAAGCATTTGATATTAATGAATCTCTCATTATTCCCATCCTATGTAGTGCAGGATATTTACCTGGTGGGGGAATCAGAGGTGGAGCAGTACTGACAGTTGGAGGGGGTGGGAGGAAAGGAGGTGGTGGAAGATGGGTAGGTGGAGCTCCTGGAGGGAAAAATGGAGGTGGCTTGGTAAAATTGTCTACTTCAGGATTAGAGCGTTCTGAAAGAACCTGTAAAATATCAAACTCTAGTTACAATTGCTATGTGAAATGGGTAGAAAATAGGTTTCCTCTCTTTCCAGTTACTACAACACAAAAGTATCACTTCACACACCTTAAGAGCCATATTCAGATGGTTTAAGTTCTACTTGCATATCTACATTCAGTGCCTCATACTTGCCAAGTACCTTTAAATGTCTCAGAGCAGTCAACAGGGGACAACAAGCATGAGACTTGAGAGGGAATTTAAGCCATCTGAATATGGCCCAGAACACCATCTTAGATTTATATAATGGAAAACATTTTAAATATCAATATGAAAAACATGAAAAAACCCAAGACTATGTATTACTTAAACACTGTGAGATCAGAGGAAAAACACATGGCAGTGTTTTCAATATAAACACTACAGTCCATTACTATTTTCACTGTTTAACCTTAATCTAGTTAAGTTAAGGTGCATGGAAATGCAACTAGGGCACCAAGCAACCTTGATTCTTCTCTCTGACTATTCAGGAAAGAAGAAGTGTATTTCATCTCAATACATTTAGTTGCTTTCTTAATATAATACTAAAGACTAAATTCATAAAGACTAATCTTGCAATGTATGGTAAAATACTACAATGTAATTAAAAACAATCTACTATCCATTATTCATTCCCTTTCAACTAATTTTTAAAAGACTGCATTTCTCAAACTGCATACAACAGGGCTTTCACTTTCAGCATTGGTGTCCGGCAGGAACAGGGGACAAATGGGCACTTTAAATATTTAACTCTGTCACTCAGTAAACAAAACCTAATCCCATGTATATCTAGCAGAGCCAATGCTGCCGCCTGGATTTTAAGTCTGCAATATCACTCAATTCCTTTCAGTAAGAGGCATCCAAAACATTTATCTTTTGAAATTTATCAGATATTTCATCTTAATATTTCAGGAACTGCCACAACTTTACTCCTGAACTTAAACATACTTATGTATTACTCATTCATACACACTGACATGTTTTAATCAGAAACTATGGGGAAAGCAAAAATGTATTTTAGTCGAAGATAGAGTACAAATCTGCAGTATAGAACCTGTATGTTGCTGTTTTCATTAGCACGCCGTCGTCCTTCCACCCTGCTGATAGTGATGGTCTGTCCAATCACATCTATTGTGCCAGATATTCGCCTGCAACATAGGACAAACCAGAATCAACAAGCAGAATAAAAGGTGAAACAAACAAACAAGAAACCCAAAAAGTAAAGAGAGAATAAAACCTTATGGACTTCTTTCATTCTAAATGTCAAAAGTTCCCTCTCCTGTAGAAAACATAAAACACTGTTTCTGAAGAACATTAAATGTGATGCATTTGCTGAAGTATGCAAGCGTATAGGACTAAGCAATGTAGCAATAAAGACTCCTGCAGGACAAAGGCTGACTCTCCAACACTCTCCTTCCATCCCACACAAGATAATACATCTACTCTTCTGTTACCAAAAAAGAAAAAAAACAACAACAAAAAAGAACAAAGGATCACAAAACTTCAGTAATAAAAAAATAAATTACACAGAACCTCCACAAAAATCTAATGTAAACCAGCTATAAACTATTAATTAGAAATAATTTCTCAATTGCACAAAACCACAATGAAGGATTCCATGGAAGATCAAACAAAGGCAAGATGGAAGGCAGAAACAAACATAAGCGAATCCTACTATGCATATTACTGATATTGCAACACATAATGAACAAAATCAGTCACCATCTCTCTTATCTTGCAATACAGTCCTAAGATCAAACAAAGTGTATGATACTAGTAAACACCGACTTACACTAAACCTTGCATGAAACTCAAAAAGAATCTTAGACCAGCCATTCATTCTTCTGTTCCTCAGGTTTTTTTTCAAAGTGCAAAGTCTCTCTCCCTCAAACACCTCTAAAACATTTGCAGAACTACGCATCATGTTCAACTCCTTTAAAAAAACAAGCAACAGAGCAGAACAAGACCCATCTCAGTCCCTCTTACAACCTAATCAGGCAACAATAAAACATAATATAAATTAAGTATACTTAACTTAAAAGTAGATAGGAATGAATTTTTAGAGAAGGATAACAAGAAAAGTGACATGCACATATACATTATTTCCCTCCCAGTTTCTGCCAACTTGCATTTATTTGACATTTTCTTTTGAACACACTTTTACTTTTGATCTGCAGTGATGAGATCAGTTTCACCTGTCTTTTTGACTATGTAACTTTCACTGTTTCTGTATCTTTTCTTGCCTGACATAAACAGAATCATAGACAATACTCAGCTCTAAATGCATCATGTCTTTACGAACTCCCATTAAGTCTTTTTCTGGATCATTCCCCACTGCTAATGATGACTACCATTTCATTTTCTTATTTTGGCTAACACTGTAAATTGAACCAACTGTTTGAGAAGCAACAACAATAATTCCAGGATCTCTTTCTCAATGGGTATAGTTATTAATTGCTAATGATTAATTTGAATAAGTGCATCTTATTTCAAAAAATGCAACTTAAATTTTCAGTGATTTTTGGTGATCTCAGTTCACTATGAACAAGTTATTCCATTCCACACCGGAGTCAACATGTGAATTTTAAATACCAATGCACCTCGCTTCCGTCCAAGTCATTCAATCTATTAAGCTTATGCTTGTCAAACTTCAGTTGTTCCTTCTACAAAATTCTTAACTCCCATGTACATATTCCCACAGTCTGTTAAGAGAAGTATCTTTAAGCTCCCCAAACCATCTGACATTGTAACCACACAGCTGTCAACTGCAGATTTTGATTTTTAACTCTTCAAAGCAGAAGAAAAATGCTACACCGAGGGAAAAGACACAATGGCATTCTACTGGACACAAACAGTAAAATTCAATGCACAATCAACCTCTGAAAGTCTTCAGTAAATCAACCACATGGGAAAATACTGACACTAAAGAAGTACTCCAGGCACCAGAAAAGAAAATATGAAAAGGATCTGAACGTCACAAGGTAAAACTAAAACCTAGTATCTGTGACAATGGGAAACACTATTTTGAAGAGAGGAATAATCTAAAGTATAGCGAACTTTCCTATTTTAGTCCTAAAACAAATGAAACCCAGAAACTAAGCTTTAGAGAAAACACATAACTCTTACACAGATAGAGAAAAACCTATCTGTGTAAGAGATATAAAAGCCAGGTTGGATATGGCCTTGAACAACCTCGCCTAGTGGGTGATGACTCTGCACAAGACAGGGCAGGTTGGGACTAGATGATATTCAAGGTCCATTCCAAACCCTTAAGATTCTAAAATTCTACCTGCTTTCCAGTCCATTGTAAATTTCTGTAAGAGGTTAAAAAGTAGGATTCACTTAAGTTAATTTCATTAGAAAATGAGGAGCAAAATTACAATGCTAATAGTTGAGAAAGAAAAGGTGCGCCTGTGTCTCACCTATAAAGGAAACCATAGTAGAGAAAACTGACAATATTTACCAACAGCATCATATATGACAAATAAAAGAAAGACTGGGAAAAAAACTTTCATGAAATTTCCATAGAAAAAAATCCATAGAAAGAAAAAAGAATTTTCTACTCTCTGACGACAAGTTCTTGGGTTTTTTGCATCTAGTATACTACTAACCACATGAATACAAATAAAAGAGAGTGTTGCCTAAAACGGAGGGAAAAAAAAACCTTTCCAATAAATATAGATAAGAGAGCAGTTCTTTAATGAAAGCCTTCAGGTGCACGGAGTATATAGGTGTGCATCCAGTACCGGGTTCTTACAAATTTATAACACTACTTAATTAACCTATCTAAAGGGTACATCCAACCTGGTTCCCTTGGTACCACCCTCAGAACTGCCTGGTTGGAGCCCTTCCAAGGGTTCTGGGCCGTCTATCTTGCATTGACTATAATCATATCTTCCAGGTGCATGTGTCCCAAACAAGATGTCCTTGCCAGAAGCTGGAAAGCTGGAAGTTGGAATTACAGGCTCTGAGTTCTGCCAGACTGATAGCTCTGACTCCAACTGCTCAAATACCTACATTCCAATGCAGCTGAAAAAGAGGCAGCAGACAGTAGAGTATGAAGGAACAAGTAGATCTCTCAGAGATAATCTGAACTGCTTTGGCAGGCTGCATACTGAGGATGAACCAAATGCCTGTCCTGCAAGTTTTTCTGTATCTAGGTTTAGAGCTTCCTCCTGAATTTTAAAGCAAGCTTATTAAGCACAATAGTTTGGAGTTTAAAAAACCAAACAAAACGCCCCAAAAAATGTCCATTGTTCTTCCCAACAACTACCAAGAGATTTAATTTTCATAATGATGGATGAGTTCAGGAATTTGCCATCACACCTTGATCTTGACAGATGCCTTTTTTCCAAGACTGCAATAGTGATTTCATTAAGTACTCCAATAAAAGAGCTTGAAATTGAACCAGAAGCATAGATTCAGTTGCAAATGGAGCAGCAGACCACACTACTGTCAAAAACATAATCTGCACAAAGGCAGGGGAGGCATCTGAATTTAGGTTTGAGAGTTTTTGCAAAAGGGCAAATCCAACACCTTGAATCTTGATTAAGCACAGGAAGCTGGCACATGAAGAAATTTCAAAAACTCTCTAGACATTATCTGGATTAGTGACAAGATGTTAAACAGGCATTACTAGGTTTCTGTCTGTGCTGTAAGCAAAGAAAAGGAAGGGCTTGGTTTGTCCCTTACACAGTCAGGGCACCTGGGATACAGATGTATTCCCAATGGATACACCCAAACATAAGAAGGCAATCCACACGTGTGGGATGCACATGAACCCACAGCAGAGTTCATACAAAGTGTATCGTGAAAGGAACATTCCAGCAACTCTGAGTTATTTCACTCTAATTAGAGAATGGTTATTTACAAGCCATTTGCACTAAGAATACCACTATCCATAGAAATTTAATTCAGAAAGATAACTCAATCTTATTTGGCAAGCTGAGTTTATCTAGGTTCTACAGAGCAAAGAGTGGAAAAAAGAAGAAGAAAAAAAAAGACAAACAATTATTTTCCAAGTTTGTAGCTTCAGAAATCACTTGTCCTTACCTCAGATAAAATATGTAATCTGCTTTTTGGAACACCCCTGTAACATTTTTCAGAATTCAGAAACAGTCTAATTACTGGATGCCACACTTATTCAGTAGACTTATAGTATAGTCTAATAATTATGGAATTTAAATGCATTTCAAATCCCGTATCTAATATGTTCTTCTGTTCCTTCTTGATTCGCTTGTGTTTTGTTTTATTTTTCCTCCTCTTGAGGACATCTTCAACTGCTGAACTCAGTCACCACTGATTGATAATCATCAATCAAATAAATGAGAAGCAAACAACTAGTATAGAAATCAGTGATATAGAAAAAAAGACTTTTTCAAAACAGTGTCTGAGTTTCCCTCATTTAATCTTGCAAGGCAAGTTCATGAAACAAGAGAAGCCTGTATTTTTTAGTAGTAATGACAGATCACAAATCCATTTCCTATAAAAAATCTGCTTACAGAAAGGCACAAGCACAGATAAACTAATAAATAGCCCACTGCATTAATGGGCTAATTTATCTGAAAGCAAAACTCATTTAAATGTAAAGCACTCTTAGTAACTGTAAAAACATAAATGGAGGTTGAAAACCAAAAAACTTCTGACAGAAAAGGTTTTGTGATGGAGAGCTGTTCTAGGTATTGCTTCAATGAGACAATATCAGCTTTTGTAGTCAACTTATAAATGAATCTTTTATTCATTTTTCTACTACTAGAGAAAAACTATCTCACAGTCCTTGAAAAGTGGTGCACAAGGACAAGCACTGGTCTGAGAAAAAGATATTTCTATGAAGCAGCTGGTTAGAACAGGTTTGAAATATGTCAAATCCTCTTCATGTTCTAGAAAGCACTATAATCAAAAGAGGTTCCTTCATGCTTTTACCTTAATTATGACTGTGGACACAATAAATCTTTAATTAACTACCTCTAGAGAACAAAGATTTTATTTTATACTGTATTGTTTGTATACAATGTCCATTTACTAAGCCATTTCCATTATGAACCTAATTCCTCCTTCAGGGCCACACCACACTTTACGGTATTCAAAAGCCTTAAGTATTACAGAAACAAGGCAAGAAATGTAGGTGTCATTTCTAAACAACTAATATCACAGCTATGATTAAGACAGCCATTGTTTAGAAATACAAGCAAAATTTCTCAGAAAAACATTGTACGAACAAGCACTGAATTTTTCTTTGAATTGCACATTTAGGATGCAATTCTAGCAAATAAGTAACATTTATTTGCTCAGCAATTTGGTAATTATTTTATTTTGTAAACTATAACTTCCACATTGGTAAGGAGTAGCATTATTGCCAGACCTCAGGGATTTTTTGAGATGTTCATCTGCAATCCTTCACAAACATCTACTGCACTAAAGCTAAAGAGGTAAAAACAGTAAGCACAAATTATTTTAATGTTTGTTTACTAACAAATTAAACTCCACTATCTGTCCCCAGACTTGCAATTAAAGAACAATACATAATGCAATATCTTTGTGTAAAATCAGTGCCATAAAAGCAGAGTTGTATCGCCGAAAATTTTCTGCCTACCTGTAATAAACTCTTTAACTAAATCAAAAAATAAGTCCAACCCCATAAAATGCTGCTTGGTTACAAAGAAATTTTATATAGTGAAAACAGTAGCTGCATTATGGAAAAGTCATTCAAGGAGAAGTATATGCAATCCATACAGTTAAGACATAATTCATTCACTGAGCTAATCTTATGACTTCTGAGTACAGTTTTCTTACAAAATCTTTTCGGATCATTTTGTAGTAATATCTCTTTCTTTAGAGAAGAATCTATTTTAAGCAATTGTATCCAAAGGAGAAGGTATTAAATATGGGAAGAAGTCAGTTTTGCCATTGTAGCATCTTACAATTACAGTTTTCACGCCAAATGTATACAATTCTAACCACTGAAATGCACAGTGATACAACTGTCAAAGTGAATGTCACAAAGTGATACAGTTGTCACAACAGTTGCAGATTTCACAAAATCACGGAATCTATGCAATGTATTTTTTTCTACAACTTTAAACTTGACAACATTTTAATATCCTGGTCACTAATTATTTCCTAAAGTAGAGGTTATCTGTCCACCAATAAAATGAATAAAGAATTGAAATCCTGTAACAAAATCTGTGCTAGATACAGATTAGGAATCCTTACCCTGTAAACAATACATTCTAGGTTCAGAACAAGAACAACACACATCATAATCAATTCAGAAAAGAAAAATACAAAAATAGCTACAGGGTTGGCACAAAGTTCAGAAGACTTCTATTGTTTCTTAGACAAAGAATAGAAAAACAAAGAACTAAAATCTACTAAATACAGAGCATTATAACCTGATAGCTCAGAAAAAAATTTAGGCTAAAAAGAATACTCTAGGAGTGAAAGAAACGTGCAGGCAAGGGTATGAAATAAGGAGGTTTTTTTCTGCCCAAGAGAAATACATTTGGGTGTCGAACTGACTCTTATTGGATGGAATAACTGAACGCAAGTTCAAATTCAAGTACCTCTAAATTAGTTGAGTTACTTACAGATGCAGTGCTAAAACAGGTCATAGCTCTTAATCTTTTAACAGTTGATGATGAAAGTGTACAGCCTGTTCTACCTCTCTTCCTATCATTTATAATACAATGGCTTTTAATCTACACAGAATCAAAACTCCAAAAAAGGATCACTAAATAACTAAAGCAGAAGCAAGGATTCATTCTAAGCAAAGTGCCAGGTATCAAACAGCAGTAGCTTAGATATAAAGGACAGAACTTATTAAAGCCTGGGGCTGGGATAAGGAAGGGAAGAAACTCTAGCAAAGAAATAATTTACCTAATTTCAAAAAAAGTATAATGAATTATTAAAATATGGAGAAGCTAATGCTACGTTGCAGGAAAGAGACTGGGTCCCAGGAATTCTTCCAGTTGTTGAAATCATAACTGTCTGATTCCATCTTGCTTAACTAAAAACATGTGTTAGCTCATATTCATAATGACCCTAGCTAGAAATATTTTGTTGGCCAGTCTAATTCCACACAGAAAACATGGTGTTAATACATCAACAACTGGATTTTTATAGCTGCCTTGTTATTTGGCCCTGCTGTTTTTTCTTCCTTTTCCTTCTACTTTCCCAAATAGCCAAGAAGATAGCACAGCATTCATGTGCAATTAAGGCAGCTCTTCCCCTCATTTCTATCTGTTGGAGAAATATATTTTCCTTTTCTTCCTACAAAAATTGTAAGCTTCAAATACATAGATCTAATAGTAGGAGTTTTTTGGTCTTGAGTTACAGCTAACTGACCTGTTTGTTGGAATTCCTGACTTGAATAAGGCAGGCGGAGATGTGAAATCAGGTTTCGTCGACTGCACTGCCAACTCTTTCTCCAAATTTCCAGTTCTGCCCTGCTGTACCTTCAAAATAATGTTTCATCATTAATTTTAACCTCAGAAATATGGTAGCTCCAACACTCAACACAAAACATAGCCAATACAAAGAGAAAGTAAGTCCAACTTTACTCAGAATTTTAAAAACTGTCATCTCTGCACAGCTAGCAAAATCATGTATTTTGTAAGGAATATTTCTTAAGCACTGTGTTTAATACATATAAGAAGCAATGAGAATGAATTATTACAAAAGATTAGACAGTTTGAATATTTATTTTCAAAGCATGATTTGTACATGAACAGCCCAACCTGATTTTCTTGTATCATTTCCTGTATGAACAAAATAACATCCTTATTTTTAAAAGAAGCAAACTTAATTGAAAAAAAGATCTTCATAACCTTAGCAGAGATATCTAACAGCCTGCTATCCAACAACAAACCATGAGACAAGAAACTTGCACAGATTCACCATCTGCCTCACTGACCACAAGACCTGGTAAGCACTTAATTTCCGAGTCATATCAGGAAGTCACCTCACACTTGGGGTTATGCAAACTGTAAAAGATTTTTTATTAATTAAGATTGAATACTTCAAAAACATCCTGCTGCTTCTGAAGTTCTGCAAAATTCCACAGACACTTTATCAAGCTATGCAAGACCAATACTTCAAGTATTGTTTCATTTCAGCATCAGTTATACATAAAAGAAAAGCCCATGTGGGTTAGTATTAAAAGACAAATTTGTACTGATTCAGTTTTTAAAGTCACTCCTACTGTACCAACCACACAGCTACATCACTACACAGCTAGTTCATGCACGCTATAACACCAGCTAAACTGTGATCTCACAGCTTCTTGTAGGCAAAGTGAACTACTAGGTGTTTCCAGAATCTCACTTCTAAACATGGTCATGTCTTTCCAAACCCACAAAAATGAACATAGTTAAGATTCATTAAAAATTGAATTAATCTTCTGTATCCAGAAATATGAGGGGAGAAAAGGTACCAAATAGGTTTGATATAAGTATTTATCTGAAAAATCTTTAAGACTGCTATTAATAACTAGATAATGTAGGAGACGGTCTTGCCAGTTACAGGAGACTAATGCAAACCTATCATGTAAATTACATTCGACTTAGTATTCCAGAAGAGAGGAAAAAAAAAATAAGAATTATATGTAAACTCCTGGTAAAACACTCCTTATAACACAATTATTATCTGTACTGTTTGACCACCAGAGTCAACATTGAGCTAGAAATAGGGCAAGTTTTTGTTTGGACTACTTATCCTTCTTCCTTTAGGACAGGAGTCTAGAGAAATTTGAGAGTTTAGTAGATGCAAATTGTAACTCTTATTGCCCACTATTTCTACTTTCCCACAACACTATTATAATAATAATTGAGGAAGGCAAAAAGGACTTCAAAATTAATAAATACTCTCAAGTAGCATATGAGAGAAAGCAAAAATACCTGTCTGAAACTGACATTTCTGTCACAGGCGTATACAGAAGAAAGCAACAAACAGTTTCAAGTCACTTTAAAGATAGTTCAGGAACAAAAATGACTGCATTGAAAATAAGCAAAATACATGACCTTTGGATTTTAATTTCAACTTTAGCATCAAACAAATGAGTAAATGAGAAAATAAGAAGTTAAAAAAGTTCAATCCTTTAGATAAATCCTATCATACAGATTTTTCTGCTCTCTGAAAATCAGCATTTCTGAACAGAAAATTATTATTTGTCACCCAATTCCAAATGGACTATAGAAAAAAATGGAAGATTGATTTTCACATCTCAAAATTGTCAAGGATAACTGTTACAAAACACAGTAAGAGCTACAACATCATAGGAAACATAAACATGCCATAATCTTCAAAAGCTTCCCCAAGCACATCTGCACAAATTCTTCAATCTGCACAAACAAATGCACTACAACTAAAAATAAATCATTACATAGAGAAAGAATCAGTTTCACTGGGAAACTTGTTAGTTCACCAGGCCTCTAACTCACATGCTTCCAGAACAGTGATGAACAAAGCAAAACTTTTTAATCCGCAGTTTGTGACATACACAGAAAGTCACTGAGGTAAGATGTATGAAATAATGGCTGTGTCCATTTCAGTTGTTCTTCTATCAGTCTGTGGTGGCATGGGAAGCAATACTCAAGAAAAATGAGAGCAACCAACAAAAGTTACTAAAATTCACCTTAAAAAGATGGTATCTGCCATCGAGAATCTCTGCACTTGGTCTTACTTCCATAGCCTTGTCTTCAGCCTAAGTTAAATAACACATTGCCCATTAAGATACCATACAACTCTTAAGTGATGGGCCGAAATCTCAACAAAGGTACAGATGCAATCTAGCTTCAGCTGCCTGTCACACTATCCACACAACTGCCAATGAAGCAACACAATTATACTCAAGGTTCAGGGTGGGGAGTCAGGTGCAAATTCTAACAAACACACGGAACTGGGCAGAACAAGCTTACGACACACAAGCAGCTATACAGGGAAAAAATCCACTTATAATACCAAAAAAGTACTATTTACCGTAATTTTGTTTGTGGTTGAGGTAACTGGTAAAATTTCAAGACCCATTCGTATTCTCTTTTGTTTTTCACAGTAAGCTTTCCAGGTATCTTCATTGAAACCATAGTTAAAATAATCTGAGAGGTCAGCCCCTTTAAATGGAAAAATGTAAGTTTTTAGAACATTACAAAGTTCGTCTTTTCTTCACTGAACATACATACACCACTACTGGTAACAGGTAAACTGATTAGGTATTGTTCTAAAAACACATGACTAAAATGTACAATACTTCAGTAAACATAGGAGTATTCATGGCTGCGATTATAAGAACATTAAAATTTGGTCAGAAAGAGTATCTTGCTTAGCGTCATGAATAATGGATCAAGAGTAAATACTTAAGAGAACATCCTAGGATATTATAATCTTCCATATGTTTACAATAAGATAAATGTAAGATCTGCAGGTTTGCTGTATGTTCAGTGAAGAACCATTCCCTTTTGCTTGTTCTGTGTGACTCCTCTTTACATTCTGGTTCCTAGTTTCATTTGATGCCATGAAGTATTTTTATTGTAAGAGAGAGACCAAATGTAACTCAAATGCTCAGAACATATTTCATATAGCTAACATTTCAAATACCAGATTCTCATCAAAGGCTTTTATTTTTTCCATTTTGTAGACACTACTTGCATTAGCAAGGCAATATATAAACACTAGAACAAACTGCACACAGTAGTAAGATGTACTGCTACTAAAAAACCCAACCAATGCTGGTATTATTAGACAAGTCTGGACAAATCACTTGAGCTAATGAGACAATACACAGAGAAGACTTATGGTAGACCCATGTGAAAAGCCCCAGTTTCTTCTTCAAGGCTTATGGTGTCTCTGCATGAAC
>JAWWMO010000138.1:46595606-46664424 GCA_035047845.1 Dendrocincla fuliginosa
TAAGATTTCCTGTATCCTGAGGGCTGGTCTTGCCTGTCCTGAAGACTCCTGTTTTGCAGTGGTCAGATAACTTCTACTTGTCACTTTAATGCCTGATCTGTGTGCACATTGTTAGCATTAAAAACCACCACCTGCCTTGAAAGCTGTTGGTCATGAGAAGCTGCTGAGTGGCTGTCCTCTGAAGTGATGAGCAGAGAGGATAGAAACCAGTCCCATGCTGGTCACTGCGATTGGAAAGTGACTTCTTGTGACTTCCTGTCCTAGTCTTTTGAGGTTTGACTGTCTTTACAGCCTTAGTTGATTTGTGTAGCTGGTCAGGGGTGACAGTAATTTTTTAAAACCTCCAGGAGGTATTTTTTGTTTTATTTGATGAGTAGAAATCTCTTTTACTACCAAGAAGTAGCAGTTGCGGGAAAGAGACTGAGATGGCACTGGCAGTTCACGAAATCAACTTGAGTATGCTGAGAATTCCCCATATGCCAGGAAGAAAGGAGTGATGTTAATAATTAATGTGGTTTTATTTGCATTCAAGGTGTTTCTAGGTTAGCCAAATGTCTTGTCTAGCTAAATATTGCTCCAATGTGGCAGGTGTGGATAGATAGACATTGCTGCCAGTATATGGGGGGTGGAGATTCAGAAGATTACCGTCTGTTTGTCCTATGTAACTTGGTGAGTGTTGCACTGTGTGACATACAAGTGACTGACCTGGTAAGAAGAATGTAGGCATCTTGGAGGTCAGGGTGGCTTAGGAAGTCACAAAGAAAAACCAGCTCATTTCATCTGTACTTCAGTAGTCTAAATGTGGCTGGGTATGATAGAAAAGAAAGTTGTCTTTCTGTGACTATTCATTGAATCTTTGATGTTACAAATAGGTAATAATCCAGCTGAGATGTCAGGTGTCCACACTGCAGTACTTCCACATGCTGACTACGTGTGCCTTTCTTCCTTCTGTGGATAAAGGCATTGTCAGCAGTTTGACTTTATTTTTCTATCATTTTTCATCCTTCCTTCTCTTTTCAACTTCTTCCACGGTTTGGAATAGTGAATAAACCATGGTTTATGACATGGATATGTGGCTGCTGTAGAATCACTGGAGGCAGTCTTCTGCTTATCCCAGAGCAGTTAATAATCTGACTTCACAAATGTTCTTGATGTAAGGGTCTTGTTTGGATTTATGGAGCATGTGAAGATGTGTCAACCATTGAAACAGACCTCCTCTGTCTTTGGAAACGATGAAAAGATAAGAGCAGATAGGGTGCTGTGCAGACGGACTTTGATGGAATGGAACCGTAGCCTGAGAGATCTTTTTCCTGCCTCTCAGTGGTGCTTTACAAGTTCCTGTTTTTCTGTTTAAAGCTAGTAGAACAATACTAAACTCAGCACTGCTGTCCAGCCCTGTGCTGATGGCTGAACTGTAGCATATGTGGCAGAATGCAAATACCTTCAACTTGTTCCTGACCTAAAGGCAGTAAGGTTTCTGGTCTCTCTCTCTTGAATTTATCTGTAGTGTGTGTCATGTTTTTCTGCTTTGACTTGGCTCACGCTCCTAATATTTTATAAGTTAGTTGTAGCACCTGTGTTGAGAGTTCATGAATGGAAAGAAAAGCATGTGTGTTTGAAATCAGGAGAATTGGAGAAAACGTGCCAGCTGGAATTCAGACTTTCTTTTGGAACACAGTCAGATTGACATTTTATACTCTGTAGCTTGGGTTGGTTTAGTTATTTCATGTTTGTTTCACCTGAGCTGCCCTCAGTCCGTATAGAAGTGATGCATAGAAGTGATGTTCTTGATGGTGACATGCCACTGATAATTGTTTATTTTAATATTAGGCTAGCCTGTCTGGGTAGCTATTTATGCAACTTGAAAACAATCCTTTTAAACGCAGTATTATTAGTTTAGGTAGAAAATAGTGTGCATGTAGTTTATATATAAATGTTTGACTGCCTTTTTTAGTAACTATTGCAGCAACTCCCTTAGGCAAAGAAAAATGTTTATGTCTAAGTGCAAAATGAGTGAATATCTAACAGCTGTAAAACTAAGTCTATTTTGTGCTTTTGAAATGGATCTTTCTGAAATGTTTTCAACTTCACACATTCCAGAAATGAATTTTATTTTTGTAGCAAAATACCTTTGAAAAGGTAAATATGGTTCTTGACGTTTTGAGCACCAGTGTCCTTCTCCCTAAAACATGTGGTTATTATTTTGTTTTCAATTCCCTCTGTTTGGATTTTTTGTTTGTTTGTTTGTTTTTCTGTTCATGGGCCTGATAGTTTTGGGGTCTTTTTTTGGTTTTTTTTTCAGGAGCAGTTGGTCATCATGGTGACAATCTTGCAGAGAAGATACTTTCTGTGCTTCCCAAGCTTCCTGGCCACAAGACTGATGTGATGGTTAACATGGTAGAGCTTACAGCACTACAGACTACAGATGAAATTTGCAGCATTATAGCACCTGGCTGCTTAGCACAACCAAAGTAAATATTCTTTTCTTCTTTCCTTTTTTTTAAAATGTTGAATGTGTTTGTTGTCTCTCTTAGAAAAAGTGAAAAGTTTTTAAAAAAAAAAATCTAAACAAAAAAAACCCAGTCAAGCTTACAGCAAAACACCATCTGATCATAATTCTGCTGGAAAGTAATCATCTATATGTGTGCATTAAGTGACCAGGCCAGATAAGACTTACAGAAGTGGGAGAATCTCAGGACTTTTTAGATTTGGATTGTTTAAATTGCTGTAGATTACTGTAATAGAAATCAGTACAGATTAAACACCAAGAATTCTCCTTGTGGCATTTCTTTTTCTGCCTAAGTAACAAGTCATGGAAACAGGTAGATCTTAATTTGACTTCTTTTCCCACAAGCCTTTTTGTGATTGCAAAGCGAGCTGCGTGCTGAATTTTTCTTAGACTCCCTGTTAATTTAAGGTTTATCCCTGTTTTCAAACACAGTACCTGTGGAGAATGATAAGAAGGCACAAATTTAGGTATACAGACAGTTTCATGTGGGCCTGATTTTTGCTTAAACAAGAACAACCTAAAAACTAATTTCGAACAATTGTACTTAGCTGTGTATAATTTGTAGCTAAGATTTCACAAGCAAAGTGCTTCAGATTTGATGTTTCACTGTTCTAAATTTAGTTGCCCAAGCGGAAACTTTCCTGCAGGTTCTGTCATTATGCATAAACAGGGAAATACACTGGCTCCTGATTTCACTCCACAAAAAAAATTTTGCTCATCAGTGCTCTAGAAATTAATGCAGTGCAAAGGAGATTAAAAGTGTTCTATCTTTTCCAATAACGTTCTCCTCATATATTAGAAAATGTTTTTTAAAGATGGGCTATCTAATATAGTTTCTATTCTTCAGCTTTGACTCCGTTAGGTGTATCACACCTGCACTCTATTGCTCACGCTCCCTCCCGCCTCCTCCCCTGCAAAGACTTCACAGATTTTCACTGTTCCAGCATATGGTCTTTATTTTCTGAGCGTTCTGATTTCTCCAGATCCTGTGTCACCTTCAGTCTCCCACATGTGCTATAACTGAGTCAGTTTCTAGGTTTTGTATTGTGTAACTCTCTTCTTCTGTAGGGGTTGGAGAGGAAACATTTCCTCATAGAAGTGGACACAGTTGTAAGTTGCTGAGTTGACTAACTTAAATAAAATTTGTTCTGGTTTTCTTGTCACTGCTTTCCAGCTGATCCCTAGAACAGAAGTGAGATGTCCTTAAGATCTGTTTACACAGCAAAATGAAGAGGTCATTGCCCATGGCAGAACACTGTTGTAGCTATTTGTGCTTTAAGTAGCTACCAGCAATAAAGAAAGTTCTGGCAGCATGGACTAGGGAAAAAAATATGTATTTATTGCCCTGAGATTGTTGACCTGTGCTGTTGCTGTGATTTCTAACATTGACACTGAGGAGACTAAAAGTAGTGCTGACACGCCTTCCCATGGTAAAATTATTATTTCAGTCGTATATTCATGTTTTTAGGAATAGCCAACAGGGTTTTATTGCATTCTAAGGTGGCTAACAGTATATATACACACTAAAGTTGGTTTGTGTATTTGCTGGCTCATGGGAAGGTGCCCTCTGTTAACTGTACCATTAGACTTAGTATATTTTCCAAAGTCTCATATGGTCGCAGCTAGTTAAAGTCCAACAGGATTTGGCTACAAGATGCAAATGTGGTGAAGTTGGATGACAGCAGCTGATAGCCTGGTACCAAAGCAGTGGTGCAATTACTGCACCAGTCTATAAGAGCTTCCTCAAAATACCCTCCTGCAAAGTCATATTACAGAATCTGTTACACTGGAAATTTTTAAGGACAGATTAAGCAAATATTGGTTTAAACAGGCTTAATCTTACCTTGGAACAGAGCAGAAGCCCTGGATAACCTCTTAAAATCTCTCCTGTGATCATTGTTCACAACTGAAGAAGAGCTGCAGGCCTTAAAATAGTCTCCAAACTCCAAAGAAAATGGCTCTTTGATGTTCAACCTGTCTTTCATTTTTTCTGCAACTATGTAATGAATATGAATAGTTTCTAGTTTAAAATAGGCATTTCCAAACTAGCTTAAGACAGTTGATGATGAGTACGAGAAACTGTAACAGTGGCTGAACGCATGGCTGGAGGTGGTAGTTTCCATTCCGTTCAACAGGACTGTACTCTCAGTGTTGGATTAGAAACACCAACATTAATATTCTTTGCTAGTGTAAAATGATTGTTCTTCTGAAGCCCTGAAGTGGATTAAAAATTGCCACCAATAAGTTTCTGTCAGTTCCGTAAGAAATTGCGTAGGATGCTCTCAGTTTCTCATCAGCATGGTTATTGCCATTGGTAGGTGGCTCGGAAGTGTTTCTTGTAATTGGAAACTTAAGTCTTGATTTATATTTGTAAATGATGCGTGGCAAGGAGTGTTCCTCTGCTTATAAATTTTCTGTTTAATCTGATTAGTGAAAGTGCCAGCACCTTTTCCAGGAACAGGACCAGTGACTTCAGTTACACCCAAATGGCATATATGGGGGATCTTTTATATGAAATTTTGTGATCAGACTGGCATTTCAGAGTCACATATTCAGAATATTTTTATAATGTTTTCATTGTTTTCTCTAAGGTAATTTTTGAGCATGCTGTGGTGAGGGGAGAGAGAGAGAAGTGAGGAGAGAGAGTCTGGTCCTTCCACACAGCTTACTATATTTAACTTTTCTTGTGGAATGCCACTCCAGCAGAAACATCTGGGTTCAGTTACAGAGTTAGCAAACAGAATTAATGAATAATTTATGGTTGGTGTGGTGAAATAAAGCAGGGTTCTTTTCTCAAATCTAGGGAAATAATGGGCTTCTTTAAAGATTTAGATGAAAATGTAAGTGCCATATGCTGCTTGAGTTACTGTACTTTGAAGGTGCTCTCTTTGTGAGGAAGGGAATTTCTTAAAAGAAAAAATGTAGTTTAGAGTTCTTGATTTTATTACTCAGCCTCAGAAATCTCGCAGAGAATTGTTTGCCCGACTGTAGTCACTGATATACATGTTGCTGTTCCTGTGTGAATGTTAGTAGAGTTATGCTCTTTGACAATTGTGTCAATATATTTTATTCACCTTTGTATGCAGATCAGTGTATATAACAGAAAAGAAACAGTTCATAGACATCAATCTAAAGATATCCACTCTTGATCAGAACTGTGGGTTTCTGATTTAGAAGGGCAATAACCATCATGTCCTTTCAAACAAGTTATGTATAATAGGAGTGAAATCCTAGTGGTAGAGGTGATTTGAAAAAAATAATTGCAGTTCTCTTGCTGGTCTTTGTATTTTGGTAATGCACACACTGTTCTTGGAGGAATTCTTCCAAATTTCAACTTCTGATTTTAAGCATACATGTAGTGGCTTCTAGGAGTTCTCTGCTTGGATGAACATCAAGCTCTGTGTATTTGTGAGCAATCCATCCTGTGCATTTGATAACATTTTGGTCACATTGTTTCTCAAAGCACCTATCTTGTGTTTTTAAGGCTGTTTTTTTAGGATATGGAAGCATCCTGCTGTCAGTAATGAGTTAATCTTGATGGAAGTTTATCATTTTCACCTCTTGTATGCTGGGAGCTGAGGTGCGTGGAGGTCCCATGGCTCCCTAAAGCCCCAAATTAGGGTTCAGATGCCTGAATCCTGGCCACGGGTCTGTGGTGTGTGGGAACAAGAAGTATATATTATGTGACACTGTGGGCAACCAAAGGAATGGCTCCATTTTCTCTTTTTTTCATCTGCCCTTTTATTACACAGGAACACTTTTGATGTGCTCTCCTATTTTGCTGAATAAACTGAATATTTAATTCCCTTATGCACATTTCAAAGACTTGCTGAGTAGAGATTTCTTGCCTGTTTTTCCACTCTTGCAGAAAGCGTTGATATGCAGACCAAGTGTTTGAAACACAGCACCCACAAAAATCTTTCCTTAGGTCCTTGTGTGAGGGGTTGAAAGGTATGCGTGCGGGGGGGAGTTGATTAAAAAATAGGGCATTCCTATTGGAATAGGAAAGGTAAAATTTCAATGTCTCATGTCAATGAAAATTGAAAATACATACTTCTCCCAATCCTCCTTAGTTCTGAGGTTGTTTTGGACTGATTAGTACTTTTTTACAAATGCTCCAGTTTGGATGGAGAAGAAAGCCCCATTCCAGCTGCTCCTTTGCATTTGTGCATGGAGTGATGATGCAGTGCTCTCCTGGTATTGGTGGGACTTGGCCAACCCTCAATGTAAAGGAAGGCCATGAGGCAAGGGGACTTGTATTCCTGTCCTCATTCTGGTGTCAGCTTGCAGCGTGGTCTTGGACAGGTCACTTGATTTCTTGCTGCATCTGTTTCCTCTCATAGTCCTTGTCTGAGGAACTTGTTTTTTAAACCAGTAAAACAAGATGTTTCTCGGGATACAAGTTTGTAGCCCGCAAGGCAGAAAGCTCCTAGGGTTCTGATCTTTGGGAGGGTACAAGGAACAGTAGAAATGAATACAAGGGGAGTTGGGGTGTCCATTTGTCCTTTCTTTGGTACTGTGTCTCTCTCTCTCTCCTACATGGAGTGCTTTGTTGCACTGGGGAAGTGAGACAGTTGGAGTTGTATCCCCCTGGCCTCGTTTCCTCTGAAAGGATGGAACAGCAGTTCCACTGCTCTCTGCCTTACGCACACTGCAGTATTCTTTGAACAATCACATGTATGATGTGAATTTCAAATCAAAGATTTTTTTTGTGCATGTATGGCAAAGAAAAGAGCAAGAAGAATTAAAACTGAAAAGAGATTTAAGTCTCCCTTTATGCTGGGAAACAGATTTTTTTTGAATGGTTGATTCTATTCTCTTGGAGTGTTTTTGTTTGGTTGTTTTTTTAACCAGGGAACAAGTATCTGAAGGATATTAGTGACTTTTTTAAACAGTAAATGAATTTACAAGCTAAGCTTTGGAAGGATGATTCTTGGATCTTTTTGGTATTTTCAATTTTTTTTTAAAGTGTTTCCGTTATGTCGGCTGTAATTAGGAAAAGAAAAAGCGACTTTTTTTGCATGCATAAGTTTGTAAAAACTTGTAATAAGAAACTAATTTGAGATAGTGTTATTCTTGAGTTAGCTGAAAATTTGTGACATAAATTAGAGTAGTTTTTCTTCCTGGAATGTTAATATTAAAGAAGGAAGCATTAATACTACAGAAAGAAAATCCAGATGTCATTACTAGATTGCTTCAGATCCACTGCGAGTCTTGCAGAGGGGGAAGGATGACCCAACGCAGTGGATGCCAGGGCTCTTAGGGACAGGGACAGCTGCGTGCTGAAGGCTCCTTTCGGATGTGCCCCGGTACTCTGGGTGCTGCCTGCGCGGCTCTCCCTGCCCCTGCTCCTGGCTGTGCTTCCAGCCTTTTCCCTGCTGGACACTTCCCCCTGCTGGGAGCTGCGCGCCTCTGCTCTCCCGGGACCCGCCTCCTGCCCCTCCTGCCTCTCCTGCCCTGCTCTGCTGAACTCGGCTTTAAACCTAAACTCAGCCCCCCCAAGCCAAAAAAAAAACCCCGTCCAACCAGAAAAAGTCACCACCATGCTTTTTCCTATCTGCCTTTCTGCACAAGGTGAGCAGCACTTTCCTGGAGAAAAGGAGGTCTTAACTGCAGAATTTATGAGAAGCAGACTGCACTGCACTAAATTGCACTGCATTAAATAAAACTCTGAAACTTTCACCAATGATGGGTGAAATTATGGCCTGGCTCTGTGCTTCTAGAACTCATGTTGTGCCACTAAAGTCCATTTTCAGGGAGATGAATTGTGCTTTAGATGGTTTTTATGTCGGTACTTTTTGCCTTTTCAGGAATCGAGCCAGGAGATGCTTCACTAAGTAGTGGATTGGGCAGTAAGAAGGGCTTAAACACAGCATTCCCCACTTCCACCATGCTGCTGGACTGGCAGTCTTCTTGCTCACCACTTTTATTTTACTCATAGGGCCTTAGAGTACAGCCCTGAATCGAGGCCTATTCAGAGATTCCTCATTGTTTGAAATTTCTCAAGGCATCTTCTTGTTGGGAATAACAGCCCCAGCTGCATCAGCTTCTGGGGTTTGTCACTCAAGACAAGCTTTCCAGGAGACACTTTCTGCTCATTTTCAAACCAGCCTGAATCAAATGAACATAATTGACTGTTGCCACAGGATGAGATGAACAAGCTGATAAGATTTATTATATCTTATAATGAATGTGTATATTTGCTCAGATCCTTTCAACATGGGACCTCCTTGAAATGGAAAAAAGGAAGAGGTGAGAGGGTTGTACTGAGAGTGGAAAATTCTGGAAAGAAGTCGAGACCTCCAGCTTGCCTGTGCTGTGTAATGTACCTCACTAGAAGACCTTGCTGCTGCTCTGCAAACCTCCAGTTGCTGCAGTAGTGGGTTAGCTAAAGTAATTGGCAGAGGAATCTTATGAGGATGTTTCATCCAACCGTTCTCCTGCCTAATAGGTGCCGTGTTTTTGTCAATCGTCTGTTATGGCAGGGCTCAGAAACCTTAGAAGTTGTCTTCTAGATAAGAGGAAGCTTGAAGCTTATTTTCTTTGAGATAAAGAATGAATTGGGCTGACAAGCTCTTTGCATCAGCTGGGCAGTTCTCCTTTATCTATGCCTCTCAGTCCACAAAAAGGCCTTCTGGGGGTTGTGGGAAGCTGGACTGCTCAAGACTCTGTTCCTTGTGCTTTGAGGACCTCTAACTGCCCTGTTTGTCTAGGCTATCCAGGTTTAGTAATAAAAGTCTTCAGACAGAATTCAGATTTTTTTCCTGGGCTCTCTGACACTGTCATAGCCATCCTCAGAGTGCAAGGTTCGAGAGGTTTGAGATGTAGAATCAACTATGTAAAAATGGCAAAGTCAGAACCCCTCATGCTTAATTTTTTGAAGACACATTTTTAGTTCTTCTGAAGCACTCCCCGTATTTATATTATTCTCAATATAATTTCTATATGAGTACTGTCATTAAGCCCCAAATTTCTGACTCTTTTGTCCATGGAAAGACACAACAAATTTATTGAGTTATTTAGAAGTTGTCCAGTGATAACAGGTCTCTGAGTTCGCAGCTGGTTAGCAGAGCAAGGTAACTTAATACCTATAAGGTAATTCAGTGAGTACAATCCCTCAGCTAGTTTATCTTCTGATTGTTCCCATGTTAACATTGTGCTTTGTTCTGCAGGTACATTCCTTGCAAGATATAAAGAAGGATGACTCTGATTAACTATCAGAAACAGTAACTACTTTCTGTCCTGTCAGGACAGAAAAATCTATATGTTACTTAGGGGTGATGGTTTTTTGGCTGTCTGTAGCATTTCTTTTAAAACTGACATAATTTTTTTGTTCCCTTAATGCTTTTGTTTATGAATTTTGAGAGTTTCTTTTTTCCTCTGTGTAAGTTTAAAAACTGCTTTTCTCTTGGTGTGGCCAGAGTGCATTTTCCTGCAGAGCTCAATAGCAGCATGAAGACTGTGTCTGTTTAAGTGAACTTTATGATTCTCCAAAGTGAGCTCTGATCTTTCTTGTGTTATAGTAGGATCTCCCAGCGACTATTGCTTTGGCTGACATTGTGAGATTTTTCTAAGACTAGCTCTTACTCTGCTTGGCCAACTGCCTTCCAGTTTGCCTCCTGAATGACCTCAACAGCAGAATTTTAAAACGCAGTGGTATGCATTGGCCTTATTACATACTGCAGAATTACTCATTTACTGTTCAATCATAGTGCCAGAACAGAGAGTGACTGAGTGACCTGGAGGGGTGTTTTGGTTTATCATTCTTATACTATAGAGTAAGCCTGCTATATCTTACAACAGAGAAAAATGTACCGTAATAGACTGATGAGAAGAACAAATGGCAGCTGTTCATTTGGATGACAAAGTAATGTTTGGGAAGGAAACAGTATTATCTGTTGGCAACAGGTTTGGTTGCAAGTTTTGACTATATGATTGGGGTTATTGATTCCAGACTTAATATGCAACAGGCATCAAAGCTTACGCAGACTGAAATTTATGTGAAGTGAGCTATTTACCTGTTGGAGCTTGAAGAAGATACTTTTACTCTGGCAAGTAGACAGAATCTGTGCACAGAGAAATGCTTTGGTTTTGTACAGGTAAATGCTTACATGACTATTTTATCTTTTTTATGACTCTTGATTTTAGTTTTTAATAATGGAGTCAAAAATCCAGCATACTTTTATAGTATTTAGAGTGGCTAAATAGTATTTAGCCTCACTTCTGTTATTTAGATGGCAGATCTTTGGACTCTAATTCATAATGCTTAGCTCTAGTGCTCACCTCTGTGTGTGTGTGTTGTTTTCCTGAAGTGTAATAAGGAGACACTGAAATCGATATTGCTACTTTATAGATGCTCAAAGTTTCAAAAGTCGTCGTGAAAATTGACCAAACCAAGCCAATTTTTATGCCCTGATGAACTGCAACCCCACCCAGTCCGTCTGTAAGCACTGGACAACTGTTCTATACAAAGTATCACTTAGTTTCTATAGATTGTGAATATATTTTCTAAAATGATCTTCAATTGATAAAGATTCCCATCATCTGTGGGAGGGAGAAGTTTTATGACCTAACTAATTCCCCCCCAGAACTGTACTACTTATTTAAATAAGCAACCAGCAAAAGAAATCCATGTTGAGCCATTTTCAGTTACTGGAAACAGCTCAGAACATGTGCTGAACGTGTATGCTGCACATGGATGCTCAAGTACCACTTATCCCTTAAAAAAGGGAAATTAACCTCAATAGAAAAAGCTGCAGAACTTATTAATGCAGAGGAATGTATCTTGGCTTCAAACACTTCTTTGCACTGGTTGGAAAACTTGATTTGGTGGTAAGGAAGGTATGTGAAAGAGAAGGGGAATTAGGCAGCACCCAACACACTGCTTATAGAAGCCCTTATTAGGAGGAGGATGCAGAGTTAATATCAAATGACTACAAAAAGCAACTGAAAATCCAGAGATTTTGGATTAGGACAAAATTCTACTCTCCTTAGTCATTCTGTGGAAGACAGAAGTATATCAGGTTGTGAGAAGATATCCTGAATACAGGGTAAATATATGCAATGTAGGCAGAAATCCTTATCTCATTGTCTATGACAAATCAGCCAGAGTATGGAAATAGTTATAAAAATGAAAGCCCGAGGCTGGAGTTTTATTCTTTTTGAATAGCTGTCAGTTTGGTTTTGAAGGCTAGAATTGTCCATATTAGGTTTGCATGAGATCTGAGGAAGCTAGGGCTCTAGGCTTGCATTGAAACTATGACAAATATGCTACTTTGAAGTAAGAGAGAGGAATAATGAAGATACACAGGACCAAGCCCTCAAGTTCGTCTCAGTTTCACCAACATGCTAGCGGAGAATCTGGCCCTGCATGTTGAAACAAGTTGTCTTTAAGATGTAAAGTCTGCTTCAGTTTTTTTTTTTTTTTACTATTTTTGATCTCCAAATATCTACTTTAATACTTGATCTCAACTCATAAAGAGAGTATCTGTGTTTTAACTAGTTATGCCATAAGACTTTCTATACAATGATTTTTGTGGTAACTGGGTCATTTATGGAAAGAGCTATCTTGCCATCTGTGATGAAGATGCTTTTTTGTACATTAAGCTCTCAAAATGGCTTAGTCAAGAGGTTGCATTGGTTACTCAAGGCTTTAGGCAAGCAAGTGAGGGAGCAAGGTCAAAGGAGACTACCAAAAAGTGGCCTTGTAAATCAAAAACATCAAGGAGAGGGAATTCCTGGCATTCCATGGTATCTGGTTGTATTTTCTTACATTTCTCTAATAAGAAAAACACACTTCAGATGTGTTCTTGGTAAATGTTTTACTTGTCTCATCTATCTAGGCTGCCAAATTTGACCCAAAATATATTGGTCTTACACGCCTCAGGAACATCTACTGGATAGCTAACTGGTGCGTCTGTAAAAGTGAACTTGGTACTCCAATGCAATCCCTGAAAGTAGATTCAATTGTCAGCACCTCATTACTAACTGCTCTTTCCCTGGAATCATTTTTATTAAAATAAACTTATGCAATAGCTTTAAAACAGAGCAGAATGCTCTTAACGTAACCTATTATGTTACATGTAATATTCTCAAGTAATATGCTTGTTGTAAGGATGAGACTTTATGTTTAGTAGAATTCATTGGTTTGTCCAAAAATGAAATTAAAATTTCTGAGAAGTAACTCTTTAATATACACATTTTAAAGAGCTGCTTGGCAAGAATTTTGCTGTACCTTGTAGTGTACAAAATCCTTCTCAGAAGCTTTCAATTAACTTGATTCATACAGTAACTTGGTCTGGCATTCTGCATAACCTGTCCTGCAGCTTGTAGGAATGAAACATTTTACTGAACCATTTTGTTGGACTAAAAGGCAGCCAGTTGAAACTCAAACAGGACTAAGTAATGGTTATGAATATGAGACAGTTTTAGGAAATTATTTGCATGCACTTTTTTCCTTCACCCTTGCACAGTTTGCCCAGCTGTTAGAGAAGCAAGAGTGTGTTTTGGGGTAATGGTGAAATGATGGTCTGCTTTAATAAAGTGACCAAACAGGCTAAGAAGGCTATGATGTATCTGGGAAGCCTTTCAGCATCGAATCTTCCCATTACTTTGTAAAGTAGTCTATATCCACATCTGCTAATCGGAAAACAGGGTGGGTCAAGTTGCAGTAAACAATTCTACTTCCGAAAATAGAAAGAATTTCACTTTTCAGTGATTTTTCTTTTGTTTGTCATGAAGGGAGCAAACTGGCTTCAGCGTTCTTCGGGATACTCAGTTGTTTTGTTTCTGGCAGTCCTCTAATTGCTGAGGTGTGCGTGGTTGTTTATCTGGATCAGCCTGCTTTTAATTGTTTCTCTGGTATCTAAAGATCAGGTGCCACTTTTGCCTTTAAATAGTGGTGAACAGCTGGAATAACCTTTTTTTTTTAAACTACATGGCAATGAATCCACATGCTATTCAAGGCTATGCATCTTACCTTTCTACAGGAGACTCTTGAGAAATTTTTGAAGACTTCCAAAGAGTGTATTATGGTTGTGGGGGTGAGGGTTCAAGAGAAGAAGAGGAAGAAGTGCTCCTAGACCTGGTCCTGTGCTGAGTCAATACAGTCCTGAATACCTGTCAAGAAGTAACAAGAAGTACACTGCGATGTATTTGGAACTGAAACTTGTTTTTCCAGGTCCAAGTATGGTGCATAGCTATCCACAGAGTGCCCCAGTGTCACCATAAATGTTTAAGAGCCCCTTTAGTACTACTGTTTGAACAATGGAAAAGTTTTAGGGTAGCTAAATGTTCTGACCTGTAATAAAAGTTCTTCTGCAGAGACAACTGCTATGAAGCTGTTGCAGAAGGAAGGGAACCCTACCACTTGGTTAATAGTTGAAAATTCTAACAGTATGTGTTATGTGGTTTTAAATAACATAATTTTAAAAAGAAAGAGATAGGTGTTAGAGGAAGGATAGAGTTACACTGTTTTGAAGTGTCCTGACCATGTCTTAGAGCTAGGACACTTTGCCCAGTGGATAGTTAATCTGCTTTTCTCTTTGCACAGAACATGTTCAAAATTATGTCTGTATACAAGATGGAGCTTTGTGGGATTTAAACTTCAAGGATTAGTAAGCCTTAAACATCAGTTGGCTTCTGTCAAAATCAGCCCTGCTTTTGTAAGATGCATCTTGCTTATTCTCCATTCTCTCTAATTAAACTGCTGTCTCCCTCTTACTCTGCTTACGGTGTCAGCAGATAGAGTTAAAATGATCCAGCCTTGTGTTTGGTAAGTATGCTTGCTGTAGATCAAAAAGAAGAAGCCTTAAAAAAGATTAATAAGACCCCTCTTTTATTGGTACACTTTGCTTTCAGTAAAGTTTTTGAGATAATCCAACTTTTGAAAAAGACACACTGAAATTCATATATTTTAAGACAATCAGAGACAATTGGTTGCAGGATAATAATCATGTGAGATTATAGACCTCAGAGGTTCTTGAAGTCAATAAGTAACTGTCGTAAAAGGACTTCAGGCAAGGATGATGATCTGTTTCTTGTTGGTGCAATTGCCAGGCATGGCCTCTGTTTCAGCCTGTTTGCGTGACTAATGCTTCCCTTTCACTCCTGCTTCAGCCTGGTGAGCAGCAACAGCTCTGCATGAGCTCCTTTTTCTAACCCCTTCTCGTCCTAAACATGCCTTTGTTTCATCAAGACTTGCCTCAGGGTGACATCTTCCAGCATTAGCATGACAACAAAAAACATATTGCAGTTTGCACAGTAGTCATGTAATGGTGTGAAACATCACTGGCAGTCAGTTTTGTAGACTGTGAGTAGAGCTGGCTTCAGAAATGTATTTGGGGAGAGCGTGGTTCTTTGCCAGCCGTTTCGTGCTTGTACTGTTGTTTCTTCCAATAGTTCAGTCGAAGAAGCATTACTTGTTTAGAGGAATTTTCTTCCCAACAAACGATTTTATAGCTGCTGCAGAAATTATCTTGTAGCAGTATCAGCTGCCATGTGAAATTGGAAAGCTAAGTCTGCTTGCTTGCATGACTTTCAGTATGTGTGTATTACAGTGTTATAATTAAACAAGAATTTTCCAAAGTGAACTTTGGTGTACTGGTTGGTAACTTAAACCTAGTAGTTTTGTAATTTATAGACAGGGCATTATGGAATTAAGCACTAGTTCTCCTTTTCACATGGTAGTTTGGGGAAGATGAAGAGTCCTGATCCAAACAGTTTCTTCCTGCAATACCGGCCTCTTCTGTTTGCTCAGTTTATTTTACAGATTTTGATATTCAGCACATAGGGAATGACAGTTTATATATATGTATTTTCCTTCTGATGTCACAAATAGAAATGATCTGGCTTATCTGCACATATAGCTGTGTTAGTGTTGGCGTCGGTGATTTGCAGAAGGATACCTACGAGGGGTTAGTGCAGGAATTTCAGAGATTTTGCTTGATATTTGGTCCATGATCTTGAGACATGTATTTGTAAGGCTTTTGTGTGTTCTCTGTGCTGCTGGTCGTGAGCTTAGACATGTAATATTATATATCACTGTTGTAACTTAACAGCAACAATCAATGTGGACATGGGTTAGAGGGTTTGTGCTGATTTTGACAGTGTTAAGATATTTATACACTATTACAGTTTTTGGGGTATATTTTTATTCCATCTGTGGAATGTTTGATGAATATTTTTGAACTCATTTTGTTCTGATTACATAGCATTTTCTAAAAAGGCACAGTTAGTAAATTTTAAAACTGCTCCATAAAAGGAATTGCTAGTCATTTTATAAATCCTCCAAATTAAGCTCTGGCTCAATATGGAGTTTATCTTCTTATCTTTTCTATTACTAAGGAATAAAGAAAAAAATGTGTAGTTTAAGGAAACTGTATTTATGTTTCACAGCCTATAATCCAGTTGAATGCTCCATATTATATTGCTTCCTTATGTTTCACCTTTTGTTGACCTTCATGTGTACAGGTTCAAGTGGATATTAATGATCTGGGGAATGGACAGAATAAACAGATCTCAAAGCTGATGAGAACCCATAGCTCCTGAAACTGTTTGTTGGACTGGGCAGTTTTGTTTTTTAACACAAAAATATGCTGTATTGCTGTGTACAATCAGAAGAAATATTGTAGAAATGCTGCCTATCTAGAGGATTATTGCATGTGACTATATCAGTTCAAATATATATATCTGTATATGTAAAATTCTATTAAAAAAAGTTCTGAATATTTTCTAAGAAATTTTTCACTAAGCAACTGCTCTAATAGCAAACTGAAAGAGAAATTCTGTATTACTAGTCTATGTAAATGGAATAGAATAGGAAGATTTATAAGTAAGATTTCAGATACTCTGTGTGCATGCATACAGTTCTGCTGACTTTTATTATGGTAAAATACAGTTCATGAATTATTTTTCCACTATCTTGAATTATTTTTTTATTTTGATTTAATGAACACTGGTGTCACTGGTTTACACTGTTTTTCTTTGATATTGGAAGCAGCAATGAGTGGAGTTGCATTACTTTTCAATAACATCATTCATGCACAGCTGCGTTGTCTCATATATGTGGTTATTAGCAAGTAAAGTTGTTTTGTGTCATGGATGCCAAAGTGTATATGTTAAACTTTTTGGTTTTCTGAAGCCAAAAAGCTTATGTATGTGTATCACAGCATAGATATACATACATATATATTTGTGTGTATGTGTGTATTTCTGTATTTAGATCAACATGAAACAAGACTGTGATTAAAATGCTTGTCCTTTCAAGTTTACATGATGCTTGGATTAAGAAAATATTTGATAAAAGTGAAGATGGTGGTTTTGGCAAGAGACAAAACTGCTTCAGATGGTGGTTGACCACACTCATCAGACTTGTATACATATTCTAATTTATAAGTATGGCTGTCTGTAAAGCAGATACATTAATAAACCAAGAAAAGTTAAGTTTCTCTTTTATTTTTTTACTCAAAAAAAAAAAAAAAAACAAAACCAAAATGGAGAATACTGTGTTATCGTTTACTTCTGTTAGGAGGATTTTTTCCCTTCTTTTAGTTAATTCCTGATGTGAACTGTATCCTTGCCAATCTTTTAATAATTAGTTGTTAAATTTTATTGTCATTCAGTTCACCTGTGGGACCAAAAATATGTCAAATGTCAAGAGTCTGATTTACCATCCATTATCTGTGAAGGAGGGAAAAGGAATTTAGCCCAAAGCAAAGAGCTATAGGTAAACAAAGATCTTGTTGGACAGTTTGGGGTTGCTGTGTGTTGGTTGTGTTTATAAGTACCTCCTGAACTGTTTGTTTTTAAGTTCTCCCATGCTCTGCTGATAACAGGGAGCATATTTCTTCCTGGTTGGGGTATAGCAGTCATGGTTTTATTGGAACACAGTAGTTTATATGAAACATAGCACTTTTGCAACTTTAGATTATAATGGTTTTTAAAAGCTGTTTTGATATTACTTTTTAACAATTCTTGTCTGTTTGAAATGAATTTGTGATTTTGTTTGTTCTCAGCGTATTTCAGACCTTCCTACTATGTCCATGACAATCATGTCTCATACTTCATATGCTTCTTTGTAAGAACTAAAATGTGTTCTCTCATAATATTCAGTTACAAATTCAAAGAATACTTTCCTAATACTGTTAGCCACTGGTTGTGTCTGGTGAATCTTATTTTCTCCTAATGGTAGTTCACAGTCTGTTTTATCGTCTTGCGTTTGAAAATGATTGCAAAGGTAAAGTTAACTTGACTCAGTGTACAGTATTGCCCTGCATTGGCAGTATCTGTAGGTATGCCTTTATGAATCTAAACATCATAGCTGGAATATAACTTGTAACTGTTCCCTCTCTTATTACTGTGTTTTAACCAGCTTTCCCTGTGTGTACTAAATAGTGTACCCTTCGTTTGTGAGCCAGAGCTTTGATAGAGTAACCCCTGTCCTCTGCCTGTTGGATTTTTTTATGGCCACGTGAGTCAGCTGTAGACAAAACCAGTAATAAAGGAAAACGTGGGCTGTATCCTGTGGATACTGCCTGGCAGTCTCCCCCAGCTGTCAAGGAGTAGGCAAAGCAAGTTCTCTGCTTCCCAGTTGGGTTTGCAAAGTGATTGTCTGTGCTGGGTCAGTGTTACTGGCACAGGGGGATCCATGCCAAGGTGAAAACGGGAGAGGAGACAAAATACTATGAAACTTTTTGACTTCTTGGTGTGTATACTTGTGTATTGAACAACATACAGTGAACTCAACAACAAACTCCTGATAAAAATATGTTACTTCTCTACTTTATTATTGCTACAGGTATTTCAGGTGATCCAGAGGAGAATCTGTTGTAAAACTGTGTGGCTGATCAGCAGCTCCCTGTTTTGCTCATAGTGCTGTAGCCTTGCTGGCTGCAAGCTGATTTGCAACACTTTCAATATTACTTCAGAACGGCTTTTTAAATGCCTAGCAGCTTCTCTCTTACACATCTATTCTTTAAAATAAGTGGTTTAAAATAAATGGATGGCAAAGGGCTCTTAAGAACTTAGTATTATTTTAATGATTTTTTTTCTGTATCTTTCGAATGAGATTATATGTTTAATTAAAAATTTATGCTGCTTGTGTCTTGTAGAAAAGTAATTCTAAAATTTGATAATGAAATTTTCTAACATCTAATAAATAGTAATTTGGCTATATAGGACTATGCTCCAGAGTTTTTAAGCATTACAGGAACATTTACATACCAGGAAATACTCCTAGTTTAGATGTAGTAAATAGCAAAGTGTATCACATAGGCAAGGTCTCTAGTATTCTTTTGGGGAAAGTTCAATAGTTTGCAGAGCTAACAATGTAGAAAATTCATTTATATGACCCTTTGCTGTTGTAGGACTTATTTTTTTCTCAAATATCTCATAAAGCACCAAAATATCTTCTGAACTTTGCAGGGCACAGATTAATTTAATTGACAAATTAATTTCTCATAGCTTCTTTCATCTATTTTTGCAGTGGTATTATTTCTTTAAAATTCCTGTTTGCCATGTGGAAAAATGCAAATCTCAAAACCTTATGCATTGTTGAGGCAGAAAAGTTGGTGTTTTAACGGCACTCACCATGACCTTTAGTGAATCAATTGTTTTATCAATCAAATTATGCTGGTATAAGTTAATTAATTAACTTGATCTTGATGTGACACAGCCTTCCTGGAGTATATGCAGAAAGGAGGGAGAGGAAAGAAGGGTCTGTATAAACACCACATGCAAAGGCTGAAGCTATCAGCCTGCCATTAGCCCTTTATCTAAGAGGCACTTGGCATATAAATCAAACAATAACCTCTCTGTTTTGACTCTGTGCCAAAGTATACAGCCACAGTTGAGTCTAGGACAGATTACACCCACCAAGTGGCTTGAGGGCTTGGAGTGAAACCGGGAAATAACCATTAAATTGTTCTGGGACATGTTTATGTTATTTAATGTTGGCTGTAGAACCTTTTTTTTGTAGCATTGTATGTTCTAATCAAAAACCGAATACATGGAGGCATTTTAACACACATCTAAGCGAGAATGTGACAATAATGTTCTAATTTGAAGGGCTGCAAAGAGTTTTTAAAAAGGTTTTGTGTGTTGTGCCACATAGCAATATTTTTACTGGCAAAGTTGGTAATATCCATGCTCCTGTGGTTTTCTGCAAGCACAATACAAATATGACATTAGCTTTTTGTTCACTCCTTTCCCAAGGTTAGGACTGATCAGAAAATAGTTCCAGTTTCTACTGTCTAAGAGCATTTAATTAGTCTGAGCAGATCTGCCAACTGTACAAAATGTCTGACAGCACTGTCTTACAGTCCACTGCTAAGGACCACTTTAAAACTTAATTATTTTACTTTCTTAGAAATAAATAGTGTTAGTCCCTTTTGGGGACGTGCAATTTACATTTACCTAAAAATAAAAATTTTGAGGATTTTGTGTTTTTCTTTGAAGAAAGTACTGCTGAACCTTCAGCTGGACACATTGGGTAGCCCATTGAGTGCACACGCTCAGGATGTGCACATATCACAGCCATTCTAGAGACTGAACTCCTGGAAGTACTGATAGCTGTTTCTATATGGAAAATTTTTAGATAAATTATATTGGAGCCATTTGGTCACTTTCAGAAGGGTGAAATGAAGAGCAGATTCCTTCTCTGAGCCCAGCTGTGTCCTGGGGGATTACAGTGTGGTGGTCAGCTCTTCTCACCTGCAGGGCATTCCCTGCAGCTTCCCGCACTGTCCCTGTGTCCTGGAGCAGCTGCTGTTCAGGGGAGGCTCTTCCACATGTTGGTTCTTTCCAGCGGGGGGCTCCTGTGTGAGGAGGGGGGTGCAGTCAGGGGCTTGGCTGTCCCAGCCACAGTTATCGTGCTGGCCCTTGTCCCCAGGAATCCACAGCGTATCCGGCGTAGCCTTGGCGCAGCCTCCTCTGTCTCCGAAACAGCAGGGCAGTTGGAGGAGGGAGGATGTCTCTTGATACATGGCCCCTCGCTCCAGGCTTGTAGCCAGATCCTTGCATCTTATCACAGGCCTGTGCTTCTCTTTGGTTTGTCGGTATTCAAATGACATATTGCCAGCAATGGATTTGTCCTTCATAGTAATGGTCTTCTGACCACCTGGTGTTGTTTCTTGAAGAGCTGTGCACTTAGTGAGGACGTTGCATTGCCTTTAAAAGAATGTGGGTTATTGCAAATGCAATACTTGGCAGCATGCTTACTTTTTTAAAAATTTTTTAGGAGTCACTCAGTTTTGGGCAGCTTTGTGGTATTAATGACAGTTCAATTTAATCTTTACCGAATTTTTCCCTTCTCCCTTCCTCTTGTGAAAATATACAGGCACAGCTGAGCTATAAAGCTGTATAGATGAAAGGTAAAAGTTTTGCTGATACAATAACCACAGAATCTGTCACATGTTGAGACTGTCACAATTTTCTTTCTGATTTTTTTAATCTGTGAAAGTACAAACATGACTCCTTCGTTATGCTGAAATTCTGTCATTTCAGTTGATTAATATTCCAAACCCACTGACAGTTTTTTCTGTCACCCATTCAGAGCTTGTGTCAGCAAATTGCTCTCTGAAATCCCATGTCCTTTGCCAGGTATAGAAATAACCACATTTGCTTGTTCTTCCTTCTTTAGTATCTTGCTTGTATGATGTCCTCCACCTGGTTATTTGCTGTTTCTGATGTAGGCTGTGCTTTCACCTGACCTCTAGAGGTTTAAAACCTAAGAAAAATGGTACTTTATTTTTTTTTTAAATTTGAGCTACAGGAGATCAGGGAAGCAAACTGCATGTAGATACTGATTTCTCAATTTGGCCTTTGAAAAGGTTGTGGAATAGACTCTTGACCTGTTTTTCACTAAGCCTGAGGACATGGCAAGGGTTACATGCAACTGAGAGAAATGCCAGTGTTTTATAAGGAGTAAACAATGACCTGAATTTGTCCTGTTAGACAAAGAAGTCCAGATAAAAATCCGGGAATAGATAGTGTACATGTCAGTTTTATGTTCCTCGACTGGAAATTAGATCACATCAAAGTAATTTGCAATAACTTGCCAGAGACTACTGATGTGGCTGATAATTTTGGTGATTATGGTAGGCTGCTTGGACAAGAGTGTTTAGCTTGTTCTTATTGGTTAGTTATTCATGCTGATTGAGGAAATATATAACCAAACTAATATTATAAATGCTAAGGGGGTTAGGAATGGTCTATTTGTACATCTGAAAACATAATTGTAGATGGGGAATGTGATTCAATGAACATACTTTCTAGTATAGGCTTATTGCTTATTGCCCTTTTGCTCTTGCATTAGATACTTGGAAGACAATATTTTAATAATTTATAAGTAAGAGACAAGACCTGGAGCAGTAAGGGAAGTAAATATATTTCTGTACGAAACACCAGTCATTTCAGCCAAGGGTAGAATTGTGGTGGTGTGCATTGGACCACCCAGGGAAGTGGCCCCAGGTTTCTGTCTTTGCCTTTAGTTTTGCATGTGCTCTGAGAGTCTGCTGTCCATTGACTAGCGCTTGATCACCTATTTCCAGGCTACTGTTATCAGCTTGGTGATAGCACATCTTGGGGCCACCAACCTCCTCTGTTCTCCCCAAATGTGTTCAAAGTGAGTAACTTTGAGACTAAGCCTACAGACAGTCACAGATAGGGGCACTTTCTGTCTGTCAGATAAACTTGGCAATGTTGTCCTGGCAGGACTGGATGAGATCAAAAGAATAAGTTGTAATTATTTTAACAAACACAGGATTAGACATTTGATTATCAATTTGCAAATGTCTAGATCAAGCAAATTAGTTTAGTGATCTGATCTGTGTTGAAAAATTACCAACTTCTTCCTGTCTGACTGAATTCATAGTCCCCCATAGAACATGTTGCTGAAAGGCATTCCATAGGAATGAGAGCAATCTCCCTCACAGTATGTGTAGCTGAAGCTAGCACACCATCACCAAAAGAACTGCTTACCAAACTGCACCCTTACTTCTGCTCAGAGCTTTGGCTTTTTCACCCTTGCTTCTTGCTACCAGTGAACACCAGATTTCATTGTCTGGTCTTTCCTTTGGATATTGTAAATTTGGAAAGCTGGCTAGTTAGCCACTTCATGGTTAAATTTTTCTACCACTGATTTTGATTTTTAGTTTTCCATATCTCCTATCTTTAATTAAAGAAAGTATGCCTCTGGAGGCTGCAAGTCAGGGCTGCTTTGAAGCACCTGCAGCTATCTTTAGTCATCTCAGTCATTCTGACCTGGTTCTCATCAGCACCTCTTTCCTGGCACTATTGGCAGCTGACTTCTCATTTTAGGATTTATGTAGATTATGGGTCTGATGATTTGATCCTAGTTGTTTTAAAGTAAGAATTATATGCAGTTAAATTTTAATTAGTTTTGGAACAGAGAATGGCTCATTAAAAAAAAATTGTGACATTTGTGTCTGAGGGGAAGGGAGAAATTTGCAATTCCCAGATGTCTTTCAGTGACTGCTTTATGTATGTCGAATGGTATAGCTGTGTCTGACAGGGCTTTTCAAAGACTTCAGCTTTCTCTCTGGGCATAATGTGATATTTTTGTTTCATAAACTTCCAATTTTCTACCAGGTAACTGCTACACTTGTTTTTATTAGATTCTGTTTTGTGAGATCAATGGTTGATAGGTGCAGTGACCATAATGATAAAAGGAAGGGACATGGTATCAAAAGCAGGAGCAAAACTCTTAACTATGTCGGTGAAACTGGCTAATCACACAGACCCCTGAATTCTAGTGTTTTATTTATCAGGCTTGCAGTGCCCTTCAAAACAATTTGTAATAGAAATGGACAGAAGTGTGCACTGTAATATTTACCAAATTTTGTGACATTTATTTTGAAGGGTGATTTTGAGTTCCTGAGCTATACTGTAGTATAACTGTAAGGAATTTATTTTTTCTCAAGCAAAAAATCATCATTCAGACAACATCTTTAAGGGGTTTGTAATGCATAAAATATTTAAGAAACTCCAAACTATTTAATTTCAGAAAACTACTTTCAGAGTGTTCACTAGATAACCTGTAAAATCAATAAATAACTCTTGTGAAGTCAAGAAATGCAAGAGGAAGGAGTAATATGAATTGGGGTACTGGATCCCATACAAGTCACTGATTACCAGTGTCACAGGATTAGGGCATTTGGACAAAAGCAGAGGAACTCAAATGAGAAAAAGGAGAGGGAAAGGACACCATGACAAGGGCTGGAAGGCAGTCGCAGACAAATGTCTCACCAAAAGGGGAAGATAAGATAATGTATTTTCCAAGTGTTAGAAATCTCTAAGAGGAAAATGTTGTGGTAACTTCTCAGGTCAGGCAAGAGGCAACACCACAGCCCTGTACTGCATCCTACTGACTCATTCCCAGCAGTCAGTCCTGTCTTGTCACTGATGAAGGTTAAGAATGGGCAGTGTTTCAAAGCAAAAGCCCTTCTTGGAAAGGGTAAGAGAGGGGGAACAGGACAAGTGTTTGCAGCAGAAAACATAAAAGTACTTTTGTGGCACTTTTTCCCTATTATATTTAAAAAAAAAGTCCAAGTTCAGATACTACTGTTTTCTGTTGATTGGCCTAGTCAGTTGACTGTGTTAGCTGTTGATGTATATTAGTCTCATCCCATTTATATATTGTCTTATATATGATACCTAAACCACTAGATATTCTGCAAAGCAGTGGGAAGAAAAATGTCTACAGAAACTCAGTGGTTTACAGAGAAATGCAAGCATACAGGAGTGGTTTTGACTCCCATTTGCTTTAGGCTGTACCACAATTGTTTGGCTTTTTGGTGTTCTTGGTATATTACAGCAATCCTCAGGGATCCTGCAGACTTTAGTCTTTGGGATTAGAGAAAACCTACTGTGGCTAAAGAAGAAAGAAAATTTACAAAGCAAAAAGCAGATCAACACCCCTCCTTTTCTCTCTCTTCCCCCTCCCTCTCCCTTTAAAGCATTAGTGTGACTTACTCTTATTTTTTGGAGTTTTTTGTTGAGTTTAAAATATTTAGTCTGTTATTTTGAAGGGGTATTATAGTTTAAAATATTAACAAATAGAAGTAACAGCTGAAACAGAGACTTGTAATACTGATTATACAAATATAGTGCATGTTTTTTCAAAGACCTTGCTGTCTAAAGTAACAGGACTAATCAACACATGGTGTGGAAAGGGAGGGCAGGAAGCAAGAATAACAGCTAGAAAAATGGTGTAACTTTATCATGTTCATTCTGGCTTTTACTGAGGTCTATAGATGCTTTGGGGATGAATTTTTCTGCACTTCATTGTTTGCCAAATATCTTCATGAAGTATAGGAGTGAGAAAGACGAGACTACAAAAACTTGTGCAAAATTTGGGAGGCTTTTATTTTAGGTTCCTTATGTTGCTTGTTTTCCTTCGTTTGAAAGGCTTAACTCCTGGCATCTGTGTTTATGTGAAACTCTCTGCTTATATTTTGTTAATGAAGAGCACTGTGAAAATCAGAACAGGTTAACAATCTTAAATAGAAACTTGGGTTTTCTTCCAAATAGGGAAAAAAGTATTTTTCAAACTTTCTTCCTGCTGGTTTAGGCCCAGTTCCTGATCTCTATAGATTTGGTATTGCAACTGCATGTTCAGGGAGGGATTAGTTAACAGACAAGGCAGTGGCCTTGTAAAATCCAAACCTCAGGCACAATTTTAAATGACAGTGAGACATACCCTGTGAATATGATGTGAACAGGATCAATAGGTTGCATGTAAAAGTGATGCTGGGTGGAAAGAACTGCATGATAATTCAGTAGATAGTGTGTAAAAATAGCATACCGGAGGATCACAGGGTCATTAAGGCTGGAAAAGACCTCCTAGATCATCAAGTCCAACTTTTGACCGGGTACCCCTGTGCCTACTAAACCATATCACAAAATGCCACGTGTTTGGTTTTTGAACACTTCTAAGTATGGTGGCTCCACTACTTCCCTAAGGAGCCTGTTCCAATGCTTGACATCTTTTCCATGAAGAAAGTTTCCTTACTGTGTTGAAACATCTAGTTGCTTTGCAAATGCATCTCTTATTACTTGCACGATTGTATGTTAAATATCAGCATGCATTTTCTTGTGAGGAATCCCTTTGGAGCCACTGCCCATGAACAGTTGCAGTTCTGTGCTCAGATCTGACTTGGTGATGGAGTAGAGGGAGTTGCTGCAGGTGCTCTGGCTGCTTTTGGGAAGTGCTGCCTCCTGCCTCTGTCACTGGAAGAAGGTCGAGTTGCATTGTGTGCAAGAGAAATGAAAAAAACTGTGTTAGGTCATCTGATTTAATTTTTTTTTCTTAAAGCATAGCAGTAGGGTGAAATTTCTTCTTCCTATTCCTTTTTTATTTGTTCAGGAGAAAGGTAACTCAATCCTCTTCCACCACTCAGGCTTTGACAGAGGTTGTGAATTTCTGGGATGTCAAGAGTGGGGCTTGGTGATCCTCTTACCTGGTTTGGGAGACAGTTCAGATTTGCTATATACAGCCCTGCTGTTGTAGCAGAGTGTAAGCACAGCTGCTCTGTAATGAGTATCAAATGAATTATTAGGGGCGTTTATTTTCCATGAAACAAAGCTTGTTTTGGCATGTTTATAAACGTGTTGTAAATTACAACAAAACATATTTAGGAGTTAAATGTCTCCTGAAGAAAAAACAGAGGAAAGCTTTTTCTTCAAAATAGAAAATAAGTTAAAAAAAATTCAACACAGTTAATCCCAGTGTGTGGCGTTAGTCCCAAGCAAGGGTTTTTCCTCCCTTCTCATCCCCTGCCACTGAGAAAACACTGAATTCATTCACACCAGCAACAAATGCAGTGTCCTGGAGGAGAGAGAAAACTGACAGGAAACTGACTGCAGATGAGCTACACAAATGCCTAATTTAAGTTTAGCAACAGCAGCAGTAAAAAGGAAATCTGTAAAAACAGCAGTCATAAGGGCAGTTACATTCTAGTGTGCATTATTCTTTTCATGTATGGAGAATCCATCAATCCAAAATGTTGGTAGTTCATAAATTCATAGGAATAGCCTTCAGTGTTGGAAGTACCAGCTTTGGGATTTAAACTCTTACAGGGAACTTATCCTTTCCATAGCTTTTTGGTAGCTGAAGAAGTTGGGACTGTTTCTGATATTCCCATGGTTGAACAGTAGTGGTTAGTTTGAGGATGGCATGCTTATTTATTATATGTGAATTCTAATGCTTTATAATTGGTAGCAAGAAAATCTAGCTTCTTTTCTCTAAAACTGTAGCAACTGTTCTGCTAAAAATAAGCTTTTATATCCCTTTATTTTTGCTTGTATCCTGTCCACCTCAGAAATTACTAAGTAAAAGCACTCATCTCAAAATATAAATGTTGTCTTAAGTTTACTCCATTATTCAAACAATGTTTAGTGTAACCCTGTCATTTTCTTATAGTGATCCAGCTGCCAAAGCTCTCTGGGAGTCCTTCATGAACCTCAAACAAAAGGAAGCTGTGATGGAGGCCAGGAGACACCTTGTGGAGGCTGCGAGCAGAGAAAATTTACCTATTAAAATGAGCATGGGTGAGTAATGTATCATGGCCTTCCTTACATAGTGGTAATAGGAAAGATGATGTCAGCTCTTCGTTTTCCACATAACCCTCTTGGAGAAAACTGACCCATCCTTGGTTCATCCCCATCCTTTTCAACAGATTTCAGGTGAGCATAGTATCTTTCTGGTACATAAGTGAGAGCTAATTTTATTTCTTTTTAAATACAACAACCTTAAAAAGATTGAGAGCCATGAAGAAGCAATGGAGTTCTAGAAAAGAGGGTTTTAAAGGCATATGCAAATGGTTAACAGTGCTGCTCTCTTATTTTGCTAAGCATGAGAATTTGGGTTTTCTTAAAAAGTCAGCAGGATTTATGTCCTGAAAGCAGGTATTTTAAATAGCAACTGATCTGATGGAAGTTGTGCAGTTGTTGCATATGTAGTAGCTGCATTACATAGGTAGTGAGTTTTATGTGAAGTGAGTCTGCCTGGCTCAAGGGAGTTTAAGCTGAAAACCATGTCTGCACACTCTTTAAGCCTGAGTTCTTCAAAATGTTAGAGCTACAGATTAAAATATAATGACGTTCAATAGCTCTTTGAGAACCTCATTCTCATTATATACCATACTCAGTGAAATGTAGGAATTGTTATAATGTAAGGCTTATAAAAACTGGTCTTGCTCTATACAGCAATATTTTTTTTGTATTGTATGTACTCTTAAGACTCTTTTGTGCTGAACTTTTCATCAAGAGAGAAAAGCCCTCATGGAATAAGAGAAATAGACTCTTACTTGGGCCTCCAGAGTAAACTGAAAGAATTGTAGAAGAATTAGATACACAGCTGACTCATGAACTCTTAACAACTATAACATGCAATATATTTTATGGTCTTTACAAATACCTAGTAGATTATTAATCAGAAATTCTAAATTTCTGCAACATTAATGCTCTAAGCTGTTTTAAAGAAATGGAAAAGGAGCAGCCATGAGAGGGCAATTACAAATTTGTCTGAAGGAGGCAAGGCAGAGTAAAGAATAAAATCGTGTTTAAGCTTTCAATGTACGTATTCACTATAATAATGTTAAGAAGCCCTCACAGTTTTTCTATGATGTATACCATTAAAAAATTATTATTGATGTTGAAACTCATCTTTGTTATAAAAGTAATCACTTCTTGTCTTTGAGAGGCAAAAATCCATCTACAACTTTTGCTCCTTTGTATGAATGATTAGATTAGCCACCCTTTTCTCTTTGTCTCCTTCCTGTGCTATACAGTGAAGGCTGCAATAAAGTGATTCTTAATCCTAGTAGCTGACACTTACTGATGGCAGTCTAAATGTGTGATGTACATGGCCCCAGTACAGTGCTGTACAGAAACATTTAGGAGTTGCTGGTGAAACAAATTTCTGATTTGGGGTTTGTTTTATTTTTTTGTGTGCCTGTCTTATTTTGTTGAAATGTAGCACAAATTTATGTTTATGGAACTTTGTTCTTTTGTGAATTGCATGTTTATCTTGCACTAGTATCATAATCAGTTGTTAACTTTGTAGTTGAATTTCAAAGGGCAAAATAAAATTTGAGGCAGTCTTGCAAAGGATAAATGGGGATAAAATGAGAAACAAAGAAAGGAGGGCACTGCAGTCACTGAAATAAAAAATTCTTATGGACCATAAATGTAGAAGACCTGAAACTCAGGCCCAAATGTCACATTGTGCAATGAAAGATATTTATTAATGACTTTTTAAAACAGATCTGCATTTTTTGCAGCATTTATGACTTGTTCATCATGCTACAGCCTATCTTAGTTCTCTGTCAGGAAGCTGAAAATTGTGTTGTTTTTCAATTGCTGCATTTGCTGAGAAGGAAAAAATTCTAGTGGCCTGTTCTGGTCCTGATTTGCTGTGTTTTCTTGAAAGGCTCTTTCCATGGCAGCTGTGACATGAGGCAACACTGGCTGGAGAGAAGGGAAATGCTTTCACTCTGCTATGTGTTTAACTTGAGTTTTTCTGATTTTACCTCAAGTTTTGCCTGTATTGGAAGATCTAGGTGGATTGCACGTCGGTTTTCCCAACACTTAGGGTATTTTCTGAGATTTTATGGCCCTGATATTAAATGTCAGAGAGTTTTTCTAGCATGAAAATTTCCTCTTACTTTCTTTACTGAGACTAGCTGTGTCAGATGGTGAGAGTATTTTCCTTACTACTACTTTTTTGATTCTTCCCCCCCCCCCTCCTTGGAAATAAGGAGTGAATTACATTTAAAAGCAAAGCTTTGAATTCCATTTGGTGTAGCCAAGCCCTCCTGCAGTGGCCACCTGCCTGAAAAACTGCATCACGTGTGATATTGGCAGCATGGGAGCCCTGTGAAGCAATGGGAAACTTGATCCCATCCTGTTTCCATATTTTCAGTGTAAAGAAAATAAATTCAATTGTTTTCTGGGCTTTGTAAGGCTGCTCATTGCTCTGAGGTGTGCATGTACTTGCCCATGTTTCCTTGCATGCAGTGTGCCTGATGCCCAGCTCTCCTCTTTCTCTGCCTGCCTGTGTGTGGCAGGAGCTCTGACAGCTGTGGGAGGACTCAGAGCTCAATCTTTCGCTTTCTGGTATCTTCTGAATATGTCCTCCTCCTCCAGAGAGGGAAGGAGAGTAGGAAAACTGTGGAAGGGGGCACATTTCTTCTCTCCAACACCTCTAAATGTCTGCAGGCCACTGGTAACTCCATCTTCTTCCATCGAAGTTAGCAGGAGTGAAGAGAGGAGAGATGTTCTGAGGAAAGAGAAGAGAGAGGAATAAAGGAAGTAACAGTTTTCATCACATTTTTTGAGCTGGATCGATTGCAGCACTGATTTCAGGTGTTCTTGATGTGCACATTCATTTTATTAGTTGTATCAAGGAAAGTGGTAGTGGGGATGTCTGAAAGTTCTATTGATTGTTTCAGGAGTCTGTGGAAAGAAGGTGGCTAAAGTACATTTTGGTGGATGGACTCTTGGAGCAAGTGCAATTTCAAATTTAAAACCATCTCCATTACATTTGTAAACACAGCAGGATTCTTGCCTGTATTCTGTACTGTCTTGCACTTGGGTTTTCACGTGGACCATGGAGCAGTCTAGACCATCTTCGAGGAAGATTTGCTTTTTTTTCTCTTTTTTTCCTTCCATGTATGTCTGGGTGAAAGAACCATGTTGTTCTTACAAACTTCAGCAAGGGATGGAGAGTAGTAAACTGTTCAGAACAGTTCACTGCAAGCATTTTAAAATCCTGTTTCTTTTTGAAAGAAGAATTAATGGCAAGTCTTAGGAAATCACATCACAGAGGGAGACAAAGTGTCAGGTGTTGGTCCATAAAACCAACTAGAACATAAAACTGTGGAGCGAGTTTGCCCTTAATTTGCAGAACAAAACCTGGGCTGTATAGCTGTGTAGCATGTTTGATTTTCTGAGGTCAGCCCTGGAGAAGGCAGGCATAAGCATAGTGCAGAATTTCAGCCAGTGTAAAGGCTTTATGAGTGCTACATCTGGTTTACATACTGTTTAATCATTTTCATCCATAAATAAAAAATATGAGTATAATGGTTTTTAAAATGTAAGAGTTGAGTAATGCTGCCAGTATTGACTTTTGGGGAGTATTTGTTTGGTATTGCTTACTGTGGGCATGCTGACATTGAGCCCCTTCTTTACAGGATGATATAAATGCACTGAAACCATGTTACTAACATAGTAGTTGCATCTAAATTTTGCCTTAACCCTTTCAGCTAGCTACATTTCCCCAAACAGTATCTGTTTGCATGTGAACAGGTGACACTGTCCTTTTCTAGATGTAATTTAAATAAAGAGGCACTAAAATAGTCCATGTCAATATATATATATGTATACACACATACACACTTAAAACCCAAAAGCCAACAAACAACGCTTTTTAAGAACTATATCAGCTCCATTTGTCCTCTAAGGTAGTTGCATTTGTATTTTAAATACCCAGGTAAATACTGATAAGTGCTTGATAAAATCTAGTCAGATATCTCATTGTGTAGGTGTAAATATGTACATGTAAATTATTTTGGCATAGTAAAAATACTGGCATTTAAAAACATGTATTTTATTTAAAGAATTGAATCTCTCTTTGAAAAGCTCTTTGGGAGACAGTTTAGAGGATTGTCTTAATAGCTTTTTGGTGAGATTTATAGCACTGTGCTAAATTCAAGTGAGATTGCAGATACTGGAAAGGGATTTCTTCTGCTCACCTCTTAGTGAGTCACTGTAAGGAGGCTGCTCTGGGGCAATGGAGAGGTTGTTGCTTTTCCCATTCCTCTACTTCCTATTCCATTCTTCATAGGTCTGATGCATATCTTAATCATCCTCTGAGCCTGTGAATCTCTCCTTGAAAGCTTTGCTATTAGCATAGTATTTGGCAGTGGTAAAAACTTCTCTACAAGTGTTCTTTTGTGGCTTCAGCAACACCCGTGCTCATGTGTTTGAAAAGAGCACAGTAAACCTTGATCAAGTCTGAATTCCTTTATTGTGTCTTTTTACTGGCATGGAGACTGACAAAAGTCGAAACACTGGCATACTAACAGGAACAAAGTGCAGTGTGCTGTTGCACAAACCCTTGTTAGCAGAAGAAAAGCCATTTGTTTTCTTTCCATTTGAACTGTACAAATACAATTTTAAAAACCAAGCTGACTATAAAATTAGCAATGCCTCAGTCTTTGTGAGATAAAAAAGTGCTGTAAATTTTTCAGATGGGCTGGTTTGCATGGATTGACTTGAACTCTAAAATTGGTTTGGGTAGAAATAGGAAGATCCTGACATTTTAGCCTGGAGATACGAAATAACATTTTGAGTTAGAACAGTACCTTAAAATGGACAGGAAAATCTAGATTGATATGCTATCTAAAAACATTAAGAATATAAAATTTCTTTTTTAATGAAACATTGCACTGGACTATAATGATGTTCAGCATGCTGTTTCTTTTTTGCAAAATCAGTGTAAAAATATTCAAGATTTGATACCATCAGTGCCTGGAACAAACTTTCAGGATAAAAGCTACTAGCTAAGAAGATGAGGTAATAAAGTAGATAAATACATGAACGTCTCTCTAGATAAAACAAGTCCGATCTCAGGTATCTAAAATTCACCCTGGCCAACCATTAAGACAACTCTGTGACAGAGACAAGTAGTAAGACAGTAACAGTCTGAGTCTGAGGTTTTTGCAAGGGAATAGAAGGCAGATAATCATTGCAGAGCAGGACGTGGTCTGCAGATGTTTGAATCCATTCTGCAGCATGTTGCTGGGTAAGTAATGGGTACCTGGATAACAGCTGGGCTTGGGAGATGCTATAACCCCGGTTTTGCAGAGAGGACATCGTATTGTAGACTGGTTCTTGGGATGTTTATTACATTTATCTGGAGCCTGTTTACCTGGTCTCCAAATCCTTTGGGGGAGACCTAGCTGCAGAATCAGTGAGGCAGCAGCCAAAGTTTTGCTCCAAGCATCCTCATGAAGCAAGTGCCTTCCTGTACCAGTCAACTGTCACAGCCCTGGCTGAGGAATTCCAAATTCCTGATGGTGAGTCTCACAGTGCTGCTTCAAGGCCTCCCTGACCTTCTCAAGGCACTTTTCCAAGGAGAGGGGATGCTGTTTTTCTGAGACCTGAACTCCTTCCATTGTGCAGCCTGGATCCTGAGCAGGCGGTTCCTGAATTAAATTAGTCTGCTCTTTGTCTCATCGAAAGTAACAGAAGTTCTGCAGTGTAGAACTTTCTAGCCAAGTGGATTTGTTTTTTCCTGCCTATTGCAGTACTAAGTTCCTGATTTCTCCCTGTAGTGCAACTAAAAATGTAGTCTTGACCTGAAGCAAATGTTCCCAACCTCAGTGATGGTCAATACAGCAGATGTGTTGTTGCATTACTCACCCCTGGAGGCAGGAAGACCTTTTACTTCTTAGTATGCTAAATGTTTTTGAAGACTTTGAAGTGTTTCTATAAGTTTTGGATATGTTCCTGTTTGTGGAGCTTCTGTATAGGCCTTTGCATTCCCGGGGGAACGGTCTTTGAGTATAATGGGGTTAAGCTTTCCCTGATAACTGTAGATGAAGATGGTCTCTCTGACTAGTAATTACCACATTGAGAACTGTAGAAAGAAATTGATATGGCTGTTTCACCTTGCAGTGTTACATCAGGCTGACGTTCAGGGCTTCAACCTAACTAGCTAAATAGATCCCACCTTCTGATAGTCATCTGGGTTTGCCAGTCTAGGACAGAAATGTTGCTCCGAGCTCCAGATGTGCAAAGAGCATGAAGCCTTCTGCTGTTTTTCTTAAGCAACTAAACTTTTCAGATAATCTCTGTAAGTCATTAGATATAACAGAAAAGATGAAAAATACTGATATTCCCACCAGCAAAATTATCTGGTTTTCAGGAATTGTGAAAAAATAGCTGAGATGATGGGAGATTCAGGAGCAGAAGCTTGCTTTTTCTCAGTAAGTGACACTGCATTTGTGTGTAGTGTTGTTTATAAGCATCACCAGCTGAGGAGCCATCTTCGCACTAATCATTATACTTCTTTCAAGTTGAATGGTGTGCCAGTTCATTTTTTTTTTTCACTCTCACCTGCCTATACTCAGAGTTGCATCCTTGAGAGCACAAAACAATTAATCGACGGGAAAAATGGACGTAGCTTAGAATAGCTGCAACTATGTGAGGTGTGATGCCTATATGCATATTTTGCAATTTATCCATCACTTCTTTTTCCATCTAGCACATGTAGGTTACTAGAGATGAAAAAAAACATGTGATTTATGAGGAGCAAGTACTTGTGCTCTTGTTGTGAATCCTGTACAGATTGAGGAGTGAAAGGAGTACTTACTGGGTTTGGAAACAGCTGTTGATGTGGAGGCAGAAGGCTCATTTTGAGAGCACAGACACGCATCCTTTCTTACCAAGGATCCCAGAGAATGAATTATGTAATATGAAGTTGACTGAAAAGGCTTGGCAAGAAGTTTGCCCTCTTTGATGACTGCTTCCATCCTAGCATAGAATGAGTGGTATCAACAAATAGGGATGAACTGTAGAATAATCTTGGGTTGGAATGGATCTCTGGAGTTTGTCTAGTCCAACCCCCTAATCAAATCAAGGACAACTCCAGAGTTAGACTAGATATGTTGGACCTTGTTTAGCTGAATTTTGAGTATGTCCAAAGCTGGCAATTCCACAACCTATCTGGGTACCCTGCACCAGTCCTAACCACTCTTGTGGAGAAAATGTTCTCCTTTAGTCCCGATTTGATTTTTTTCCCTTGCTGCAGTGTGTGACCATTGCTTCTTATCCTCTCACTGTGCATCTCTGGGACATCTGAGTCAGTCTTCCCTGTAATTACTCATTACATCCTTGAAGCCAGTAAATAACCCCTCACTGCTTTTATAGCTTGAGATTAAGCAAACCCATCTCCTTTAGCCTTTACTTGTGCATCCTTTTCTCTAGCCTCCTGAATGATTGGAGTGACCCTTCTCTGGGCCTGCTCTAGTGTGTCTTGTACCATGGAGACCAAAACCTCATACACCAGATGCTGTCTCACAGCTACTAAATAGAAGCTTATAATCACTTCCCTGTACCTGCCAGCTGGATTTGTGCTGATGCCACCTAGTACATGGTTCGCTTCCATTGGTTCAGGGCTGTGTACGGGTGATTCATGTTCAACTGGACAGACACATTTAACCCTGAACTTCAAAGGATTTAGGCCACAGATCCACTATTAGACTCTTGCAAAGAAATAATCACAGAAAAAGTTGAAATCAGGGCTGGAGAAAGAAGACTTCATTTGCTGCAAAACAGCATGTGAAGTGTGGCAAAAGTCTTCTAGTGTCTACAGTCACACATGAAATGTGTTCTTAGTGAGTGCAGTTGTTTGTACTGTTGAAAAAGAGAACTGGAAACTGCTGTGTTCCAAATGTTGAAATATTGTACTAACAAATAATAACCTTTAATCCTTCTTGTTAGACTTTTGCTCAAACACTGCAAATACCTAAGAATGAGAGGACTCCTTGTGTGCAGTTACTTAAGTTTGCTGTTGTTAATTGCAATTGTTTTGTTTGGGCAAAAACTGGAGGACTGAGAAAGAGGTACTGTGCCAGGTCCAAACACAGACAGTGACACTTTAATGCCAATGAGTTTAAAAGTGAAGGAACTCTTAACCAGTGCAGCAATACAGTATATTTCATGAAGAAAAAGAAAAGTCTGAAACAGAAAGGCAGCTCTAGGTAGCTTCTCCTCATCCAGCTCTGTCAATCTGGTAGCTGCTCAGATAATTCAGTCAATTCTTTTTGGTTTTGTTTTTTCTTCTTTTAACAACTTAGCAGTTTCTTTCATTTGTCTCTTACCTTTCCTTGCTCCCCTCCCTCTTTTACCTACTCAATTGTCTTTCAGTAAGTCATGTTCCTTTATGACTTGAGGAAAGCAACACTTCACATCTACCTGTTACTTGTGCTCTCTTTCGTTTTACTTTTAATGGCAGAGTACCAATTTGACCCTCAAAGTGCAGGTTTTTTTCCTGAGAAATGAACACAGTAAAATCCACCTTATTGAAGTGAGAAAACAGGAAAAACATTATGCTAGAACATCTGTGTAATTTACACATCCTATCTGCAAAAAGTACCAAATCCTCATCTTAATTGTAGAGATGGAAAGAATAGTTTGAAATGTGCAACCCCACTGGCTTCTCCTACTGCAACAACAGCTACAGTTTTTGGCGATGAGTTTAGAAGGGGTCCTGAGAGTTAAGTCCTGCCTTCTGCTTAAAGGAAGTGTGCCTAAGTTAGAGAAGGAGATGGGGATAGATAATGTGAAATGCACTCATAACAAAATTAAATAAATTTTAAGCACAAAGGGTTAATAGAGATGTTTTAATCCAAAACTGCAATTACTCAGAATAGTATTGAAGGAAAAAAAATAGAATTTTTGTAGAGCATTCTATAGTCCCTCTATTGCAAGAAGTTTATTTGGAGGCAAAATTGCTCCCTCAATATTTTAGGAAGGTATTCCCCGCAGGTGACTGTAAATGGCTTTTTGCTGTTGTGGTTTAGCAAATCAAGTGTTGTTCAAATTTGTTTTGAGTGTTGTGAGTTGGTTTGGGTTGGAGATTTTTGTTTGTTTAATGACTACTGCATTATGCATTGTGTGAATTACCTTAAAAAAAAAAGTACAATATTGGGACTCACTCTTGATTTTAAGTTTAAAGAAAGACTACTGCTGATTCTGAAGTACTGACTGCCATGATTTTACTCTAAGGTCTTGTTGAATTTATTTTTTAACTTTATTTCTAATTCTGTGACTTCATTTCTTGCAGGAATGACAGCTCCTAGGTTAAGTGAGTTTAAAAAGTCTCAGTAAAGGTGTTTTTGTCTCAACTGTCTCTTCTTGTTCTGTGAATAACGTACTGCATGTTAAGTAATCTCTTGGGGTGTAAGATGGCTAATGGTTCAAGCCCCAATAAAATTGTAAAGCATGTCATATTTGTGTCTCATACTTTATTTACTTTGCACTTCACTGCTATAAAACAGTTAGCAGATGGAAGTGAAACACAGAACCCCATGCAGCGATGGGAAACAGGGAAATATGCTGGTGGTATGTTTTCTTTGATTAAATTTTAGTTGACACATGGATGCAGGACTATTTGGCTAAACTTACTGTTAATTCTAAGAAGACAGTGGGGTGACAATAGTCTTTTTTTGGGGTTGGATAAAGTTTTAGGGTTTTTTGTTATTTTTATACCAACTCTTTTTCTAGACAGTAAGCCTAAATAGTTAAATATGAACTTGGGGCCAAGTCCCCTTCCCTGTCTGGTTGTGATTAGAGCTGAAGATAATTCTTAAAAATTTAATTATAAACACATATGTTGCTCTTGCAGGAATTTTGTAAATATATAATTTCATTATTTATATTATTTGCTAATGTGATACTGCAAAGCTTATATTAATTCAATATGAAGTCTTTTTGTCTTAATGAAAGTATAGCAAAAAGCCTATGTTAATGTGGTCCTTCTCTAGGCAATTTAGAGGATGTTCGCAATAATTAGGAGTCATTTGTGAAGTTTTGAAATGGTTTAATGCAAACTACATTGTTATTAGGTTTTTTTATATTGTTTAAATTAAGGGCGAATTACATTGAGTTAAAGCTGAAGAATTTAAGCAGCATTTTCTTGCATGTACATTGGTAACTAGTACTGTTTTGAGAGATTTCACAATTAGCATTACTTCTTCATTTTCTGGAGTCTGTAGTGATAGTGAATCAGTGTTTCTAATGTCTCCAAACAAACTACGTTTATATCAAACAAACCAAATTTCCCAGGAAGGGTTGAAATACTTCTTCCATGTTTTTGAGTACCCACGAGTCAGTGTTTTGGTAAAGCTAGTTATCCTGATAAAGCAGAATTCCTCCTCTATGGAAGTAAGCTGATTAAAACAGAAAAAGAAATGCACACACACACATACACACACACACACACACACATACACACATGTATTTGTAAATTAAGGTATTAGGGATACTGTTTATCAGTTACTGAATGCTGATGCAACTTCCTGAAAAGAAGTAATTGTATTGCTGTCTTCTGTTCTATGCTAAAATTTATTTGGTGGGGTTTTCTCAGGTAAACACTAGAGATCTTTTTACTCACTAAGCTTGTATTATTTTTTGCTGATGTTGAGTTCTATTATATCTTCTCAGTCTTGAAAGTGACTGTTTTGAAATTTTGTATTTGAAGTTTTTAAAAAGAAGGCACTGTACTAATAGACTGTTTGTGATGATGAAGACACGGTTAAAAATACAGAAGCATGTCCCTTAAGCCCCTCTGTACCTGAGTGAGAAATAAAATACTTAAATTCTTTAAGTCTGGAAAATGAAATTCACTGCAATTGCTGTTATTTCCATCTGTGGGGAAGCAGCCTGGTTGAAGGTAAGGTAGAACTCACTGTGGTGTGTGCTGTGATATCTTCATTTTGTAGGGGGCATCAGCCACAGGGACTGTGTTTTACATCAGCAAGAGAGTTGATGAGTATGGGTTGGGAGGTACTGACTGTGGTGTCTTCTTGACATGCAGTGGAAACACATGGCACCTGCGCTTTGCTGTGGCAGTTGTGACAATCAGCGCTAAGTACTGTGTTGTAGGATCACAGAAAGGACTTCAGAATGTCTTTTTGTTATAAAAGGAACCATCTAGTCTAAAACAGAGGGGGAGCAAACTTGAAGAAAGTGGCTGAAAGTGATGCAGGAGGAGCAAAGTGTCACTGAGAACAGCCTGTGCCGAAGGATTTAAACCAAAGATGCAGGACGTGCTGGTGTGCTTGCAAACTCTCTAAGTTTAAAACCTGAGGTGGAACATTGCAATTCAGTAAAACTGGGTGGTTTGCCCAGTGCTTTTTTTTCAAAGCATAATTGTGTAAGCCTCTTCATTCAATCTCACAAAGGATGACTCGTTACACAAGAGACATGGTGTATTACATATGGACATACTCATACAATCATCATGTTTTCCATCCCCTATTTATTTGCTTACCACCCAAAATTAATGTTAGGATATTCTCAGCTGCAAAAGTCTTCCAGAAATCATTTGAGAAATAATCAGTCCTGTGAATGATGTACCAAAGAAGAACAATGACCTCCCTCTCTCTGGGACAGCGTGCCAAGAACACGATGAAGTACTTCAGTGTCTGAAAACATATGTCGTAGTGCTAAATGAGGACATGCGCAAGCCACCTGAAATCCTTTGGGAATGTTATTTTAAGACAAACAAGTTGATTCATTTCTGTGAAAAGTTTAAAGTGTTCTGGAGATAATTCAACCAAATTTGTAGATTTAAAGTTTTTTTACAGTCACAGTTGCTTACTGTTTTCAAGGGTTACTGGGTTTTAAGGGCTGGAGACCCACTGGTTGGGACGTGGCCTAGTACTCTGTATTTTATTAACTTGGTGGATGAGCTAAAAAGTAAGTAATAAAATATGACCATGATACATATTTAGCCAAGGTGAAGAGGAGCGTTGGGGAAATTTTTGTATACCAGTATTAAATTAGAAGTTTAATGTTAATTATATCTCTTAGGAAGCTTAATTCTGGGAGACAAGATTTCCTCTCTATTCAAATGAAATTTGCTGTAATATTTGGGAGGGCTACCAGACAGTCTTGTAGATAGTGGCTAGAGATGGTTGTTACTTTTTTGGGCATACTGATTTAACAATTAAAAGAGAGAAAACTAAATGATAGAGTGTACACAGAAGGAGACGGTGCTTTGAAGTGCCAGAACATTTAAAAACAAAGCTCTAAAGGCAGAAAAGAGAGAAATTATCAATTCATATTGAGACGTAAGCTACCAGTTATATTTGTCAAAACCTTCAGGATGTTTTTGGAAACATGAACCTTACGATGATCTAGGAGTCATAAATCATAACTGGGATTATATTTAGGCATTTACCTGCTTAGAACTGAAAATATTGATGAATAAATTAGTTTTTTAGTTATATTGGTCACACCGAATTGATTAGGTTTTATTTGTTTTAAGGCACATAAAAATTTCAAAAGAATAGTCAGCAGAACTGATATTTAAGCATGGTTTCCATTTTGTCATAGAAGACTAAGGCTTATTAGGAGGGAGAGCTAAAATACCATATGGCACTTGTGTGAATATAAATGATCCATATAGGAACACTGTTAAAACACAGATTTAGTGATGCTATACACATATCTAGTGATATCATATAAACTGCTTTTGAGATAACTAGCTCGATGCTATTGATGAGACTGAAGTTAAGTGTGGTTAGATGTTTAAACTCACGTGGCAAGTGCTAGTTGAGTAGTTAGTAGAGTCCAGCTTAATTTGTTCTGGGTGTATGCCTCTATTCCAGAAGTTGCTAAACCTTCAGCATAGCTGTTGTCATTGTCAATGGCTCCATGAAAAACACTGCCATACCCACCTTTATACATGCGAGATGTGACAGACTCTGCCTCCATCAAGGTCTTGAGATGTGCTGGAAAGCCTGTGATAGAGAGGGAAGAGCCCTGACCTCCAGTGTGTATGTCCTGCGGTTCTTTTTGAAGTGGCAGTAGGAATGGGGGTCAGTAAGAGCCAGGAAGGAAGGTCTGTCACAGCTTTTCCTCGATGGCACAGCCGCTGCCATGTGACACTGTGCTTTGGGATGTACTTCAGGGACTGCTCAGACCCCCAAAATGGGCATATCCTGAGATTGTTTTAGTGAGGTTTGCTGTTTGTACTGATACCTGTGACCACGTGGTTATCTGGATATCGGTGTTCCTGAAGTAAAAAAGAGAGAGGCTTACAATTGACCATCAGCCCCAGAGCAGATGGGTTCGTGCTTGTGGGAGATGAGCATGTGCTCTCAGAAATAAGCCTGAGACATCTGCTTTCAGTCTGCTGTATGTTAGAGCACTTCAGGTCCAGAGCTTTATTCTAGAGAAGCCAGCCAAACAGCATCTCATAGTGGCCTACTTTCCGTCTCTCCAGAGAACTAGGGATTAATTGACATTCTTCTCTTCTTTATTAATAGTTAAGGTCTGGATGACTTTTGAAGTAAGCTAAACAAAAGTTGAGATCAAATTATTTTTGTGGCACTTGCTTTTAAAGATTGTTATTGAAACTTCCCAAGAAGTACAAAAACATTTTGAGTTAATAACAACATCTGGAAATTACACTAACAAGGAGACATAAGGGGCATCATCTGTCCTGCTAAATTACTCTCACTTGGTTTGTAAAATATTCAACTCCCTGAGCAGTACAGTTGCCCAGTTGGCTTTGTTGAGTATGAGAGCTTTCTACATTCCCCACAAGTATCCGGCATTGCTACTGGGAGAGATAGGTCTATATTCCTAAGACTGTGGACAAGGAAAACAATTTATCTGGATTTTTTCAGCCTTCTACTGACTTGAAAAACCTCATCTGTGAACATAAGTGTGCCAAGATTGTTTCTTATTCGTGGTTCTTTCAAGTGAAAAATGGACCTCAGCAAAAGTGCTCCAGCCAGTAAAGCTCTGACTGTGTTCTTGCATAAAACTGAACAAAGTTTAAAGCTCTGTGTGTTTGGCGGTTCCCGTAGTCTTGGACGAGCATCCACTTATTTACTCAGTCACAAAATGTACTTTCCTCTTTACTTTTTTTCTTGTCCCTATGGAGATAATTAACTAAGCGTTATATGAAAAAATAAGGCCTGTATGTGCATTGATAATTCTGACCATTGCTCTTTAGACACATCATTCATCCATAAATTTTTATGTTAAAAAAATACACAGTTTCAGATTCTGAATTTAGAAAAGCCACTTTTACTATAAATCTATCTTGAAAAATAATTATATTCTTGAAGCGATGCCTGCATTGAGCTGCATAGACTGCAGCATTGATTTAAAATGGAAAAAAGTCATACTGCTAAATCGTGTCTTGATGTCTATAAATGTGGTTTGTCCAGTTAACTTTTTGTTTAACTGTTGAGGTGGAACTCTTTCTCTTACACTCAGTCTACTCTCACTACTCAAAACCAGATTTGTGACAGACCTTTAATATAAGTTGCTGGCAATTTCTGCCACAGTATGTCTCTTGAGTGATCTGCTTTGCTAGTAACAGAAATACTTCTTCCCTTCAGTCTGATTGTGCACATTATCATTAGTACGTGTGGTTTGAACTGTGTATTTTCTATGTGGTGCAACATTGCAAGTGTTCCTATTCAGTGCTGCTATTTTCATTCTTAATAGCAAATTATTTTTTTTTCAATTAATTACTAAGAAACAACCAAAACCAATATACAGCTTCTGTAATTTCAAAGTTAACAAAAGCAATCTGCAGTTCTTTTGGGATCTGCCCTGAATTGAAAGTTGGAAGTAGAATTCAACATCTGTATGTCCCAATATGTTTGGAAATTAATTATCAAAGCAGTGAAGGATTGAAGGGGGCCATTTGTATTGAATTAAGTCTTGTGAGCATTTATGCAACTGCTCATTAGGCACTTCACTTTAGAATAAGTTAAATTTTTTTGCTGACTCATCTCCAGTATTGGAAGATTGGTTGATACGATGATGTTTCTTAATGTCTTGTGTAAATATATTCATGCTTTATTTATCCCCATTGGCTGTAGTACCGGCACTGAACCTTAATGCAAGTATTTTTGGTGTATTCATAGAGACCTCATTTTTTTTCCAGATGGGGCAGAGAGCCCATTTAAGCCAGGCATTTCTATTTTGCTTTTCTAACTTTAGTTCTCAGTCCTCCTAATCATTGTAGTAACCTCTCTGTGCATGCATCACAACGTTGAGTTAAACTTTCAGGAATGGGAGTGGTTTGAGCTGCACGGAGTGTTCCAGGAGGTAGAGGCTTTGTACCAAGGCATTTCTATGGCCTTGTTTCTACTGCAACTGTATCACCTGATATGGATTATACCTGCTTTTTTTAGGACTAGGAGGCCTAGACTTTTTTTTTCTTCTGTTATTTCCAGGTTTTAACTCCTCATTTATAGCAGATGCTCTTTTTCTAACCTCAAAATCCATAATTCTGCCCTTTATGCTGTTAAATTTCATCCCACTTACATTAGCTAATGCTCAAAGCAATCCAACTGTGCCTTCTGCTCTTTCTCCATATTAATGATGTTCCACAAGCTTCTGACAACCCCCATTCTGGAACATTCTCTTACCAAAATTTGTACTATAAATATTTACGTGCACACAGACAAACACACTTATTTTACATTTTCTTTTTATATGCTATCATTTCTCTGTTGCATATTACCTGCCATCTACTTTTGGATGTCTCTTAGGTATCTTAAAGTTCTTCTAATCCTAGTCTTTTCCCACTCATATATGATTATGGCATAGTTAATGCTATGCAAAATCCATTTGCATTATATTTAATTCATTAATTGGTTATATGTCAATTTGTCATGATGTTCTTTGATAAATGTACTTTGCATTTTATCCTACTTTTCTGTGTGATGTAAGGTATTTTTTTCTTGGACACTTGTCCTGAAGCTTTTCATACTCCTGACATCAGTTAATAAGGTAGCTAATTCCACCATTTCTTAGACACAAATATTAGTTTTCTCTTTTCCTAGACTAGCCTAATCCCTGTTAATCTCTTCCTTTTTATTCTTTATTTTTAAGAGTACTAAAACACAGCTGTTTCATCACACTGACATTCACTGTCTCTTGGATGGAACGCTCCTTGGTAGTGAGACTGGTCCCTAGTCCATTATCTTTCTGTTACTTCTGTAATGTCCAGTTTCATTCCTTACACTATTATTTCAATTGTGTTGCCCAAGATTCTGACATTAGTGCACAAATATGTTAATTGTGCCAAACTATCCATTCATAGTTTCTCAGCTGAATTAATTCCCCCATATCATCAGTCTATCAGCATCACTCATGGTTTTTCTTGTCTGCTCCCCATCCTCCTATATTGTTAACTTGAGTTTCACAGTGATACTTCCCAGTCACCACCTACCCATTTTATCCTCTTTGTTGTACTTGGCAAGAGGCATGAAGCTTTGAAATGGTTTTTGTTGTTGTTGGGGGGGGGGAGTTGCTGGGGGTTTTGTGTGTGTTTGGTTTTTGTTTTGTTTTAATATTGCTTTCAGTAGATACTGTTTTTATCAAGCCCTGTATTGGGATAAAGTAGTTGACAGAGTTTGGGACAAATGTACCTGTTTCATAGATGCTGCTTGATAAATATAATAATGGCAAAGGTTATTTCCCAGACAATGTGGAATTCCTGGCATTTGTGCAAGAAAGGTTATCAGGATTTTTAAATCTCTTAAGGATGGTTGAGGTCATGCTTCTCCTTTCCACTTCCAGGAATTAAAAAATTATCCAATGCTTTGTCAGCATAATGTAGTCCTCGCAATTTAGGCTTCGATGCTCACACAAGACGTCTGGCTATTCATGGATGTAGAGTTTGGAGCAGAGTATTACTGTGATGGAGCAGGAAGAATAGAAAAGAGCAGAACAAGCTGCTTACACTAAAGTCTTCTCTGCCAGTAGTTACCATCTTCTGCCTGTGAATCTCAGAACATGCTTTAGAAGAACAAACGACAATTAAAACATGATGGTGTGATAGAAATCTATTTTCTCTTGATTTCATAGGACCTGTCTGCCACATTGCAACACGAAATGACTTGAAACAGCAGAGTGGCTTTAAAAATCCAAAGGGCTGGTAGGGTTGAGATTAGATTAAATTTAGTCTGTTGTGCTGAAATCTCCCTCTGTGAGCAAGCGGCAGGGAAGGTGATGAGGATTTAGGCCTCAGGATAAGTAATTTAATTGCTGATTGCCGCCAATCACTTTCTCAAATTCCTTTTCTCAGCTACTAGAATTGTTGCATTTATAAGCCAGCTGTCCAAGGAGATTTCTATGTAGAAATTGGCTGGAGCTCTCAAGCCCTGGATCTTAGTGGTTCCATGGGTATTGTAAATATTGCAGATGAGATGCTGGACTCCTTAATGCCAATGTAAGTTTTGTTAACAACTTGCTAAGGTCAGGGGTTTACTTTTATTTACATATGTGTTGGACTTTCTTTTGGTTGTACTCTGAGGGTGGGAAAGAATTTGATTGTTTATCTAAAATGGTGCTGAATGGATCTCAGACTGATCCAGTGCTGCATCTGGATTCACTTTCACAAGGAACAATATGGAACAAAACTCTTGATTTTTTTTTTTTTTTAATTGAAATCAGAAGTCTTGAAAGCCCTCTTATTTTACTGTTTCATATGAGGGAAGGGCTGGCAACTGCCTGTTTTCTCAATTGAAGCAAGTTATCAGATTTTGAATATGCTACAATATATCAGGACTGCTCTAGGTAATAATGCAGTCATTATCAAAGGTATGCTGCAAGGCATCATGGACTGACATTTTCAAATCACCGTGTAAATCTGCCTGACACAGCTTTAAAAGAAATAAAACAAGACTGAAAGCTCCAGTGTTTAGTCTAAAAACACACATGGCCGTGGTTGCTGTTTTAGCCTATGTGGGCTAACTGAGGAAGCCTTTTGTCGGCCCTCCGGCCTACTGAGTGGTGTCAGCTTGATTTGTGTGTTGATTTGCTGACTTTTCGGTTTGATGCTTTCTATTAAAATTCACATAAAGAGCCTGTGTGTTTTTGCTTTGTTTAGCAGCTCTCCCAAATCTAAATGCTCTTTCCAAGATCGCCCTTGGTATCACTGAAAGTAAGAGGAAGAGCTCTCAGCATTTATTCACTGTTGGAATCATTTATTCGCCATTTATATGGTACTGAAAGGATGAAGGCAGATGGGGAGCCTTGTAAAGTGATGATATAAACAAACACAGAGAAGGAACACAGTGGCAGTTTTACGAGAATTTTCCTTTATGGAAAAATCCTGAATAACATGATTGGTGGTATAAGCCACCACTTAACATCATTTCACCCTAGTGTCTTCCTGGCACCAAGGATTGTCCTGTTTAAGTTAAAAGATTCTCCGGCTCTCTAGGTCTGGTTTGCTTTGTTACTGGCTGAGGCTGCCAGGAACCAGCCCTGGACTGGATCTCAGTGCAGACTTGTATCGGGGATGGTGTTTTGACATCATTTTCCCCTGCCTGTTGATGATGTGTGATCACCTGTGTTTATTTTCTTGTGGCAGATGAGCTGCCATGGACTGATCTTCCTTCCTGAAAGCCATTCCTTCTGAAATATGAATTGGTTGAGCACTTCAGCTGGCATGTTAATGTTAGATGGAACAGTGGCTAATTCTGTAGAGTTTGTGTGGCCCAAATGGTGTACCTCAAGCTTTTCTAATAAGGAGAGATATACAGGCCCATGTGTGGGCGCACTGGGGTATCTATTTTCAAATAGCCAGTGAAATTATGCTGCACTTTCTGCATCTCAGAAACTGAAGAGTCACACCTTGGAAGTGTCCCTTCCAAGCACAGCTCCAGAAAACAGTTCCTTGCATCAGTAACATTATATCTATTTTTTGAGCCAAGACTAATCAAAAATGCACCCTCAGGGCGTGGTGAGAGGGTGTGAGTTTGGTGTAAGGTAAAAGGCTCACAAATTCCCATTGGACTTTTGGTAAAACCAGAAAAATTGTCTATAAGCACTTGTCAAGCATTATTTCCCTATCTTAAATGGAAACAAAAACGTACATTGCGCATTATGTCAGCATCTGTTGAGCATTGTTAAAAACCTGATATACTGCATCCTGAATCCACAATTCATGGATGAAGTAAGTCTTTGTCCTGACCTGTTGCTGCAGCTGAAGCTCCCAGTGACTTCAGTGAAGCTAGGATTAGGCCCATAGTGGAGAGAGTTCTCTCTAACACTTTCACTATAACTTAAAAAATTTAGGTTTGTATTTGCCACCACTGAATGCTGTGTCCTGTTTTCCTTTCCACAGGCAGAGTCACCCCAGAACAGCTCAGCTCATACATTAAGCTTTTCAGAAATAATCTCAAAGCTTTGGAGAACCATTGTGGTCTTCTGCAGCTTGTACTGGCCACAGTCCAGACTTTGAAACATCCACAGACTTCCAAATGGGACAACTTCCTTGCCTTTGAGAGATTACTTCTTCAGGTAGATGTTATACTTAATTTTTGCATTTCTATTGCATTCTGTAGCTTTTTTTTTTTTAGAAGAAGTGTGTTGGATGTCTTAGTAAAGAGCTGTTCCTTATTGCCAAACAGGTAAAAGGAATGGGAACCTACATAATTAATATTTTATAGCTTTTTGTAAGAAATTTTATAAACAAGAGGGTAGACATTAGTGGTGAAGTATATAAAGAATCTGAATTGGGTGATGGTTTTACATCTGTATAAAGTTTCAAGATGGTATAACTTTTAGCATTGAATAGTATTGTTGTTGTTGTTAGTATTGTTGTTGCTACCAGCCTGAAGATGCTTCTTGAGGTAACATGCTGAATCAGAGGTAGAGCAGAGTTGCTTATTATGTCAGTGTAAAACTTGTGTAATTTACTGAGTAGATGAAAGCATAGTTGGAAATTCCATGCACACAAGAGAGTAAGGTTTGTCTTGTTCTCAACTGTCATTTACGCTCAGCTTTACCACCACCACATTTTTTACAGCATCCTGTTGGTGACCACAGTATTATTTACATGCCATGTTATATTGCATTTGGATTTCTCTCAGGAAATTAAGAGTTAGTGGTATGTTGAACTCTGTCCTACTAACCTTTGGAGACATACCAAAGAAAGGAGTAGTTTTTTTCTAAGAACCTGATAGAGTTAATTTCTGCTGCAGTTTAGGGAAAGCTCAAAACTTTTCTTCCTGTGCTGTCTCTTCTGCCATGGCGTTGTTTTTAAAAGAATCATCTTCAGAAACCCTAACAAGAGGCAAGTCTTCGTGAGCTAACTCCTAACGAAGTTAGTCAGCCTTAAATGCGTGAAATATGTAGTGTTGTTCTCAACTAAAACCAGATGCTTCTGTAAAAATTAGCCATCTTTTTCTAGATGTGGAAAACAAACAAACAATCTGACTCTTCCCATGATCTCTTGCACAAGGATATGATCCCCGATCCTTCAAGAAGAATATGCCCATGCCTTATGACTTTGTAGTCAATGAATTTCTGCAAGGTTTGGAGAGAGAAAAATGCAAAACTTGGATAGTAGCAAGCTCTTGTCTATGTTCATTTTAAAAACTATTCTCTCTTGGTAAGACTGAAATATTTTTGAATACTACAGGCAACCTTCTTTATCTAGTTAAAAAACCAGTGCAGGCAAAAGAACTTATTACAACCATTCTTTGGTTTGTCTGGACTGTAGAAGATGGGACTGACAGCCCACAGTCCCCTTCTCTCTCCTGTTGTGAGTCATGTCACATAGCTCTTCTTAGAAGCTGGCTAAGTTCCATCTTAAAACCAGTTCAGCTTTAGAATCAAAATAAAGCTGCAAACTCAGCATTGTTTTCACCACAACAGACTGCTGCCTATATAAAATCAGCAGGGAGTAGAAAAACAGAGGTAAGAAACAACCAAACTATATATTCTATAAAAAAGAAATGTTTAACAAGCACTCTCATAATCGTAGGTGGCTTTGAATTATACCCACTGCCTTCCACTCATCATATTAAGGTAAATTGTGCTAGCCAAAGCAAACTTTCAAGGCTAGCATTTGTAGCTGTTCCTTAAGCACATGCTCATTTTCAGTAGTTTAGGCGGCAATTATTTTCAATTACACTGACTCTGTTTTGAAGGGAGAGTTTTCTGAGCACATGGCAACATGAGCTGTTGACGGGTTTGTAAGAAGAGCAAATTGCTGAGACCCAGAAGATATCAAAGGTATTTTTATTTTAAAAAAATCAGTTAGGATGTTACATTATGAATGGTTGGTACATAGCACACTACACTAAGTTTGATGCTATGGTAGTTTATTTCAGCAGAACTACCGAGAAATGATTTAGCATGTTTTTTATGTTTCAGGTATTTTAAAATAATAAATCTTAAAGAATCATCAATAAAAAGTAATTGTTTCAACATGAAAGTAGTGTTCTTTCTATTGTATATTGAAACCACACAGAAGACAACTGTTTGTGAAAGACCTACTGGGAGTAATATTATTAGACTCTGACAATGCAGGAATTCTAGATTTTTCGCTGATGGATGCATGTCAGACTCCAGCTGATGTTAAAGGAGATAACCCAGTATAAACAGCTGGTGTTAGAATCTCAGATTTCCCAAAAAAACAAGTAACCAGTTTTGGAATTTCTGTCATTGCTGGATCTCTCTGATGGGTCTCATGATTCTCTGCTTAGTCTACTTTGTGCTTTTCAGAAAAAAACCCACACTGTTTACAAGAAACCCTTAGTCTAGCTGTTGCATTGAATATCCTTTTCTGGTTTTCTGCTTGTTCCTTCATTCACTCCTTTCAGTTTCAGGTACTCAGTTCTGAAATGTCCTGCTAGAGGTAGAAAACAGCCCACTTCTACTGTTTTATAATAGCTAAAGATTTCTAACTACATTTTTCTGACCTATGTTGGCTTAATAATTTTTTCACATCTGCAGCAAGAAAATTTGTGTCTGACTGGAAGTACAGCTGCATACTCACCAGAGTTGTCCTCTCTTTAACTGGGATGGATGAATGGTCTGAGAGCAAAATTAGATTTCAATGGAATCATGGCCTTGACCTCAAAGGAAAGAGGGTCATGTGCTGGGTTAAGAGTAATGCATCAGAATGATTCATCTTGTCAATCACAAGTTTTTCTCTGTGTTCTGCTACTCTGCCTCTGCACGTGATAGAGCTTTCACTACCCAGAAGTTTTAAATGCTGTGTGAATTGAAACAGTGTATCCTATTTATCAAGATGATATCGTGCCCCATCTTATTTTCCCTCTCTTGGGGTCCTCTTTCTTTTTTTTTCTTATTCTGACTATCCATAAAACTGTTAGATGGGAAGGGGAACACAAGCTAAATGCTACATCACACTGCCTGCAACTCCCCAGTGTTCCTTATGCAGTTGCCTTGTTTTCCTTTAAGTGAAGGTTTAATATTTAGGGGGGTAACAAAGTGAGAAAGAGTTGCCACTCCATTCAAAATGCAAAGTACAAAAGCACAAGAGGAACCTTCTTGGAGTAAATAACATATGACACTGTAACAGAAGTAGTATTTTTGTTGTTTTTAACATATGATACTCATATATTCACTCAGCAGGGATTTCTGCCTCCAAATTAAGTTTAAAAGTACCCAGGAGATAGTGTGAATGGGGCCATAATTGTGCCCCAAGGAAAAGTGCTGTTCCTCTTTGAAGGGCACAGCTCTGAAATTGCCTAGGTTGGGTGCTACCACTTAGAATTGTTGTCTCAAAATAGCTATGTTGCCTCAAATAAGGAAATCCGGGAGATCATTAAATTCATTGGTTTTATAGTGTTGGGAAGGGAAATGTTGCTTCGTGAGGCTTTTTCATGGCACAAAGTTTTTGCACCTGCTGACCAATATTTCACAATTTACCATGAAATTAAACAGCTTTGGCATTGGCCTAGAAACCATGATGCTACCACTGGATCTCAGAACTGTCAAAGTTTTGTTCTGTGATGCTGATTTGTGTTACATGATCTCTAGAGGAATTGGAATTGAATTAGTACTAAATCATACTAAAAAACCCCCCACAAAACCAACACATCTACAAAATCAATCCATAACTAAAAATCCCTAACACATTCACAGCTTCATCCTATAGATGAGTGGATATAGTTACCTTTACGATGCCTATCCAGCTAAAAATCCTTTCAGTTTTCACCTATTTGAATTGTCCAACTTCTCACACTTAACGCCCTTTGAACTGGGGCCCAGTCCCCTCTGAGCTTTGACTCTTCACATCTCTGAGGCAAGTGCTTTGCTGATTGAGCCAGCGCTCCCATACGTGGCATTTCCCAGCTGAGGCATCAGAAGTGCCACCAGTGAGTTTGGAAATGGCCTCTCTGTAGCAGATATTGAGGAGAGCTATTCAATTGACGTGACAGTCCTGTTGTTCTTGGATTTGAGCTCATGATCAGCCTACCTAGCTCAGTCCTGCTAGTCTGTGCCAAGAACAGACAAGGTGGGCACTGCACGTCATCTTGACTGCTTAGGAAAAAAATACAACACTGTAATGCCAATTAGCAAACAAAGGTAGATCTCACAGGGTGGGCTGCCATCTACCTGTATATCAAAGTTGTCATTGTGTATTAATTCAGTGTAGAACATCTGATATATACTGAAGTCATTACTTTCTGAAGTTAACTTGCTTCTTTTCAAAGGACGACTTGGTAGTTTTTTATATTTTACCATTTCTTTTCCTTTCTCTTTTTCCAAAGCTTTGCTATCATAAGAAAGAGAACACTAATATTTTAGCAAAACTTTTAGGTTTTAGTGATTCCCAGTAATAATGTAAGAATGTCAAATACTCTTGTGGTGGAAACTGTGTATATATACTTAAATGAAGAGCTCTTGACGGTATAGTATTTTCATATTTAAAATTCCAAATACTAATTGACTAATTTTAATTCTTTTATTTTTAATTTCTATTTTCTCATTTTGGTGCTGTAAAATTTGTCAGGATGAAATTTTTGTCCTTTTTGTCTTGAGAAACAGAAAATACAGACTTATTTTTAAGAGAAACAAACTTCATGCCGGATGTCATTCCAATGTTTTTATTTTTCTGTTGGTGGAAAGTGGTTATGAGGTTATTAAAATGACATCATTCTTTCTCCTATGACTGTTAGAGTGCAAACTCACAAAAAAAAAAAAAAGGTGAAAAAACTGCAATCCAGCTGAGTCTTTTACCTTGCAGTTAATGTTTCAGTAGCAAAATCTAATAGCTAGGTTGTTAGTAACCATTCCATCCTGTGCTGTGATTCTCTACCACTCTTACAAATGCAGGGTATGCATGACTCATGACTTCATTAAGGGTGACATTATTGTTTATTTGCACATAATATAGTAGGCGTTGCTCACATACGCATTCCTGCACAGAACCTTGTGCCAATAAATGTAGACATTTTCTGTGCCTAGAACTCACTGTTCTTTTCAGACTTCTCAACTTTTCTACAGGGTACAATAGTTACTAGATGACATTTATTGACACTGTGCTGAAATAAACCAAAAGCTTAAGCATGGCCTTGAGGCTGCTGAAGCAAGCAGGTTGATACAAAAAAGTGAGGAAATAGAAAAGCTTTTGGAGTGCTTCTTCTTGCTCTGCAAAAATAATTCATTGTTCAACTATAGAGAGACCTTTATTTCTACGTAGACTAAATTAGGATCAGTGACATTCTTTGTTGTTATTATTTATATTGCTTTAGTCAACATGTAATCTATAATTACATAGCTCATCTCAGCGCAATAAGTGCTCTTTTTGGTGGCCTACAGTGTTGTTCAATTAATATCTTTAGATGACATATTGCAACAGTATTTGGAAAGAAGACCCATGATGTTAGCTGTTTGTAATTAGAGATTTTACATTTAAAAAAAATAAATCCTGAAATTAGATCAGTCACATTTCAACATAAAGCTGCATATGGAATGAATTGTCTTGCTGGGAGTTTTGAGTGATACCATGTTGATTGCAAAGGTCATCCTCTGGAATTTGGTACCTTTTAGATGAGATTGCAGTCTGGACACCAGAGGATAAAATGTAATTTGTTGATTAAGTGAAAACAGTCATACAGCAGTTACTTACACTTCCAAATTATTTGCTCTAAGTTCTTATTTAGCTGTTTGTTAGACTTGCTGCATTTAAAATGGGGTCATGTCCAGAACATGTAAACCATTTGGACTCTGCCTTTTTACATGTAATGTTTTTAACTTTGCAAGTATTTATTCTACATAAATTTTTATGTTGCATTTCATGTCATTGCTTAAAAACGGGTGTATATAAGCCCTAAAATAGTGTTGCTTCTTGACACCTGTCTCACATGGTCTCAAGTTTGTTTCTTTTGCTTGCTCAGTGCCTCTTGCATTCACGATACCTTGTTTCTAATAAGAATTCTGTTGTATTTATGGGTTTTCTGTACATTTCTATAGAACACAGCCCTAAACTACTGGGGACACCTCAGTGCTACAGCAATACAGAAAAAACAGTGGACTGAATTTGAGGAAGTGATGAGCTCTTTTGAGTGTGTTTGGTTTTGTGCACCATCTGTGACACTCCATAGAGAAGGAGCTTGTTCATTACAATTCACGTTCCATGTGCCCAGAGAGCTTGGTTATGGACCATTTCCTGGGTTTGGGATGCCAGAAGTAAATCATTCCAACTAGTTTTGCTCAGAAAGAAAGATGTGTGGGTATATTTGTATTTACACATATAAATTCTTTTATTCTGTATGTATATATAGAATTTTTCTGGTCAAAATGATTTTCTGTGAGTAGTATGCTCTTTTCAGACTACTTTGAAAGCAAAATAAAGTACAGGTAGGGATTGTTTTAACATTAAATAAATGCCTTGAGAGTGAACAGAAGCTATTTTTAGTAACAATTTATTAATCTGTTGAAAGAAAACTATTTTAAGTTTTTTTAACTCTAGCTGACAAGAGGTTAAAATATTTCAAGTGCACTTACAATATCACAAGGGAATTAACAGTATGTTTCTGTTTTCTTGTTGAAGAAGTGTTTTTTCATATGGTCTGAAAGTTACAAAGTACTGCCATTGTGCCTCTTATTTAAAAAGCCAAGACCTCCCTCCCCCATCCTGTGAAAGAGCGAATATTTTGTATCCAGACACAGGGCACCTAGAGCCTCTAAAACGAACACTTAATGAAGAAAGGGCTTTCTTAAGTGAACAAATGTCTACATCAATAAAATTTTAAAAGCTTTGTGGAGAGAAGGGGCTAAACAGGTTAAGTCAATTGGAACTGTTACATTAATGTTCTGTGTACAAAACCAAAATATTTCACGTAAAACGGAAGAATCCCAATGTATAAATGATTGTAATGGGAGCCAGCTTTTCAAAGGGGAGAGCAGGAAAACACTATTACCCTCTCTACACACATGCCCATTTATTTTGTAAGAAGTTTAAACAATTAATTCCTTTATCTTGCCAGTTGTTTGGGGCGTACATGTTGAGATTCCATGGCAGTTGGTGTGTGCTTAGCCCAGGCTGCAGAAGGGCAGCATGATTGTGTGGTTTTGTATGAACACTTGTCACCAGTGAAAGCCAGAGTCCTTCACCAGCCCCAGGAATCCATGTGTGGGGCGATGGCTGTGCCTGACACTTGCCATTCTTTGTCCTCTGTGACTTTTCTCCTTAAAATATAACATGAACTGCTTACTTTCTGTAAAAGATAACATTAACTGGGCTGAAAGCCAGATGCCTGCTAGTGTATGTAGAGGAGTTGTGAGGGGGCACAATATTGGCAGTGTTGAATAAGGCACCATTTACTCATACACACATAATTGTGCTCCAAGAGGCAAAGCTTTTGTTGTGTGTACTCCTAGTAAGCCCTTGCTTTGCTCTATACGTTGTTCCAATGATCAGAGTTGTATATTACCTGCTTTCTGTTAGATGCAGGATCTGGTTTCCAGTCCCTGGTTCTGAAGGAGATTCTTGACACCTCACAAAGAAATTTTCTTGTTTCTTTCTGTTTTCACTTGCACAGGACAGGCTGAGTCATACAAGAAACATGTTTTACAAAAACACTTTTCCTAAAACATGCACATTGTCTCCAATTGACTGGGCAAATCTCACAGCTTATTAACCTGCAGAAAAATGGCATGCACTCTTTCAGAGCTAACAAAATGGAGGAGTCAAGCACTCTTGGCAGCAGCATCTTTTATTTTGGGAGTCAGGGACTTGTAAGCAGTGTCTTTTTAGGTGTGGCTTCTGTGATCACAGGTAAGCAGTGCAAGACTGCAGATTCCCTTAGTTCATCTTTTTGCCTTTTGACTACGGAAATCCCATTAGCAATGCCCATTCATTAGCCTCCTGATGGACAAGTTAATTGGCAAGATTTTGCTAAGTACTGAACCAAGTGTGTTATTGTGGTGTAAAGTCTATGCTAATAAGCTCATTAATTTGATGTTAATTATGTGTTACTAGCAGGCAAAGTCATACGTGAATGGAGATGGGGAGTTAGGCATCTCTATCTGTGCTCTAGCATTTTATTTTGTATCCATTTTGTTCATTATGATACTCATGGTTATTTGGTAAAAAGATTTATTTGGTCTAATTTTTTTAATGCTTTCATTCAAGATGGTTCGCTCACCTTGTTGTAGTCAGGTTATAAAGGCAGGGGTTTTTTTAAGATGATAACATAGGATTTCTTAGGTAATAATCCTAACTGGATTTTGCCTCTGCAATAGGTTTGGAGCAGGACTACATTTAACTTTGGACTTTTTTCTGCATTCAGTAATTATATCATAGCCTTTAAGGAAGTGGCATTGCCTTATTTTTACAGTCCATGTGTTCTCCCTAGGTAAGATTCCAGATACGGTTGCAATAATAATGAAATCAACACCACAAAGCACTGTGTATAGTGAGAGCTTTACTCATAGGAACTGCTTATCCTCATGGTTCTTAACTCAAAGGCAGTAATCACCTATCAAATCTCTTATCTCCAAACCAGTTTGATAGTGCCAGCACTGTATATCAGGGTTTCAGTGTGATTATATTAGTTTGTCAGCTTGGTTTTCCTTCCTTTAGTGGATATACTTGATTATTTCCTACAGGCTAGCAATGAGAAAGCAGAGAAAAAAACACAGCTGAAAATTAATGAAAGCTTGCCATGGGTGATAGCCAAAATTAACAGTGGGGCTGCCACATTGCATTCCCACTGTCTCCCCACCTTAATGAGTTGTGTATTTCCCTTTCCACTGGCCCCCACTCCTCCTTGGATCACAGACATTTCTGTGCACATGAAGCATGCATAGACATACAAGTGCATGTTACTTTCAGTAGGAAAGCACGTATATCCTTAATTTGATTTCGCTTATTTGAAAACAAGGCAGTGTTAGTTTTCTGGCCAGCCGAGATTGGGGTGGTCTAGGGACTTAGCTTCTTTTCCTGACTTAAGATGTTATCTTTTACATGGTGAAATGGAACTGGCAGTGTGTTAGAGATCTCACAAAACTCTGTTGTTGTTGCCTGTTTTCAATGAAAACCCCAACCCCAAAGGAAGCTACACAAAAAGGCAGTACTACACAAAAAGTTGATGTGGCTCAGTCCAAATATGGAGCCATAGTAGATTTTTGTTCACTGTAAATTATTACATCATTTTTTGCAGATGTATAGATTTGCTTGATACAATAAAGAAGGCTCAAATCTCCTTGTGTAGGTTAGTAAAGCAAATCTTGTTTGAAGGCAACATGCTGACCCAGCCAGCAAAATATTAGTGGAATTTTGCCTCTGCAGTAGATCATGAAAGAATAATTTTTAGAATCAAATCTGGCTTACCAGGGCTCTGCCTCTATAGTACTTATTGTCATACGTCCTCTTGAAGATGACCAGGTAGATTGACTTAAAAGAGTTGTTACTCTTAACTCTTCCCTCTTAGAGGGGTGTAAAATATTGGAATTTAATTGAAGAGGTTACTACTACATTTGCTGTCCCACAGGTATGTGTAACAGACAAATAACTCAAGCTAGTAGATCTTTCCCACATGTTCCTCAGTTTTCTTGGGAAATTGAGACTGCCTCTAGTGGTTGTCTTTCATTAGATTTTCTCCAGTTCACATCTCTCAGCAAAGTTACCTTTTATTGCCATGAAGTCTCCCTAGGGTCTTTCTCCATCTAAGATGCGTCTTTGGAAGCCTGTCTGTTTCACCACATGGCACTGTATTTGGGCACAAGAATGTAAAAGTCAGGGTACGATAGGCCTGCCAAAATCCACTGACAAAAGTGGATTTATGCTCAAAGCTGCCTGCTGGCTGTGATGTTCCTGGCTCGGCACGGAGGAGTGTCAGAGCTGATACAAGACACTGGTGTAACAAGACTGCTTCATTCTCATTTGTCCCCCACCTCTTCTCAAAAAGCATACTTAGAAATTATCTGTCTTTCCATAATTTCAATTACTGATGCTTCTGTAGCATTGTGTTCTCTGTGTTTATCCTTCCGTGTATTTAAAAAGAGTAATTTTTTAATTAAAAATGTTGTAGGTACAGGAGAAAAAATTAAATTTCCCTCTGGATGTTCCCCCTGCACCCCATCCCAGATTGTTTGCATTTGTGTACCTTTAAAACAAATACCATATGGTTCTGTGAGTGTTCCTGTAATTTAAAGTAGTCATGTTGCCTGCAGAAATGAAGGGCACCACGCACACATAAAACTTGTACAGTGTTTTCTAATGAAATAGGACAGCCCATTTGTGCAGCTGTGTCTAATAAGGCGTGATACAGTTAACTGCTGTTTACCTCCTCGCACTGTTTGTTTGAAGTACAGAAATGCTGTACATTCACGTTAGGTAATTCAGTGTAGAAATCTGACTTGGACTGACTATTAATGGGAAGTATTTCATAATTTTGCAGCAGGTTAAAACATATGGTTGCAGTTAGAGTAAATAAATTACTTGGTCCATAAACCATTGCCATTCAGCACAACTGTCAAGTTGATGTAGGTTTATCCTTCAGGAAAATAAAATGTAGATAACGGATAAGTAATAAATGACAGTCTGGGTCTTTGGGGAAGGGAGACGTTTCAAATTCTTTTTAACGAGGGTATTTGTAAGAGAAGAGGAAAGGTAATGTGCCAGAGATGAGAAACTCTCCAAACATGACTTAATCCTACCCATCGGGTTTTCTTCTAGAATTTCTTCCCCACCCATTGCCAAGTCTAGGGAAAGTAAAATAGCTGTTAAGCCATAGGCAGCAAAGGATTCACACGTACTTCACAGTTGCATCTGACTTACCCTTGCATACTACTGCCGCCTTTCCTAAACAGAGCAGAAGTGTTCTCTTACAAAAAATAAGGAGCATTTTCTTCTAGTTTATTTTAAAATGTCTCTGGTTTTATCTGAATTTCTTAGCACAGTATTCTTTTGCAACAGAGAAACAAAGATAACGCGGTTAAATTTGGAAAGATGTAGGCACTGTATTAAGTTATCTGTAACTATTAATAGCTGTAGCTATTAAATGTATTTGCTCAGAATATTGTTTTCCAGTACTAGGATCAGACTGTGGTTAACATAAAAGATGGCTAAGGAAGACTGGTATGGGTTCTCAATGGCCTGTTTATTAACAAATATTTTAATAACAGCTGTGGTGTCCCTGGTGTCCAGGCTCTCACTGGCTTGATTTGTTTTAGTTCTGTTTCATTTTGAAAGTGTACTTTTTAAAATAATTCATTCTTATATCTGTTTTAACAGATACAGTTATGAAAAGAGCTCTTAAAGTCTCTGCTTGCATAATAAATAAATAAAATTTAAGAAAGCTAAAATTCTTTGGATCATGTACCACTGCCTAAAGTTCATTATCTGTAATGGACAATAGCCTTATCTGGGCATAAGTCTTCTGATCATAACTACATGGTACATAGGAATAAATTTCAAAATATATGTTCTTGCAGCAAAAATAAAACCCAAACAAAAAAACACAAATCCTTCCCCAAAAGAAACAAGTAAAAATCTCTCTTAACCTTCTCAATTTATTTATCCCGCCTCCCCTCTGTGTAGACTTTTTCCCAGTCTGTAGATGTATTTTCTGTGCAAGTTATTCAGGTTATTTAATTTCTGGAATTCTGCAAAAAATATTCAATATTCAAGGAGTCAGTACACAACATTCAAGTGCTCTCTAAGCCCTAGAGAGCTTTAGAACAAGTCAGCACCTTCTGTGTTCTCTTATCTACAGTTTGTCCAAGCTTGTCTTGATGAGAGGTTGGCTTTTGCCATAGTTATTGTTCCAGAGATGGCAGCAGGTACACAAGGATGTACACTGCTGCTGCTGCTGTTTCCAGGGAGTGTCAGTCACTGACATAGGCCATTTTGCATTGTTTACATTCGAGTTTGGTTTCATCTGCTTGTTCACTGCAGAGAAGAGATTGAATGTACTGAAGACATATGTGCCAGCACTTCATTGGTAGGGGTCTGACTGCGCACATTGGCAACAAATGTATAGATTGGGAAGGCACTATGTGTTTCAGGGGACATAGTAGCTGGGAAGTCTGTTGTCAGGATCCAAAGCTTCAGTATTTAGCTTTGGGTTCTGATTTCACTCAGTTTTTGCAGCTATGTGGAAAGAAATTTTTTTTTTCTGTATGAATTCACCAATATGAGGCTAATGGTTTGAGCTTCAAACATCAGTATCTGCAAATGGTTTTGTTGCCTCTGTGAAATTAATTGTTGCCTGGCCATGACTTTATGCATTTGTGTTTTGTCCATAGCCTGAGCAAGATCTCTTTTAAGAAGTGATCACTAGCACAAAATGAATAGTTTCTTTAGTATCTGATGGGTGGACTTAGAGAAGTAAAGATAAGTGTGGAGTAGTGTGCCTCTTCTCATCCTGTTTCACTTCTGTAAGTCATAGAAGAGGTGCAGTTCTAAGATATCACTAAAGCACTTTTGCCTGGCAATAGGTATCTTGTCCTTTTCCTGCATGGGTTGTTCAGAGTTTTATTTTCGTAATACTTAGAGGCAGAGGATACCTTTAGATCTCTTAACTCTTAAATGTTTTCAGTAAGTAGTGGCAGGGGAATGGAATTTTTTACATAAAAATATAAAAGCTAGATGCTGTCTCACACAGGGAGGAACATATTTCAAGCACATGGGCTCTCAAATGATGGTGGAAACAGCAAGTCATGGATGACCAGGTGACCTGTTTTTCTGTCCTGAAGAACTAAAAATAATTTACATATTTTTGTTTTTAAAGCATTTGCATGTCATCTTGGTGTGATTACTGGCACATGTTGTATTGATTCAACTTTATTGTCGCATTATTCGCTCACATTCAAGGGCCACATGTGCTCCACATCTGGTGAACATTCAAAGGCCTTTTGAAAAACATCACCATGTTTTTGTTCTTAGAAATGCTTATGACAAATATCACACTCTTGCATCTGCTTCTGCCTGTTGGTTGCAAACAGGATGCACTAGGATGTGCCTACTGTCCAGTTACAAAACCACCAACAATAACATACTACATTCCTGTTAACTGAACTGATTAACTGCTTGACTATTCATCCTGTTCCTTGCACCAGAATGACTGATAGAAATGAATAGGAACCCTCTCTTTTATAGTTATTAATGGTAAAATACAATCTTGCTTTTGAGAACATGCTTTAAAAACTCCTAACCTAGTACTCAATATCAAAAGTCTTCAAGAAACTATTACTTAAAACATTCTGGAAAAAGTTGAATGTTTCCTAGATATCTGCCAGTACTGTTCTGGTTTGGTACATTGCTCAATGCATTTTATAGTGTGACTGCATGACTGTTTGCCATGCTTCATGACAATGACGTTGCATTTATCGTGGAGATGTGATGATGTTGAGTACAGTCATTGTGAACATCTGTTTAGAATATGTTTCCCTGTACCAAACCAGTTGCATGCAAGGAAGATTGCACTGTGAATTTCACACATTATTTATTATGTAGGGGAAAGTTAAAAATCATGATTAGCATCTTCTTACATTTCACCCTTAGGTTCATATTATATAAAATCTCATTTGGAGATACCTAAACCTAAACTCAAACCTGAAACATGTTTAGTTGGGCTTAGAATGAAGGAGAAAATATTCTCCTGACTCAATAATGAACTTCATTTCTCTTTTGGGACTTGACTTCTGACACAGAGAGAAGGCCAAAATAAAACCCAGACTGAGTGAGGGCCCTGATTTAAACCTGCTTTTAATTAAGCCTTGTAAAGAAGCTTTTCTGCTAAAATTCTCAGGTTGAAGAGTTCATGCAAAAAAAACCTCCCTGTGGTTTATGAACAGCCAAAGTGGGGACATTCAAAAGCACATTTTTGAAAATCCAAGTAAGAAAGTCCATATCATTTATTTAATCCAGTTTTTACTCAGCCAATTCTTTTCCAGTTATCTTATTTTTTCATTATTATGTGTGGTTCAGTTTAAAGCTTAATGCTGCTGCAAGATGTTTTGATATTAACAAACATAAAAAACTAAATTGCTTTGGTTTCCTTTTTTCCTAATTGCACATAAATCTGACCCAGTTCAGCTGGACACAGTTACAGGGCGTTAGACATGTAATACACATTTCAAATCAGAATTCTTGCGCCAAGGCAAAGGTCAAAGTAATTTTCTTGTTTGTTTGTTTTTAAAGGGATTAAATAAATGTAGTTTTACCACAAGGAAAATGACAGCCCCCAGTGCTCAATTATGGCTTTGAAGTTCACATCTAAATGGGAGAAGACAATCCTGTCTGGATCAGTGGCAAGGATAATTTCAGAAGTAAAAGTTGTGTGTTTTCTGTGCAAAGTGATGCTCTTTGTGCAAGACTTCTGCTGGATCACTTACACTATCAACCTCAGACAAGAACTTATACTGCATTAAAATAAAGCTGTGGCTTCAGTGACAGGCTGTAAACAAAAGGGGTGGGATACATTTAATGGCAGAAATGTAGCACTAAGGAAAAATAAATAATTCCCTTTTACTTGCAACTGGCAAATGCCCAAATCCTGAAACATCATCAATCATCCTTGATGACTAGATGAGATCATAAACTGAATGAGGAAAAATAAACTTGAATTTAACTTCAATTGTGATTGGCACAGTAAAAATTAGCTTTCACCCAAAAAAATGTTTTCTTGTTCCAAAACATTTCTAATTGCTGCCCTTCCCAACTTTTCTCCACCCATTGCAGAACTTCCAAGTGCTCTTCACTGTTGGTAATGTCATCCTTCCATGCCTGTTTCAGCATGTACTTTTAGTTTTTATGTTGAGAAGCAAGCTGCTTTTGCATTTCTTCCAAAAAAACATTTTAAATGTAGCTTTCATACAAATGCTGAACATCATGTTATTCATAACCTCATAATTCACCAGTCTACCAGCTGAATAATGTAGCAGGCATAGAACACCGAGAAGCAAAGGATGTTATACAGACCAGGAGAGCCATTCTGACAAAAATCTGTTGGGGAAAAGCTTCCTGAGAAAAAACTAAATGAAGTTTCTTTTTCAGTTCTTCACACATCTACAGCTTCTTATGAACAAAATACACACTCTAGGGAACAGTTATGTACTGTCAGAAAAATTTACTTGATATTTTAATTTTTACAGCTGTTTGTGTTTTGCACCATGATTTTTTTACAAAGTTCCTATATCATATCCCTTGAGAGAGATGTTTGTTCTTCATGAGTGGATAATACTAAAATTGCGCCAATTTTATGAAGTCCTTACATTGTGAAGTCAGTTTTGGAGTGATCAAACTCTATATCATTATTTAGATTAAGCAGTGTGTCACAAATATTGCAGTCAGGCAATGATCATTACCGGTTATTTGAAAAACATCATGGTTGGAAGAATCAGTTTGAACTGATTTTGATTAGCAATAAGCAAGGAAATTTTATAGGTTTAGACCATTCATTTAAAGGCAGTGTTACATCCTAGCTGTTCATGGTACATACCAAGTAAGTTGAGAATATCAATCTTGTTCTTAGGGGGTCTAATTGATGCCAAATTGGCAGAGATTGAGGAGTAAGGGAGCTCAGGCTACCCCCTAACCTCGTGAGCTTTTGCATACTTACTTTATCAGTTGTGTAGATAAGGGCTTTTTCTTCACCATGCCGTCAATCTGGTCCTTGCTCTAAGATGAAAACACTGAATTTAATTATGTAGCTTGGGCCTGGGTTCAGCCATCCCCTGCAGTATCAGATGTGTGAAGTGAACCTCTGCTGGTAATTAGTGTGTATTACTGATGAGTTTTTGGATCAAACTACATGAACAATCTTTTCAATAGATACTCTGAGAGGTGGTTTTTCTGCCCTTAATTAAAAGAAAAAAAAAGGTATAAATGCTGACTTAGAATTGCTCTGATTATGTTGTGTTAAAGTGGTGGATTGGTCATGCTGTTTGTTTATTTATTTACATGATAAGATTTAAGGGGAAAGCTACTCTAGACTGAGCTGAACTTCTGCCAGCATATGATGATGCCACATTATTTTATGTGGAGAGAGCTTTGTAAGCTGAGAACTTGTGATTTTGGAGGAATGTCTTTCGAAGGCTCACTGCTCATTGCAGCTCAGAGGGATGCAGCCAAAATAGTATTTTAACTTCTTCCTCTCCCCAGTTATACATATCAGTTTTTCTGCCTGTGTTGGCAGGAGGCTCAGTTTGTGGATAGTTGTTTATCCTTTTATAGGTGATCATGTTCATGTAATCATTCTTGCCAGAAAGTGGGGATAAAAGTACAGAGAATTTTGAGATACCCAGTGTAGCTTTTTTGGACGTGGAGGTTTTGATGTTAGTCTGTGAGAGTTGTCCCAGGGGCCAGTGCAGGAGTATATGGATGTCAGAACTGTGGGCTTTGTGGGAGTGCCCTGCTGTTGGCAGGAGAGGGAAATACAGCTGCCATGCGCTGGGGCCACAGGGCCCTTCTAAGGCCACAGTGCCTTTCGAAAGGACCAGTAGTAAAGGTTAATTGTAACACACCATTCTGGGGTATTTTGTTTCAATTTTGCTTTACTAAAATTACCACATTTCTCAAGTGGTTCAACATAGAGATTTCATAACCTTGCCTTCTAAATTCATGGTATATTTAGGTGAGATAGGTGGCTAGTGAAACATCTGACCTAGTTCTAGGGTAAGAACTGGTGAAATGGTCCTTTAGGACCAGTTCTCCGTTATTTTGCAGCTGGCTCAGTGTTTGCTAGCCTGCACTGAAAGAAGAGCTAACAAAAGAAGATGGTTGTGTTTCTGAGGAGAGCTGCTTACTGCTCAAAGCTATGTCAGCTCTTCCAAATCCTATTGGTACTGCAGTCTCAGGATACAGAGCAAGTTTGGACATCCCTGTAGTCCAAAAAATTTTTCAAGTAAAGAAATTTTCCCCATTGTTTTGCCATTGCCATTCACAGAGTTGCCTTCGCTGTGTGGTTTCTACATTCATAGCTGTGGCATCATAGCTGGTTCTAACTTTTGTGACTATGGCACTAAATGTTCTACTTTTCATAGCACTCTTTACAGGGAATGACATAAAATACCAGCTCTTACAGCTCACCCTTGCTCTTTTCCTAATGTTTGGGTCATTTGGTTGTTGATCAGTTATGTACTAGTTATTCTCAGGCTAAATGTTTTGCTTTTATTGTGAATTTGCTATTGTTTTGTGCCATTTAAGACGAGGATTTGCCCTTCTTACCAGATCTGCACCAAAAGTTGAAAGATCCATGTATTTGGAAGGATAAGGGTGTGTTCTGGAAGATGAGGCAAGTTACAAGTGTAACCTTCAGGCATCTTTCATGAATTCAGCCCTTCAGATTAAATGTAAAATATTGCTGTTCCTGTAGAAATCTAGGAATTTAGGAAGCTGCTTTTTTGTAAAAGCAGCAAGAATTAGGGGTAACTGAGTGATTTAAAAAATATTTTTCTGGTTATCATTTCTTCTTTCAGTACTTTATCCATCTGTACCAAAAGGTTGGAAGTTTTAAATGATCACTAAACTACTTAGATAATCATTCGTTTTGTTCCTCACTGTTCCTATGCAAGTCTGATACTGGGAAGAACAGTTCCAGGAGCCAGTACTCCTGCAGGAATGAGGAATTCTGATCCCTTGTGTCAGAGTATTTGTTCACTCAATAGACTGGTTTGGATGTCAAGATCTGGCCAAGACATTTCATTCCCAAGGGGACTGGAAGCCATCGAGGGCAGTAGATAAACTTCAGTAGCTTTATTTTCATTTTCCAACGCTTCTGCTAAGGATCACCTAAGCCCTCACAAAAATTTTGCTAAATAAAAGAAAACTGTTGCACTTAACGTGTACATTTGCCTTTAGTGCCTAATGGAACATTTGTGCCATATATTCACATCATTTTTCATTTTGGACATGAAGTATATAGAAACTTCTGAGTTTCCTTCCAGCAATTTGGTTTGTCGAGGAAACATCTGGTTTATGTAAATGAGCAAGGAATTCGGTACATGAGGAAGGCGATTGCAAAATAACATCTATGTGGTCTCTGCATCAGTCATTTCAGCTGCGTTTCGGAAAAAATTAGCGGTGGCTACTCCTGTAGTTGCCGTCCCTTTTGCAGCGTGCCGCGTTAACATGTTTTTCTCCCGCGACTTTAAAAAAGAGTAAAAAAGAGAGGGAGAGGGCGAGAGGCGGCCGGGGGGTGTGCGCGGCCGGCGGGCATGGCAGGGTGTTGGCGCGGTGGTGTCCTTGCCGCGGGAGGATGGGCTGGCTCTGCCGGGATGCGCTTCTGGGGTGGCCGCGCCGTCCCCGCCGCGCTCCCACAGCGCCCCCCGCCGGCGCCCCGCCGCTCCTGCGCCTCTTCTGCATAAAGCCGGCCAGTCATTCACCTTGATGCGTTCAAAGCGCCGTGCTAAACACGGCGACGCCGTTCTTGTGCCAGACTTTGGTCGTTGTGTTTTGGTTTGGTTTTTAATCTGGCTTTGTCTAGGTCGCGTTGTATTAAAATTGTTTTGGTGGCATTTCTGTTGCGTGTTTTCTGATGTGGAAAAACAAATCAAAACCCACTTATCACATAAATCATTGTTAAAGTCAGCACTAGTCCTCTGTGTAAAATCTGCCAGTAAAAGCCGGGAGGATGGGGATTAAACCTGGAGCACATTAAATTAGTTCCAGTCTATCCCGAGCAAGCTCTGCGTTGCTTGCTTAGGCAGGCAAAACGGAAACAGGCAGTTTATAACGAGGCTGGTTTAAAAACTGTGGGGTTCATTTGAAAAAGATTTATATCCCCCACTTACATAAACATTACAAACGTGGGCTGCAAGCAGGAGGCAAATCTTTATCGAAATCTCTTTAAGAGCTTTTTCATTGTGAATAAAATGGACAGCATGTACTCTTGTTTGAAGATTCGCCAATATCTGTACACTAATCTTTTCTCAATGCTCTGACTAATTAAAATACAACTCAGGGTAGAACAACAAGACCACCAACCAGTAGTTTGCTGGGGCAATAACTGAGGTGGTGGAGGGAGATTATTTGGAGGTAGGAGGGAAGATTGTCTTGAGACTGGTTTAAGCTTTCTGTAGTGGTTATTAAAAAAAAAAAAAAGGTGAAATTTTAAAGAGATTTATCTGGATTTATCTCCACCCACCCCACTTCCCTGGTGGATGCTGCCATTCTCAAACAGTAGAAGTTTTGTGGGGTTATGATATTTGCTAGGGCCTGCAGGACTGTCTGCTGGTAAGATCAAATTATTTTCTTCAGAAAAATCAAAAGTAGTTGGGGATGTGAGGGTTCCAGATGTCAGCTGGAGTGGCTACTCGCATTGCAACATTTGTGGGTAACTTAATTGTGATGAAGTTATTTTAAAAGTTTATTTTTAGAAGGATTAAACATACATTAGTGCCGGAAAAAAGTCTATTTTTATTTTTAGCATTAACACAATTTTATTTCTAGCTGTTGCAATACCATTTTACTTCATTCAGGGTACATTATAAGAGTTGTTCAAATCCTGGATTTAACAGAAAGTGCTTTTCATATTTCATTTTGATGTTAATAAACAGTGTCTAAAAGAGCTTTGTAGTACTAGTCTGCCTTCCAGAATACGATCCAAGACTCAGATAAATGATTCAAAGTATTTTGTGCATTGTAATATATAAGCAATCTCCTCTAGATTCTCTCATCAAACTAAGGTGTGTCATACCTTTTTTTTTGCTCCCATAGGGTCTCCATATGAAATGTCATTTAGGATCCAAATGTCAGATTGTCGTGTCCTGAGAGCAGACTGACAGGTGACTTGTTAGAAAAACATGAGCTTTCTGTGCTGTGGAGGGGGTGAAGGATTTTCTAGTAGTACCCACAGAAATTAGGATTTTCTTTCTCTTATAGTGGTATGGGTATGCTGCAATGGTAGAGGTTGGAAGCACTCCCTCCCTGAGGTGTGGGGAGCCAGATATGAAGGAAAGAAATTGTATCAAAGTGCTGTATTTTCTCTCTTAGAAGAGTTGTGCAAGAGCGACTGTGAGGTACATAGACCTACCCATACTGGCTTTTGGAAAAAAAGCCAGTTGATAGGAAGCTTCATCCTGTGACAGCTTGATGGCTATTGATACTCACACTGAGTAAGTTACAGCAGGCTCAGAGTGGCCTCTGTTGTATTGTTGTATTGGCATCAGCATACCATGACTCACAGTGTAGGTGGGGGCTGTAAAGGGAATTCTTTGCTGCACTGAATGTTATTTCCCATATCCAGGACTCAGCATCAGAGCACTTGAATTAACACTTGGTAGCTTGAGAGGCTACACTGGTTACAGGTGGTGAAAAGAAAGAAGCCTGCATTTGAACATGGAGGTGAGCATTGGTTTCCAGACTATCACTCTGGTGCCTGACCACTGGGCCATGCCTCCTTTCTCTGCTACCAAAAAGCACAGTGGGGAACTAAAAAATAGCTTGGAACCTCTGCCTGTAGCATACACAACTGAATTTATGGGGGTTTTTTTGTTTGTTGGATGCATTTGTTTTTTGTTTTTCTTACATTGCACATGCTGAAACCACCTTTTTCACATTTTTATTGGAATCTGAATTGTGTTTTATCTCAGGACATTTTTCTAGTCTCCTAGAATATTTTTTTTTTTAAAAAGTAGTTAATATAAAGGTAGCTTAAGTCAAGTCTGGTCTTATCTTTAAGGCTGGAGATTTATTTTTTTCTTAGTTAGAATGAGGTGGAATATACATTTGCCCAGATCTTCAGAGTGAAACTGGAATATAAGAAATCCTTTCTGCATGAAGCAACTAGGAAATATATATGAAAGTAACTGAAAACTTCTGAAGTCCTTAAGTGTTTGGAATGACATGCATGATTTAAGTGTTTTTAGATATTGGGACCAGATGTCCTGCGCTCCTGTCATCTCCCTTTGTACAAATGTAATATCATGAGCGATGGTTATGCTGACTCAGATGTTCAGCTGAGTGGGAGGAAAATCCCAGGGGGACAGAAAGCTGCATTTGTTTTTCTAGTTGTAGCTCATGCTGGACAAACGGATGGGGAGGAGGTGTGGCAGGAGCAATCCCTGGCAGCCAGAATGCCCTCATGTGGCCCTTGCAGCTGGCAATGGGAAAGCAGTCTGACATCCTCTCCATCCAGAGCAAGAAGCCAATAGCAAAAGCACTATTAGTGCCACCCAGCATGGCCTAACTCCAGGGGGGAACTGTGGGAACACTGAAAGGAACTGAAAGAACAGAGAACTTGCTTTGTGGTTGCATGCCAACCACAAGGAGGACATGTGGGCCAAGCAGCAAAGAGCATCATGACTGACAAGCATATATTGGGTATACTCTCTAATAAATATCCTAAAAGTTCATACACCCAATGCACAGGCATGCTCAACCCAGGGCATTCAGTCTGTTCACTGCATATGAATACCAGTATTAAAGATCCCTGCTAAGCAAACCCTGAGTTGGTGAGGCAGCACCAGAGGTGACTGAAAGAGGGTTCTGGGGTGAGTCTGGGCTGTGCAGGCATTCCTGAGACCACAAATGCCCAAGCAGCAGCCTTGTGAGGACACGGGGGCTGTCAGCAGCCAACCAGGCAAGGAGGGGGCAGTGTCAGCGATAGTTGAGGGAGATTTAAACAATTTCAGGGAGCACCAGTGACCTGGAACACAGTGAACAGGAGTGAGCAAACAGAGTGTGAGCCTCTGGGTAAGAATCAAGGGGCAAACAAATAACGTGGATGTCATTGTGGGAGTCTGCTATAGACCTCCTGGCCAGGACCATGATGCTGATGAATTATTTGAGGAGCTAAAGGACATTTCCAAGCCAACTGCCCGCATCCTTTTGGGGGACTTCAATTAGTCAGAAATGAACTGGAAGCATCACACAGCTGGTGCAACCCCAGGCCAGAAGATTCCAAAAAAATCTGGATGACAACTTGAAGGAACAGATCCTTAGGGAGCAGACTCGAATTGATGACCTCCTTGATCTGCTGCTTGTCAACAGACTGGATCTTGTGAGTGAAGTGAAGATTGGTGGCTGTCTTGGCAAACACAAAGTGATCAAGTTTAAAATCTCTGTTGAGAGGAAGAAAAATGCCAGCAAAACCTCAACTCTGGACATGAGGAGAGCAGACTTCAGGCTGCTAGGGGAATTAGCAATTAAGGTCCCTTGGGGAAATGTTCTTGCAGGTGCTGGGGTCCATCAGTGGTGGTCACTTCTCAAACATCACCTCCTACGGGCACAGGAGCAGGCAATTCCCAAATGCTGGAAGTCAAGCAGGTGAGGCAGAAGGCTGGCGTGGCTAAGCAGGGAAC
>JAWWMO010000138.1:46669495-46755804 GCA_035047845.1 Dendrocincla fuliginosa
CTTTACCTTTCACAGCATGAGCCAGGTTAAAAATAGCTTCTGAAAAGCTTACTCTTTTTCTTTTATTTGTTTTTTGTTTGTTTATGGTAGAATTTTAGGACGCAGTCTGTCTACAAGGGGTGCCTGCAAATTGTCTCTACAGTTTTGAGAATATAGATCCTTGAACAATGTTCGGAGTGGGTGATAAATGCAGAAAAGGGTGCAGGAGATAGAACTGGCTCTGTATTTCATTAAAAGACTGAAAAGTCATTAAAAGTAATGACAGAGGAGACAGGTCCTAGATGCTTTTACTGTTTCCTATATGTCTCACTAGCAGTGTAGTTCTCCACTGTGTTCTTTGTATGTGTTCTTAGTGCATTTCTGTATCGTCTATCAAGTGGCTAGACAGACACTGCCATTAAAGAGAGGAAGATGCAGTCTCTCAGTCTTGGCAGAGGCAAGTCGTTAAGCTGTTTTGGTCCCCAGCAAAAGGCAGTGTGATCTTTCTCCTGGTCTTTAATGGCTTACACTTTTTTTTTTTTACTAAAAGCAGCCATTTACTGCCGGCATCTTACACCTCCACGCTCAGTCTGCTGTGAGTTCACTGGATGCTTTGTCTGCTTTCCCCTAAGGCTATAGGTTGCTACTTCCCTCTGCAAGGTGAGACTTTGTTAGCCCTGCTGGAAGCCTAAGTTCAAAACTAAAACTAAAACTTCTCTGACATCCAAACTTGCTTCCTGCAAGACTTTGGTTATCTAAAATAAGTAACTGTCTGAGTAACTGGGTGCTCTATATTTTGATACAGACAGATTGAGGTGTTTCCTAATAGTGAGAGCATAGTACTTTGAAGACCTTCATTTTTTGTGTTCTGTTTTGGGTTGTTTATTCTTCAGTCATACCCTACAGATATGTAAAGAGAAGACAAAGCAGAGGTACATTTTTATCCAAACCTGCCCAAGTCAAAAATTCTAATGATTTTTAGAGCTTCATATGGAGAAAAATAATTTGAGTGGTAAGATTATACTTACCTGATTTCTTGTGTCAAATCTCTAATCACTTATAGGCCATTTAATGAAAACTAAATACATGAAATGATTGTTTTGGTGGGATCTTCTCACCCATATGGAAATTATGTGTGATCAAATCCAAATCTCAGATGGCCAAACAGTGTAAAACAATGAGTAACAGAACTGCAGCATTTGATTTACGGGCAGCTGAGCGCTGCAGGCAGCTAAGACTCCTCCTTAGCTTGGCAGCGCCTGTGGTTTTCACTAAGATGACTTTTGCTGCAGAGATCTATTGCCGTCAAAGGATCTGAGCCAGTTTCCCATACCCATGAGGTTCTCCCTTAATGCCATCATCACTTTTAGCAGCTAGAATCTTCTCGTCTCTCTCTGGGCAGTGGGGAAGTTAATACAGTGTGCCGCAGAATCACAAACCACAAATCAGACCCAGGTTAAACATGAAAAATCAAATAAAGCAACTTTGGAAAGCTGCGTATTCCACAACTCTTTTCCCTCCCAAGTTATCAATAAAAGAAGTTATTAAATAGAGTGGTTCAGGAGCTTGAGGGAGGAAATGACCCAAGTGCCTGTGAGTTTCCACTGATTCCTTGTGCTGGTTTTACCTGCAGCTGGGTTTTGGGGTTGTTTTTCAGTTTTGTTTTTCAGCAATAAAATTCTTCACTTGTATGAAGCTGTGTGGTTCCCATTCCAAAAAGTTCTGTTAACTCATGCAACCTCTGAAGGAATTAAACGTGTTTTGCTTCCTAAATGGAAAGCTGCTAGAATATTTACATAGCAAAGTAGTCTCTAAAGATTTATCTCCCTCTTCCTCCTGGATTTTAAAAGAAAATAAATTCCACTTGCTTGAAGTTGATTTTTGCTTTAATATTTTTAATGATGTGTTGAGGACAGCGGGCTGGAGGTAGAGGGATTAGAGTGCTCAGTTCTCTTCTCAGTTTTGTCAGGGACACGTGTTAATTCAAGTAAACTCTGACCCTCCTCTTCTCTTCCTCCCCAGCACACTCTGCTTTTTGTTATTTAAAATATGTTTAACGATACGTATGACTTTCAGATTCTTACAAGTTTATTTAATATGGAAAATAATGCCTTTGACAGGATTGCGAATGTTTTTTCTCGGGTTTGTTACACTTCTTCCTGATTCCTGTAGATCCTATTAATCACACTTTAAATGTAATTTTGTAGCACTGTATCATGTTCAGCGTTTAAAACTGAAAAAATTATCTTTTACTTTCTTCACTCTTCTCCCATCTGCCAAAACTCAGGTCTTTGCAAAAATCAGCAAATTGACGTCAGTTTATTTACCCTTAGGGACACTGAATTATTACATGGCTTAAATTCTAAAAATAAATAACTAAGGAGGGTGGAGGAAGAGATGGGAAACAACAAAAATCTGTCACAAACTCTCCCTGCATTCTGAAGAATATATGATGGTAACATTAAAATGTCCAATGCAACGAAGCAGAAGGTGTTAGAGCTTGGGCCTTTTGACTAGCGCTGCATAAACACCGTTAATGTTTTTATAGAGCCTTTGGAAAGCTCTGAATTGACCTGTTTTTATTATTTTTATTGGCTCCCTTGATGATAGACAAATGGGGCTAACTTGAGGCCAACATAACCGGCAGGAAATTTGGGTCATGGGTAGTTACATTTTTAAAACTTGTGTTTTAGGGCTGTTCAGTCAGGGTAATTGATTGATTGTTAGGCAGTGCAAGGAGCCCCTAAATCATCAGAGGTGGCCAGATAATGACAATCTGCCCGTGGATTTTGTTTGAGGCAAATTTCCCAGCTCCCTGTGGAGCCATGTTCTGCAGTGAGGCTGCAAGTCCCATTTTTTTCATGCACAGTCCGGTCCAACTGGCCTGTTTGGACTAAATAGCCTCTGAAACTTGGCAGTTCCATTTGAAGTCCTCTGTGGTGCCATTTCCCAAGAGATAAGGGAAAAACATTCCAGAGAAGTTCATACCCCAGAAAGACCCTATGTGCATTTTGAAGTTAATGGTTTATTACAGCTCTTTAATTTTTTTTTTCTCTTTCATTTTTACTTTGAAGATAAGAGGTGGCAATTGTTACTTGAAGTTGTTGAGTTTTAGCTTGCCCTACAGTAAATCACCCTGAAAGTTTAGACACAATTTTTTTTAGTCATATATGTTTGAAAGTTTGCCAGAGATGCTGTACATGTGTGCTTGAAGAAGCTACTATCCTCGAGCAGGAGCTGTTGACTCCACTGTTCTATGCAACCATGTACATCTTCAGTGTTCCATGCATATGCATAATCAGTGTATGCAAAACATAACTTTTTCAAGAGTTCATCTTTGGTGCTGTAGCAGCATGCTATGACATAGAGATGGAGTGAAGTAGAGTTTGTGTTTTGGGAGGGGGGGAGGGGAATGGATGATGTGCCAGTAGATGGTAGATGATGTTCAGTAATATGTGACATGGGTCTTGTCTCTCCATAAAAGTGAATTGAGATTAATGTAGATTGAAGCTTGTCATTTATTCCACATAAATGACACATTCCAGAATAACTCCACAAGTAGGTTAATCTTCAGCTCTTAGGATTTTAGGACTGATTAGGCTTTCGTTAATTGCAGATGGCTTTCTCATGATAGCTGCATACCTTTGAATTCCTTGAAGTATTGTCTTTTTCCATTTTAGGATCTGGATGATCTGGTATTTATTGTACATAAATACAGATGAGAATTTATTTGATATCACTTTTCAAGAAGAGAGCAAGTAATACTTAATAACTGAGGCAGAGCTGAGTTGAAATTTGGGAAGTATTCCAGACTGATGCCAAACACCATAGATTTTCTTCCCAGGTGGAACAGTGCCTGTGCTTGCTGTGCATGTGATTCAACACTCCTTGCCCAAAAGCAGAGGATGCCAATGCCTACTGAATTTCTGAATGTTCCTTTTTGTCTCCCACATGCTTTTTACCACTGTAGCTTTGTAATTTACTGCTTCAAATCTGCAGTTGCACTTACTGTTAGGTTTAGCATGTGGGTAGTTAGAAAATTCTTCTCTAAGGTATGTATTCAAGTGGAAACATAGCATCTGACCACACTGAAGCCCCATGAAAGATAGGTCCTTGGCAAAACTTATATGTCAAGAGCAGGGTGGAGCACAAAAGTCCACAAAAGTGTTGTTTCTTATAGCGCAGACTGGAAAATACTTTCTTGAGAGCTTGAGTAATTCATGCATTCTTAATGGTTGAGATCTGTGGTGGATCAGTGTAGGTATAAAAACTACAGTTTATGAGATGCGTGTTAGTGTTTCTGAGATTGTCATGGAACAACTACAACAAAATACAGCTGGAACTGGGACCCCCTGAAGTCTTACATGGAGCACGTCAGGAGACAAAACTTCCAGTTTGTTACATGATGTGCATGTCAGCATGGCACTTGAGGATATTTCTGCCTGATATCTGCTTTTTACAATTCTAGTAAAGCTGTATGGACACCTCTCCCACAGTGAGGAGAAGAAGAGAGGACAATTTCAGTTACTGGGAAAACCCAACATACTCTTAGTTCCCCCTTCCTTTTCTCTGCCAGCCTTTCTCTCCTTATGTATACACATTATGGTCATCTTCCAGCCTCACTGTCATGTACTTCTCCACGCTTCCGTATGGCCTTTGCCTTACCTTGCAGCGTAGACGTACTGTGACATTGAGCATGACCTGCCTAGCAAAGAAGGCCTTTTTGGTGTAGAAACCCCCTGTTACATGGCTTGAAAAGCTGGTGAGTGGACTGTGAAGGAGTCTGAAGGAGAAGAGGTTCGGGGCACATGCCAGACTGATGGTTGCTATCCTGTCCTTGCTCTTATTTTAGAGCTCTTGTAGGAAACCACAATGGTCACTTAAACCGTGTGCTTCACAGGTGGCTCCCTCTGTTACTAGTTCTCTGGATTTCTGACCTCAAAGTATAGGGTCAGGTTTGCAGATATGCTGAGATCTTGGAATAGCAGCTGAGGTCAATGGAAGCCTCTGTTCAAGTACAAAATCAGGCCCAAGGAGAATGCCCAAAATTTAGAAGTGTTTTACCTCATGCTTTGTACCATTTCTACCCATGCCACAGGAATGGATGCTCCTATCCTCTCATCTTACTGGTACTTGGAGAATATCTAATCATCAGACTTTTTAATTGCTAAGATGCTGCTATCATGAGTTCCTAAGAAAAAACTGTAGAAAACTAATAAATTTTCTGTCTGAGTAGCAATTAAGTCACAGCACCATTTGCTGACTAATTAGAATGTGAATACTGAACAATGCTTTTTAAATGAGTTCTGCTGTTACAAGAAATAATAACTTGCTGGTGCAGGCAGGAGCATGTCTGATCCTGACTGATCAGCAATATGGAGGCAATCTGACATGATCTTCCTTTTGTTTTTCAGACTATTGGTGAATCAGAAATGCCCAGTGTTTTGAAGCAGTTGTTGCCAATGATCAAGTCTTACAATGAGAGGACAAAAGATGATTATACCTGTGAGGACTTCCTTGTCTTGCTGGTATACATATATTCTGTGGTTGGAGAAATTGAAAGTGGAAAAGAGCTGGATGCAGCTGAAGAAGCGGTGAAAAAGGCCCTGGTGAAGGCAATTTGTGATGAGCCACAGCCATCTCCTTTGTTGCAGAAAATTACAGGTAAGATTCTGCTTGTGTGGTGAGAATTTTTATGGCTGGGAATGTGGGAACTGGGAGAAGTGTATAAAAATGGCTTGACTTGTCTGTGGTGCTGAGAATACATGAGTAAGCAAAAGGATTTCCTGTAGATTTGTTCCATCTCCCATGTTCATATACGCCAAATGCTCACAGGCTGTCCTTGAAGAGTGCTGAGTCTGATGAAAGCTCTACAAGTTGTTCTTTTTTGTTAAAGGTTGGCTAAGTTTGTGTGTTTTTGTAAGGTAATCTTTTCCACAATTTCTTTCACTGATTGTGTAAAGTTGACCCTGGGAAGTCAAAATTAATCCTGCAAACATGTTCAGTGAACCACAGTTGTTTTGTGAATACGAGGAGCTGGCCTGTCTGGCATAAAAGAAGAAATGTGTCTAAAACCAACATTGAGCTTTTTGCTGAAACAACATGAACATTAGCCTTTAAAAATAGCATACTAAGCCTTTTCTTAAGGTGAGCACTCCTAGAGCAGGAAAGCCCTAACCTCTTGCTGCTGATGTGACATTTTAGAAAAAAATTCTTAAAAGCTTTATGTAAAATGAATGAACTATGGCTCAGGGGTGGCCTAGCATGGCAGAAGGGATGTCACTTCCTGCTATCAGTTTTCTCAGTGTTTATTAATACTGAGGAGTCATTGACCAGGCCATCTCAGACGTGGTGAGCATATGAACATAAATCAAGAAGTTGAGAGGAGCGTACAATTGAAAGCCTTTGCCAAGAACAGGCCTAAGTGGGGAGTCTCAAGGAGAGCAGAATAATACTGCTGTTGGTTATTCTGGTACTGTTCCTCTTCTTCTTCAAAATACAGGTGTGGTCTCACTGATCTGATGTTGCTTTGAGCGTAAAACACTGTAGTGGTTAAAAGACTTACTGCAGGAATGGACATATTCACTCATATTTGCAATGTGCTGTTATTTTAATACTCCTGGCCACAGTGCCTGCAGTATTCCAGGCTTCTTGTAGGCTTTTGCTCTCCTTGGTTTTCAATGTATTCTGCACATCTGGTACGCTGTATGGTGTTTCCCTCACGACTTGAGTGATGTCTTCTACTGGATGCAGCATAGTCATTTCTAAATCTCCATTTATATATTTTCCCTTTTCTCCTATGATCAGAGATGTTTTAAATCACAGTTTTACTGGTTTCTCTTCATAGTGATAATGTAAGTACGTAAAGATTTTAAGTCTCTAAAACTTCAGTCAAGTACCAAAGAGAAGCTGTGGAGAAACCCAGTACAGGTAGTTTTAGACCAAGTGCATCATTATTATGTGATAAAGTCAATTGCATAACACAGAGTCCTTACATCCTTGTATTTGTGTATCTGTGTGTTTATTTGTATATCTGTGTGTTTAGCACAAACAACTATGTTGGCTGTCACACAAGTGTGTGATAGCATGTCCCCTTGCTTGCATACTTTTTTGGTTCATCAGCATTCTTCATTTTTACATCTTATATAGTTCTTTTTGAATTATTCATAGGAGAGGGCAAAGCAAAATTAAAACGTATTGTCATGACCAAAAGTAAGGATTCTCTTGGGAGCAAAGTATAAAATGAAATTTCTGGGAATGTTCCATAGGTAGTTTTCAAGGCTTTATTCATCCAACAGTTTGCTTTCCCAGCACTAGCGGAGTTTGTTGAATTTGCCAGTTGCTATATTGGCAATACAGTTGAATTGAGAAGACTGATAAAACCTGACCAACCTTAGAGCTACTCCTCCTTGATCTTTATTTTGCCAGGTCTGTGTTCTACTGCCTGTTCCCTCTGAACCTTAGGTTCAGAGTTGCTCACTGCTTGAAAGGCAAAGCAAATCAGAATCGTAGGAGCATCCGCAAGCTTTCCTTCAAAGGCACAGCAGGACTCTCTTTGTAGCAGGGCTGAAAAGCAGGGAATAGGTAGCAGTGCTGGTTTGTCCTTTTTGTACAAATGCAGATATAATGCTGAGCCATCTCCTGCTACCAGCAGAATGTTTATGAACTGCACACCGACTATTCCTTTTGGCAGATACAGGTTGGCATATTTTCACAAAGTCAACCCAGCTCTGCAAGCTGGCAACAGCCATGTGTCTGGACAGATCGTGGTTCAGACCTGCAGTGTTCTGCCTTCATTTTGCTGTAAAAAACAGAAACAAGAGAAAACCTTTTTTGCTCTTACCACAAAAATTAATTAGACTAAAGAAAATTTTTGTTAATTCTTGGAATCTCTTACTCTTGATCAGGGCAAGTAAAATATTCAGTCTTTTATTTTCACCTGTCCATTGAAGTAAGTGATAAGAAGAATATTAAATGGGATGTGTCAGGAGAGAAGACTGCGTCCATTACTGGGTGAGTTCAAGACACTTGACTGCTGGCCCATTTCTCACCTCCAGAAAGAAGTTTCAAACCCTGCTGGTAATCCATGATTGGACAGCTGGGGTTATAGCAACAGGTAGAAAAACTCATTGTTCCCTGTAAAAAAAAATACAGAGAAGTTGTAATACAAAGGCTGCAAAGCCAAGCACTCCAAGCACTCCAGTTACTCTGTTTCTCATGTAACTGTCATTTGACTCCGGTGTGCGTTGTAGCACAGTCTTCAATTTTATGATTATATAGTATATTTTCTATGAGCCATGGCTGCATTCAGTGTATGGACTGAACACCACAGAGAACCAGAACAATACAGATTCAGTTACTCTTACACATGATGAAAAAGTACTAATAAAGTAAGTGAGACTATATGATACTCAGCAAGTAACCTTTCTCTGGGTCTCAGTTGGAATTGATGAGGTGGACTGGTGCTCTCAGCTTTGTGTGACTCATTTTGGAACTCGAAGTGGAAAACCATGAAATTACGTTTTCGGGTACTAGTGATTACGTGTCTTTGAACAGAGAGAACTTTGTGTTCTGGTTCCTGATACACCTGGTACCTGATGTTTTGGATTTAGTTTGGACCCCACATTGTACTAAGACTGTTTGGTTGGTTTACATTGAAATTAAAAGCCATACCTCAGCTGTGTCTCTGAACTGTTGCCTCAGCCTTCTGCTTTCCTCTTTTCTGCAAGACATGGAAGTTGTGCAGTCTTGAGAAATACACATTTTTGTTGGTTTTGTTTGTTGTTCCCATACAGTCACTTGTGAAATAAAATGCAAAATCCTTGTAAAACTAGAAAACTTGACTTTTGAGGTCAAATTGTCAGTCAAAGTAAAGGTTTATACAGGGTTTCTTTTATGCATATTTTACTTGTTGAATGTAAACTTCCTGACGCTTGCCTGAGTCTATGCCTATAGGAAATCTCCAGTCATGTGACTACCTCACAGAACTAGTGCAAACCTCCCCTAAAAGGGGCAGCTCATAGGTGTACAGGGGTTATTTGCGCTGTTTGGTATTACCTAGTGAACTGGACTAGTTAGTATTTGCAGTACTGGAAAGAAAGCAGTTCTCAGGGACAGACAGGGTCTGTCTCTCACATCAGCCACACTAGATTTCCCTGAAGTAGCCTAGATGATTACAGCCCTCTGCAGAATAGCTTTAAGATGCAGCACTTGCATAAGCTTACATTGTGTAAAAAGCATAAGCACTACCAATTTCCTGGCCGTTGAGTGTTAGGATTCTCAACCTTATTGTTGCCTGAACATATGTTTTCCAAAATATTTATACAGTAACATTCTGCATTTGTGTAACACCTTGTTTCATTGAAGTACTAAAAAACTTCCTGGAACTGTTAATTAAAATTAAAATGCAATGCATTAGTCATCCAGTGATTTTTAAGAAATATGATGCAGGTTTTTTTGCATGCATAATAATGTAAAAGTATTTTAGCAGTGTTGTGTTTGATGGAACTGTTAAATAATAAGTGTAGTGGTAGACTATCTTAATGCCTTGGGTAATAAAACTGAATGTAACAGTTCCAAGATTTCTCCTGGGTGTGATTTACCTCAGACATATGTTCTTCATCACTGATTCCAACAGAATGTTACAAATTGGAGGGGAAACATAATAGACCAAAACATAATGGAAAATAATGCTTTTCCCAGAATGCTGGGTTTGGGAGCTTTTGGGGTGGGGCTTTTTGGCAGCTGTTTAAAAAAAAAAAAAAAGCTGTAAAATGGTGTATTTATTTTATAATCTCTTCTGTTCTTCTAGTTTTCAAATGTCCATGTACAGCTGTGTGCATCTGCAAACGTATGCAAAAGCAATGCTAATAGAGCCGCAAAGCAATTATAAATCTATTTTTTCAGCTGTGCAGTTCTCTTCTTTTTCATCTGCAAATCTCTGTGGGAGCTTTGTAGAGCAGATCTGCCTTTCATGGTGTGCTCTGGAGGCCAGCAGCCCAGCCCCAGGCATGGGCAGGCGGCTGTGCTGCCCAAATGCAGTACCCCTCAGCTGGCAGGGCTGTAGCTGTCAGTTGCACCCTCTTGAGCACAGATATGGCAGGAACCCTCTTGTGCCAGGAACTGCTGTTTATCAGGTTCTAAAACCTGAAATTTGTAGTCACAAAATGAATTTCTGCACTCTTTTTCTGGCTTTTTCTAAATTCTAGGTGTTATATAATGCAAGGGGAAAAACAAACTGAGAAATCTTTAAATAAAGACCAAAGTGGCAATTCTTTAAAGTTTCCACAAGTTCAGTGGAAGGCTAGCCCTATGCCTCCTATAAATAATAGTTTATTTTGAAGTAATCCATGAGTTTCGCAGCAGAACTGATTGGAAAAAATAGTCATGACTTGAAAAGAAATGAAACACATTATTAATGGCAACATGTAGACAGAGAAGGGTTAATCTGGTGTTCCCATGTAGTGCAGGTGTTTATGCTGAGAACTATAAAAAGAAGCTGCAACCAAGTTGTTTCTTGCTATTATTGAGGGAATTACAGAAAAATTAAAACTAAATATTGTCTCTTCTGAGTTTGCAAAGATTTAGAGAAGTTTTAACTATCTGTGCTGTCTTCAAGCCTTCTCAAGAGCTTCTGTTTTGCCCGTTCACTCTTCAGGAGTTCAGCATTTGCATTGTCTGCACAAAAAATAAGAGCCATGTGTTAGCAATGCTGGGTCCTGCTGGGGTGTTCCTGCATGTCTGGGTACAAGACTCAGTTTTAAGTATTGCTCCATGTTTTCAGGCCTGTGTGGAAATCTGTCTGCCAGTAGGTTTAGTGACATAGGCATCAGCTCCCCACCAAAACAAAGGTTTGTGATTGTTGTGGTTTAACCCCAGCTGGCAGCTCAGCCCTACACAGCCACTCCTCCCTAGTGGGATGGGGAAGAGAATCAGAAGAGTAAAAGTGAGAAAACGTGTGGGTTGACATAAAGACAGTTTAATAAGTAAAGGAAAAGTTGTGTGCACAAGCAAAGAAAAACAAGGAATGCTTTCACCGCTTCCCATGGGCAGGCGGGTGTTCAGCCATCTCCAGGAAATCAGGATCCGTCATGTGCAACAGTAACTTTGGAAGACAAATGCATCCTTCCATCATCCCCCCTTTCTCCTTCTTCCTTCCTTCTTCTTCTATATGCTGAGTGTGACTCTGTATGGTCTGGAATATCCCTTGGGTCAGCTGGGGTCAGCTGTCTGATATGTGTTCCCTCCCAACTCCTTGCGCATGCCCAGCCTCCTGCTGATGGGGTGGTGTGAGGAGCAGAAAAGGCCTTGATTTCCTGTAAGCACTGCTCATTGGTAACTAAAACATCCTTCTGTTACCAACCCAGTTTTCAGTACAAATCCAAAACACAGACCCATACCAGTTACTATGACGAAAATCACCTGTATCCCAGCCCAAACCCGCATAATAAGCCAAACAGTTCATGCTGAGAGTTCACAAGGGTTACAGAGAGTGGGAGAATACCTACTAAACATTTTGAGTATCCAAACAGGGTTCACTCAGAAATACTGATTAGCTTCTACTAGTCCCTGATGCTAAAGGGTCATTTTCAGGCCTAATGTTAGCGAGACAGCTTTGCACTCCAGTTTAAGTTGGCAAGAAGACCTCTTCCCACCAGGTTGGGCTGTTTAGATGCATGATTGTAGGCTGTGTTGTTTGGTGAATCTGCTCTGCCCTGTAGCCTGCAAGTCACAACTGCAGCTCTGTAGTGAAGGCAAATGCCAGAAATGTCACGGTGTGTAATCTGTGTAGAGCTAAATCTACTGTGATATAGAGAGGAACAGTAAATGCTGGTGTAGTGTGGCTATGCAACCTTCAGGGCTTCTGCCTCTACCATGGGTGCATTTCAAGGAAGAAAAGATTTCTCATAGAGTGGTTCTAATCAAATCATAATAAAGAAAGTCATCTCAGATTATGGCAATGTTTCTTTCTCTTTCTCACATGCTCCTTGTGTCTCCTCCAATAGTGAGGAGATGGTCCTTGCACTGCAGAGCCCTCCCAGGCTGGCATACAGATAAGATGCAGTTGAAATGAGTTTTCTCTTTTGCATTGGATGACAAACTGTAGTCTCTGTTGTTGGAACTGAATACTTTCATCCTGCCACCATGCAGGCATTATTACTGCAGACAGAGAAACCCCATTTTCTTCCCAATTCTGAAATGAAAGTTAGATATTCAGAAGGCTTTTATTCCTGTTGCCCCAGCTGATTTTATACACACCTAAAATACTCCTCACTGACTGGAAGAGGGTGTGTGTAAGATGATCTCCTGGTATCAGTATCATTTTCTCAATATATTTTGGACACTAACCAGTGGAAAACATTTGTGGGCCAGCAATCCCAGAGGATGGTGAATCTGACGTTCACCCTGCCAGGAGCACTGGGAAGACACGACCAAAGCTGCTGCTTGGCCATCAGAGAGGGCTGCACAGGGAGCTTCTGCAGTTTAATTAATCCTGAGATGCTGCCACTGCTGCAACACTTTAGTGCTTTGCTTCATGGTAACAGAGTGGTTGGGTGAAAAAAGATCACGTGTCCCCAGATATTCATCTGATTTACACAACAGTCAGAAGGATTCAAGGGGATTGTTGTGATCTCTGGAAAAACAAAGAGAAATTGGGTATGCACCGAAGCAATGACCTCCTCTGCCTTAGCCACTGACTCTGCGGGTGCAAAGTATGTGTCCTAAGCTTTATCACTCTCCTTAGGATCCTTGAGCTCTCCAAGAACACGGTACCTTTCTGCTGTGACCTTTCTAAAAGCTTTTTCCCATTTTTGTTCAAAATCTGTGAATGGCAAGTGGAAGATGAGTGAGCCAAGTCAGCAATCACTGACTGCAGGCTTTGTGTCACTGCTTGAGTGGATTTCCTGGGCTATTTCTCATCCGGGAAACATGGGTGGTTTTATAGTGAATTGTTTGGAAGACAAATTGCAGCAGTTTTCTGGATTAATTTATATCTAAATTTGCAAGCACATATTTTTTGTAGGATTTAAAAATATGAGATAAATATCAGTGTTAAAGAGCTATGGTCCTAAAGGTGACAAAATCTGGTTGCTCTGTAACATGCAAGAATATTTTATTTGGATTTCGTGATGTATGTTAAAATGTATGGTAGAAGACAATGCCAATGGAAAGCCAGTGCATTGGGGATTTTTTTTAAAACTTTCATATGTAGTCTGTTTATTTTGTCTTCAGCACCTGGTCTCAGTTGGCTCCAAACTGGATAGTAATTTTCATTGAAGTGTTTATAACATGAAGTCTTTTTTTTCTTTTTTTAACTTGAGACATATGCCTGCAGCTCTACAGGCTGCTGTCTCACTGCCAACTTAGTGGACAGCCAACTGCAACAGGAAACTGATACGGTGTGACTTTCATTAATGATTTATAGTCTTTTTCAGCATGCGATTTCAATAGCATTTAGAAGATGCTTCTAACGTCAAATATATGTATGCTTCAAGAATAAAATGAAAACAAAAACTTATTTAGAATTAGGCAACTTTTTAAAAGGTACTTCTATATGTATGTGGCATGGTTAAATAATTCTTTTTTATTCTTTTCATAGGAGTCACTTCCTTGAAAAACCTTCAATTTTTGATATCTTGTTGTGAATTTATGAGTAAATTCTTTCTCTCTTGCAGAGCACACCCAGCCTGGCAAATCAAAAGTGGCGAAGTGTTTAAAAAAAAAAAAAAAGGAAGAGGAAAAAAATATTTGTTAGTTACTGCCCTTGTGACAGAAAACTACTGAGATTTTTGGGGGTTGTCTTTCTTTTGTTTACAGACACAAATGTTAAGGTGTTTGCTGTAGATTGCAAAATTTTACTTGATTCATTTGAGCTTATTTTAAGACTTTCTAAGTTTTCTAGTGTAATTCTTGTCAATTTGGTATCTGTTTTAAATACTACACTGTGTGCTAGACCTGATGGCACAAGCATTGCCTCTGCCAAGGCAATCAGAAATAATTGCCACCTTTATATATTTCTAGTTATTTTATTCAGCTCAGTCAGTGGTGGTGGTAATTCTCTTGTGCTTACCATGAGATTTTTCAGATGTGAATTGTGTTCTTTAATTTTGGATGGTCAACCTATGTCAGGCTAGCAATCTCCACATATTTTAATGATGATGAAATATGTTGAAATCTGGTATTTCATGAAGCAGTCAAGCCCAGACGTAAAATGGAGTTGCACAGTTCTGTGTTATCACAGTGTTAAGCCAAAGAAATTGACAATAACCCATCTTGTATCTTGCAGCACTGTTGCTGTGTTGGTTATCTTTACATCTCAACAGCAGAACCAGGACTATGAAAATCACATTCAAAAGAATGTCCAGAATTTAATAAATAGCTCAGGGATTTATGGCTTAAACATGCATCACTTGCCCATGCAGTTCACCAGTCAGCAATTTTTCCCCTCTTGGTCTCAAGCTTTTGGAGACTCATGGATTTTAACTCTAGAGGTCTTCTGTGCAACTGCTCATTTTAGTCAAGATAATTTGCTTTGACATATGCTGTATTTTAAGTATTAGGCTCTGCTTCTGTCTAAATCAGCGTAAAAACACACAGTGCTCCTTCTGTTTGCCACAGTACTGAGATCAAGTTTAAGGGGTGGATCGAGCTGTTTTAGTGCTGTCTGTGGATCAGCTCTGGCACAAGGGGTTAAGCAGGATGAAATATTCTCACTGATCTGTCAACCTTGCTTAATACAACTTTCTTTTTCTATATAACAATTAAATACCTTCTTTAGAACTGTTGTTAGGGCTACTGCCATTTTGTTTTCCATAATGTCCAAATATAGTCCCATACTACAGAAATTCAAAACCACTACCGTTATTAAATCAGTACCGTCTCAAAAATCTCTTCATACATACTCAAACTCCTAGTATAAAACTAAGAGGCAGATCCCTCATGGTCTTGAATTTTAAGTCAACATGGAGAAGGTACTCTCATAATCCCTTTCTCACTATTTATTCTTGTTTACTTTTAAATTTTATAGTTGAGTAAATGTCACTGCTGGTGATTAAAGTTCAGGTCAAGTTACATTTTGCTGTGACCCTTCTGCTCTCTTTTGCAGACACTGGGACTGTGGTCTGTCAAGGCAGGAAGGTTCACAGATCATAGCCTAAGGATTTCCCCCACCCCTTTCTTTTGTCAGGCAAGGAAAGTAATTTCGTAAAATTGGATTGAGAGAGCTTTGTTAATTGAGAGTTTTGTGTAAGTACGAAATTATGTTTACACAATTTATGTCCTACACAATTTTAGAAAGTCAAATGCATTGCTGAGGCTAGTTTAGTACCAGATGTCTGATTCTCTTTTTATTTCCCACTTTATTCATTAAAATAAACATTACAGTGGAAATAGTTGCCTGATGAGAGGTGGCAGCAGCTAGTCATAGCCAATTAGACACATTTGTCTAACGAAAAACAATACTATTATGTATTTGACTTGCATGGATTTGTGTTAAAGTGGGAAATGTGTGGATATAATGTGTGAATGTTCCTGGTTGATTCAAATCTCCTTCAAGCTTTTGTTTCTGGTGCTGTCTGTACATGTTTGTTTTACAGGTCTGTGTACACCGTGTGTATTGATATAGCCTCCAAGACCTTAAAAAAAATAATGGAGAGAGAGAGAGGTAGAATTAGTGTTACAAAACAGTCTTTGGGGAATGCTTATAGCCACTGAGAAGTGCTGCTGCTGGTACACCAGGCTGTGCTACCTAGATGACATCTTCTTTCCCAGACTGTTACAAGGATCAGCATGTCTGTGCCCAGAAGGCTGCCCAGAGATATGCCATGATCCCAGAGGGCATTCCAACTTGAAAATGTTGAGTAATTGGAGAATATAGAGGCATGGCAGAGGTACTCTTCTGTTAGCTTAAATGAAGGTTTTATTAGAATGGAGGCTGCAAAAGAGAAAAACCTAATAAAAAACTGGAGAGAGCTATGCCTCCAGTATCCTTGCCTAACAGTTGATGAGAATTAGGAGTCAGGGTAAGAGAAACTGTTTCGTTTGTTTCTTCATCATCTTTTGTCTTTGGTGCCTTTCTGTCATCTTCTCCATACTCCTGCAAATCCTGTGCATTAGGTGACTAAGAAATGGCAGAAGTAGTAGGGGCTAATTGATTGCATCCGTATCTTGATGTTGTTCATACGGAGGAACTCTAATTCTGTCATTCGTTAACTTTTGAGTGCTTGCCTTCACAAACTCACTGTTGTTCCTTTGATGCTTGCAACATAATTTCTGAAGTAAGCAAACAAAATACTTAAAAGCTGAAACAACATTTTAACTGTAGAGAATGATACTTATTTTACTGGCAAGTTCAAATAATTTGGCTGCACATCATAGCTATCTGCTGTTTGCACTAGTGAAATGATCAGTGCAATAGCAGGTTCTCTTCCAAATGGACCAAATGTTTACCAGTGGGTAAAGATACCACCGAGGCTTTGCAGGTATTTCACAGCACCTGAGTGCTGAGGCTTATGAATAATTGACTCAATTTGAGATTTTCTGCCTATATTCCTCTAGTTTCTTTTGTCTCTTCATGCCACAACTCTTTTCCTCCACCATCCATCTCATATTCCTCCCTGACCATCTGTTTTTGCATCTGCCTCCATTTCCAGCCAGCTGCCTCAGTTCTTCCCACTGCCTCTCCATCATCCACATGTATCCAGTCTGCCCTTAGCTCCTTCCTACACTTGCTTTTTTGTTTACTTTCTCCTAAAGTCTGCCTTTGGTCTCCACAGACTCCCACCTGTAGGCTGTCTTGCACCCTTGCTGCATTTGTGTATTCCTAATTTATTAATTGTCATTCCTAATTTCAAGTCAAGCATTTATGGTGGGGAGACTTCAGTGACCGGTTGCTGTATCCCTAGGTGAAAATGTTCTTGCTATCCCAATCATAGATATCCTCTGTTCCCAGAACAAGCTACTGCAGGACAGTTCCATCTACAACTGGTTATGAAATTAATTTTCAGAAAGGAAAAAAAAATAAAAACAAAATTAAACAAAGACACTACGCTTATTTTTTAATCATGCTCTAAAAACCCCTTGTTCCTACATTACATCCCCGAGACACACACTTTTATTGATGGATGGAATTGGAGAATGCTGGGTTTGTTCCCATCTCCCTACTTCAATACAGGTTTAAAACACAAACCTTGTCTGTCTACTTGTCTGTCTTTTTATGGCCCACAGAAAGAGTTTTTCTGAAGACATGACTCATCCTCTATAGCTGGGTGCTTTGAACCAGCCTTAGGAAGTATCTATTCCGTTTCCAAGGGAGAGGTGTGAGAACAATCCCTCACCAAGTGAGTTATGTACCTACAGATCAGGCATACCTGCCTGGCTTTCTGTTTGTCTCCAGGAGCCACAGTGGGATGGTTCATAGTCAGTGCGCACTGTGCTCCTGGGGGCTTTCATCAGTGAAGGTCAGGTTGCAAAGTTTGCATGTTGCTTTACTTCTGTTCCTAATTATTAATTTGTGCCTTTCTCTTTCCTTTGCATTCTGCAAAAGCTTCTGCTTCAGAAATAGTTTTATGTTGGAAGTTCATCTCCTTTCACTGGTGCTGTCCTTGTCTAACGGTCTGGATATTTTCCTTTGAGTTCATGGCCCCTAAGTTATGTTCATGATGGTTCCTTCTCAGTTCTTTGCCTTAGACAGAAAATACACATTCACCTGACTCGTATTTTGAGGAAGAAGAAATGTGTGGAAGTGGTAATATATACTTATTTACAGGTTTTATGAGACATCCTTTGTTACTTTTGCTTCCATTTTTTCATGCCCATTTACCATCTGCTTCACCATCAAACCAGTGTTTCTGGCAAATAGGCAGGATCTGAAAGTGCATCATGCTTTGATTTTGTATTAAGTGGGGATTTCTCCACTTTTCAGTGCACGTGTCCCTCCCTTAACTAACTCTCTCGATGGCCCTGGGTTTGAGGTGCCATTTTATGTGTTGCCTATGCAAGTAATTTCTTCCAATCTCTTACCGGTAGTGGTGGATAGGGCGACTTTATTTGTTTTAACTTGTAGCACCTGTGATTGATTGATTTAATATCTATTTGATTTTAGTATATTTGCTATTATCTCTTTTCTGGTTTTCTGGAGATAAACTGGGATGAGTCATAGAGCACTTATTCCCAGAGATAGCTTCAGCAATTTGAAGAGCAACCATGAATACTTCAGGCAAAAGTACTAGATATGAGGCATAGATGGTATGAAGGTCACTGGTTTTTGTTATTTTTCCCCCCTCCCTGAGTAGATGAAGTTCTCTTCAAACAGACTGCAGAAATACCAATTAGTGTGCTTCATTCTGAAATGTAATCAAATTTAAAATGTAAAAAATCCCTTTTGGCTATGTTATAATCAGACCCCTAATTATGAAAGGCATATGTTTCCCTCCATCTTTCTTCCTTCCACCCGTGTAGATAATTGTCCTTCTTGAATGATTTCTTCTTTGGAAAAATCTTTGTGACGTTCTACTCCAGGTTTGCTCAAAGCAATGCTGTTATCTGTTGCATTAGGTTTGTGTTGTTGAATTCTTGCAAGATAATATTCAATATAGTTACACTGATTACTTGCTATTTTGTCTGTCATCTGTGTTTTGGAATATCTCAAAGCTTGTCAGTCTTCCGCTGGGGATTACATCATTTTGGGGGTCTCAGCCATTCTGAAACAAAAGCATACTTCAGTGGTAAAATATGTATGCCCGGACAGCTGGCAGTCTTTCAAGGCTCCAAAGCTGACACAGAGTTAATCTCAGAGAAATGTATTTTCTTATGTTCATAGTAACTAAACAATTATTTCCATGCTTCCCCCTCACCCTTTTTTTTTTTTTTAACTTCCCTTTCTTAATGTAGAGATTTCTTTACAGATAGTAATTACTAGCATAAATTACATTTGTTTGCTTTTTCACAGCAGTTGCTGTTGGGTTGATTTTGGTTTCTGTCTGGCCTTTTGACTGCTTTGACAATGGTGAATTCAAATTAATAATTGTTTCTTTAGTGGTAAGTCGGATCTTGTTTGAAATGTGCAAGTCTCTCAGTTATTAGCGTGCCTTTTTTTTCAGGGTAGACTTTTGAGGTGAAAGTTGCCTGCACCTGCTAAGCTACATTGAATTGAATTCTAACCTAGTATTGAATTCTAACAACCACTTGGTATCAGACTGTACACTCCATCATATAAGCACTGTTTATGTTGTATAGACTTCATCGGGGTTGAGCTGAAAGGACAGCTGGTTGTGCTAGGGTGAATTTCATCCCAGTATCCACTGTATAAAATGGCTTCAGAGCTGTTACAAGAAGGAAAAACAGCAATGAAAAACTAGACCAAGAATTGTCCATGTGCAAATTTGATGTATGCGTACTTAGTCCAGATTTTCATTCTATTCCTACTACTTTGTTAGGTCTAAAAGATATTTGCTGCAATAACTTGTTCTGAGGAAAATCTGTCTGCCAGATTACCAACTCCCAGCTTTTATTTGGGCAGCCTGATTCCAAGCTCATGCCTTGGTGGGTCCTGTTTTGGTACCAGCTTCTGCAGGTAGGCTCACTTGTAGGCAAATCCTGCTTTGGGACCTGCTGCATTTGGACGCACTGCCTGAATCTCACTCTCTTAGACCCACTTGGTAAGGATGTAGCCAAAGTGAAAACATCTGCATATTCTCAGCTTTAACAAAGTAGCTCTTATATTTTCCTAAAATATTATTTAATAAAATATTTTTATTGTATCTCCCTAATGGTAGAAAGTTACCTTTTCATTTGAAAGAGGATTTAGGCATAGAGTATGAGTAACTGATATGAATTAAAAATAACAAATAAAAAATGTAAATGAGTTAATAATACTAATTGATTTTGATTGGCATGTAGCACCAATAAATGTTACTATTGTTGGGCGTATAGGTGTGTATCTGTTTCTACATTTGATTCACTAGAAAAATTTTGTGAGTTTCTGCTTGATTTTTTGATAGATTTTTATTTCATTTTAAAAGTTTTCTTCCTAAAAGAGATATGGAAGTAGAGAATTTATACTTTTGTTTCACATAAGATGCAGGCATCACTGGCATGACATTTTTTCTATATGTAGAAGAGTATTTAAATAAGTGTAAAGTGAATATGAAAAATTCTGGATTTTTTGTTTGGGTTTTTTTTTTAAGACTGTAACTTTCCAAAGACATGCCTTAAAAAGATTTTCTATCTCCTTTTAATTTATCACAGATTAATGAACTTCATGTTCCTCTTAATTTTCGTACAATTTCATTTTAATTACTCTTTTTTTTTTCCTTGTGTGCAACAACTTCCTGATATAAAGAGATTAGATGGCCTTCACATTCTTCTTAAGGCACACCACTGCCGAAAAAGCACTTTGTAAGCGATTAAGCAGAATTGTGCAAGCTTTGGTTGCTGTTGTTTAAATCTACAGCAAATCTGGTTTCCCATCGGTTTGCAAATCATGCAGTCAAGTATCTAAGTTAGGCAGGTTGTGCAAATTGAAAGTTCATTGAAGAGCCAGTGTAGTTTTCAATGGCAGCTGTCCATAGGATCCTTATTGCTGAGCTGAAAATTTATCTTTTTATTTGAATGGTTCTCACCCCTAAAAACATTAGAAGGTCTCGAGAGCATTACTTTTTTTAACTAAATAGGGCTTATGTCTCTGAGTTTACTTAGGCATCAGACCAAAGATCATTGAAGTCAATATGAATTCTTCCACTTACATCAGCATGCTCTGGGTCATGCCCTTAGTAAACTGTTGTGTTCACTTTCCAAATCAGAAGAGATTACAGCATAAAAACTGTACAAATCAGCTATAGCCTGAAGTACTAATTGTATCTCCAGCCAAGCCAGTGGAAAATAAACATTCCATGACAAAAGTTTGCTGCATTCAAGTTACCTTTCAGCTCACCTAACCATGGTAAAACATCTTGGCATGACCACCCTGTGAACACACCGATGTGAGTGGTGAGAGGTTGGGGTGGGCAACAAAATGCCATGTAAGACTTTGGAGTGAGAGCGTTTAACCATTAAGCAAATGCTGGCTCATCTGTGAAGTAAAAAAGCATTTTGATCTTTGATTTGAAGGTCTTTTAATCATCATAGAACAATTGTATGTACACTGCAGTTTTGAAAGATGTGGTGAAGATGACAGTAATGATTAAGATAGTAACAATTCCCTATATCAAGAACCCTGAAAATATGCTGGGAATAGAAAGTTCAGTAGTCTAAAAATAAGGAATTCATGTATTGTACTGTATCAAAGTACAGAAATGAGAAAAAAGGAAATATATTGTGTTATGCAGCATTACTCTGTTAGTGTTCAGAGGAAAACATGGAAGGAAAAATACAAATCAAAAGGCTGGATTTAACCCTTTCACATCATTACATTGTACCTGAGTAATCCTATGGGGTTAAAAAATAGTTTTATAAGTAAAAGAAAGGAAAGGGGAATACCCTAATGTTTAAAATATTCCAGACAACCAATGAATTCAGGATAAAAAATGCGTGATAGAAAAAAAAAGGTATCTGATTTTGAAGCTAGGTTTTAAGGCAAACATCTTCAGCCTTCTCTCTGAACAGGCTTAAACAAGCTGAATACCTTTCTGTATTAAATGAATTAATTAAATTAATTAGTTTAATTAATTTCTCATGGATCTGTTCAGGCCCTTACTGAATGTCACAAGTGGAATATTCGTAGAGGGAAAAAACATTGTTAGATAGAAAATTGCAGTCTGAACTGAGAGTTGACAAAAACAGTAACGTAGAAAGTCCTTCACTTACGGGTATGAAAGTGCAAACCTTTTTACTTGCTTTTGTTTGGCAGATGTATTAACTTTATTGGAAACTTTAATGATAGCACAGCTTTTTTCCTGTGTGATTCTGAATTTTATCTTTGCAGCAAGAAAAACCGCAAGCTACTCAAATGTGATAATGGTATTCTTCTTAAAATGTAATTTTATTTAATTATTTTTTAAAACAGCTCTTTTTTAGGTATGAATGGGGAAGTGAAAGAATTTGGTATCATCATGATAAATTGTTGTCTGCTTTCCAGTTTTGTTACATGCTAAATTATTCCCTTGACAAACAGGACAGAAAGTATTTATACATCACATTCTATGATTAGTCAGCCTCTGTGTTTGTGTCTGGGTTAGTAAAAACAGAGCTACTGTTGAAGGGTGGAAATAATCATGCTGGCTTATGCCTGTAATCAGTGCTCCTACCTCTGTTGGGTACACTTTTCCAAAATGTATCAAATATCATATATAAGGTGTATCAGAGATTGAGGAAAGGGCTGCTAAAGGGCTGTGTAGGCAAAGCTTTCCACTTACACTTTATCTAGTTAGGTAGCAGAAGTGCCTCAGTACAGTTAGTGGTTAATTGTTCATGTTAGATGCCTGAGATATATTGTTGATGGTGGCAGATTCTCTAAAGATGTTTGTTACTACTGGCCCAGGAATGAGGGCTGGTTAGATTGGTGGTGCTCTTCTCCCCTGAGAATCAGGTCCGTGCTATTTTTTTTTTTTCATTTACTCGATGGAGCTGTTTCTTTGAACACAATTCACCAGCTGCTTTGAAAAGATTACCGCTGAAGGCACTTCAGTACGATTTTCAGTCACCGTGGGCAAAGTGCTCCCTTGCACTTCCAGCTCTGGTAGAAATTGCTTGTCTGATACATTGCAGATGCACCCCGAGGGGATCTCGGTTCAGGTTTCTGAACACTTATCATAAAGCCACAAGGCCCTTAGGAGGGCACCGTGCATCGCTAAGGGTACCTGAAGTTCAGACTTACCTAAGAGAGGAAGCTGAGCTGGGGGATCCATGGTTCCCCTTATGTGTCTGGGTTGGGTGGAGAGCAGGCAAGTGTTCATGACCGAAGTGGAGAGTCACACAGTGAATAGTGGCTTTGTTCCTAAACCCTGTTTATCAAAGAGGAAGGTACTTATTAGCACAGAAGGGAGAAGGGAGTGTTGTGGGCCTGCAAGTCATTGTTATCTAGATTTTGCATGGGAATAGATGGAGAGAAGAAAATGTTCCTTGAAACACAGCCTTGTCCACTAGTTCATTTCATAATTTCCTTCACACAATTTATGTTCTTTATAAGCAGTGTCTCCCTTCTCTATTTCTCTATGAATGGGAAATGGAAGTAAGTGGCTCATTTTCTTGTATGATTGTGGTATCTTCTACACTTCATAAGAAACGATAGATTTTTTTTTCCTAAAGAGTGTCTTGAATACAAGCATTTGCATGGTTTAGAATGGGAGAGAAAGATTTTTTTTCACTGATACCTGAAATTGTGCTTGAAGCTTTATAGTGCATGTTCTTCAAGTGGTGTTTTGTTCAGATAAGATTGCTCAGTTTAACCCAGGCAAATGCTACACCCATGAGCAAGTGCCATTGTATGTAAAGGCCAGCGTAGAAAAAGCAAAAGGTCACCATGAAATAACCATGAAGATTTATTCATTATTATAAATATTAACAAGTAAGGTAAAATACTTGCTCAGTTTTCTTGAATGCCTGTAAAAAACATATTTCTGTATGTAGAACAATTCAACAGAAATGAGATTGTCTCTGGACATTAGTCTAGGGACAAGTAACTGTTCCTGAGCACTCTAGATCAGCAGACTTACAGTAGTTTACAACATTTTTTACAGGTTGTTGTTGATTTTAGTTTGGATTAATTCCCTGATCTGGTTCACAGTGCAGCTTGTTTGTCATCCTGTACCAGCATGGCCAAGGAAGCTGGTTTGCAGTGCCAGAGGGTGCCGGGAGGGGTGAGAACTCCTGCCATCATCCTGCCTGCTGGGCTGCCTGGACAACCATTTTTATGACCTTTATTCTCTATGATCAGCCAAATTCATGAATTCCATAGCCTTTACCACAGCATCCTCCTACTCCTTCTGTTCAGTCTTTCCCCTTGTTGTTGAACTGTCAGTGAAATAAAATAGCAGACCACTGTCTTGGAGATTGGAGAAGTTGTGCTAGCCCTCCTCTGGTGCTCTTCAGCACGTAGCTGATGCTGCTGTGGTTCTGCAGCTTTTTTCTCCTTGTAATAGCACAAATACATCCTATCAAGGCATCAGTTGTGTTGTTGGTTGGGTGCTAAATTCCACTTCCCGTTTTCCTCCCCATCCCCACAGCGTTTGTCTCTAAGGGCATTGGTTTTATCTTTATACACTCTCCTTTATTCTTTTTAATCTAATCTACCTCCCTTACATCATTCTTCTCTCTTCCTGACGGGAAGTCGTGCCGAGGGGAGCTGCTCTGGTCCCCTGAGAGTCTCAGGGAGATATCTTGTGCTGTTGAAGGTCCTGTGTTGCGCTTTGTGGAACACAGATGGTCTAGACACAAATTACATTTTGCCTTTCCACAACAAGGGCTGTTGAGCCTGGAGAAGAGGAGGCTTTGGAAAGATCCAATAACAGCCTTCTAGTACTTGAAGAGGACCCACAAGAAAGCTGTCAAGGGACTTTTTACAAGGGCGTGTAGTGATAGCACAAGGGAGAATAGGTTTAAACTGAAAGAGAATAGGTTTAGATTAGATATTAGGAAGAAATTATAAGGAAGAGGTTGTTCAGAGGAGCTGTGGATGCCCCATCCTGGAAGTGCTCAAGGGCAGGTTGGATGGGACTCTGAGCAACGTGTTCTAGTGGAAGGTGCCCCTGCCCATGGCAGCGGAGTTGAAACTAGATCTTTAAGGTCTCTTCCAACCCAAACCATTCTCTGATTCTATAAAGCACTGAATTTTTAACACATATCTCCAATAAATAAAGCAAGAGGAGAACCAGTTAGCAATGTTTCCTTATGACAGGTATTTCAGTTATCTTGGACTTTTATAGTGCCTCGGTATGGCATGTTTATGTCCCTCCCTCAGGAACATCTAGGATATGAGTTTGTTATAAAGCAATGCCACAGTACTGGCTATGTGCTTGCTTAATTCTTAGCAGTATTTTTTCATACTTTATTCTTTTTAAGTAGTTGTTTTTTATTCTGCTCCACAAGGACTAGTGCTTGAACACAATAGTTAGATTTACTTTGTTGCCCAGAAAGTTATGTTATATCTCGGTATATTTGTTAAAAAGATTGCATAGCTTTTGCCATTTTTTGGATAGTTTTTTTTTCCCCATAAATTGTACCAATCTCTGCCCAGATGAAATGGGAAATTTAATTTTAAAACTGCAACAGTTTTTATTTTTAATCAGTTATACACAGCTTTCTTACATGTGCTGAAGGGTTTTAAAAACTGAGTTCAAAGGCATTTTGATAAATTTAAATCCAAGTTTTTCCAGTTAATAATAGAACTGACAGATCATACTGTCCTAAAAGCTTCATTTGACTAGACCTCATCTGCTGTTATCTAGTTTTTATCCGTAAATTGGAAATTGGTTCTCTGTATCTAACAACCAAAGATTTTCTCAGCTTCGAGTGAACTAGCCTTTGAATTGAGCTACATGAATACACTGACTTAAATAAAATGTTTTCCCTGCACCTGCAGAAAAGCTGCAGCTGCCAAAAGATGAATACTTCAAAAAACTTGAATCCCTAGGATCCAGCCAGTAAATTCTGCCAGTTTAGTACTTTGATGTTCTTTGAAAATTCAACACCAAATGCGCAGTAATGGGAGTTATTATGTAAGTATAGCCCTTTTAAAAAAATAATTTGATCTCTATTTGGAATCTTTATAAGCAAAAAAATCCAGCTTAACTAAAACTGTTGGTGGAAGCAGTTTTTAATACCTGCTCTTTATTCATCACTTGTCTCTGAAATCAGCACAGGCTTTCCATATGACTCTGTCCGTGCAGGTGATGAAGGTCATCTGCCAGCAGGTATTCATTTAAAATGAAAAAAAAAGATAAACCAGGAAGGAAAGCATCATTTCCCTAAGTCACTAGGGATGGATAGTGTTCATCCAAGGTTTCTGGAAGAATTTCAGGAAGCAGCTGAGTTACAGTCATACGTAACTTACTGAAAACAATTACTTCAGCAAAGAAGCAGATGTGGCTGACAGCATACGCTTAGGAAAGTGGGTATAGTTATGAACCTTACTTTCCTACTGGCACAAAAAGTCAAGTAGTGAAGAGAGAAGTGTAAAGGCAGGAGGAGGAGATGGCTGTTGAGCCTTGTAAGCACAGGCAGGAAACCTCTGGGATGCAGGAAACCTCTGAGATGCAGGAAAAGGCATTGCCCAAGGCCAGGAGTTGCAGGAGGCAGCAATGACCCATGCAGAAACTCACTCTGAATTTTAATGGCACTTTAGATAAATTCATTATCCTCCTGATGGAAGGACAGTAGCCTTCAGAAACCTGGATGATCAGCACTGGGCTGATGGGCCTTCCTCACATCATGATGGGAGGAGGAGGGAGCTGTTTAATGCGTAGTCCTCTTCACTTTGTTCTGCTTGAAAATGTAAAAAGATTGCAATAATCTTAGGGAGTTAGAAAGCAGGTTACAGAAATTCACTGTGAACAAATACAGGGTGGCAAACATTGAAAAGGGTACATAACTCTCTCTTTGTCCAGTCAAAATGACATCTGGTTAAGGTTTGTGCCTGTAAGGGATTAGCTGTATGTTTTAAGCCTGGACAGCAGTTGTCAGATAAATTAATCTAATATTGGCATCTTTTTGAGGTTTTATTCTGCATAAATTGAGATTGACATTTACAAATAAAATCATCCTTCTCTTTGTTATGTTGAGCTCATGTCATAAGTTAATAGAAAAGGTAAAGAAATGAAGCAATGGGAAATGAATAGCTGGAAGATCATATAAGGAACCAGGGTTGTCTGGGAAAGTTTGAAAGAGACAGGAGAAAAAACAGAGAAGTCTAAACCATGAGTTTTCATGTGAAGAATTTTTTCAGAGTTCTTATTTGCGTGTAATGTGGGGATTCTGAAATTAAAATGGCAGGCAGTTGAAATGCTGTCCGTGGAGATGTTTCAGATACAACTTTTCACTTTCTAATGCGAACCCAGGAGATACACTCAGTTTTGGGGTGCACATATGCTCTTTCATGCACCTCCATGTACTCTGGAAAGTCATCCCATGGCTGGAAGAGATGATTCTGCAAAGGCAGGATCTAGTGCTAAATTCCTTTCTCATGCTCTTGCCTGAGCAGGATTTGCAGGAACATGGCACAGTCACATTACAGGGAACACATGCTGGTGTTTCTGACAGTCAGGTGTCACAGTTTTAAAGGTAGCACCATTTCATGAGAAAAAAAGCCCTCAAATACCAGAATGATATATAATATTAAAAAAAAAAAAAAAAGACAGATGAAATATGCTCTATTAGCAGTGATGATATGGTAGAAATAGAAATAAAAGTGCCATATTTCACAGTTGGACACTTCAAAGGATACTCCTCTCCCACTAATTCTCTGATCTGCTTCATGTCACAGGTCACCTAAACAGTATTTACAAAACTGCTGGCTGGAGCACTCATTCAGGATTTAAGGTGGCACAACTTTTTTTGACGTAAAAAGTTCAGGTGCGCCAATATTTCTCTGGATATTTTACATCACAGTTACTTTTTATGTAGACCCCTGTTTATGAATATGTCTCCTCAAGACCAATGTGAGATTTGCCTGGAGAGGGGGAGACGTTTTCTGCCGACAGCCATGTGATGAGGTTATGGAGAGTCTGGTAACTAGCTGGGTGCTACTTTGAACGTGCTCAAAAAGGTGAGGACTAAAGTAGGAGTCAAAAAGCTTGACCTAACCACTGACCCGTGTGTCAAACCAAGAAACTGGTGTGAACTCCAGGTCCCAGTTACTACTGAATGTAAATATTTGTGTTCTTATTCAAGGTGCTTTGCCTTGAAGAGTAAAATGCAACAATTAGTAATTGCTGCCATAATTTTCAATGTGGGCTGGACTTGGATGTAAAGTTTCTTTTTTGGCATCAAATTTATTTTGAGAGGCTGGTGTTTACTATATAGTGCTTGGACAGTGATGAATTCCACTGTCTCAGGCAGGCATTGTCCTTAATTCTAGGTGGCCTTTCCAAATCCTCCAAGTCATGACAGTTTGGGAAGTTTATACTGATTAGACAGTTGCTAGTTGCTTCAGTTACGGGAGTCCTGTCTTGTACTCTTTCCACAGACTAAACTTACTTTTATTCTGTCTTATTACTCCAAGCAAATAATGTCTGAATGAAGCTGATTGCTGTAAGTTCCCATGCAATTTCTTGCAAATCCTTGCAGGAGGAAAGCTCCTTGGTGAAGCCCATGGGTTTCTTTTTTCCTTTTCTTGTTTTTACAAGAAAAAGGCATATTCAAAATATTTCTACCACACCAAAATGAAAGGACCAAGTTCCTAGGGTAGTATCTGAAATAAAATTCCTGAATATTTCATTCTTGCTGAAGTAGGGATGCCACATTGCTTTGTCCATGAATGGCATGAAGGAAGGATATTTTTTTCAAATCTGTTCAATTAAGATGCCTCTTCAGTTCTCCCTGTCCTTCATTTCAATAGGTTTTCAGAGACTTTCAAACCAGAGCTGCACAGGGCTCTATTTCAAGTGTGTTGTAAAGACCTAATAATATAGCCTCTGTGGCTGGGGCACAGAATCTTCCTTATATAGCTTTTCTGAACAGGATGCGCTTGTTCTGCAACAGATCTGGCGTTGTTTATTCCTGATAACCATTCTCAAGCCAGTATAAATGACACTTCCAGATAACTTTCTTCCTCCCTGATAACAATCTGGTAGTTTATACCACTTTCCAGAAGTGTATATTTCTGTTTAGTTTTTTAGGATGTATTTAGTATGTCCAAAGTAGTAATTCTTTCAGTATCTGCCAGCTAGATCAGTTTTGAGAAGAGTCTCTTCAAAGCAATGTCTGTTTAGAACTGACTTATTTATGTGCAGTTTCTGTTCCACAACAAAGCAGTCAAAGAAATGGAGCATCAGTTCCTGGTGCCTGAGAAAGAGGCCTGAGAAAGGTCTCAGAAAACAGGTATGATTTAGAAAGTCATTTGCAAGAACTCTGTGTTCTGAATAGCTGTGTACTCATGCACATTTCAGATCTTATTTTTAAGGCTCTTTTTTATTTTTAATGAAGTGCTGATGGATGTGGAGGTGGCAGTGGGTCATGCTGAGAGGGAAGTGCTTGGGATCTAGGGAAGTAACTAGCAAAGCTCCTCAATGATGGTGCAGTCAGGACAGTTGTAGGATCCCATAAGTGGTTTTAGCATATTAGGGGTGCACTCATGTAGGCTGCTGGTGACCCAGAGTCATCAGTACAGAAGGTGGGCTGTCACTCAGAAAGGAACTGGGTGATGTCAAAGAAATAGAAATTAGGCAGAATTTCATAGGTCAAAATATATGGTGAGGCTACCAATGAGGTTATCATGGCTGGAAAGAGTGACTGTGGTCATTGCTGAGGGACCAGAAACAGGCAATCCTGAACGCTTGTTGTTGGTGCACATTAGGACAGCAAATTACAGCCAGGCAATGTGGCATTAATGTTCCTGAATTTGAGCTACGAGATTTCTTCTGGTTCTGTTTGCTCACATGCATGAAAAGTTGACGGCAGCTGAAACAAGTTATGAGAGCTTGTTAAATGTCAGGGAAGAAGTTTTTGGATGCATTTTACAGGATGGAGAGGAATGATTAATAGGAATAGGGAGGGAAGCAGGAGTATCTTATGTGGAGGCACTACCTGGTTTGAATTACGTAACTTTACAAGGGCAAAGAGAGGAGGTGGTTGCCCTCTGAAAATATGCTTGGGAGGCAAAACCCAGGCCAACAGTGGTTTTTGCTGCATCTACCACAGGATAATACTGGTGCAAATGCAACTAGTGTAAATCTGATCATTAGTAATGTAAGAAACCAGTAACAAGTTTCTAACTGTGGAGTAGCATAATTGTATGTAGGAAGTAGAAATCCCCCTCTTATATCCTGTTCTTCAAGCAGATCTCTGTAAATACCTAGAACAATACAGTAGGGTGGCCTACAAAAGTAAGAAACTAAGAACAAGAGACTGATGATTGTCAAGAAATACTTTCCCAATCCTTTTTATTCATAAGATGTCAGACAGCTAAACACAAAGTATTTTGTTTATTAGCTATAATATTTCTCTTGCTATCTCTCATTTTAGAGTACTTCCTGATTTTTTTTTTCTGTTCTGAAATGGCATTTACTGGTAGAAAAATGAATATATTTTGCCATACTTGTAGGGGAAAGAGTAGGTTTCGTTGGATCTGACAGCCTGTGAGAGGCAAGGCTGCTGCAGCTCCACATTCCCAGGTTCAACCAGTAGCAAGACTGAAGATGCATTCCCAGCAGCTACATGCACACATAGCTTATGTATATCTAAATCCCTTCCTCCGAGTCCTCAGTTTAAGTTCCCCACCTATCATTGTGCCCTGATGTTCCTCTGGGCTTGTGCCAGTGGGCCTTGGATGCACTGATATCTCCAGTGATGGGCATAGGAGTAGATGGGTGGGAGTTGTTTGGGCTCCTCTTCCTGCTGTCATCTCTCTGTGCTCCTTCATGGGTGTGCAGATGAGGATTTGTCATATAACTAACAGTAACAAACTCAGCCTTGAATGTGGTTCAAAGAGCAAGCAGTTCTAGGAGAGAGAGGAGTCTCCATTAGGTGGCTGCACACCATGGATCCATATGTACAGAATGGCAGGACTGCACAGATTTAAAATCTCTAACAGGGCAGAGAAGAGCTGGAGAAAGTTAACACTGAAATATAACATGAATGATGTGATTCAAAAAGGAGGAACTGTTGATAACACGAACATGGAAAACATTGAATTTGACTGTATTTTACCAGAAGACTGTCAAAAAAAGAATTAAAAAGTAGGACTACAACATGGAAATGTCTAGATGATGGTAAATATGTTTGTCAGAAGATATTGGGAAAAAAATTAAATGCAGACATTCTCATCTATTCATTTTGAGCTTTTAGGTAAATGTTACAGCATATTGCTTAAAATACAGATATAGAGATAGATTTACCTTTTTTTTTCAACAAAGTAGATCATCCTCTTATCTCCATTTTTCACTTATCAAAGCTTTCTATTTAAATCAATGGATCCATCTCAAAGTTCCTGGAGATTTTTCTTCAGTTACAACTACCTCATTCCTACATAGCAGAGAGGACCTCTACATGTGTTTTTGGACATGCAGCTCTAATACATCTCTGTTTACAGCAGAGGATTGCTGCCCAGGTACCTGCAATTAAATCTGTGCTGAGCTTTTGAATAGCAGTTGTTAAGTTCACCAGCAGAATCTAAATGAGTTTCAAAAGGTGAGGGAGAGCTTACCACAACTCCTTCCCTTTCCCGTGAATTTCTGAGACAACTCCCTTCCCTCTGCCAAAGGCACAGAGAAGGAGGACTCCTGGAGTCCTCTCATCCCTTCTGGGTTTAGATTCCATTTGAGAAATTCCTGCTGCCCAGCCTTGCTAGTATCAGTCATGGCCCTGGGAAATGCAGTATGACACAAATTCATGCTTCAGTTGATCCTGCCTGATAAGTCCTCCGTTTGAATGTTTCTGCTCAGCAAGGTATTTCTAAACAGCACAGCATCAGTATCATAACTCTCATAAAAACTTATCCAGATCCATGGTAGATATGCTGAAGACAGGGGGGACTATAGAGGATGACCTCATTTTCCAGATTGTTCAAGCAAAGCCTATCAATTTGAGCCTCTCCAGGAAATCTGTGTATCCATTCCTCAGTTTGTCTTTCTGTCCAAGTGGAGTGCCTTAGTGAAGTTGCTTGTATGACATGGTCATAGGAGAAGAACTGAGTAGAATCATGGAATCACAGAATGATTTCCATTGGAAGGGACCTTCAAAGGTCATGTAGTGTATCTAGACATCTTTCACTACATCAAGTTGCTCAAAGCCCCATTCAGCCTGACCTTGAGCACCTCCAGGGATGGGTAGTTCACAGTAGCAGTCCTTCCAGCTTTTCTGAACACCCATTGCTCTTTCCTGCAGGAAAAGGGGAGTTACTCTCAGCTCATTTGAAACACTTAGGTGGTGAGGGGATTTCCTTTATGAAACCTTGCTCTACACTCCTCCCCTCAACTAATTCTAATTTTATTAAAATAATGCATTTGAACCATTCAAAGCTTCTATTATGCGAGGCCTACCAAAAGTTACTGTCAAATATTCCCTTCGAGAAATCTTGAATGAAGATGAGAAAGGGCTCCTATTCTGTATAATCAACAAAGTTCATATAGTTTACAGATCTTCATTACAAAAGCAGTAAAAACCTTTACATTTTTATGCTGGCCAGAGCTGGATCCACTTTAATATGGGCACATTCCCTAGGAGTACATCTAGATTCTCCCACTTATGTCTTGCGTTCAAACAAAAAAGCAAGTTAAGTCTTTTTAGTAATTGCATGCCAGGAATATATAGATTCAACCAATGACTGATAGTACTTCAGCAATAGCTAGAAGCTATTGTTACAATGCACTCCAAACAACGTTCAGAGTGGTTGTAAAGTGAGATGAACCAAATAAATTAGTCTGTAGAATAGCTGCAAAGTCTGCCAAGCATACTCTATCCACTTTCATCTTCAGGGCTCTGTCTTCAGCAAGGATGATATGGCTCAGCCTCCCTTTAAGAATGGGTGCTTGGAATGTGCCTGACTGACAAGATCTGTGTCATTAGGACCTCCTTTCTTAATGACTTGGAAAATTGAAAACTCAACAAGTACGACATGGAGTAGACCATGAGAACAATTTTGGGCCATAAGAAGTTTCATTGCTCTGTGGTGCCACTCTCTTTCCCACCAAAGCAGTAGTTATGAAGTGGTAACTATGCAATACATTTATATTGTGCATGCAGAATAGGCCTGGCACAACACACTGGATTCTCCATGGATGGGCTGCACAGCACATGTTGCTGTACAGACTGTTGTATAGCTGAGATTTCTTTTACTGAAGTATGTGAGCCATGTGTGCACGTGCCTGGATTACGTGCCATGACTGTGCAACATCATCTGGCCAGGTCTGCTTGAACCGTCCACCCAGTGCAATGATGCTGTGCCACACAAAATGGGCTTGTTACGTGCTGGAGTAAGAGAAGGGAGTGACTCCTTTCCACACTTCAAAGTGATGAGAGTTAGGAACCCCAAGACTAAAAGATTTAGGAAATATAAGTATTTGCCTTTTTTTTCCTTAAACTAATTTTGTCTAGGATTATAGCTATGCTTGGCTACATATCTGTTTCTAAACTTCTGTAAGGAAGTATAGCTGTTGTAAATATAAACGTCTTTAAAACTTCCATTTAATGGATAATTCCACAAATCTACAGTATTTTAAAATTGATTTTTCCCATATTTAACTTCTAAGGGTACTGAAATAGAGACTTTGCAAAGCAGTGTCTAAAACATAGCTGCTAGAATTGTGAGCAGCTGTGTATGGGAATCACACAATGCACATAATGTACTGTGACAGCAGGGGAGGTGGTTTGCAGAGAATCGATGTATTTTTTTACTGTCAAGGTCACTTTAGACACTGCTGTGCAAATCAACCCTCAAAATTATAAGACAGAAGAAACTAATAAATACTTCTATGAATTCAGAAGTTAATAATAAGAGAGACTACAATAACGTTTATGTGAGCAAGCATTAAAGATCATAGAAGCATTTTTACAAGAAAGAGATGAATTTTCTGAATAATCTGTAATAGAATTTAAGGCCGTTTGAAGCTCAGATGTTCTTTTGGAACTGAAACAAGCATAGCTTTCAGCATGGTTAAAACTTTCATTCAAATGCAGGTATTTCTTTTCCCTTTTTTTTTTTTTATTAAATTCTATAACCACAGAAAATATTCATCCATTTTCTTTCTGCTTTAAAAAAGACATATTTCAACTTTATGAAGTAGGTGTTCTCTGCAGAATGGGTGCTGATGAGAACCATGCACAGAACAGGAAGTTCAGAAGACAGGGGATGGCAGCCGAGAGCGGCTCCATCTGCTCTGGAAATGCATTGCTGTACAGTGCAGGCCAAAACAACTGACAACACAAAGTCATTATTTATGGAAAGACTCTGAACTCTGGCCATTTGTCAAGCTGACTTGAGTAGTCTGCTGCTGGGCCTGATGAGCTATCAAGTATCTAACATAGATTTGTGCTCTAATAAATGTCAGATACAGAGGTGTTACTGAAACAAATTATTAAAATATCAGGAGAAAAGAGGAATGTACATCAAATGGTGAAAGGCCTAATTACTGACTTCACTGGTAAAGACTGGAAAGCATCAGAACACCTTAATTTCAAAAGAAGAATGTGGAGGAGACCAGCGTGATGTCTCAGCCCTGAAGCCAACAGCAGAGCTCTCGCTGAGTGTAACGGAGCTAGGCTTTCACCTGCCTTGTGCAGCATTCAGTGTACTTCTCCATCTATTCACTTCATCCTACAGAAGCTGGGATGGTTCATGTGTTTGTGAAACAGTTTCCATGTCTTCCTATTTAGTAAAATGTAAAATGTTCCTATTTAGCAAAAGTTCCAGTCCTGAAACCAATGAAAACATTCCCCATTCTCTTTATAACGTGTATCAGCAAGGACAGATGATACAGATTAAAAACAATGTTTGGGAAAATGCTGTGCTTTTTTTGTACTAACCTCTGTTGAAAGCTGGAATTTAGGAAAAATCAGCTGAGATAAGTACGGCTAATCTCATAGCCAGGTCAGGTTAGTTGCATTTTTTTTGTCTATTGTTTGGGGGATTTCCCAAATCTTGTCATCATTCTCAAATAGATGAAGTATAGCGTGCTAAAAAATTACTAGAAGGAAGACTTCTTTCCATAACTGTGTAGTACACATGCTGTCTGCAGTCAACAACTAGAAATTCATATGTCTTCCTGCTCAATTGCTTCAGTATCTGACTTGAAGAACAGTGAGTAACTTGAGGTTGTCTTCAAAAAGTGTCATGATTCTCCAGTTAGTTACAGGCATTTTCCGATTGCAAAAATATTCTCTAAACATAGGCACTTCTTAAAAAAATAATAAACCCAAACCTCCTAGTAGGAAGCCTGTCTAAATTCATTGCTTGGCTGCGTGACACACAGCAAGGAAGGGAGCCACATGTTGCTGTCTGGAAAGTGATCAGTTACATTATTCTAAGCATTAAAATGCGTTCATATGCGTGCATATGTACGCACAGACATGCATACTTCAGATCGTGCTGATAATGACATTTCCAGTCTCAAAAGAAAAATAGATTGTGCACAAAATCCTTTCGTTATCAGGCATAGAATTTCATTGTGGTCTACCCCTTCAACTTTAAAAATACTCTATTATGATGGCAGGAGCAGTCTTAGAGTTGTTAACTGATTCTCTCATTTAGTCTGTTACTCGATGAAAAAGAGTGTCCAATGATCTCTGATTTCATTTGTCATATTTTATCTAGTGTACATGCAGGTTACCTATACCTGTAGTTCTGTATAAAATATTGTTATCTGTTATAGTTCTGTACAATGGATATTCTAGAGAGCTGAGTCTCATTGTGAGTTGTAGTCATGTGGCAGTCCTTTGTCACATGCCGGTGAGTCTCACCTGCATGCTGGCCATTAATCTGTTCTTCAAGGATGTGTAACTTTACTGTCATCCAGGCAATGTTGCAGTCTCTCTGCTCAAGATGGCAAAACCTGCTACGGAACTTCTCTCTCCATCCTATCAAAAGTAGCACTTCCTTCAAAAGTGATCTCAGTGAGGTGTAAAATGAGCAAGGTTCAGTCTAGAACTAGTGATGAAGTTGTAGATAACTTGCATCATTGCAAGTGTGCAAAGCCAGGTTGGATTGGGCTCTGAGCAAGCTGGTCTAGTGGAAGGTGTCCCTGGCCATGGCAGGGGGTTGGAACTAGATGATCTGTGGTGGTCCCTTCCAACCCGAACCATTCTAGGATTCTGTGAAGCATGACATTAATGAGGGCGAGAGGGAGGGCGGGCAGGCAACCTTATTTCTGCTGACCTAAGAAAGACATTCATTGCAGGCATTTCATACGGTAGAGGGCCTTGGCAAAAGTTGTAGGGTGGAAGAGAAGAATGCCATCTTTGGGAATTGGGATCTGAGGCTATCACCACGAGTGGGGACTGTAGATGATGAGGAAACAGCTGACATGATAGACATGGTTTGCATCTTGACCCAACCTATTTAGAAGGAACTGGAACAAGGCTTTGGCACTTCCCAGAGTTGTGCTGAAGACAGTAACAGTGTTTGTTGACAGCAGTGAACCTCTGTGGGGCTTTGTCTCTTTGTCAGTGGGTGGTGTAGAAGGACCCTCCTAGTACCGGGTGCACAATGGACCATAAAGTCAGGGTACAAACACTCTGAGCTGTGCTGTATCATGTCTTCCCTGCACTATTCCTATCACAATGTCCCTGATTGTCTGCTTAAAATCAGACCCTTTGAGGGCTGTGAGCATTAGTTCTGCTCTGATGGTAAGCTTCTGCAAACAGCAAAACCATGCAGGCTTTACTCTGTTGTGCCACATGCTACCGAACAGTTTTTATTATGGTCATGAAATTGAGCTGGATTTTTCTGTCTCCATCAGGAATGGATTTTTGTCAGTAACAAAAGAATTTTTTTTTTGTCAGTAAATTTATTTACTTTTCCTTCACTGAATTGTAATTTCCAGTGTGGAAGACAAGTCTTGGTTTTGGGAAGGGAAGAAAGATCAGATATTTTACAAATGAGCAGCCAGTTTGTAAGGTCTGCTCTACAAAGGTTGTTCACATTTTTGCTACATTTGATGCTCATTATGCTGTACATGATCTGTTCTTTCCATGAGGAGTCCTGCAGATGTAAAGGCTCACACAATGGTTTAATTAGAAGTACAGTGTCAAGAAATTTGGCACGCTTTTTATTCTTTGTTCAAAGCACATGAACACCAATTAACTCCTGGAGCAATTTAACTGATTTGAGTGACATTATAGCAGGGGTCATTTAAGCTATGACATTAATTTCAGATGGTTTAGTTTTTTTATTAACTTCTTTAATTAGCATAGCCATCTAAAAATTGGTAGAGATGTGGGAAAAGTGTCATTAGCTGTACTTCCACTTGGCGAGTCATTTCATAGAATCACAGAGCAACTTCTCTGGGCAACCTCTGCCAGTGCCTCATCACCTTTACAGTAAAGAAATTGTTCCTAGCATCCAATCTAAACTTACCCTTCTGCAATTTAAAGCATTCCCCTTGTCCTATCACTACATGCTGTTGTAAAAAGTCCCTTCCCAGCTTTCTTGTAGGCCTTCTTTAGGTACTGATTTCCTAGGTGATTTTTTGAATGTTGTTTTGGTAAAGTCTAGCACTGATGAGAAGAAAGAATATTTTTATTAGTCCCTCTTTTTTTGCTTTTGGGAGAGTGAAACTTTGCAGTTTACTGAAGGTCCTCTTCTGCAACTGGAGTTCAGTCATAGTCTGAAGTAGCTTGCTGCTGTGAGTTATGGGCAGTAATGACTGCAGAATTGGGTTCTTATGTTACAATATTGTCAAAGAAGCTGTTACAAATAGTAATAAGATCATTAAAATGTTTTCAGTGAGATTTGCTTTGAAAAATAGTCATTTCACATGCCTTTGCTGCAAATGTTGATTTGTATGTGTGTCCATACTCATTTCCAAGGTGCAAAATTAGCAAATGACTTGTGGAATGAATCAGTAAAGCTATTGTGCACTGTGCAGAAGTGAATAAACCAGCTATTTTAACCCCAGCCTTGGCTTCCCCTCTCCTGGGCTTCCTAGCGGATCCTTTTGAGATATATCTGTTTGCAAAATAAAGACACTTTTTATGCTTTTTAGTACTTGCTGACTATTTGCCAAGGATTTCTATGAAGTATCTGTGAATATAGCCTGAGACAACACGACACTGCTTCCCCTGTTTCCTGTGGTGAATGGCCAGCCCCGATGATAAACTGTAACACTACTCAAGGTAGGAAGGGTGAGCTGCCAGAAACTATTTATCACTTCACTGGCTTTGTACCATGCACATCCGTCTGAAGCTAAATTGAGGTTATAAGAGGAGTTTTCTTTTTGCTTTGGCTTTGCCAGCAATAGTATCTCGCAAAAAGATGAACATAGAAGTTCAGTGTTTAGCCCTTAGATGTTCCCATGCCATGAAAAGAAGATGGAAGTGATAAAAATTTTAACTCACATTCAGTTTCTGACAGCTAGTGCCACGAATTTAATCTGCCATTAACTTTGATAAGGTGAATACCTCCTTGTAATGGTGGATTTCAGGATGATGCTTGTGTACTAATATATAAGCTTTTCATCCTGTTTGGGTATTTTAGGAGTTTTAAAAGTATCTCCTGTCCTTTCATTCTATTTGATGTTGCTGTTATGGATAAAAGAGTGACTTGTCTTTTCTCTGTACAACCTCATTTTAGAGGTGGTTGATATTCTAAGCTTAAAATAAAACTCGCATGATATTCTAAAGCAAGCTTTGGGTAATTCTTTTCAGTTCAACTCTATAAATCCATACATCCACATGAAGTTAATCTTCCTACAGTAGAATGAGAGTTTAAATTTTTGTGATGTTTCTCTCTTACTCAGTGTCAAGTACCATGAATCCCATGATAGATAACTATGTTGTAAAATGAAAGTATCATCAAAAAAACTCAGCATGCATTTGGCAACCTAACACCTCTCATTTTGGCACATTCAAAGCAGACATGCATCTTCATTATCAGTGCTGATTGTTTTTTGATGTTAATGGCTGTGCCAGGTGTTGCTTCACTTCAGAAAAAACTGAATCCAAGAAACAACAGACTTCACTGAAAAAAGACAGTACTTGGGATGCAGTCACTGATAGCAGGTGGCGGATTTTACACTACATGCTCTTACACATCTTCCAATAATTCACCAATTGTAGTTGTTGTAAAATGTGTTTTTGCTAAGATTGATTCCCAGTGATTGTATCATTCCTTTACAGCTTCCTTTTCTATGGGCTGCATTTTGCTGAAGTTTAAGCTTTTATTTTTGAGCAGTTGGCTCAGGCTAGCAGGAATATTGGCTGCCTGTCTCCTCAGCTTGAGTGGGACAGGGTGCTGAAGTCGACCACCCTGCTGTCTGAAGACAAGGAGCCTGAGAGCAGAGCGCACCGCTCGGGAGCAATTACATGCTGGGTGACCTCCCAGCCACTCCACACACAGCATCTCCTTTCCCATGCTTTCTCCAGACCTTGGCAATGGCAGAGAGTTAAATGGATGAGAGGGTGTGGTGGGAGATGCAGAGCTGGGGATGAAGGAAGGCAAAGAAGGCTTTATTTCCAGACCTTGAGTGTGCATGTAAGAAGCCTTTACGCATATTTTGGGTATGACTGAAAAGCTTTAAGTGGGGCATATTTTAAATCAATCAAAATATATCACTGAAACAAATTTATTTGTGTAACGAAAATGCCATCTTGCAATCAAAATTCACTTACTTATTCTTTAAATTTGGGGCAACAGTAAACTTTTTTATGTTCATGTTTTTCTGAGCATGTAAAAAATGCTTAATATATTACTTGAAAAACGTTAGTGAAGTAACTATGTTTTCTTTTTACACAAGAATACAAAAATCCATGATAAAAATGCTGTGAAAAGAAGTAATTGATTGCTAGTCCGTGCTGTGGAGACTGACTGGCTACACAACACCCTTAAGTAATTAAATTGCTGTAAGCACAAATAGCTAGGCCAGATTCCTTTACATGATTCCCAGTCCCCAACCCAGGGTTCATCATTTAATTTCAATTGATGTTGACCTTACTGTAAGCTACAAACACACCAATAATGTGTCAAATCTAACTCATAGCCTTTTTTTTTTCTTTTTTGTGCTTTATGAAAGGAAAGTATTGGGCTCGCTCCATTATTTTAATGTTTGTACTTAAAGAAATTTAAAAAGGTCAATTACTTGCAATACTTTAATGTGTTTGGGGGCTTCTTTAGTAAAGAAATGGTGGTATTAAAACTGCTCCAGTAAAGGAGACATTTTCTGCTAAAAACCCAGTTCTCATCATTCGCTGCCTGGTTTTACCATGCATTCCCCTTTCCTTTTGAATTTTGCTCTTACAACAAAGGGTAGCTAAATAAATACAGTAGCACAGAAGCGAATGGAAAACATCTGTTGTTCTAATTCAGGAATTTAGTGAGTCAGGTTTTATGAACATCTGAACTCAGCACTTTTACATATTTGTAGTTTAAAATTGTTGTTATAAAACATAAAGAGAATACTGTAAGAAGTGTGGAGAGTGTGCTTGCACTTTGGAAATGCCAAAGCTGAACAGGAATGAGAGAAGGTGTTTGGTTTTGTTTTTTCTTTTTAGTGGAAATGATTCAGAACCCCCAAAAATAAGAGTATACAGTACCGCAGTGTGGCTTAGTCTGCTGCCTGTGTCTGGTAGTGGCCAGTACAAGGACATGAAAGACTTGCTCTTCTCAGAATGATCCTTCCCTGTTACGCTGTTCTCCAGCTGTTGGAACTTTCTGAGCTACTGGATCTTGTAATGACAATCGCAGAATAATGGAGAGGGATATTCTCTGATTTATAAATTGCAAGACTAAGGGATATTTGAAATAGATGGAAGCATGAATTTGAAATAGATGGAAGCATGAATTTTTTTCTTTGCCAGAAATAGGTAGCTACTGTGGCCTAAAGAGAAGATTACTTGTTTTGGTAATGAAGTAATTATACCTAAAATATTAATAATGCCTTTTTCAAGTTGAAAATGGCTTCTTATGCCAGTATGGCCTGTTTTTTGTTTTGGTGATCACTGTGAAAGTTCTCTTGCTGTCTGTCACTCCCTCAGACCATGAGCTCCATCTCCCGTGTTTCTACGGCTTTCTCCCTCTCTGCTTTTAGAGCCCCTTCTAAGCTTTATTCTGTGCAAGTCTAGTGTTTGAGGCACATAAGTATCACTGCACTGTCAGAGCTGGATGTCATTCCTTTCTTAAATCACCTAATATTCCCACTTTTGTATCTCCCCTTGCTTCGAACTATTGCAAATGTTCATTAATTCAGTACCTGTTATGTCATCTTTACTTTGAAAGTTAAAAGTGAGATTACATTAATTAATTCATGTACCAAAATGCAGCTCTTCTTAGAGCTTATTTAAATCCTCTTTCTTGAAACCTAAGCAGCTCTTTCTCACCAAATGCCAACGTGCATTTTCTTGCCGTTGTGGCAGCAACGATGTGATGGCACAAGTATCTTTTTGGTAGAAAGGGAAAAAGAGCCTAGAGATTCTGCATGTTCAGTCATAGAATATGCTGAGTTGGAAGGGACCCACAAAGATCCTCAAAGTCCAACTCCTGGTACTGCACAGGACAATCCCCAGGAGTCACACCATGTGCCAGAGAGTACCATCCAAACACTTCTTGAACTCTGTCAGGCTTGGTGCTGTGACTCCTTCCCCAGGGAGCCTGTTGCAGTGCCCAACCACCCTCTGGGGAAAGAACTTTTTCCTAATATCTAACCCAAACCTCCCTTGACACAGCTTCATGCCATTCCCTCAGGTTCTGTTACTGATCACCAAAGAGAAGAGAAGCAAAGGTACTAAACTGTCTAAAATGGTGGAAAACTTTGAACTATTAAAGTTTTCAGACTGTGAGGAAACTGTGTTGTGAGGAAATTCAACATCTCCAAAGATATTAAGTTGGCTCCAGTTAGTGAACACCCAAACTATATTAAAGCACTCTATGGTGGGCACCAAAAGCTTGAAAAGTTGAAGTTAGTCATTCCTCCCACCTTTAAAGTGTACGCTGAAAAAAGCTGAGACTAACACAAATATCAACTATCAGAAAATATTCTGTGCTAAAAAAAATTTAAAAAAAACTTATTAAAATATGTAGATATTTCAGTCAAAATGGTTAAAAAACGCAGTGTGGGCAACAAGATTAACACCTGATAATTATGGCAGAAAGCACCTTCTTGTTTCTTGGCAGATTTTAGGTTGCAGCCATTCCTCTGCCCTGAAAAGGCTTACTGGTCTGGAAGGTCTTGTGCAGTTTGAAATGTGGAAAACTAGGTGCACCATATGATCCACTGTGTTGTTTTGAGCCCTGTAATACTAACACCTACTGATACAGTGAATGCCAGTGCTGTTTTCTGTATCTGATTAACTACATGGGAAACAGCTCCTGGAATCAGGCCCACCATTAAAAAGGATACAGGTTTCCTGTGATTTTGCTTTAATGTGCTAATAATTTGTTTTGTTGTACATGCTAATATTTCTTGTCAAGAGTATGAAAAGGGCATTTTGCTCTGAAAATTGTTAAATGAAAGCTGTGGGAATGCTTTTGTAATTGGTCCAGAGTGAACTGAGAATCCATCCCTCTCCTTCTCCCAGTTATGCAATTTCAAATCCTCTACTCTTCCAGGTCAGTTGAGTCAAGTCAGAGCGATTCAAAGGAGAGCTGTGTGCTTTGTAGTGTAAGCATCCTATTAGTTTCAGCTTTTTGTGTTAGATCTTCAATATCTTGTTTTATACATCCACAATGGCTCTGGCAATTTGTGTTGCCTAAATAGTCTTGTCTACAATAGTGTTCGCAGCTGTGCTCCAAGTAGCTAGGTATGTTTGCCCATGCAGGCTTTACTGTCTCTTTTGTACCTTCTCAAATTTCCATGCTGGTCCCAGTTTAAGAATTTTAGATACTGAAAATGTTTAGGTTTCCTTCGATATATTTACATTTCCAAAAATATATCTATCTTTTTTTCCCTTCGTTATGTAGAAAGGTGGGGCACAAAGCTTACCATTAGAGATGGTCTTATGATACTCTGTGGTCTATATTTAGATGCAATGAAACTGAAAAGCAAGGAGCTACAGCTTTGCTCACCTACTAGAATGACAACAGCAATGAGTAGTTACTGATCTTGGGGCTTGACTTCTAGTCAGTTTGTGTTAAGTCCCATAGCACACGCTATTGGTATTGCAGAAGTAGTAAGTAATGATGATGAGCTTTCAAGGAAAGGGCACAAGTTCCATTTGTCTTCAGAGCTGTCATCATGGTATCTGAGGGGCTTGAAGCTGTTAACCTCTCAGGTGGATGGATATATCAATCTGGAACAACTGCCAAATTCTTAACAGGAATGAACTGATGTAGTTCCATGTAAGTGTGAGCATCTGTGTTGTTTTAATCCAGCTGAGAATTTGTCCCATAATTTTGGTAACCTCTGTAGGTCTATGTATGGTCACCATCCTTAGAGAATGCTGCCAGCTACCCTGAGCTAAAAACCGCATTCAGGTCCTTCTTGTCCCAGTTTAAAGACTCCATTTTTGTTGTGTTTTTTAGAGAATTAATGAGATTGAGAGTTCTCATGAGGATCATCTCCCTGTCCTAATAAGAAAACCAAAACTCTATTCCCTACCATAAGAGATTCTCTAGCAGGAGGAGATGGCTACCTCTGACTTGAAATGAAGGGTTTCAGATGTCCCACCTGTGTCAGACACACATAATTTTGTTAGTCCTGCTTTGCAATGTTATATTTATTGGCAAAAAGGAAAGACTAGCTATGTCATATGAATTTTCCATCCTTCAGGTCCATAAATTTGTGCTTCTACCTTATATACATAAATATGCATGAAAATCAGTGTCTATCTGTACTTTTTGTTTCCCTGACCAGAGTTTTTTGATGCAACAAGAAAAAAAGTCTGTCTTTATCACAAAATTCCCCAAATGAAAAATGGGAATACACTTGAATGCAATTTAGGGCTGTAGCTCTTAAGAAGTAGAGACAAAGGTAAAAGATGATAGGAATGAATGAATTCATGATTGAATTTAGATACCTTCTACATCATCTTTCATCTTCCTAGTAGATACGCTGCACTGGGGATGGGAGAGTCTGAAGAGAAACAAGCTTGGGCGCACCATAATTTAATGCAGCACCCAGACGGTGCTAAAGGGGACACAAAATTGTTAGCATTTCTATGTCAGCTTCTTTTCTTGCCCCTGTTTTCTGTATGCCAACAATTGTGAAGAGGTTCTTTGGAGATCTGTGTTATGGTAGTCTGCCAGAGTTTTGTACCAGGAAGTCTTCCTTTAAAAGATAAGGAGTTGTCAGATTCTTTTGTGCCACATCAGCTCTTTGCATGGTGCCAGTGTGGGGAGGCAGATCTTATCCTCTGCTCCGTGCCTTTTTTTAATATTCTGACCCCATTCATATAATCAGCAATACCCTTGGATAAATGCCTTCATGATTTCTAGATGCAGGACTTTGACTCTTTATCTTCCAACCTTGTATCTTAAAATTCTGTACATATATTGATCAATGCTTTCATCCCTATCCTATTGCTGTGCATGCAAAGACAGAGACTGTGACACATTCAGGATAACAAAGGGAAGTGTCACTAAAGCCAGGGTTAGAAAGAGAATTTCCTGACTCCTGGTTTAATTACATGAGCAATGATTGTTTTCTTCCATCCCATTGTCTTAATATATGAAGAGTTTAATTGAGACCTTTAAATGATTTTCCAAGCTCAAGTAGCTCATTGTGAGCAGCCAAACTTGAAACAGGCAAAGCGAGCATTCTTGCTGTACTCCATGCTTATCAATGTGTCAGGTTGAACCAAGAACATTCTGTAAAAGTTACTCCATGTTACAACAAATCCCCTAGCTAGATTACAGCATCAACAAATTTTTACCAGATTTTTACTGCCAAGTTCACTGGGAGCACATCTGGAACTATTAGACATTGTCGTGTCTGGCATATCATGTTCCTTTTCCATTTAGGGCAGGTTGGTCATCATTGGGAGAAATCCTAGCAGCAATCCAATGTCCTTTCCCACTAATAACGTAAAGGAATGGCCTGAGTTCCTTGTTGTTCTCTGTTTGACATAGTTAAGGTCTATAAACTGAATTAAGAAAACATAGAATGAGCATTTGCATCCTGATACATTTGTTAGAGTTTATTAGGTAAAGTATTTATATGTACAGATGCGTCCAGAGGGAGAGAGAATCATACCTCGAGGTCCCAGGTCTTTTGCATTACAGGAGATGAGTCTGACAGGATCATGAAACATCCCACAGTGTATCTGCCAACGCTGAGCAGGACCAGTTCCACCTAAACCCTTCTTACCTGTTGTTTCTCTGCACAGTGCTTAAAAACTGCCATGAAGTCCCCTAAACCTCCAAAAACTACCTTAGAAAATGAAGTACTTAGCTCCCCTTTCTTCAAAAGTTCCTAACATCCAGTACCTTAAATCTTCCTGCAACTTAACCTCAGCCTCAGTAACGTAGAAAAGTCTTTTAGGTAAGGTGTAAAAGTATTTGAAAAATGCTCCCCTATTCCTTCCTGCCTTCTCTGCCCCAGACTAAACAAACCAAGGGCTTTTATTCTTGATTTTGCTAGCTCTGTGATGATTTCAGGCACTTTGCTCTGGGCTCTCTCCAAGTTTTCCATGTGTTTCTTCAAGTGTAGTGCTCACAGTGAGGAACAATACTGCAAGAGAGTCATCCCTGCAGAGCAGAGGACTGGTTTATTTCGTGTTCCTCCCCCATGATGCTTCTGTCTGTAATTCCCAGTGCGTGGGCCTAGCTTCTTCTGTGATGGTGCAGCACTGTTTGTAAGTCTGGATTGTTCCTGTGCTCCCCTTCCTAAAGACAGGCACTATACGTGCCTCCTTCTGGCCTTTTGAAACTTCAACCATTGCCTGTGCCTCCTCAAAGAAAGCCTGTAATGGGTCTGAGATTAGTTCACTGACTTCTCTAAATTCTCTCAGGTGCTATTCATCTGGCTCAGCTGACGTGAAAATGTCTCAGCTTATCTAGTCTGGTTTTCCTCTAGTCTATCCATGAACATTCTAACCATCTGATGATGCTATCTTTCCTAGCAAAGGCTGCAGCAAAGAGGCATCAAACCCATTAACATTCACACAGTAAGAATTGTGGATAGATTTATGTTGCATTTAATAATGGTCTCTTAATTTTTTTTTGTCATTTTGCTGAAATTTCTTCCTTCCTTTACTGTTTTCCTTTTCCTTCCTTCAAGTGTTTTTTTGCCATCCCTCTCAGGAGACACCAAAAGCACCTTTGTCCGTTCTGATTTTGCCCCTTTGTGTCTGTATTTCATCTGTAGTGATCTGAGCTGAGTTGCACTTCCCGTGACTTCTTGTTTCTGAAGTCAGCAAACTCCTCATGATTTAGCCAGGAGGATCTCCTTCTATTCCTCTAGGATTTCTGCCTCACATGGGAAATTTTTGCTTATGTCTGCTTTTGTGTCTTTCAGGAAACAGTAATTTTGCAAAGGTCTTTTACCTTGTAGTACTTTTGATTTGGTTGTAGTCTGGTATACAAAGTTGCTTAATTTTTTCAGCTTGTTTTCTTAAATATAGGTCCTTTTTGTGTTCTAGTTCTGCCTCTTCACTTCCTGAAGCAGGTGAACTCAGTCATTTCAAGATCTTTGCTCATGTAATTGCCTCTACAATCTCAGTAAATCTCCTGGTGGTCATAAAAATTAAATCTCAAAAAACTGCCTCTAATGACTTTTTCTATTACCTGTTTAAAAACCAAATGATCAGCTGTACGTTTCAAAACTTTACTGATTATAGTACAGGAGCTAAAGGTGATGTAGCTAATTAAATCTGAAAAATAATTTTTGTGTCTTGCATGATCTGTGAAAAACACTTCAAAATCTCCAAGGGGAAGTTTGTATTATATTTTTAGTGCACATTGGATTGTGAGATAGCTTAGCATATCCCAGCTGCTGATGGTAAAGCTTGCTTGTCACAAGCTGTGTCACAAGTTTCTGAGAAAAGAGGGGAAAGTATAGTGCTTTAGATTGCACAAACCCCTTTCAGCCACTTAACCTGCCTGGTGGATGAGACAGTCTCAACAATAGTCAAGTCTGCCTGGCCAAGTCCTTTGTGTCATAGCCTGTAATGTCTTGCTGTGATACCCTGTGGTGACATTGGGCAGACAAAGGTGCTTTGTGCATTGTCCTACAAGGGTCTGTCAGCTATTGCAGTGAAACAGTCTGAGATGCAAAAGAATTACAGATGCTTGCCAGGAATGCAGACTTGTGGCTCTGGGAGCATTGGCACATCTGTGCTTTACAGGAAAGTGTACTCATAACCACAGGTGACCAGCAACTTGCTAGAGGCAGGGAGTGAATGGCAGTAGCTTTGTAAAGAAGTCTATTGCAATAGACTATATAAAAATGCTAAACATGGAGTTTAGAGTCTTTTTGAATACTGTATTTTAGGTAAGCTTTCTTTGTGTAGACTTTTAACCATCAAGATGAAATATTACAGAAAATAAGCGGTTTGATTTATAGTTTTATTTTGCACTACAAGATTACACTACGTTGCCTTGTTTGCATGGAAAATAGGCAACAGTGTTATTTTTAATGATGTTGATAAATGGTGAGTTGTGACTGGCTGTTCCTGGAATGCTCTCTCTTTCACCTTTTTAATTGCCTGTTCTGTGAATCGTTAGTACCTTGCATATGCTTGCCCTGCATGTAAGGCTAGGGTAGCAAACATATATGAACACGAAGGCCAACTTGCACATAGGTGCAGGCTTGAGACGAGCACTGGGGTGTGTCAGAAGAGGAGGGTTTTAGTCTTTGTTGCCCTTGGGTACAATGTTGTAGCTCAAATTGCCTTAGATTGTTTTCTAGAAAACAGTAAAAACATGGCCACAACATCACCTGGAATCTGGAGGTAGAGTGAGATTGTCCCTCCCTGAGTGACCACGGGGCTGAGCTCAGAGGGGTCCTGGAGACAGCAGTAGGGGTGCAGAGAGTGCAGGTAGGGAGCATGGTATGTATGAGCCTGTGCCCCTCAAGAGCTCCTCCTCATCTCTGCCTCAACACCAGGTTGCTCAGCACCATTTCTGGAGATCTTCTCTCAATTTTGAGAGATCAAAGATCTACGAAACTGTCACTCTACTTTTGTATTACGTCATGGGTCTTGTCTTGTTTGTGCTTTTGCACCTTGTGCTCCTGAAATTGCTGACTCACTGGAGGTGTGCACTCTGTGGATTGTTCGGTGGCAAGTGTTGGATACAGAGAGCTCTATTGTTCACACACAATAATGGAAATATTTCTTTCTCCATCCATAAAGAATTTTGTCATTTTTGTTTAATCTTTGTCCCTGCATGGTGAACAACTTTTCTGAACTCAAAGAAAATAAAGTAACTGTCTCTTTGCCATGTGTGCACTGGGATAGTTACTGCCCGAGACAACTGCTTCTTTTCTTTGCCGTGAAGTAAAAGTCAGCAGGGAAATTTTTCAAATTGCTCCAGCATACATCTTCCAGAGATGATAAAGAACTGTGGGTTTATTTCTTCTTTGCGTCATCCAGACACAGCAGCAGATTTTCTGACCACAAAAAGGGTATATTCTGTTACTACACAGTTTTAGAAAGAATGGGTCTTCTGCTGGTTACATCTGTAAAAGTTTTGAACATCTGAGCACCAGAAGAAACTGCAATTGAGAGTCAGTGTTGCATGATAAAGCTGGAAATACTCTTCTGACTTCAGCGAAAGTGTTTGTTCTTATTCTGAAAATTCTGAAATTAATTAGCAAAAACTTGCAATATTAGGGAGACATATTTGAATGGATATCTGAAGCTATGAAAATGTGTGAACTGGAAAAAGGAAAGTTTAATCACTGTACACTAACCTGAAAGTACTTTAATCATGGTTACCATGTGTTGTTTCATTATGGTGGCCTTTTCTTCTTCTTTTTCTGTGCTTTGAAAAGACGTTGGGGGAAAGAAGCCTATCTGTGACAAGCAGCACATGCAAACAGTAAGGTGGAAGTGGTAAATGAGTAAGACCGAAGAGACAGATGGTGCTTTTTCTTGATCATATGGCAGCCCTGGCAGTAGAAATGTTTTGGAGTTAGAGAAGTGGAGAGGCCAGACACGTTTCCTAAATGCACAATGATTTATTTGTAGAACACGCAGAAATGCAGGAAACAAAAACATTAAATGGCCCTTGAAGACGTGCATGGACATGATACATTTATGTGTGGTTTACTTTGAACTCCTGGCCACTGACATGGGATCTTTGATTATGTGTTCTTGCTTTGGCTAAATGACACCTCCCCCCATTTCTTGTCCCCGTTGCCATTTCTCCTTCTCTGGTATCTGTTTAGCTCATGCTGCAACACACCTTCTTCAGACTCCATATTAACCAAAATTGTCTTATCTCTGTCCATGATATTTCTATTTTGGTTGTTTGTAGGTTAACCTTCAGTCAGCTGGACATTTATTCTTGATTGACAGATACCGCCATGGGCCCGACTGGGCAAAAGCCTGGTTATTGGGCTAGTTTATCGTAATGCCAGAAGGCATTAAGACATCCTCCATATGTTTTCATAATCATTTATGCAGCATCTCAGGTCTGTTACTACTGAAAATATGTAATCAAAAGGAGTTTCTGAAAAGTAGTGTAGCAAGAGAATAATTAAACCTTCTAATTATCATTTGTTTGATTGTGTTCTGTGGTTTCTAGGAAACTTTCTATTTCTTGTTTTAACTTGAACAGTAAACCTTAAATACTTTCGACTACTAAGCATATGAGTGTATAGAACAAAATTTTCATAGCAATATATGGAAGATGTATGCTGTGCAAAAACCTTTCTGGAAGGTGGGAAACAAATGCTTAAATACAGTTTAAGAGTGAGAAATAACAAAAGACAAGACAGATTGCAAGCAAAACTGGTATGAAAATAGAAGGTACTTTTGAAAATCCACTTGTCACCTTTTTTGTCCTGCAAAGATGGTAAAATTAATGGCATTTCACACACTCATGAAAGAAAACAAAGTAGAACTTTCAGTTGACAGGGTGAGAAGAATTTTGCTAAAGCTACAGAAGGAAGTGCAGAATCTACAAGCCTGATGGGGTCAGGAGTTTAAGCTTAATCTTTTTGAAAATAGTGTTGTACTGCTTACAGATATCTGAGATCTTAACAGAAGATTGAATAGTCAAAGCTTCTTTACTTTCACAGCATTAAAAAAAGGGTTTCTTGAAATTTACTGGTTTTGTTGACTAAGGGAGAATATGTTTGTTTATACTAAATATGAATTACTGGAAGTTTTGCGTGGAGAATTATGAAGACAAAGTACTTTAGAAAAATTGACACATTATGAACATTGCAAAAGAATGGATGCTGATGAAATGCTCCTCAATTGTGATTGTATTCATAGAGAAGAAGTTTAAAGATTAATTTTGACACCTTTTGCATCATTCTTCCTGGGCACCACTCTGAAACACCCCAGCGGGACCCGCTGAGCCATGGAAAGGCACACCACAGTAGTATGAATGATGTGGAAGGGCATGACTGACTAAAAGGAACTTCTTAGGCCCCACAAGTTCTTTGTGTGGGTTGGTACTGTGATACGAAGTCACACATCTGTTCAGAAAGAACATGTCTGAAAATATCACCTGATGTCAAAGTTTGTGAAGACAACTTCACACCTGGCTATTAGTGCTGTTTAAACTTGTTTTATATACACTTGTAATCACGTTGGACTTTATTTTCAGGTGGGCATGAGAGCTGTTGATATGGTCAGATGTCTGAGTTCCTCATTTAAGTATAGGCTTGTCCTCAATTAGAGTTAACTTCAGCTGACCCTCAGTAATTTCAAATAATAAGAGCCCATCTACCTGCGGTTTCTCTGAGGGCTGTGGTGATGCCTGTCCCTGTCCCTAACTCACCCCAGACCTGTCTCATGACTCAGTCCACTCTCCAAGCAGTTCAGCATTGTGTTGGCTCATCCTTACTCCTCAATGGTAAAAAACACATTTCCCTCTTTCCTAGATTTCCTGCAGCTGGCAGACCTTCCATTTGTTTTGCAGCCCCAGCTTGAAATGATTTTGTATTCAGCAGTAAATTGACAGAACTGTTGGCTGGGAAAAGTCACTGTGATCTTCCTTCCAGTGCCGCACTGGATGAATGGTGAGAAGTTAATCCATTTACCTGAAGTAGAAATGCTTGGTTTCATTGATCTGCTCCATAGTACTTGTAAAGCAGTAAGTTAGAAGTGGCCTTTATTCAACAAGAAGTGTGTAATTTTGATCATAGTGTGAAACTGCGATAGCTGGCCAAGCAGGCACAGATAGAGTGGTGGGAATCAAAAGATTCATCACTGAGGTTGTGCCAAGTATAATTTGTTGAGACCGGTAGGAAGAGAGAATTGTGTGGGAAAGATCAACTCTCCTCTCTTTATTCCAGTTGTGGGGAGTATTTCAGACAAGCATTTCAGTTTATCAAAGTAAAAACGCTCACCTAACTGCACAGTACCCTGCTGCCTTTGACTCAGGTACTTGAGGTTTATTTTGCACTGAAGACTTTTCAGGATATGTTCCTTATCAGTTGAAATCATGGAAATTTTAGTTGACTAAGTAGTACAAATTCAGACTTTTAGTTTGCAGAGGACTGACCTAAAAGATACCTTGAAATGGGTCCATGGATTTCTGAAATTTATTTTTGTTTCTGCACAGCTGCTGTACATGTGTTTCTTTAAAACCACATGTTTGAAGTCTTATGAAACACTAAAAAATATGCTGTACATGTTATGGACTTGCTTAGGAAGTCTTAGTATCTTCATTCCTTACAAAAATTAAAAATACTATGTTACTTATCCTAATAGATTAGGCCATATTTATTGTGCTTTTTTTACTGAAAAGCAGTTAAGTAATCTCGAAAAAGATTTGATAGGTACCAGACTACAATTAGTATCTCTTCAAGGTTTAGAACAATGAGCTTATGTGTTGTAGTGTTTGTTTAGTTTTGGTTTGTTTTCTGGAAGGCCTGTAGGCAGTAACTGAAATCCTGAATCCACTGAAGCTGATGGCAACTTCTTGGGAACCAAAGGAATTAGTCCAAAATTTCTTTCTTTATTCCATGCCTGTATGATAAGCTGCTAGTCATCAGCCTCAACTGACTGCAGCAAGTTGGAATAGCATTCACATCAAAAACTTTGATAGCCACTAGCTTAGAGAAGCAAACTCACAGTAGATCATGAAGATGGAAATCCTGAAAAGTAAAAAACAATGAAGTTGTAAACAGGTATTAGCAAAGACTATTGGCACACATTTAAGCAATACAGATGTAACTACCAGGGTATTTCTTAACACTGGCAAACCTTTAGCATAATTGTCTTCAACTAAGTTTTGACTTGCTGTCTTGTGTGGTGTATTGGGTCCATGCAGCTCCTACTTTCTTTTGGATGCATTTCAAAATGCTTAAGGTGAGACTTGTCCTACTTCTGAAGCTGTTTGTTAGCTATTTCTCACGACAGATTAACCAGTCAATTTTGATACCTCAGAGGTAAGACCTCAGAGACATACAGAGATGTTTTAAAAAAAAAATGGGTTCCTTTAAATGCCGAACTGTGTGGGTTGCTAATGCTAAGTTAAGCACTCCATGGTCCACATTACAGTTTCTTGTAGTGAAACATAAGCCACATCTTGTGGTAAGACTGGTTTTGGAGAAATCAGGCATGATTGGGAATAACTAATATCAAGAGTTCTCTTTCACTAATTAAGCAGCTTTATTGCTGTGGCTCTGATGTGCTACGCACCAGCTTACCCATCAGTGCTTGAAAGGCTCCCTGTAGCATCTTTGGCTTTTGCTTCGCTGCTCATTAAGGGACTGTTTCCAGGGGAGCTCAGACTCTAAAGCCGCAAGACATTGTGAGAAGGGGACTCTGCCTTCCCTCTGGTAAATGCCATCCTTGCACAGCTATTGCAATCAACTTAGAGCTGACGTACCAGGGACCAGATTTGCTCATTGATCTCAGCTGTCTTGCTCTGCTCCATAGGTCCCCTGATGGTTTGCTAACTGTAAACTTTTCTTATTTGGGGGTGCACACCATCTGCTTTGATACAGCAACGAATATGTACATAAAAATATATGTATGTCTATTATGTCTATTACTGCATATCTTCAAACTGTGGAAGTACCGTATAACATTTCTAATGATGTATACAATTAGGAATGTTTACAGAATGTTAAAAATTTAAAGACTTAAGCATAAAAGAATTGCAGAGATGATGCCACTATCCTCATAAACTACAGTAAATCTTGCATTCAGATATACCTATCCTTGAAAGTAATCTAAATATTTAAACAGATGCAGTCTTAACTCCCTTTGGTAATAGTATGAAGTGAGAATGCGGGGTGGGGGGGGGGTGCGGGGAGAAGTCCTTAAAAATAGGTTTAAATTCACCTGAGATTGCAAATTCTTTAAATGAAATCTAAAGTGTATCATGGAATAAGGGTGGGTCTGAGTACAGTTGTTTGTATGCTTAACTGTGCAAGCGTTACCTGGCATGTCTGCATTTCTCTTAAATACAACTGCATAGTACAGCCGATACATAATTCACCTTGAGTGTAACTCTTGATTTGGTTCTTCTTCTGATCTGTTCTCTTTTGCCAAGTTTGCAAAATGTCTATTAACAAATTACATGAGATATCAAACGGAGAGTGTAGAGCTTTACTACAAAGTTAGGGCTGAAGGAAAGTAATCCCCAGGTCTTTTTGCAACTTTTAAAATAAAAAAGTACAGCTGTATAGCCAAATTTGAAGCAAGGTTTGGGCATTCAGAGTTGTTTCTGCCATTTCTTTGCATTCCAAGGCAACCATTTATGAGCCAACTACCATAATCAAATAGACAGAAAGCATATAGGATGCATTCACAGCTTTCACAGGTTTGGTTTGCGTTTTGTTGGGGTTTTTTTTGTTTTGTTTGTTTTTTTTTTACTTTTTAATTTCATAGACTGTTTTAGTTTTTGAAGAATATATGTAGGAAATGTGCATCAACAGAGTAGAATTTGGTCAGTGTAGCTAGCACACAAGGCTTTCAGAAGGCAAGGGGAGAGTATGTTCAGATTTAGCCTGCAGGTTTATTTTACTAAAGGGATCGAATTTCTAGAAAATCCCTTCCATGAAAACTCTGCTAAAACTGTTCAGTTCAATCAAATAATTTTTTGAGGGTGGGGAGAGGGGATGAGGGAGGGTGAAGAAAATAAAAACCAAAACAAGAATCCAAACTATTTTACTGGTTGTATTTGACATCCCCTGTGTAAACTGATCTGGTTCTGATCATGGTCATGAAATGTGAGGTCTGATTGCGACAGTTCTTGACCCAGACACAAACAAATAGTGCTTCTCTCTTTAATTTAATTTTCCTCCATGGCTGGAGCACCATCTCCGCAGGGGAATGCAACTTCGGGCTTGTTACAAACATACAAAGTAAAGCAGCCTGACTGCAGAGCTTCCAAAGACATAGACCATGCTGTGTCTTTGCATTTCTCCTTTTCACCTTAAATCTACAAAAGACAAAGCCACTAGTTGGTTATTTACTGTCCTTCTCAGTCTCATCAAAGTGAAAGTATGTATGTGATCTTAAAATAAACTCAAGATTTTTGCAAATTATAGTCTTATGAAGTGAATTCTCTAAGCTGTTTGGACAGGAGCATGCATAAAATTTCCTTCATGAGAAAGGGAAAGCAGTATCTGGAGAGCAAAAACTATTGTGCATCCATGTCGATTGAACACCATAAACTGCTGGTGGAATATGATAGTTGGGACCTGCTCATGCTCCCATCTGTCTTGTGTGAGGGGTAGTTTTCCTTCTCTGAGAGCCAAGTTTGTCCCTAAGGAGACTCCAAGCAGTCATCACATGTCTTAGCCGCTTCAGACTTGGCCCTTATGCAATGATTAAAGCCAGAAATTGCTGATAACATTTTCCTTCTTTCCCTGTTTCTTGTCTTGAATTTTATATTTGATTTCCCAATATTTCTGTGTCCCAAAGTGTGACTCTCAGCCTTGTGGTGTGTACAGACATTAGCTCTTGAAAGTCCAAGCTTATTTTTCATGAGTTTATATTGCGTTTTATACCCAGAAACTTGAGAATCTGTCAGCTGCCTGAATCTGGACAAATGTAATTTTTGGCTCTTTTGGGGGGCCCTGAATAATTTTCCTTTTCTAATTCTAAGTTTTTTCTGGTCACTGGCGCAGCAGACCCAGACACTTAAGGGTGTTTTCAGCCTCCCTACCTGGGCAGCCTTCCTTGTACCATGCAACCCCCCTCATGCCTGCAAGCTTCATCTGCCCCATAGAAGCTCATTAAAGTCTTCTGTGATGGTGTTAATCTCTCTCTCCTCTTGCACCATCTGAATTCAAACTTGAACTAGAGAATTAACCCATCATCACTCCTCATGGGAGGAGAAGTCTGTTTGTGAACCCAGAGTGGCAGGATTCATGCTCCACAGCCTGCCCAAAGGCACAGCCAGGACAGCAGTGTCCCTCACTCCCCACCATTGGCAAGCTGGACTTTTCCTCCTGGGAGATACCACAATTCTTCCTCTCCCTCCATCACTTAACTAGGCCAGAGACATGTTTCTAACTAACCCACTGCCAGCATATTTGTTCTGTCAGGAGTCTTTTCTCATGCTGGGCTGTTCTTCCTCAGCCTCAACTCTCTCACCCTTCCTTCTCTGCTGCTTTCTTTTGCAAACTTAAAAAATTTGTATGCATTTAAGCTGGTGGTTGCCCTTACACTGCCTGAATTACTGTTCAGTTGCAGCCATTTGTGGAGTTTGGCTTTGCTGGTCTCTGCTGTTTTGTAATAAAAAACATAGCCCAAATCTTCCTCTTGCCCTGCCTTCAGTAAATATATGGCCATTGGAGAAGGCAATCTTGCTATTTGGTTCAAAGTTTATCAAAAGTAAGAGGGGCAAATGCAGCAGACTCAGTGAGTGATTTGAGGAAATTGCCACTGGGATTTGCTTGTGTCTGGTGGACCCTGAAAACAGGAGGTTTCTATCTGTGGTTGTTTATTCCATGTTATAGGTCCTTACCAAATAGCAAACTATTCCCAGGCTGTTGTATCTGAGTGCCTTACAGAAACTGAGACAGCATAAACAAGGAGCAAAACATATTTCAGATGCTGGTGTTTCAGCAATCAGGGTTAGTTTGTAGTCTTGAGATTTCTGTGTTCAGGGATACGGAAGGTGGAAATGAAGGGTTTGAATTCCATCCTGATTAGGCAGCTCTCTGTCTTTCCTGCCAGGTCCCTCTGGCATGGCTTTTACAGCTGTAGCTGACTGCTCGTCCTCCTCATGGTCTTCCTCTGCTCCTGATGAGGGCTAATCAGCAGCAGCTCTTCGGGACCACTGCAAGGAAGAACTTTGCAGAAGAAAACCAGGATCTTGGAACTGTCTAAGAGAGTCGCTGACTGCTGCATTTTGAGCTGACTAGTGCTCTTTCCTTATTTCAGAGATCCCACTCACTACCTCTTCCTAACCAAAGTCTTTCTATTCCAAACCGTCCTTTGGTAAGTTTTGAATTGCTTTCCAGCAGTAGCTGGTTATCTACACACTTCCCATCTTCACCTTTCTCAGGTGTTTGCTATAAAGGGATTACCTTCAAAAAGTTCATCAGAACAGAACTGCTTATCTTGAGTCTCACTGAAATCTAAGTCTTTGTTATTGAAAATGACTGCAAACCTATCATGTCGCAACAGAGGCGTGCAACACCTTGGGGTAAGATTTCTGTTTCCTGAGTGGTGTTAGAAGATATTTACTAGCCCTAATCTTAAAAATTACCTTTTTTTGTGTCTTGTGAAAAATTTTCAGTCTACTTTTTTTTTTTTTACCCCTGAGGACCATTAGCAGTCCAGAGGCACGGTACTGGGGGATTAGATCCTTTCACATTAATATCAAAACAACAAAATGATAGGAATGCTTACAACAGCCAACAAAACTTCTTTTAAACCCAAAAATCCAAACTCACATGAAGATCACTGTTTTTCTGTGGCACTGTCCTGTAAGCCTTTCGTACCCTGAGATCCTGGCATTCAGTTGTTTGGACAGGATTGTCCCAGTCTGTAATGGTTTCCAGCTGCTGTCTTGGCACCGTTGCTCAGGAGATGTTGCTCAGTTCCTATCTAGGTCTCTCTCAAGCCAAGAGCCCTCGCAGGAGAGCAGACTATCCATTGCAGCTCTTGGCAATGATGCCTTTCTTTTAGCAATACGAGATTGTGATGATTTACATAAAGTGAAAGAAACTGCAGTTTTGAAGCAAACAAACTGTATTGTGTGAGGTTTCTTCTACGGAAGGAGCAAAATATTGTGCAATGAGCATTCTTTTATTGTTTTTCCCTAAGAAATGAGAAACAAATTATGCAGCTTTTTTTTTCAGCTGTGTGGAACACAAGTTGAAATGGAAGCCGTCTTGCATTCTTGAGAGCTTCAGAGCACAGCTGCCCTCCTCAGAACAGGTCACTGTAGAGGCTCCCTCACAGTTTTATGCTGAGAACATCATATTTGCACACACACCTCAGTTTGCCATGTGTTCCTAATGTAAAAGCTGGCAATTAAAACAACATCCTTATCACAACATTTGTGCAGTGATGCATTGCTTTGGAAAGAAATTCCCATGCTATCCCTCAACACATGTTAAAAAGGTAAAAACCATAATTTTGGAAGGGAAATAGGTTTTGTTTTGGTTTGTGGGTTTTTTTTTTTTAAATTTGCTCTCTCCTTGCCCTGATATTTTAAAGTTAAATGCTGAACGTGGTTATGGAAGATTGTTTTATTTTAAAAATATCATGTGGTTTATATTAAGGTAATTTCTGGGTTAATTACAGAAAATTCCACATCTTCTAGGGGGATATTCTTAAATGGAGAATTAAATATAATAGAATAGTAAGTTTATTTTGTGAAATGGAAGATTTTCTTTTCCCTGTCAGCCAATACTGCATGTGTCAAAGGAACACCAGCTCAGCATTTCTGAATGCTGTTCTTCCATTAGGAGTAGAATTTCTTTGTCAACAAAGAGGCGTTTTGCTTTTTTTGAGGTTGGAATTCAGACTCACTGATCACAGAGGAGAATGGGACTTCATATGGAGAGAGGTAGTTTATTCACACATTATGAGAACCCACCAGAAAATGGAAGCAGTGCCATACAAGGTTTGTCACACTTATCTGCTGGTCCTGCTGAAAGTTTTTATAATGTCTGTTGCCCTGTGGATTTGGGGAAAACCTGAGGTCAGCACAGATCCCACTTGTTGGTTTAACATCTGGGCACCATCAGCAGAGACAGCAGCTCAAAGCAAACAGGCGACCTGGGAACAGCTACTGTTGTCTCCTCATATTAGATGTGCTGTTGGTGCTCATGTTACGGAAGGGAAGGCTCTTGTTGAGTCCTCTCATAGTGGGTTTGGGTTGCATGGAGGCTGATCACTCCTGCCTGGCCTAAAAAGCATACACCATCCTCCCTTATCGGAGGTGTAGGAAGAGTGTCTCTCCCACTTGCTCAGCAAGATAGTGTCAGTTGGGGGAGGCTTCAGAGTCTCATCTATTTAGCCTTTGCACAGAACATCACATTCAGGCAGTAATTAGCAATGGAGTGGAACTAACACAGGCAATGTGGGAACAATGCTGTGGCCCAGCTACTAGAAAAAAGCTACTACCCTTTTAAATTAAATCAATGTCTGGGGAAAGGCACTGACTTGTCTCTTCCTTTGCTGCCTTTGCCGTTCAGCCCTTCCACCCCCATTGAAATATTTGTAGGCTGAGTTTCAGCAAAGGCTGCTAATCAGAGCATTTTTCTCTGATGCAGACACAACTGACTGTGGATATACAATGATAATTATATTTATGTAATAGAAACATTCTGCTCTGTATCAGCTTTGTTATCAGTGATTATGATTTTTATGGGATAGTATTTCTGTACTATTAGCAGCACTGTATATGCAACTGAAAACTAGATGCAGTAAATTATGGCCAAACACCAGCAGTCCAAAGGTTAATTTGATTGTACAAGTACAATGCCAGAGTCATGTATGAACATACGCTCTACATACTTTGTAATGAGTAAGGTCATACTGGCATGAGCCGTGCTATATTTCCTGAGTATTCTTCAAGAGTTTACATATGATCTTCAGTAAAGATAGTGCAGAGATGTGATTTTCAGGAAACGCCTATTTAAGCATAAAGAAAATAGTAGGATGCAAATTGTTAGCTGTAAGCATGATTTTTTTTTCAGCTAATGGAGGATTTGAGGGGGCTCTGAAAGGGTGCCAGTAACTTGTGGTTGGCATCACCCTCGGGTCTGTGTACATTTGGGAAAGGCACAAAGACGGAAGCCCATAAACCCAAGGCATTTGCAAGTTTTAGTCAGCTGAGCTGTTCCAAGGGAGTTCTCAAGAAAACCTGGTTTGTACATTTTTATTTCAGTGCAACTGGCTGTAGATGGAGGAAAGGCTCTTTCACAGCACCCACCTTTCCAAAATCGTGCTGATTGGATCATCACTGTCTTTGTGCCAGAGGATCTAGGCAGCTAATGCAGGGTGAAATGAAGCTCTTCGGTTATATTTCTTTTACTGATTTAGGGTATTTTCCTCTGATTGCTTGTCATAGGATAACCTTGTTGGATGAAAGTGCAGCCTCATATTTCTCTTTGTGTAGTTTCAGACTTTCTTCATCATACCTGATTTACTGTGTTATTACATTATTATAGCTTGGCATACTTAAATTCAGTTTAGTGTTCACACAGTTCATTCAGTCTGTGTGTTTCACTGTGGGTTTAAAACTTCGTGGGTTTATTTAACATCCATGGTAGGGCAGAATCCAGGTGTCCTGGCAGTTAATTTTGGTGAGCTAACACAGAAACTCATCAAAGTAAAGATAAATGATACTCTTTCTGCCTAGGAATAGTAGCTTCATGAATTAAAGCTACACAGATTTTTACAAGCTGTGGCCTTGCTCCAGCGTTGAATCCAGATGTGAGGTGTGTGCCCAAGAGGTAAAATTAAACTTGTTTGCTGAGCTAGTTCTCCTTCTTGAAAGTGCCTTCGAGTGATTGAGCTATAAATGCCTCAGGGGAATATTGGCTTTCAGATACCTGTGCTACACAAACTTTCTAATATAACAGAAATACTAATGAAAAAAATGTAATCAGATGTACTCCAAAGTATCTGAGGAATATTTTTTAATACATCTAGACTTCTCTTTCATGAGAGAAAAGGATCAGCTGGTGGTTATCACATAGACTGGCTTCCTCTGTTGCGATGGAACACTTGCCCCATTGTTCTCTCTTACACTGAGGAGTTCATGGTTTGCTATGGGATTTAGTGAAACCTAAGGCTGACGTTTCCAACCAAGTTTTTCTTCATTTGTAACATTTTGAGATGCTTAACATTAATGTGACATGTTTATAAGAGGGAGAACACTGATGTTGCTGATGTTGGCAAACACCATTTTGAAAACCCTTTGAAAGGGTGTGAATATACTTACAGGCTCCACTTTCATATCTCATCTGAGCAGAGAGCACTGGCACGGCTTGTGCATGGGTGTGAGAAATGTGGAAGGGCAAAAACGGGGTCCCCTCTGTGCCTGGCAGCCCAAGGCAGGTGGTGTGAGCTGTGGGTAGGCAGCTTTCTGCTGGGGCAAGGGAGCAGCTAATTTAATTTGGGAGAGGAGGCGGCAGCTAGCAGGCAAGCAGTTCCCTCTACTACCTCTGTTGTTATTGCCAGTTCAACTTAATTCAATTCTGCTAATGTCGACAGATCTCTCTGTACAACATCTTTCAGCCGTATGGAGCTAGTCTGGCAGCTCCCACAACCCAAATGGGCGTCTGGCACTATCTGTCATCTTGTTCATGAGGCTCAGACAGTGTTTTATCCAGAATCATGTAGGAGCCTTGCTATATACATTACCCAAATGTAGATCTTGTAAGTCTGCAGTGACCTTGCTTGTACCATGTCTCCATCCTGGCCGTTAGCCATGTCATCATGAAGAAGTTTGGCCCATGCCAGGCTCTTTCCAACAGTTTGAGGTATATAGAATAGACATCAGAGAGCAGCATCACTTATTTCTTCAGTGCAGCTGCTCCTGCTTTTCCATGTTCCGTTAAGCGGGGAATAAAATATGGCTGTAGAAAAACACTGTTGAGATTGTCCACTCCCTTATTCAACTCTATCAGCAAATAGATCATTTGTCAAGGGAAGAGAAGAGTCTCAATTCTGCTCTCCTAGCTTTGTTCAAATCCAGACAAAAAGATTGAGAAATCTTCTGTGCAAATGAAAAACTGCATATGATTTAAAGTACAATTTTCCTGTTGGGAGGAATGTTCAAGATTTAAGCACAACTTGCCTGTTGGGAGAAATGTTCAGATATTTTGGACTGAGGCAAGGCTTATGGGGTTTTTTATGTGCTTTAAAAGTTTTATATTCTTTGAAAATACCCTTTTCCTGAAGCACATATTGCATACCAAGCTATTTCTAAAACACATGCTCAGTCTATGTCACCCTGTTCTCTTCATATGTGATCCAAAATTGTTCATACTTCTAAATTCGTGAATCATATTAATTTCCATGACAACCGACTAATGTTGCAAACAAAGGACTAATTGTTTTGTTGTGACACGAAGCAAAAGTGCAATTTAGACCACATGAGGGAAAAGTGAAGTGCCTATACAAATGCAAACATACTGTAATTGCAAAGTAATATAACAAAGGAAGAGCTAAATGTGTTTTTCTTTAACTAAATCTTAAAATTCGTCAAGCTTGTTTTACTGCTATAAGTTGTTTTCTGGGGGTAGATGTACAAGAATATCAGTTAATTCCTTGTGCAAGGCTGAAGAGCTTATCTCACTCACTGGTCAAGCATCCAAACTGCAAGTAGCCAAACATCTGCAGGCAGACAAAGGCAGCTGTCCTTCATGACGCTGGAGAAACCCACACATCTTGTGCTGAGTCTTCAGCAAAAGTCGGCAGGAACGAAGTAAAAAATTGGCAATTCTCTCCAGAAATACCAGCACGTTTCTATTTGTTAACGAACAGTGCCTTCTTGTGGGCAAAGGAGTTTACTGCAGGATGGAAGCCTTGGCACGGCAGCTCCTTCCCCTCCCTTCCTTTTTTAACTCAAGACAACTCGGGGAAGAAACCCAAGGAATGTAAAACATGTGGGTTTAGATACAGAAATTGCAAACGCATGTGGAGCCATCCAGTTTGCTGTACATCACAACTTTCCATTAATGAAAGCTCTCTTTTGAAGTCTTTAGAAATGAGATGAACATAGGGTTTGACTTTCACAGCACTGAGAAACATTTTTCTTTTTTGATTCGATTTTGTTCAAGAAAAAGTTGCATCTCACAGAGAAATAATTGTCAGGCATTTTCTCATCATCTTCCCTCTTTGCATGATGTTTTTTCTCTTTCTTTCAAATTCAGACACATATGCATACATGCACACAGATGCCAGATGTTCAGGCACACATGTACAGGGCTGTGCCAATGGGACAGCAAATCATCTTCTGTCATTTCTGATTACCCTGTTCTGCTTAGGGCATAACCCAGCTGCAGGGTACCTCATACACCTCTGGGCATCGGTACCTTTAGCAAGCTGAGGCTGCAGCTCTGCAACGCCTGTCCTTCCCCACAGGCCTCTGCCTTCCACTCCTCAAGGATTCTCCAGGCGAGTGTATTTACAAGCCTCTCTTCTCCCCACAACCAAGTGCATGTAAACTTGGGGATTGCAGTTGCTGCAATAAGGCTGTTAAACCCAAAGCAAAGTGCTAAATCTGATAAGCAAGCAGGCGGGCTGTAGGCAGAGGTGTGTGTTATGGTGGGTGCTGACGGAGGATCAGGTTGGGGCTCACTGATAAATGGAAGGAGGGTGCCCCAAACAAGCGGCCATATCGCTTTTCTTGTAATTGTCTCATTCCTTTTGTCACATGTTTATAGTAAATATAATTGCTGGGTGCTTCCCATTCAGCAGTTTTTGAATGTTTGCGAGACTAAACAGCAAATTTTTTATTGCTAAGATGAAGCTTAGATTTGAAACCAGTTCCTGAATTTGCAGCTTCGTTCATGCAGCCAGTATCAGTCCAAGTGTGGTGGAGTTGAGTCTAGTGAAGGCCCCTTCCTGTCATAAATAAGATTACTTTCATTTCACTTGTGGAGTGTGTTATTCCTCGGAGTAATGAATTTCCTCTGTGCCTTTGAGCACATAAACATGGTTTTCATTAGGTTTCTATTAAAAAAAAAAAAGGCAGAGTAAAATTAATAAGAAGACTATTAACTCCATAAATGCAGATGTGTTTTCACTGTATAAACATGATGGAAGTAAGCAGCTTCTTCACTGAATACTGCAAATTACAGAAAATGAAACAATTCTGCAACCTGAGTTCTGCTATCAGAGAACAGAAGTACTGGGGAATCTGACTGTTAAAATCTAGTTTCTTGGGAGGAAAAATAGACTACAAGATTAAATGTAGATAGACAAATAGCTTCAGGCTTTCTACTTAATACGTAACGTGTGTGATAATAATAGTTTTAAGCCATATATTCAACTAACCTTGCAGCTAAGGGTTTGAACTTTACTTTTCTTCTGTCCTTTAACAGATATGTCCCTGCAGTTGCAGGAAAAGGAATAGCAAAATTTGCAAATATTTTGCTGTTGGACCCCCTAACTCATAAAATTTTCATGTACCGTTTGTATTTGTGGCTTGAGATCTCTGTCAAGTGGTGAATCCCTACAGCATCATTGCGGTTTTCTTTTCTTCCATAGCTGCCAGCATTTTAAACAGAAACCCAAAAATCACCAGGCATGCAAAGCCAGGCATTTGAAAAAGTACGGATCCTTCAACTGCTGGCTTCTTGTTCCGCTCTCACAGTCATATCATAAAATGATAGAAATTAGCAATTAGAATACATGCTGTTCACACTCATCTAGTATATCATTTTATTGAAGAAAACTGAGGTCACTTTCTACTCAAATCCTAGAGTTTTAACTTTCTCAAAATGAAGTTACTAGACTTCAGTAAAAACTAGACTTCAGTAATAAAAACTACAGTTTGGCAACAAATTAAATTTGGAAACATCCCCAACCTGCTAAGTGTCGTTTTGTATTGTTCTGTAGGCTGTTTTAAGCCTTGTTTTCCCAGAAAATAAAAATTCTGGAATTTTTATGCATAGTTCCCACTTCCATTCTGTTTAGGCAAATTCAATGTGAACAACGAAAAGGCATTACATAATAACTTTTATTCTCGTTGCTAAGCAAGACATTTTTCTTGAACACAGAATATAAATGTTCCTTTCACATATCAAATCACTGTTTTTAGAATAAATTATCATGCTTTTAATTTTTATTGTCAGTATTTATTTCCCAGTAATTCTGTAAGGAAAACTGCCAATTTTACCTGAGAGTCATTTTGATGCTAAACCTTTTAATTATTCATGCATGCTATCATGCAAGTTTTGCTGTGCTGTTGCTATAACAGTGCAGATGTTTATTATTTAAAATGGTAAGGATGGAGTTGTTTAAAGAGCCAGTCTCAGTTAGGGGTGAGCGTTGCTTTGAAACCTCAACAAAGAGGAAGAGAAATCTTAAATATCAGCTCCTATTTCCCTTAATTTCCAAATAAGAAATGATTTTTGATTTTTAAAATTTGGAGGGGGGGGCATGGGTGTAAAGATAAAAAGCTCTGCACATTAAAAGGTCTGTATGGTTGTTTGATATTTGCTCAGCAGTGTGCTATTCCCTAATCAAGCCCCTGCAAGCTGTAAATCATGGTCACTATGTCACTGTTTTGATTGGAAGCAAGAGCTGTACCATGACAAACCTCTAGGGACAACAAACTTCTGCAGCTGTGGAAAGCTGGAACTGTTTGCTGTTATTATGAAAGGATTCAGAATTATTTTTTTTTAATGTGAAGTTGTTGTGAAATTCATAAGGTGCACAGGGATGTAGTACGAAGATTTTACAGCAAGCGTAACCGATAGCAAGAGTGCTCTGGTAATAGAAATTAAGTTGTTCTAAGTGTCAAAGCAGCAAATGTGAAATTATACCCCTTTCTCACCTCCTTCCTTGTCCATCTTAGGAAAAAAATTGCATGTGAGTAATCATAAAGTATTTCTAAGTGTAAAATACCAGAAAAGCATTTGGGGCTTCAGTAAAATGTTTTCCTGTTGAATGAATGGATGTGTTTTCCTTTTAGAAACATGCTGATAATTTTTACCATAATTTTGTTTTCCTGAAGGTGTTTTGAGTGTTTTTTCATCTTTAATTTCTGAGTTGCAGACAGTATAAATGAAGCCTGAGGGCAGAAATGTTAACTTCTGCAGAAATGCAATGTAAATACTTGAGTTAATTTACATACTGTTCATCACAGAGAGTTCTAGACCTAGATGATAACTTTTCACTAGAATATTCTCTTTAACATACTCTAAGTGCTTCCCCAATATTAAACTCAACAACTGCAGAGAAAATTAATTTTTGACATATGCAAATCATCCATCCATATGCACAGGCTTCTTACAGTATTGATTGTAATATTATTCCCAGATGTCCTAATCATATGTTAGTTCTTGATTAATTAAAGTACTAACATAGTCACACTGGGATTTCTCCTAACAGTAAGTCTGGCACACTGGTATGTTCAGTTTGAAAGAGGGAAGGGTGGAAGAATATGAAAGATAGCGTGCTTATTGACATGTGGCTTGCGCTAGTGGTTATGAATCGAAATTAAATATGGATGTGGAAAAAACAGTTCCTGTTGGACTAAAACATGGTCTGATCATATTTTGACATCTGAAATCAGCCTTTGCATTTACTGCAAGAGCATCCTATACAATAGCTTCAAATCCTTGGTGATGTAGAACTGGTTATGATGTAACATATAGCATGTATATAACCTAATATCTAATATATAGCTTACATGGGTTGGTTGGGGAAAAAATGAAAAAAAAAACCAAAATCTTTTCACCTTTGAAGAGAAATGGATAAACATTTAGTAAGTGAATACTAATACTCTGCATAAATAGCAGTGCAGGGTTTCTGCAGGGCTGATGCTTCTTGCCATTGCTGTTTTGAAAATCCTATAGGTGCAGCCTGCAATCCACCTGGCTTTGTTCAGGGTTATAGCTCAGCTTTCACAATTATTAAATGAGCCAAATTTACATGCCTCCTTATCCAGATACAGATCTGTTTTAAAACTGCTGTGGAAAGAAATGCTTTCCAGTATCAAAACCACCTCCTATTCCTAAGCCTTGCTAAGAAGCAGTAAAAGGTGGTGGTGTGGTTGGTAAACGTGCCTCAAGGGATCACACATTGAATGGGACTCTCATACTTTGATCCCAGGTAGGTCCCTTTTTACACCGCTCTGACTAGTTTAAAGGGGCCATGAGTGAGCATAGATCATACTTTCTTCCTTCAACTCACATGAAAGAGATCTAGCAGAAACCAGGTGCGTGATATTTTAAAACGTGTGATAAAAGCATCAGTTTGGGTAGAGCACACAGTGCCTCCATAAAAGTCTTTCCCCCCACCCCCCCAGATACGGAAATTCAGGGACAAGGCAACAGACCTGCAGGAGGCCACCTCGTGTGTTAACTGCACCACCAGGATTAGGGCTCCGGAGCTGCTTTTGTGCAACCTTGTAGACAGTCTGCTGTTTCATGTGACTTCCTCTGCATGGAAAGCATGCAGACACAAACCTGGATTGCTCCAGCTGCACACAGAGGGGTTGAGGGATAAATCCACCCTTCCTGGCTGTTTGTGGTCGCAAGCAAGCGCTATTCCACCACCAGATCTGCAGTATTGGCACACAACTGAACTGAACATGGAATATGGGGTTATCTTCACATAATCCATCTCAGAACCTTTCCCGCTCTGCCATGTATTTTAGTCCAGTGCAGAAACCCCATGTGACATGTTGCAGTGCTATGAGGTTGCTGTAGCTAGGCAGGATTTGCTGCTGCTCTTTGGCCTTTCATGGTCTTCTCCAAATACATCAAACAAGTGAGCTTGCACTCATCCGTGTTTACCGCTTCCCATCTTAGGGAGACCAATGATCTAAAAATCCCCTTAATTGCTCTGTTTCAGTGAATGTCAAGCAAGAAGAGAAAGGTTCCACAACCTTTCTTAGGACTTGCTTAAAAAACAGTTTTAGAGTACCAAAGTGAATGTTTAAATAAAGTATTTCCCAAGTCCAGGTCCTGGATGTCCTTGTGCAGCCTCAACCACCTCTGTGTAGACAGTTATTTTCTCTCACAGTCATTTTTAGAGCCTGAATTACTTGGTGTTTTCTTACATCCTTCCCTTGAAATCCTGCATATCACAGTGGACTCTTAAAACAGAGTCAGGTTTGACATGCTGGTGGCTTTCCTAAAACATTCCTACAATGTGGAAGTTAAATCCCAAACTTTGTTTGCCAGATAGAAATATAACCTGCTGGCCCTTCTTCATTTTGAACTTGCTTTTCCAACTGGCATACTTTGCTTCCTTCTTCATTGAAGTGTGTTATGAAAGGTGTCAATGGCTACCATTCTAGCAGTGTGGCATGTATTTAGTAAGACCTGCATGTATAAAATAAAGAACGAGTATTTTTACGTTGTTCATTCCTGATCTCATATAGTAGCCCAAATATTATGCCATGTACAAAACTCAACAAAATATTAATGGCCCAAATCAGCAGAGTGTCAGAAGTTACTCTAAGAATATCAAATCAGAGAAGACTGATAAAATATGATGTGTTGCAGTACCTAGCCTAGAGCCACTTTTTAATTCAAACAGACAACTCAGTAATATTGCATGCCTATTTTATATTTAATTTATTTGTTAATGGATTTTATATTGAATGTATTCATTTATTTACCTGCTGTTTGGTGGAAGAGTAAAATACAGTGTCTCTTTCTGGTAGCACTTTACTTTCTTGTAATGTCCAGCCTTTTGGGGAGCTGTATATTGTTCAGTACAGCTGTCACATCATCTTCACTGCATGCACATTTTGCAAAAACAAAAGCAAATTCTCATCTGTCCTATTTGGGCGGTGAATATATTTCACCTAAGTATACAGAAATCTGCTCTATGACCAAATTGTAGTAAAGCTCTTCAGCTATGCAGCAGAATCAATTTTCCTCTGTGTTTTTAGAAATAATACTAATTTCAGTGCCAAAGTTCTCTAGTTGCAAGGATGTTATTTGCAGGATCCAGTTTGGACAGAATCCTGTTTTGGTCTTCTGAGTCAGATGGATTGTCTCCTGTAGCCGTTTCATCCTTTACCGAGTGGCATCTGTAAGGCATAACCATTCACAGTGTGGTGTTTCCCTCTGTGGCTAAAAACTAAACATCTATGTGTGGCTTCTCTTGATGGAAGAGTATAGCAATCACAGTCTCTAATTAAAGGAGAACACAGTTACTGTTTAGAAGTCTAAGAAGATACTCAGAATCAATTAAAGCTATTTTGGACTTGTTAGACTGTGCAGTTAACTAAATAAATAGGATTCCCCTTTCTTCTTATTCACTGCCCTCTGTTGAAGTGCCATCTATTATCTGCCTTTTCAAAATCTAGCCAAGGTTCCCCTTGTGGCTTGTATCATCTTTGTGTCCAATATAATTTTTTAAATTACCATTTTCAGTGTGACCAGGATATATTTTTTCCTGGTGAATTTGATCATAGGTACATTAGTTCTCAAATGTCAGAAACTATCTTTCTGCGGGTTTTTTTGTGGTTTAGCTTCTTTTTAAAGCAGTGTCATTTTCCTTTCGTTTTTCCCCCTTTAATTCCCAAAGGAATTAGCAACAAACTCCCTTTGAGAAAAAAATATGGCTGAAGAAGAAAAGTACTTTTGATGATTAAGGCCCTTCTGTTCAAACAGTTCCTGCTTATACTATGGAATCCACAGATACTGGACACATAAAGGAGAGGGTTAGAAGATAACTAAGACCCCTCAGGCTTGGAATGTAATCAAAGAAGTATTGTTTGGGAATGACTTAAAGGGAAGTGGAGTGGCTAACATTTTGGCCCCGATCCAGCTACCACTGGAATTGATGGCAGAATTCCCACTGACTTCAGGAGAAGCAAGAGCAGACCTTTTGTCTGGTGAGGACAAGCATATGAAAACACAATGAGAAAGATGACAACCATGCAAATCAGGAAGGACAACTGCCTACAGATTCTTTAGTTAAAGGATGTCTCTGCCTGGGTAAATAGCTTGATGGGCGGGAGAGGCGTGTCTCATCTCCAGTTCCTGGGCAGTGCCCAGCTCAGTCAGCAACACCTTTTGGTGGAGGCTGTAGAAATTACAGCAGTTCCAGGAGTACAGCTTTGTATCTTGCCAGCTAAAGCTGTAAGAACAGCTGAAAATTAGTAACAACATAAGTACAGTTGTGCTGGGTAAGAGCAAAGAGCTAGTTATCCTGGCAGTCTGTTGTCCGTAGAGGATTAAAGAACAGCAGCACAGGTCATACAGAGCACAGTACATCCTTTGGTATACCATCCCAACTTTCCTAAGTCAGTAATTTGGGTATTATCTGCATTTTAGAACATTGTGGACCTGTGTGCAGTTGAGGTCTGAACTCGAGGCATAGCATCTCCCATTATATTTATGTTAACAGATCTGCAAGTTAGCAGATGTACTTCAGTTAGCTGTACTGTAGGGCACCTCTTTCAAGGTCAGTGCCTGCAAAGGTTGCTCTCCACCGCTTTCCTGCTGTCACTGCTGTGTGAGTGACTGGAAGCACATCTCTTAGGGCTAGTGACTAATTTCCTCAGTTTCCCTCTAGTTTGCAGCTCAGATGTTACAAAGCCGGTGTTGGACTCTAGCTTCTGGTTGGGTTTAGGTCTCTTAGAAATGCATGGTTTCGTGATTGGCATTCTGTGAAGCAGAAGAGCGCAGATGCCTTAAACTTGATTAGGAACCAGCACTGGGAGAAATGGCAAGATTCACAGAAAGAAAAGTACACCTTTAGAAAAGACTGAGAAGGAAAATGAATATAAAAGGTCCGGAAACTAGCGGGAAAAGGACAGAGTAAAAGAGAGATTTGACAACTGTGCTGGGACGTACAAAAGGGGCCACATCTTTACTGGCTCTATCCCAAACCATGAACAGGTCTGACAACCACAGAAGAAGCTTTCCCCATGTGAAGATTGGAGAGGTGTCTGGGAGTAAGCCTGCAGTGTAAACTAGGTGCATTTTCCCTTGCCTTATGGCCATATGGTTTCCATTTATTGGGTGGAATTGAATAGCTGCAGACTTGCCACTCTCAGAGGAAAGAGATCGTCTTACTTACTGTAAAAGTCTTGGGGGCATTTTTCCTTGAATGTACGAGGGGGACGCCTTGGCCATGACTTGTGAAACCTTGCAGAGCGCACAGCAGGAACTGCAAGGTGGTTTTGCTTCAGTGCAAGTGTGAATGAAGGGCATGTGTGGACACAAATAACATTCAGCTGCTGGGGCAGTCTTCACTGGGCAGAAACAGTCCTGGTGCTCTGACATCTACTTCATAGCTTTGGCAGAATAGGGCCTGAAACAGCAAGAAATAAGAGAGGGATGTGGAAGGAAATTATTTGATTCATGTTCTGGGCAAGAAAATAAGACTTTTTTCTATCCACCTTTCTCAAGTCCAAGCTGTTAGGAAAAATTAGGCTGGTGCCCACTCAGTGCTGGTACAGGCAGGGTCAGTGTCCTTTACTATTCTTCCCTTGTTCATCCCTCTTTCACTTGCCTCATGTCCACATCTGTCAGGTTTTTGTGTTTTATTTTAAATTCCAGCTGCTGAGTTTGAGCTACTACCTGAGATGAAAAATAAGTTGATATCCCTTGTGACTGGGGGAGAGGCTGGAAATGTGAACCTGAGATGTGCCAAGGCTAATGAACTAAATTCAAAATTTAAATGGCTCGTGGATTTTTGAAGCCTTTTTCCCAGTTTCTGAATGCTAATTCAGAAATAACTGAATCAAATTATGCAGACAATCATCCCTGCCAGCATTAAGTAATGCAAAGCCCTAATGTTATTTATTATTTTAATAATTTAATGTTACGTATTTAACTACAGAGAGTTTGGAGGAAAAAATAGTTAAGTGAAGGGTACCATTCAGCTGTAGTCAATGATTACCTGTTTCACGGGTAAAATGGAAGGCTTCAAACAAGTGATATCCTTTGTATATAAGGTGGAAGTCCTTTCTCCAAGCTTATTTCTCACTGTGCTAAATAATTCCATAATTATACTGTTCCTGAGATTAATCAGAACTGTCAGATTTAGTACGTTAATTTCTCATATTCCATTTTTGACAGTTACCCTATAACTGAGCATTTCTCCAAAACACACTACTATTTTCTTAATAAAATAGCATCTCATAAACTTGCTTCAAAAATTTTCTTCAGCAGGTGTTAAAACTATTGAAAGAAAATTCTGATTGCATTCAGACTTGAGCAGTTTCTGTTGATACTGGTCTGCTTCATAGGTGCAATGCTCTGTAGCAGACAAGGGAATTAACAAACCAGTGTCTGCATCAGTCACACTAGAGACAAGAGTTGATGTGGCTTCTGCAGAGTTAAGTCTGACACGTAAGGGCTCAGGGATTAGAGTAAGGAAGGAGCCAGCAATCAGCTGTCTGTGGTTGAGACCCTCTAGATAATATGCTTGCATTTCATCTACAGTCTTCACCCCGTGCTTTTGCATAAACTGAATGGTCCTGGATCAGTATGGAAAATTCACTTATAGGTAATTAACCAGTTACAAATTAAGAAATTTTTAAGAAGTGACAAGCAGGGTACCAAAAATAGTCTCAGAAAGTGTGCCTCAGTTTCTCCAGGCATGCTGAAGTGTGACATTGCTGATTGTCTTTCCACTTCACTCCTATTTGGACTGTAGAGCAGGTTTACACTGAGCAGGAACTCAATTACAGTCCCAGGGGTGAATGAAACATGAGTGAGGAAGATAATATTAGGAAATTGCACCACTGCTCTCAGATTTCTTTGGCTGTATTTTGACAGCTGAATTAACATAAGTTATCTGTGCTCAAGTGAACTTCCCCTAACACAGCACAACTTACTCAAGAATGGCCATCCTGCAAAATTATACTGAAGCAGCACAAATGAATTAGGGGATCATCAATGTGCCTGTAGAGCAGCACAGAGAGATTAACTTGGTAAAACTAAGTATTTTGCATCTTCATTACAGTTTGAGATGAATCACACAAGTTGAAAGTACCATTGCTTTAGAACTCATGTTTTTTTCTTTACAGTTGGAAGTCTGCTGAGGGATGAAATTTTAGTTTTCACTCAATTTGTGCTGAAGATAAGTGATTTAATTAGCACTTTACAGAAAAGGGTATTTTTGAAAAACTCATTTCATCTCCCTTCTAAAGGATCTCCAAGCATCTCTGGGACAAATGACTTCTGGGACTTAATGTTTTGCCTCTGATTCATTCTGCTGAAGTACCACTTTTGGAAGGAAAACTCACATCCCACATTCTCTGTTTACTTATATCTCATTTTGCTCTGGAAGGAGAAAGGAAAGTTGTATCTGGCAGACAAAAGGAGGCTGGAAAATTAGCGGGACACTTTAGAGTGATGTTAAAATTGTTCTCCTCAGCCAGCACCCACGAGCACCTGGGTGCAGTCAAGGCAGGAACACCTCTTGTTTTAAAGCATTACAGAGCCCCCAGGAGCATGTGTTTGACACACAGTGACGGAAATGGAAGACCATGAACTCAGTGGAAGTTCAATTTGTTATTTTTGTTGTGTAGTTACTTTAACATGACCCCACCCCCCCCACAAAAAAAAAAAAAAAAAAAAGGGGGGAGAAAAAAAGTAATATCTTCATTCTGGTAAAGCCTTGAATTTTTCAAATGAGACTTTCAGGAGGGACTCCTTATCTGTGTGTTCTCCAGCACTGGCAAAGTTGTTTGTTTTTTATGTCTAGAAAAAAGGCTTTTTTACTGGGAAGAAGTCCCAACTGCAGACAGCCTAATTTGTTCTTGGCACATCCTGGGATTTGCTTTGCTGTGGGGGTCAAAAATGTAATAACTCACAAATCTATCTCCTGAGCTGGGCTCAATTAGTCAGTCTTTTTTGATTTGTGATTGTTTGGAGGGTTTTTTGTTATGTTTTGGATTTGTTTGGGTTTTTTTCACTTTCCCAGTTGCCTTTTGGTAAAGGTAGAGCCTTCCCCGAGCAGAGCAGATGTTTCTGGAGCATGCTGTGTGGCATTATGCCTAACTGCCACTGGAAAGAGCAGAGACAGGATGACATTGTCTCTGCTTTCCAAGGGGGTGGAAATGGGGCTGGGCAGGAGATGCCACTCATCTCCTCTGCACCCTTGGTTAGTATAGGCAGAAATTGCATTTTCCTTGCTGACATTTAAAATGCTTTCTCCCATTTTTTACAAAATCTTCAAGAAATGAACCCTTCTCATTCAAGGCTGGGGCTTCTCTGCCTGTGTTTCCTCCTTGCTAGACCCTGGCAGAAGGCAGCCATGGGGATATAAATTCCTCCTCTCTGAGGAAGGTCGCATCCTTGCCCAGCATTTAGCAGGGGCAGCTCCTCCAGGCTGCAGCATGAGCACAAGACCTGCATCTTCTAAGAGGGCTGCTGTGAATTACTGTCATGTCTGGGGCAGGTTATGTCATTGCTACCTGCCTCAGTTTACCTGACTTGTGTATAAACAGTAGAAATACCCAAAGGTGGGAGCTATATGCAGTGATTTGAGCTTCACAGTTCTGGGATCTCCGAGCTGCTCGTAAGTGTTCCAGGGGCCATTACTCATAAGGTACAGCTGTGTGCTTTAAAAACACTTAAGGCTTGGCCATATCAAAATAGATGTTGACCAGACAGAGTAAAATATATACCTACCTAATCTCAAACCTTCATTTAAGCTTCCCAGCTACTTCTAGGTGTTAGAGCAAAGATAAGCAAGAGAGCTGCTGAAAATATTTTAAACAGCAAGGAATTTCTCTTCTCTTTGTTCCCGGGAGCAGATGGACTATTTTTACTCCTTCTCTTTAAGCACATCTACTTTTTGAGGAGAAATTGGATAAAAAAATACACTATTTTGACAGAATTATAGAATCTGAAGGATTTTTGCGTGTGATCGGCAACCTTCAGCTAGAACTGTCTCTGGTGGCTCCAGCCATAATGAAACATCACATTTCACGCAACTAAAGGCTCATTACGTGGTAAAATTTTGAAGTTCAGACCCTAGTGTCATCAAAAGCATGATGCACTGACTTGTACCAAGACCTGATATGGAAAATGTGGCTATGGGTTATCTCAGGTGTGTACAGTCTTATTAAAGGCAGTAGGGTTGTATATGCCTTCTATACCTCTTTCTGTGTCATGGGTTGAGGTCTTAGCCTGTTTGGACATTTTATGAAACAATATGCAGTTGTAGAAGCATTAACAGAAATTTTTTTTAAGTAAGATACTTCCCTGCTATTACACTGTTAGTGGGGGAAGTCTACGAAATGCCAGTATTTCTCCTTTGCTGCCATTAATGGTACAGCCTTTTAAATCTTGGTCCACTGATATATACTGATACTAAGAAATACCAGTTTTTATAACACTAAGTGAAACCTCTTTGTTCAGTAATAATTCAGTTCCTCACTTCCCTGGGCAGCGTGTTCCAATGCTTGACCATCTTTTCAGTGAAGAAATCTTGCATAATGTCCAATCTAAACCTCCCCTGGCACAACTTGAGCCATTTCTTTTCACCCTGTCACTTGTTACCTGTGAGAAGAGACAAACCCCCACCTTGTTACAAACTCCGTTCAGGTAGTTGTAGAGAATGATAAGGTGCCCCCTGAGCCTTCTTTTCTCCAGCATAAACAACCCCAGCTCCCTCAGCTGCTTCTCACAGGACACGTTCTCCGGACCCTCACCAGTTCCACTTCCCTTCTCTGGACACGCTCCAGTACCTCAGTGTCCTTTTTGAAATAAAATGCCCAGAACTGGACACAGAACTTGAGGTGCAGCCTCACCAGTGCTGAGTACAGGGGCACAGTCACTTACTTGGTCCTGCTGGACCCACGATTCTGATACAGACCAGGGTGTCACTGGCCTTCCTGCCCACCTGGGCACACGCTGGTTCATGTTCAGTAGTTGTTGGCCAGCACCCCCAGGTCCTTTCCAGCCCCTCTTCCCCCAGCCTGCAACGCTGCAGGGGGTTCTTGTGACCCAAGTGCAAGACCTGACATCCAGCCTGGTTAAATCTCATACAAATGGCCTTGCCCCCTTCATCCAGCCTGTCCAGATCCCTTTGCAGAGCCTTCCTGCCCTCCCGTAGATCAACACTCTCACCCAACTTGGTGTCATCTGCGAACTTATTGAGAGTGCCCTCCATCCCCTCATCCAGATCTTTGGGAAATCTATTAAATTGAACTGTAAAGATATTTAACAACTGAAATATATATATATATATATATATAAAGTACTAGGCAAGCAGAAATAGTGTTTCAAGTTCTATGTTAACAGCTATTGAAAGTACATAGAAAGAGATTTGCAAAATATATTTTATTTAGACTTCTGATAGTTGTTTTTACCTAATGGGATGCTTTGGACAAGCCATTGAAGAAAAAAATATTGTATGCCAAACAGGAATTGCTGATTGTGTCAGTGAAAGCTCATCAATGGAGCAAACTTTGAAGTATATCTTGGGGACCGGGCCAGTAGAGTGGAGGTTAAAGAACTGGGATCTAACAGAGAAGTGACAGTCATTCAGAACAATATAGGTGAAAGTATAAAATAAAATTGGCAGGAACATTGTCTTATACTAGTAATAAACTCCTATTTACATTCCTAGCTAGTGTAAACAGTCTAAGAAAACAGTGAAGGTAGAATCCTTGATTCATCAATTTTAATGCAGTAGAATCTTCATGTTATATATGGTATTAGGGCGTTTATTTAGAATGTAGTGCACATTATCGATCGTTTTGTTGCTTTATCGAGAGTTTTGCAAATATACAGCAATAAGAAGAAAACAGCAAGCAAGTAAGTAGAAATTCAGTCAATACTATCCAGTGGAAATACTTGTAAAGGAAATTAAGAAGGAGATCATGCAATGAAATGGTTGGAGGGAGGGCATCAATACAGCAGAACTGCTGAATTTGGTTTCCTATAACTTGTGTCTCATGTGTACTAAAAATCTTCTCTCCCCTCCTTGCACTTTTGTGGTTGAAATCTACTAATGTGATGGGAAGCATTTTCATGTTATTATCTAAGATATTTTTATTGAGGTAGAAGCTGTACATTCAGTGTAACACAGCATAGGGAACAATAGCTGATACTCAAAAATGCAGACATACAACGCATGCAAAAGTAGCTATTCTCATTTCCCATTTATTTAGGCATCTTGGCAGACACAACACAATTTTTTGAAAATGTTTCTGGTTTGTTCGGAGCGTCTCTGTCTTAAATCCTCTCCTGGAGTGCAAGTCACACTGCCTGCAAAAGCTCTATGAAGGAGAACTAATCAACTGTGAGCTCCCCTGTGGATGTGACCTCTGTCAACAAGCTGTTTATGATTCCTAGAATGGATTTAAATGGATACCAGTTCTTCCTCTGCTGTGAGAAGCTGTTGACATGGTTGCAGTTGATTAAAAAAAAAATCCTTCTATCTTACAGGACAGAAGGTGAATCATAGCTTTATTTAGGGAACCTTCAGATCAACACTTTGCTCTTTGAACAAAAGCAAAGGACAGCAAAACCACTTCTGGGCTGTGCTGGTGATGCCGACCCAGAGCAGTGTTTCCCATAGATTTTCTGCCGCTGAGACAGACAGGCATTAAGGGTTCTCTCTTCTTTTTAACATGAAGAGCAATAACATAAATGTGTACTGCTTTATTCACCGAGTAAGGCAGGGAAAGGGTGAAGCAGAGGAAGGCGGGGAAGTTCTTGCTGTGTTTCCGAGCAGGCTCTTTCCCAAGACAGCAGAGGTCAGTGTGCTCATTAGGAAAGAAGTGGGGAAAATCAGGAGGCACTTTGGATATTTCAATCCTCGGCTGGCACCAACAGTGTCTTTCTTCCTACATAAAGGAATTTCTAATTCACATTCAGTTTTTTCTGTAGTTAAAAAAAACCATCTTTTGGCCAGTAGTAAATACAAAATCTGCATTTAAGAAGAATCCTCTGAATTCTCGCTGCCACTCATCTGAAGAAGTTATTAAAAAGGATTTGGGGTTGTCACTTGGAGGACAGGAGTGTGTGCAACAACAGACCCTGTTTGGCAGGTGTCAGTCTTCCTCCCTAGAACACTGAAAAGCTTTTTAGTATGTAATTTGTAAAATGTAATTTGCCAGAACAGACCAAGAGGAGTTATTACCATGTCTATGTCTCACTGGAAAGCTGCAGTTTTGAGCATGCTAAATTTGACACTATTCCCTGGGATGTCAGGAAATGTGTGTTGGCTCCTGCTTAGCCCTCATGCAGCATCTTGCAGATGACCCTTGTTAGCGTTGAAAGTGGCATGACAGAGGAGAGATGAAAGACTGGGGAACAAATAGAAATTGCAACAAACTTTGTATCCAGTCAAGAAGGTTCTTTGTCTTCAATGCAGTCCATGCTGTGTTATCTATCATGCACATTTTAAATTTCTGTCTTTTCTTGTAACTGTAAAATCAAATCTAGCTTTGTTCTGACAACTGATATCAAAACTTTTTCTTACCTTACAGGGAAAAAAAAAATAAGCTGCTGCTTGTGTGGTTGTCCTGCTGCTAATTTTCTGTCCAAATCTAGCAGGCTGAAGCTGGAACAGGAGAGGGCAGTACAGGAGTGTCTGAGGACTCAAATTGTCACAGCAGAATAGAGTGAGCAGCGATACAAGCATTCAGGAAGCATGTTTTGTTTTCATGGCTAACAAGACAGAAGCTCTTATAATTGCATTTGTTTTCTTCACATAAAGGTTTTTTATCATAGATACACTGTAAATGAAATCCAGAATTACTGAGTGGCTAAAACTAGCAGATGGTATTATTTGACATGTTAGGTTTCTTTACTGTGATAAGAGGGGATCATTTCTTGTGGGGACTTAAAAAAGGAAGGCAGCAACTTCTGTTTCATCTAGGGATAATCTGGGATATTAGACACATGTATTCAGGTATCTTTCCTGAGCTGCAGTAAAATCAGTGTTTCATAGGGATTGCATCCCTGCATCCGGCTCTGCATGTTGGGATTTGCTGTGTGGCTGAGCAGGGGGAATGTGCTGAGGCACTGCTTAATTCAGAGGCACTCCAAGCATGTGCCGTGAACTGAGAAGAGACTGTTTTGCCCTCTGACACAGGACTGCAATTGAGCCTTTTAGTGCAATTTCTGCACAGAACACTGGTGCTACAATGTCTCCACAATGATGCACAGCTCAACAAGCACATGAATGAGCATCCAGTGTTGCTGCACATCCTGCCATCCTAATTTCCCCACCTCTTCTGGAAGAGGGTTCACCCTCTGAACTTTGTCTTTCTTTGCTTCCCCACCAAAACAATCTCCTACAGGGTGACTCGGGTGATTGTAGGCAGAGGAAGAAGAAGGTGATCCCCCAGACAGGAGGAAATCCCTCCCTCCTCTCTACAAAAGAGTGGAAACACAAAAAGCACAAGACTGGCTCACTGGTGGGAGTGGGAACTTGGCAGTCTGGTCATTTGACACAGAAGACATACTGGATCAGTGTAAGACAAGTAGGTGGCCTGAGCTACAGCCTTTTTTTAGTCTTCAGAGATTGACTCAGGTGTCTCAATCTTACTAAAAATTCCCTTATTTCTTGAACTATGGAAACATTATACTAGTGTAACACAGAAGGATGCAATTACCTTCTATTACTTGATTCGAAGAGCCTGTTAGAAAAGATCTGATCATCATTTATGGTAGGTAACACAGGTCTCTTAGGGGTCACTGTGCCACCTGATGCCATACAAGCAGTTATCAGTACAAGCAAGAGAGAAATTTCTGCTACTTAAATCCCTTCTAACTGCTGTGTGCCAAGCACTGATACAGAAGTCAGCAGGAGGATTCATCTTAGAACTGTGTGCCTCAACCCAGTTTTGAAGACCCAAACCCACAGATACAGCACAGAGAAGAACTGTACTGATCCAGTATACATTAGCAGCTGTGATTGTTTGGCAAGCCTGGATATGGTGAACTGATAAAGGGTCTTTTCCATTCACATAGCTGAATGAAAATCTCACAGGCAGTAACTGTGTGGAGATACAAAGCAGGCAATTTACCTGGTTTGGTTTGGTTTGGTTTGGTTTGGTTGTTTGGTTCTTGTTGTTCTTTTGTTGTTTTTTAAGAGGAGATGTAGAGAGGAACTCAACCAAAAAGAAAAAAGAATAGGATATATTAAAGACTGACCTTCATGACATGAGTGATTCCTTGAGCACAAGTCTACTCTGCTTTGTACATCCTTGTGGAAAAAGGGTGACCTAGACTCACTACAGATTTTTTTCTTTCATTCTTTCTTTTTCCTTTTCAGAGACATCCTCTAAGAATCTCCTTCCTTTTTTATCCTAACAATTCTGAAATGTTTACTTCCACCCCATTTTCTTTTATGGAACTTAGCAGCGTGATCATTTGTTATTTTTAGAGCTTTTCAAACAAACAGCAGAAGGTTTCATTTCAGTTTTACATGTCTTTGCTGCCTATTAATGTTACCTTTCTATTATTAAATCACTCAGCGTAGTGTGTATATCGTACATTTTCTCTTTGAGTGAAGTAACTTTGTTTCCCTTCTGCTTATTCTCCTACACACTGTCACAGCTGATGCTCTGGATCTGGCTTGATGAGCTGGAGACTTATTCTCTCTGGTCCTGTGATATGAATTAGTCATCAGAGGGCATTTTTGGTTGTTTCAGTGGGAAGGAATTCAGTTTGTGCACTCCAAGGTTACTCTCTAATGCAAATCAAAGCACAGCAAATGGGAACCAGGAGAAGATTCTCATAAAAACTCCTAATCCAAAGAAAAATTTAACATAGATGTAACTAATGGAATTTAATGCCTACACCATAATGGTACTTTCGAAAGTGAGTCAGAATTACTTCACAGCTTCTCTGCATGCATTTTTTAACAGAACATACAATTGGCTTTAAACATGATCATGCATGGATAACTGGAGTGACACCACCACCAAATGTCTGTTCTAGCTTAGCTAGTTGGTTGTGTGATTTTTTTTTCTCCATATAATTTAGATCTGTTAGATGTTTTTAGTCTTGGAGTTTGAGTAGCATAAATTTTTTGCTATAGAACTTGTTTTGCATAAAGTATTTTCTTTTAAAGATAATAGAGCTGGTAAATAGAAATAAACATTGTCAGGGGGGAGGGTGCGAAGGAACATGACAAAAGCCTTATCTTCCTTTGATTTCTGAAATGTTCAGGCTCAAGCATTGAGAATCAACAATCAAATCTCAAGTTCTCCTAGCAGGTAGATTTATAAGCATTAAAAATGTGCGTGCACAGCACTGACCTCTTTTCAGCTTACACAGATGTACTGCTGGCTATACTGCATCAGTAAACCTGACTGCAAGTGGGAAAAAAAAAAAGAAAGCTCTCTTGAAGTGATGCAACACAATTTGACAAATTTAAGTTCTTGACTTGAGAAAGCCCTTCAATTTGTTAAAAGCACAAATGAGTATATGCTGAAACACTACCAACTAACAGATAATTGCCTGCGCTCAGCTTTCTGCACACAATCTCTTCTAGCTCTTTTCTACACTATTAAACACAGTTCATGGTTCTTCCTAATATTTTTTTTTCAAATAGCCTCTCAGTTGCAAAACCTCTTTGTAAGTAACAAATAGAAGTTGATGACACTCATGCTATTACCCAAGGTAAGATGACTGGGTAGACAGCTACCTTTAAAAAGTCTGCTGCTCTCTTCTAAGTTTTTCTCTTTTCCCTGTGGTCATGCCTTGAACATCAGAGGCCAGAAGGCAACGTTAAGGCCGGGAGTGGTTGTATACAATGGCATGCCCCTTTTCAGTCTAATGAATATGTAGAGGGATCTTTTTAAGTGGTTTATAGAATTGTGGGTTGTATTGCTGTTTCTTTGAAGTAGCTTTTTCGCACTGACTTGTGCTAAAATTCATGCTTTTGTCCTTAGGGTGGGGAATCTCCTAGAAGTCTGTCAGAGCAATCGGCTTAACTCCTTTGATTTGAAAGATATTGCAGTGTTGAATTACCAAAGGATTTCTCTAAAGAAAGAAGAGAAGGGAACTTGGGGAAAGCCTGGGCTGCCTGTGCTGAAGCAGTGACCAAACAGCCTTTACTTACACTTTGCCAAGAGCTGTCTGATCACACCACACAAGTATCCCTGTCTTACTTGTAGCTGCTAACTGCCTTGAAAAGATGATTAAAATGTGTTCAGTGTTTTTTTAAGTCACTTAATAGCTGAGCAGTTGTTGCAGTTACTGGAGGGTTAAGATGCAATCTGGAGGTGGAGATACAAAGGCTGTCGCTGTTGAGAAGTGATTCCAACAGTGAAGAAAGTGTTGAGCTTCAGAGTTTGTTGGCAAATTAGACCTCAGGCTCTGTTTCAGGGTTGTTTAGAGTATCTTATGTATATAACTTTGAACTGCAATTATGCCTTAAAGCAGTGCTTTTACATATCTTAATATAGTGTAGAGAACTTTAATACTAGTGCAATTCATTGGCCTGTCTTCCCTTTCTCCTAGTTACATTATAATAGACTAGCCAAAGCAGGAATAATTAACCCATTATCATAACAGAGTGATCTTAAAGTGAAAGGAAGAAAAATTGCCTTTAAAAAAAAAAGCCAGAGTTTTTTAGAACAATTGCTTCTATGTATTATCATTGGACTATCACTCCTGAATGTTCCAGATGGATGCAGGTGTACTCTTCAGAAGAATTTGACCCACTGCCTATTTTAGTGTGTATCTAGCACTCTGATCTGGTATTAAGTGTGTGATCCATTGGTTAAATACATCTGTCTACCTGTCTAGGTAGACCAGGCTGTAATCATTGATACAAAGTGGTTTAATCAGCTGTTCACAGTGCAGCACTGAGTGATCAGCCCTGTGTATTCAGTTCTCCACCCATACAGCAGGCTGGCATGCTGGAAGTTCTCTTAAGAAAAACAAGCTAAATTTAGTGCTTAGAGATGGAAAGATTTAATTAATCTGGACACTTGTCTTGCTGATATCTATCATAACATTTTTGATTGATAGTTGAAAATATGCTGGGTGTAAAATACAATTCCAACATCTCTGATTTATATTAACATAGCTATAATGGGATTTTCAGTGGGACTCAGTTTTGCTTCAGTGTTTCTCCCATTGAATCAAGGGATGAAATGCATTTTCACTAGAAACAGAGGGCAACCCATCCAGTTAGTTTTTAAAATATTTTTAATAGTTCCTAGAGATTTCAGCAGTGTAATTCCTGTTGTGACTGTGTGTGGTGTTTGCAGATGGTCTTCCCAATTTGTGAAGTAAATATGGTGGCTGTTGGGGCTACATGTGACAGTCTGGCAAACTAATTGCTGGTTTTAACACAAAGCAGAGGAACCTAAGGCAGCAGCAGCTCAAGCTGCATTATGATTCTCAGCATTCCTGGAAGATCCAGGCTATTCTGTGTGCCAGCTCAGTCTTTTGTATTTTGATCAGTCTGGCTTTGGTGGTCTATTTTGCGGATGTCCATAAAAGCAAAAAGGGTCTGTCAACCTGGGTCACTTGAATTGTGGTTCTGTGAACAGGCTTGTGTTAAGAGCAGTGGTTGCTTGAAGAAAAGCAGTTGTGCCACACAGGGCTCTCCAGAGCTTTCATCTAGAAGTCAGGGCACTCGTCTCCCACCTCTCCATTAGCCAAAGGAGCCTTTCTGGAACAGTTTTTAAGCCAGTTTTTCATTCATGCAATATTTTGAGGATAATTAACTTGTGTTTAAACTGTGACTAATATTCCTAGAGCCTCTTGTTCTTAAAACTTCTGCCCAAGTTTACTGATAACATAACCACAGTGATGTCACTTTCAAATACTGCTTTTTCAGTAACTTTGTGTGGATTTTTTTCCTCATAAAGATGTGAAAACAATGTTCTGACTTACAGGCTAGCAAAAAGATTGTCCGCTAAACCAAATTAGGATTCTTCAATGAGAAACCAAGTTCATGATGTCCCCCAGCTGCTCAGTCTTCCAAGGTTTCATCTGGTAGTGTTCAATGCCTACTCCCTAACTATATTCCCATTGAACTGGAAGCCTCGCTACAAGTCATTGAGTCACCTCTAAAATCCAAGGAGCTGCAGGGCACACAGAACCATGAGGATTTGGGCTTTTCAGCCTTTTTGTATTGTTTATGGCTTACATAGTGGTTTTGATTTTGATCATTCCTGCATTCTCCATCTTGAGGGCAGGGGAGCAAATCCTCTCGCTGGGGAACTTCTCATGTTGAGCAGGATCTCCAAGCAGCCCAAAGTGCCCAGTCCTATCTTGATCTCTTCTTCAGTGCTTGCTGACAGGTACACTTAGATACGCTGCCTCTAATTCCTCTGCAATGCTTCATAATAAACCTCAGCCATAATAGGTACTGTATTCCTAGTAATTTCTATGTTTTGTGGGTCTATAGTCATCTGTTATTTTTAAATGGTGTTTCATGATTTTTTTGCCCTTTATAGTATTTTAAGGCTCCCTAAAATGAACCTGATAAAATTCCTTCTTTGTAAATAACACAGACTGTTGCTTCCTGACATCTGATTACATATTCGTGCAACAACTGCTCTTAAAACTTCATCAAGAACATCAAGAAACATTTTCCAAGAGTACTCTTCCTCACACGTAACCCGGTTTTCTGTGCTTACCTACTTTTTCTCACTTTTTTTTAAATACAAACCATTTCTGTTATGAACTAGTCTTCTTTATTGACTGCCTTTCTGTAATTCCTTCCATATGTTTATTGTCCTTTGTAAAAAGTATGGAGTAAATGATTCCTACTCAGGTCATGTCATTTTGTTTACATTCTTAGTTAATATGAAGTGCCTGATTGGCGCCCTTTAGGCATCTCAAGTATGAATCTCTTTTTCCTGAGTCTTGTATAAAACCAGGATGCTGAATTCTATGGAGCTAACCTGGCAAGGAATAGGTTTAATAAAATAAATAGATGTCAGCATCACAAATTTGTTGACAAGCATAGTTGTTTTTTGTTAAATTCTTATGTAGTTTAACAGATAATAAACACATTAAAGAAAAAGAGAGAGAAATAATCTTTCTACAATTCATTTTCAATATGGACTTTATCTCTTGACAGAGCCTCATCACTGCCTGGGTGCCTTTAGTAGCCTGCCCCATGCTGCAGCAGTGGGTCTAACCCCATGGCACCAGCGCAGTGGATGGGTAAAACCCAGGAAATGGGGCAGGCTCATGGTGTTTTGTGAACATGACACATTTTTTGCTGTCTGATCACGATTAGAGGCTGGAAAGTAACAGATCACAGCTTGCTGCCCTTTAGCAATGATGGATGGACTGCTCTGTTAGCACTATGTCCTGTGGAAGACTGGAGTATGTTTGGCAGGAGCATCCTCAGACATCTTAATGGTGAAAATCCAGCAAGGCTTAGCTGAGCGTGTGTGAGCAATGATCCTTCAGAGGTTTACAGCTCACCCAGACTGGAGCACACTTTCAGAGGAGCAAGGAAATGCATGTCCCTGGCTGTAGAATGAGGCAGTTGTTAAATGCCACCTCCGTGTTCTTTCTCTGGAGTACAGGCAGCAGGAGGTGTTTAAAATATACTTTTTAACAGACACAACCCTTGCTTCATCCTTCTCTCCATTCAGCTAAGCTTTCTAATAGCAAGGCAGGAAGTCTGCCTTGCCAAGCTACCCAGAAGTACATGATGTAAGTCCTTCACTGCAAGAATAAATTGCAGATCCTACAGAATCCCATTTGCTAGCCCATGTACCAAAACCTCTTGTTTTTCCTGCCTTTTAGAAACATAACACATACAACTATTTTCAAGTTTTCTGCTTTCCTTTCAGCCTTGGCTATTTCATAACTTCACCTCTCTGATGATCTTTCCACACTTTTTCAATGCAGAAGCAGTTTGGTTTATTAAGGAAGTTAAAGAGTTACACATCTGTGTTCTCTGAGGGCTTTACTATTCCTACCAGTCTTTTCCGATGGCTAGCCAACTTACTTAAAATTTAGGTTTCGAGAGAAGGAAGGAGAATTGTAATAGCTTTCTGAGGGGAAAAATATTTTCATTTCTATTAGAGACTGATTCTCAGCTTTGAGCACTTTGTCATTAGTGGGTTGTAAACTCTCAGACAGGCTGTCCCATAGCTGTCCACTGAGCCATTTGTCAGGGCAGAAAAATGTGCCTGGTGAAATTGCTCACGAGCAGCCTGCAGCTAGACTGAACCAGGCTTTCAAAAAGGCTGCCAGATACTGCTGCATTTTTAATAGTCAAAATCCTACCTTAGCATTTATGAGAATGTTTATAGAGAGCTTGAGCAATTGTATGGTTTTTCTCCTAGATGTAATATTAAATCTCTGAAATACAAAAATCATCTGAAATTATCACCCATGTATGTGGAAAGACACAGCTTCCCTCACCACCAAACCAGACCCCCTGCTCCTTCCCAGGCAAGCGTATCATATAATCTCATTTATAAACTTATCAAAACCCATCTTGAAACTACTTTTATTTCCAGCCGCATCCAGCTGCTCTCACACAAAGGCTCTTTCGGAACCTTGTTCCTTTGATGTTTGGATACTTTTTTCTACTTTCTAGCTTATGTATCTTCAGTTTACCTGTTGCTGAGCTGAACAAGCCCCATTTTTTCAGATAAAAATGATTTCTTATCTCTGTGGTCATGCTCACATATCTTCTTGAAGTCTGTTGCAGTTTGAATGCAGGTATCTCAAGCGTCAGTGACCAGAATTGTTTCTGTTGCAGTTTTACCATTTTTAGCACAGAAGTAGCATGTCTGTGTATCTACAAGAAGTATCTTATCTGGTGAGTTTTGCATGTCTCATGCAGTGCTAATAGCCCAGAGTTGTCCCTGAATCAACGAAGGTTCTAGATTCTTCTCTTACTGTTGTTTTTGGTTGCAGAGTCCCAACTGGTGGAGAGATTTCCTATTATTTCTCGGTGAGTTAGTTGATGGCCTTGGTGAGGTTTGTCTTATTTCGTGTTGCTGTACTAGTCTCCTTTGTCTCATTTCTGATGCTTCAGAACTTTTATCTTGTGCAATATTTTAGGCTCCTACTACCTTTGACAGTACCTCATAATTCTGTCATCAACAGTCCTATTTTTTATTCAAAAAGTCATCAATAAAATAGTAAGACCAGTCCTTGAGGAACATTGCTAAAACTCTCTTTCACCCAGGCCATCATTGTCTCTTCTTTAGCCTGTCCCTTACAAGTCTTATGAAGTACCATCTCCTCACTCCAGACTGGTTCTCCAGGTGGCCTTGTATCTAATGTTTCACTGAAATCAGAATAGTCATCTACTGTTCTGTCAGCTAGACAGTCAGTATTCTCACCCAGAAATATATATGGCAAGTCTGTTTACCACCTGTATTTGCCAGCTTCTGTCCTTCTCCTTCATTCTTTGATAACACTTAGTTTTTCTTTTCAAAATCTGCTTGAACTTTATGCCTATTTGTTAGGCAAGTGACTAGACTGTAGTTGCCT
>JAWWMO010000138.1:46755904-46772921 GCA_035047845.1 Dendrocincla fuliginosa
ACACTTAGTTTTTCTTTTCAAAATCTGCTTGAACTTTATGCCTATTTGTTAGGCAAGTGACTAGACTGTAGTTGCCTGTGTCAGTTTTCCTCTTTCCTTACATTTATATACTGTATTTGGTGTTCTGCAGTTACTCAGTTATTCAGATTGATCACAAGTGGGCATACGCAGAGAAACGACTTGCAAACAGCTCTGTGGGGGTTGCATGTTTATAGCCACTGTGACTCATATCAAATTTGCTCAACTTACAACTTCAAATACATTTTTCTAGCTACTACCTCTGCAAAAACACTCTCAGAGTTTTAAACCAACCTGTGTCCATTTTGGCTGCCCCCACGGATGCTTTGCATCCTACTGTTTTTGTGGTCAGCCAGGGTTTTGGTTAGAGACATTCTCATTCTGCCTTCACTCGTCTGCCTTTGTTTACAAGAGTTGGTCGAGGCAATCTTTGTGAAGGCCAGACCCTGAATTTTGGCTTTGGTGAATTTTGGCACTCTGAAGGAACTTTGAAAAAGACTGTAAAAACACAAATAAATTAATCAGGTATATACATATTAAAGACCCCTCACAAATGGATTGCATTCCATTTATCATTCACAAGATAAGGTATATTCTAGCTGATATCTCTGTACTTTTTCCCTTCTGTAGTGTTGGTGGAAGCAGAAAGTAGGGCAGTTTATTTATATCTGCAGAGTAAGCGTTTCTGACTTTAAATGTGCTGGGGGCTGATGGTAGCATCTATTCATAGTTGTTCTTTAGACAAACAACACATGCCTTATTATGCTTGTCATAATTCTTCTGGTCTGCAGATTAACCCTTTGTCTTTTTTCCTATCTCAGATTTATATTGCTTTAGCTTATTCTATGGTAATGACCTGGGCCTTTGAAATTGAGGATTATTTCACAGAGTTTGATGTTAGTAGATGAAACTTTGTAAGCTTACCTATAGTCAGCGCAGGCAGATTGGCCTTTCCAGGAGATTTTCTTGGATGAGATAATGAGGGTGGACTAGATTTCTCTTTTTTCAGATGGGTAATTGTTAGAGATTAGTCACACTTCAGAATATTTTTAAATGGACAGTAGTCAACATAAAACAAGTGCTGTTCTGCAAGAGCAACAAAAGACCTAATTAAACTTCTGGGAACGCAAAGAGTTATAATAAGCTGTGACGGAGCAGGACATCTCAGTACTGGGGGATCATCGTAGAAGCTTAAACATGATATTCCATCTAATGCAGGAGGATTGTTGCTTGCTGTGAGCTCTGCTCAGGGGCAGCTGGATGAGTCCCATCAGTTCAGAAACTGGAAGCAGTACAGCTGTGCCCAGAAAATGCAGCATTCCAGTCTTGCCATGGGCAAACCTGGTCAGTTTGGGTGCAGCATCATCCTTGTGAAATAGTGCATTTCCTGGGAGCTGAAAATGGTGTGTTGCTGCACTGAAGCACAAATTGAGCTCGATCCAGGAGCTTGAGCATGGTGCTACCTTCTGTCGTCTTCCTATAGCATAAAGAACACTATTAAATAATTTCCAGGCTATACCCTCAGGTTTTATTCAGTTATTGAGGCTGTTTTGCTGCAGTGAAGAGAGGAAATACCTGTGCAAGAACACAGTTTATTTTTCAGATGCTATATAGAATAGCTTAATTTTTAATCCCTCGGTGTAAAAATAAGAATACATTAAAAAAAAATGTCCCAAATATAAGGAAAATAAGGCATTATTACATCACAAATAATGGAAGCTGTTATAGTTTTACATCTGAGGGTGGTAAAAACTTCTTGGATAAAATGGCATGGAACATCGCCATGACATTGGCCAAAACTGTAACGTTGCACAAGATCTGCAGTAAGCAACGCTGGTTATCTGAGGAAAAATCCCCGTGGTAATAAAGTGTACAGGGAAGCTTTCTCCTTTAATATTTTTCATTGCTTGGAAATATAAATATTTTCTTACTCCATGGTGATTCCGTTCCAAGGTGGCATTTGCTGCTGGCGAGCCCCACGGCTTGCTAGCACTGCCACACATCGGAGTGGGGAGGGTGGAAGCGATGCACATTGAGGCTGCTCTGGAGGGAACACTGACTAGGACTGAGCCTCTCTAGTGTGCATAACTTCTGCAGCTCCCTCTCTGTGTGTGGTGTCTTCTCACGGCAGGAGAAAGGAGGAGGAATGAGGGAAGGGTGTCCACCGAACAGTACAGGGAAATGTTTTAAGAGTGACCTTCTGTTATTCAGTAACATGCTTCCAGGTAAACTCTGGAACAGAATTAGTAAGCATTTTCTCCATCTGAAATGAAATACGGTTATGGTAGAAGTCTAGGGACTCTCCTCCACAGGCTTCATTATATGTGGCACATATCCATGGAAGTGCGGCTGTGTCTACTGATGATTTGAGTACCTATTAGCTTAGATATATTATTATAAATGTTTATATTGCAGTTATGCACTTGCTATTGAATGAGCACCCTGCACTTGCCCAGTCCCAGGGTAGCAAACAGCATTGGACTGCCACAAATCAGCCTCATGGCAAAACTGACACTGTCAGCCTGTCAGATTTGACTGGTTGCTTGTGGTTACTAATTCCTTGTCTCCTAAACAACATCAACAACGAAAAAAGCCCAGTTAATTCTGAAATTGCATGTCTTCTTTCATTCTTAGGCAGGCACAATTTAAAGGAAAAAAATCCCTGTGCTTCTGCCATGTGCTTGAAGCATAAATCGTGTTATCCTTATTCTTTTGGCCACAATAAATAAACAGGTGTTGAAACTTGACTACAAGATTATGAGTGTTTTTCATTATTTCTCTTTCCTAAAAACATTAACAATTTATACTAAATGGAAATGACTACAGATAGCAGGCATTTTCTGTCAGTTACTGTCTCTTCAAGCCTCTGTTAAAAGCTGTGTCTTCACCAATGCATACAACATTTTCAATTTGTTTTAAAGACAAAAAATCCTAATTCTTGAGGGTTTAAGAAACATTTTAGACCAATTCCATAAGCCATTCATTTTTTTTTTTTAATTAAAATAGCTCAATTCTTTCTGAGTTTAAGCTAGAGGGTTTAACTGTAATTCAGCAAGGCACTTAACCACTGGCCTAACTCCATCCTGTCACACCTTCTAAGTTGAATGTGTGTTTATGTTTTCTGCTAAACTGAGACCCCTGCCAGCATATTTTTTTTATTTATTGCACATATTATGAATTATTATCTGTTTTATGATTATGAGTTCATTCCACTTAACACTCTAGGATATTTTCTGCATCTACACATGCACTTGAGGCTTGTACTGCTGATAATTTTCTTCATTGACTGATACTTGCCATCTGCACTCAGTGTGCTTTACAGTTAATAGACAAAAAAAGAATGAAAATGAGCATTAAGTGTATATTGTTGTGTTACTCATAGTCAGGAATCTGCCATGCCTTGGTAGTGGCCAGCTGCAACACCCATGTACTCAGAGGAAGGGGTGTCACTTCTTTTATTTTGCTTTTTATCCAAAGTATGCTTTATGCTGCCTGTCTTGTCTGTTGCATTTCAATTGTAGTTTGAATTTAAAAATTCACGTGAGATAATTCATGCCATCCTTTCTTTCTAACTTGCATTTTTTATTGCTTATTATTGTTCTTTCTGCCCATGCTTTTTACTTGCTTGCCTTTTCTTGTTCATCCTCATTTTGTTAGGTGTTTGGACTGGGCTGTGTTCTTAGGATCTTTGCAAAATGTAGTGCAGTTTCAATGGATTATGAGAGTAGATGGACATAAGACAACTTTTAAATCGTTTATGCTTTCATGAAAAAAAAATCTTCTGTGAAGGTACTTTTTATAGGCTGTTATCCTCACTGAGATGTGAAATATTCCCAAAACAAGAGGAGTTATCTTTTGAGTCAGCAATGATGAAAAATTAAATAGTTTTACAGCAGGTGATGAAAAACATAAACAACCACTTAAACCAAAACTGAAGAGAGAAATTTGCCAAGACCTCTCCTGTCTTATATCCAACTTCAAATGCAATGCTGGTTTTGCTTAAATATTTCCTTGAGAGTCATGAAGAGCAAATGCCTCTGCAAGATAGGTTTTCCAATCTTGCCAGAGACATAATGGTTATTCCAAATAAAACAATCCCATGCTCTGTAGGCTAAATTATCATGTACCTTTTTACCTGCAAAACATTCTGATATTGAACTCTGATAGGTAACAGACAATACAGCTTGCTTTTATGCTGGAATTGTACTGTTCATGATTCATAGCTTCAAAGATTGACTTAGGTATCCCAAGCCCACGTGTGCAACATTGTGCTTTACAGATAGACAGTTGTACCAACAGTGGCAGTTTCTCTCTGTGTATTCTGCAGAGAAAGATCTGAAACACACTAATGTCTTATTAGGTCATTTATTCAGTAGATCAAATACAGTGACCCACCAGGGACAGGGCTTCGTCTCCAGAGGGTCTGGTCTTTGCACAGCATGCAATACAGTTGAGCTGGTAACACAGAGTGGGTGCTGTGCATGGATTAAGCCACACATGCTCCTTGCCATGGTCTCCATTGGTTGTGATGGAAGGGATTGAGATGGCTGTGCTTCAGTGTAACTGCTAGTCTGCCTGCAGAATGGACATCTGTAGATCCATGAGTTGAAACAGTTCCATGCATTTTTAAAAATTTTAGGTAGGACTGTTGTTCTCAGAAGGAAGCATTTTCCAATTAAGTCTGCAAGCCTGAGTTGGCCGTTTGAGGGATATATGAATAAATTGGACTGTGAATGCAGAAAACATTGGTCATATTCCATTGTCCAACATTAAAAAAAAGATGGAAAATTCAAACAAAAATACTGACAACTTGTTTTAGTGTTGCATTAAAAGTATGATTCGTTGTGTTCAACAGAAAGAAGAACAGTTTTGCAAAAAAAGAGAACATTTACAGATCTTGCCATGTTTTCCGGGTGTTCCCCTCAAAGTCCAACTGGGTAAAGCATCTAGACTCCCATGGGTAGAGCATCTAGACTCCCATGGATGACTTCTGGTCAAGGAGGCTGTGCCATGCCAGTACTGGTAGGACTTACTGCCTCACCTGCCGCTGGCTGGGCACAAATATCATCCCTCATCCCCATGCATTGTTCGTCCTTCGCACGCATGGTACCTCTCAGAGCACTTTGTGGAGTAGGTGTGAGGCAGCACATCCAAAGGTGAAACTTTAGAGCATCACTGAAAGGTGCTGGCTGATGAGTGAGCAGCAGGAAAGTCCTTGATGGGAAAAAAAATCAGTCCTTGCCACAGTGCAGACACCAGTCTGAAGACAAAAGGAGTCTTCAGAATAATTTGCAAAAGACAGGACATTTGATTGTATAGATCCTGGGATAGTATGCTCATAAAGATCTATATTGTTCAGTAAAACCTGGAGTTTTACTGAGTTCTTACAAGAACATTACTGGGAGGCCTTATTAGACTTACAGAGCATTTACTATAGCTTTATTAACATCTGTGAGTTTTTAATTAAGATATGGACGACTTGAGGGAACAACTGAATGGTTCCCTAATGAATTTGTTACAATAATTTCCTTCAGAAAGCACATCTGAGCCTAACTTAAATTCCTCCTGCAATTAATTTATGTAATTTATTCCTGTAAGTGTTGTAGTTTTTCCCTGTAATTGTTCTCTGAATTGACAGGTTTAATGTCATGTAACATGAGAACCTGCAGTACCAAGCTTACAGTGCTTCATAAAAGTTATTACATGTTGTGGTGTTGGATGTTGGCAAGAAGAAGGCAATAAAATATTCCTGTAAAATAGAAACATCCAAATGACAGATATTTAGGCCAAATTTTAAAAAAAGAAAAACAAAACTCTCCAAAGATAGCTCTTAAATCAATATTTAATCACAGAGTTAGGTGACCAGATCTTTAAGTGTACAGCTTTCGAGCTTGAGATGCGGAAAAGTACTTAGCCATGTGGTCTGTGCATCCCTTGCACATCAAAGAACAGTTTCCAGAAGAGGGTTCAAAGATATGATGCCAAGAACAACCTTTCCAAGCATATGGCTGGCTCTTGCCATCCCTTCCCGGTGAACTCCAGAGCTTACAGGATGTGTCCCTATATAATAAACATCAGATGTGTGCTGAAATGTCCTTGGAGTCATACCTGTGTGATCCCTGGATGCTCAACACTGCTGAAGTATGCATATTTAAAAGCTGAAGTGGAGATTTAGGATTCTAAATGTAGTTAAATCTTAATAAAACATCCTTAGCTTTTCTCTGGATGATGTTTTCAGTGGATGTTTGTTGGGATTAAAGTAAAACTACAAATTGCACCTTTCTTGGTCACAGCATTGGCTTCCATGGTTTCCTTGGCAGTGGATCATACCCACCCTCCTCCTGTCACAGACACCACATCCATATTTTCACTTGCACTGCATGGTGCTGGTGGCTGCCCCCAAGCATCCTTGCACACCACTGTGTTTTCATTCTCCATGTACCAATCAGATCATAAATAACATTTATAGAAACACAGAGCTTTGATTTTTGACATCATGTATATTTCCCTCCCTTTACTAATGGTTTTCCCATATGCTGCTGTTCTGTGCTTTCCTCCTGCCCTGTTTATCTTTCTGCCTGCTAGCATTTGCAGTATGAATCCTGGGCTGCATCAAAAGGAGCGTGGCCAGCAGGTTGGAGGAGGTGATTCTATCCCTCTGCTCATGTGAGACTCCACCTGGAGTACAGTGTGTGTACAGTTTTGGTGTCCCCAACATAAGAAGGATGTGGAACTGTTGGAGCAAGTCCAAAGATGGGCCAGAGTTGATAAGAGAACTAAAACACCTCCCCTACAAAGACAGGCTGAAAAAGTTGGGCCTGTTCAGCCTGGAGAAAAGAGGGTTCTGCAGAGACCTCACAGCAACCTTCCAGTATCCCAAAGGGGCCTACAGGGAAGCTGGAGAGGGAATCTTCGTCAGGAACTGTAGTGATAGGCCAAGGAGTAATAAGTACATAGATGATCTTTAGGGTCCATTTCAACCCCTTAACATTCTATGATTCTGTGACACTGTGCTGTGTGGACTGGTGGACAGGCTGATCAAGCCCAGGACTGAGAAATCCTGAGTTCCTGCTCTGTCAGTGATGTGAATCTCTTGGACACCTCAGGGGAGTTTTAGCCTCTTCACCTGTGGTGGACAAATAACTTGCCATTCGTGGGGTTGGAGTGGTTTTGCAGCAGTGTGCTCCAAGCTGAGTTCAGCCTCCCATATCCCACAAAGGGCTGAGGCATAACTGGGGCAAGGGGCCATCACAGAAGGCAGAAGGAAGTGGGAGGGTGAGAAAAGGGATTGAATTGGGATGAAAGCTTAGAAATCTGCTGTGGTTGCTGGTAGGAGATGGGACAAGAGTGTCCCAAGGCTGTGGATAGGGACAGGTTATCTCTGTACCTCTGTGCCTGTGCGTTCTCCAGCTGATGAGCTCCTTCCCCTCTGCCAGCAGCACCAACACACTGCTTTTCTAGGGCTTTAGCAAAATGATCCTGTTATTTTTTTTTTTTATAATGGGAGCTGCCAGCAGCACAGACATGGCTTTTTAGCCAGCAGCACACAAGCTCTGACTGGGGATATAGAGGATGGAGCGAGAGCAGAACAGACCCTTTCCCACTGGATGTGCTGCAGGGAAGCTGTCACAGGCACTGCTGTGCCTGTCCCCTTTGCTCTCTTCTCAAGAGCTGTAGAGCACAGCTTTCTTATGAAATCCCCCAAACTATAATGGAATCAATTCTGATTTTTCACCCTCTGCTGATGCAACTATTGGGAAGTGACAGATGTTTTGTGTTCTGGCCTGTCCTTTCTTATCCCACAGTGTCACATTCACTTAGCAGCTTCCCTTTTTAGATGCATCAGAGAGCACAATTTAATACAAATCAGATTTAAAAATAAAGTTTCAAATATGTTTAGAGAATCCATAGGGAAGAAAAGTGAGAGGGGAATTACAGAAATTACATCCTAATTTGGGGCTTTTTATTTACCTTGCAAAAACCACCAATGGTCTGTGTCACCATACACATTCATACCTACTTTTCATAAAAAATCATGATACACAAATATATCAAAACTGTTATAAAACACATGTCTCTCTGTATATATATGTATGCTTTTAGATTTATCTTCTAGGAAAAGAAGGACCCCTATTGCTATGCTATCATTTAAAGTATAAAAATAGAAGATTTTCATTAGTTTAATATCATAGTGCTGTATTTTGAGTTCTCAAGGCACCCTGTATCTCTGTTGTTCCTCTGTCTTTCATTGACAAGCAAATCAACTCTGTGTATCTAGAAAATAATAAAATCCTGCATAATGAAATCCTGATGCTGGATTTTCTTTTCCTCAAAGTGCATGTTTTCTGATTTAACCCATGATTCAATGTATGCTTCTGAAATGGCTTGGTTATTCTGCTGGCTCTGTTCCAGGGTTTACATTGGTTTATCTCTGTAAATGGGCTATAGAGAGAGCCTAAGGTGGACAGAGCTTAAGTTAATACCAATAAAACAGAGTGGAGTGGTAAACTTTTAGCTTTCCTTAACTTTTAACTTTGCAAGAATCATAGGCTTAGTGATGTCTTGGAATTATCAAAGTCCTTCACAAGGTGTTAATAATTATCATACTGCTTTAGAGAAAGAATAAGATTGTTTATAACGCCTGGACCATCTACCATGACACTAAGCACAGTGAAAAGTTTTCTGATACATAAATCTGAAGTTCTCATTTGTTACATTTGGATGGAGGAGGGGAATAATCAGTCAGATGCTGCTCTATAATTATAGATCTCATGGGCTGACAATGTCTGTGTCTTCTTCTTAAAACATCTTCCTTCCATTATCAGAAATCATTAGGAAAACTGGTCCTGTTTGGTTTCTGGGTCACTCCATACTGCAGAGCAGAGCATCTCCATTTTTCTTTTTCTCAAGCATCTTCTGAGAAAGGATTAGTTGTGGTACTAATGGTTGTCCAAATGTGTAGCTTAAGAGAGATGTACTTTCTCTAACAATAAGGTTCAAAAGTATATAAAAACTAAGGGCCATTAGTCTCATCCTCATAGGCACTGAATACAGCTCCTGACTGTCTTGTTTTCCTCAGATTAAGCACAAGTGATTGGGAGCAGAACAGAAGCAGTATCAGTGAGGTTGGGCACCATTTCCTGCAGAACTAGATTGTGTTCTTCTTGGGATATCTTCAGGATCTCAGATATGTGCTTTAAAATCTTTGGTGCTGTGCAAATTAGTGGTGATTTTCTTTTTTCCATTCCTGGGCTTCTTCAAGTCTGACAGGAAATCCCTAAATTTCATTTAAATGCCTTTTCCCATATATAATAGGGCTTGGGATTCAAAGGAATTCATTCAGCTTGCTCTCCGGATGGCATTTAACTTCCCAAGAAAAAACAGTAACAGAAGAGTTGTTTTAATTAGCACATGAGCTGTGCAGCAGCTAATGTATTCCACCTCTTCACTGTTGTAAAAAGAGCAGATTTCTTGGTAGCATGAAGCGAGCAGAGAAGAGGGATTGTGTTCTGCTCTCCATATGCCTCACAGCCCCATTCACGGGGAAGGTGTGAACGGGAGGTGATTTGCAGCCGCCTGCCACTTGTGCAGAACAAGCTTCTGTTGTTCTCCAGGCTGGAGAGAAACCCGGCTCCCCTCTACAGCCCTGCTGCAGTGCAACAGGTAGACAGCAGCCTTCAGTGATTTTAATTTCAGCAATAAGGGATTGCAAAGAAAATTTATTTTTTAATTTACATTTAAAAAAAGAAGTACTGTATGTCAGGCTGGAAAAAGAGATCCCTGATTTCCCTAGATGTGGTGTTTCTTGATTGAAAGTCTCAAGGAAGCCCCGTATTAGAGAAACCTTTAAAATTACACCTCTTTTCCCTCTGTCTGCTCAGCCTTAAACTGGTGCCAGACTGAATCTTCAACTGGTAGAAGGATCTTCAACTCCAGTGCACCCTTGGGGTTCCAAACTGGGTCCAGCAGCTCTGCTGTCACCTGTAAACAGGGACAGGGGGTGCAGAAGGGATTTCTCCCTGTGGAGTGAGTGGATACAGCTCACTATTCCCTCAAGAACAGGGTCAGGATAGTAAACAAATCCCTCCAGACTTCTTTTTCCATCAGTAATTTCTTGTGTGGAGACAGTGTGTTAGACTTAGTCCAGTTCATTCGGACTTAATCCCACAACATTTGGCTTTACTGATGCAGAAAAACAGAGGAGTTGGTTTCTTACAAGGCACTGTTTGAACTTTTTGATGTGGGGACTGGAAACAGACATTGGGCTCCTCCCTGCTCTGGTGCTCCCCAAGATAGGTTCTGTTTTACCAGAAGACACACTTGAACACAGCCCAGCGCACTAAGGCTCACACACCTCACATGTGGATTAATGAAATCCTGTGGCCTGTGAGACAGGTGGTGAGAGTGAGTGATTTCATGATCTTCTCCAGCCCATCAGTGTTAGCACAACTGTGAAGGAAAGCCCAAGTTCCAGACAGCATTTCCCTGGCCATGAGGTTCAAGTGATGACTGATGTTAAAGAGGCTGTGCTTCACCCAGAAACTGCTCAAGAGAAGAATGACCCTGTAACAAAAAGCAAAGTGGGGCATGCTGGGCCAGGCAAGGTGAGGAGCATCTCTAAGGCTTCCAGCTACAAAGGCAGACCATGTAAGCTGGAAACTGCCCTGCAGTTTCAGAAGTGTCAAGTGACAAGCTGGTTTGAAACAAGTTTTGGTCAGAGTATCTGGGTATGCAGATCTGGCACATACCTTACAACAACAATATTCTATACGTTATTTTGCACTCATTTAAAAAATACTAATAATTTCAAGAGCCTGTCTGAAAATATATGAGTGTCTGCCTTGGAATTATAACGTGGGAGTCACTGAGGTCCAGTTCATGCTCGCTTCATTGCTTTGTGGGTTATAATGGCATAAATCCTCGGCAGCTTGGTTTGATGTAGCCCTGCAGCAATCATTTATCTGTTCTGCTGCACCAGCTGGGGATCAGCTTGGAGCTTCTCTACAAACAATATTCAGACAAATGAAAGCTCAGTGTCTCATCACCGTCTTGTAGGAATGGTTTCAGACCTCTATAAGTGTGTGTGTATGCATATATATTATTATATATTATATATATATATTCTACTGTGCAGAATGCAGAGATATGAAAGAGTAATCCAGGTGAGCTGTTAAAAATTCCTTGTACATTTTAAAATACCACCTTTTTTATTGCTTCTTTAGTGCATAAGGATTCTGTCCTTTGCCGGTTATAGAGGACATTTTTTCGGGGTCCTTTTACTCAAAAATCCACATGCCTTCTTGACAATTGGATGCCTGTTTTCAGTGCCAGGCTCCACAGGCAGCACAGTGCAAGCCAGCAGGTGCTGGACCTGCAGGGAGACCCTGTCCTTGCAGTGGGATTCTGCAGAGACGTAGAGGTTTGTTGGTGCAGGGTCGGTTGCAGAAATGGAGGATGGACACATAAACCACTACAGCAGCATCCCAGAAGAAGACAATAGCAATAAGCAGGAGTGAGTGTGTTGGTGTGAGCATGTGGCGAGAAGGGTTATTTTGTGATGGAGCTTCTGCCACAGGAATGAGGAGTCCAATGAGAAGAGAGGCAATCAGAGATGTCAAAAAGAGTAGGGCTGTGTTGACAAGGGAATAAAAATAGCATGGGACCCATTTGTTTCTCACTTGGCTAATTCTCACCAGCAGGTCAGCTGAGAAAACATTTTTTCAATGCTTCTGTGCAATATAGGTCCTGTGGTGAGGGAGATGGAGTTAAGACTAATAATTTCTCTTTGCCAAGGCACAGCCTGGCCACCTGGAGGGACCTTTTACGTGCTCCTGTAATTGGAGTTTGGCCTCAGTGGAAGATAATAAGCAATATACCTTAGCAGAAGTGCTTTGGAAAAAATTACTGGAAGTAGTAACTGTGCCACTTTAAGAGATAAGGACTTTTTTATGATAATACAGCCCTTTCCAAATGTGTGGCTGCCATTTCTGCTGTATTTAGCACAGACTCTTCCCATTATTTTTGTCTCAAGGGTAGGAAATGTATTTGGAGTCAGCAGGCTGCCAGCAAGGGCCCAGGTACGATGCCTGAGGAGCAGTTCCCTTCTTCATGGCTCTTTTGCCCAAGGAGACCAACAAACCAGCTGGCTCCTTTCCACGTGGTGGGGGACTCTTCTTTGGGATCTGCCAGCACGGGACCTTTTGTTTGCTATGGGGAGCAAAACATACTCTGTGCAGATGAAAATGCTGTGTGATTGAGCTTACAAATGTTGAAGAGGTGCTGTTTACTCTGTGTGCTGTTAGGATTTTTGCCTTCTTGGTAAGCTGCAGAGACTTTTCACATGCTATCTAACAAGCCCCTGAGTTTCTGGAATATAACATGATGAAATTAATTTAAAATTTCCTCCCAATTATCCTTTTCCTACTGCTTAGTATGAAAACGTGAAAGTTTTTCACTCAGCTGCGTGTTTGTTTATTTCTTTAGGCTGTGACTCGTCACTGAACCTGACATCTCAGAAAGCCACAGATGCAGTGGACAGTATCTTTCAGTCCCTCAGGGATATTGCAAGAGTTCGAATGCACATGAAACAGTTTAATTCCATATATAACCCAGGCAGCAACACCCACCAGGCAAGTAGATTTTTCTTTTCCCTGTGTATGTTATTTCTCTAGCATACTGTCAAAATTACAGCACCAATCTTGTTGATGTGCTAATCCTACACACATTCTGCCCATGTAGAAGATACTTAGGTATAGATTTTATAATTGACCTAATCATCAAGAACTTCCTCAAGTCCTTTGTCCAAATTTAGGCATGTCCATGTCACTGTCAACAAAAAATGACCTGAAGAAGAAATTTGGGGTTTGCTCTGCAGCACTGTGATACAACATAAAATGCCTGTGAAAGGCAAGGCTAGGTCAAGGTAATTCTAAGTGACTAAGACCTTTCATGGTATAGCCAAGCAGTATGTTCACATCCATACAGCAGCTATATTTCCATGTATTTTCTCTTTCATCCTTGTAAATGTAGGAGGCAGACTCATTTGTAAATAGGTGACAAATGCACCTTCTGTTTCTAAAATAGGAACATATGAACTATGATATTACTTTAGAACATCAGGACTAATAGGCAGTGTTTTTCTTTCTGTCTCTCCCGAAGTGTTTTACCTATTTCAGTTAAAAATACTTTTACAACACAAAACAGTAATTTCGAGAGAGACCATAAAACTTGATTTTAGCCTTGAACCAGAAAAAAATCCTTCCAAACTCATAACAGTGCTGTGGGCCAGCAAAGGGATGTAGTTCAAATTAAGCCTTGCTTGATAAGAACAGTAATCATGGCTGTTGCAAAATGTCGCTGGAAATCTAAGGTGGAGAAGACCTGTTCCTGAAATCTCCCAGAAGCTAGAACCAGTCGGGTGTCCAAAATGAGGAAAGTTGTTAAACATTTAATACAGTTCCGTGTGAGGGCAGTGAGATGATAAGAAAACTTTCCTGGAAGTGTAGTTAACATCAGTATGTTCTTTGCATGTAATCCAGGTTGTCTGCTTAGGGATAAGTGCTGGGATAGAGCAACGGATAGATTAACACCTTTTCGCCCCTTAATCTGGCCATGCAATGGATTTAATTGCTTGAATAGGATGAACCTTCTGCTGAGGGATGTCTAGGAGGTTTATAATAGTAGAAATAAGCAGGTAGTATGTCATTGTCTATCATATATGATGCTCTCTACAAATGGGCCTCTGTTGACTGGCAGATGTTAAATACATGGGTTGTGTGTGATCAGTTTAGCTCCTCTGAAGAAGTAGTGCCTGTCCTGTGCCCATACTCATTCCCAACTCTGCTTAGTGCTATGGGCTTGGGTTTAACCTATACATACTTTTTCACTTCATCTGTTAGAAGCTGAGAAGCCTCCATTTCTTCTTAACACTCACAAAAAGATTTCTATAGATAAGTGGGAATTGGAGAGTGTCTTAGGAGGACTTTTTGCAATACTGATGTTTGTATGTCTTACATAAAACAATAGATGTTTTCATCAGGTTCTCAAGGTAGTTCTTGTAGTGGCCATGCAAGAAGAGAGTATTTATTTTGCCTGTTATTGAAAACACTTTCATTTTGTCCTAAGTATATTTCTTCCATGCTCCTTTCTTTCCTCTATCCCTGTCTCCATTCCTGCTTCCATCCCTCACTCTCCCTTTCTCACTCTTATTCTCTCTCTTCTCTCTTTCATAATCTTGTCTCAGGTAGAGCCTTTGAGGTTTTTAACAGCTGTTTTAAACACAATTCATAGCCTGTCAAAATTTAAAGTTGATAAAAGTTTCCTTATGAGATAGAAATTAATGCAGCTTTTGGGGATTGTACAAAAATAAAAACTCCTTAAAAACTTAATAGATTAATTTCAAGTCAGAGAAGATTTTAATAATATTTGAAACTATCATAGTTAAAAAAAGGTAAGGGGTCATACTGTCTGCGTTTTAATATCTGCATAGCCTATCTGGATTATTTTGAAGGGCGCTGAGTTTTGGTGCTGAAGATTCAAACATGCAAAATCATAGCACATTTTTAATATATTTTGAGTATATAGTTTTGTCTGAAGTCAGATGATACTTTTCCTTTAATTTTGTGAGTAAGCCTCTGTTAAACTGTGATTTGATCCCTGCTCCAAAAATATTTCATTCACGATGTTTTTCTGTTCCTCATCTGTGACGATATTAAACAGATTTTTATACATAGGACTTCATTCCTGCATGTGTATTTTCAAACAGTTGTTTATTGCGTGACTAGGTTTGACAGAAATCTTGACATGTTCTAAAAGATCCTGCAGTTCATGTCTGCTGTAATTTGCTTTGTTGGCTCAACTAAAAATTATGCACATGTTGTGAGAAGAACTAAATGAGTTATATAAATCTTTGTTGACAGGATTATATTCAAACACTGTAAGTTTTGTTTCTCACTGTAAAGTGTTGGATGAAAAGCACTTCTTTAATGACTCCAGAAAATCTTAGTTTCAAGCCAAGTGGTTTGCTTTTTTGTTTTCCATCCATTTTTACTTTTATTTTGCAAGATGTCTCATGTAGATACCATCTTTACAAAATTAATGATGTTACTTTGATTCCCATAAGAAATCTAGGAGATGATATATACCTGGGCTAGTCCCAAAGGAAAACAAATGTGCTAATTTGAAAGCTGCTAATTTTCTGACAGTTGCACTTACCAAAACCATTGTGATTCTGTTGCAGTTTGAGCAAAGTTAAAAGCAGCGAAACAAAGCTCTATCTGGAAACCAAGTGAGCTTGAATTTTCATTAAAGAAGTCTCTAAACATCTCTAAAAGTTTTATCTTAAAATCTCCTTCAGGATGGCAGAGTGGTTTAAACTTTTGTACAGGAATGTGTGAATTACTAGTGTACTAGTTCATATTCAGCCTGGGCTTGTAGACCCTGAAGATGATGCAGGGTTGGTCCTTTGGGGTAGGTCATCCAGCATGCTGTCCATTTGTGCTGTTAGATTTTCCACTTTTCCTGGCCCCTAACTTCTCTGAAGCTCTGACATCCGTAGTAATGGGGTAGTTTGGCCTATTTTTCTCAAGGTTTTCTGCAGGTGAAAGTATTGCATGTAATGCCATGGCCATAGAAGCTAAAGGACTAACAGGGACTCCTTCGCTCTGCTTTCCCATAAGGGACAAATAGGCAGGTTGGCCTCTTCCCAGCCCTGCTGATATCCAGACTTCAGTGGGGACATGACACCTGTGGGAAGGCAGGAGTGTGGTCAGTACACCATCCCTCCTAAAAGTCTCAGTTTAAGTGTTTGTGAGATCATTATGAAGGGAATGAGATCTGGGTGCACAGTGGGCAACAGAGTCTCATCCCTACTGTAATCCATTTGTGTACTGCATCCAAAAAGATTCCAGAGAAACTGGAAGTCCCCTTTTCTTCCTTGCCTCCCTTTACTGATTTAATACACAGAGTAAATGTGTGGCTGTCTTCCAGTCTTTTCAGTTTCATGTTATGCTGTTGCACACTGTTTGCAGTCAAGGTCACAAACTCTCTGAAGGATTTCCTTTATAGAATAATTATTTTTGTAACTTTTAATGGAAGTAAAATATTCAGAAGAACAGTTGCACCAAGTTCTAAACAGGTTTATTCACAATGTCCTGTTCTTTTTGTGCAGGCTTCTTACAAACCGCTGCTGAAACAGGTAGTGGAAGAGATCTGTAATCCTGATCGACTGGATCCTGTTGATATTGAGCATGTGTCATCAGGCCTCACTGATCTCCTTAAAACTGGATTCAGCATGTTCATGAAGGTAAACCAGCCTTCCAAGCTCATCTGTAAGATTTTCTTGGGGTCAGAGAGTCATACAGCAGTGGCTGATTTTATGTATTTGAGTTGATATTTTGCAGCAGAACTTAAGGGGAAGTTAGGAGAATTAAATCCTTGCAGGAGGGCATGGGGCTTGATGCACCACTTTGCAGGTACAGTGCAGACAGGTAGTGCCTGCTGAACAAAACAGAAGAAACAGCGCAGACTGAACATCTAAATAAGGGTGATGCTGGACACCTAAATAAGGATGCTGTGTCTGGGAGGAGGCAATGTGGCTTTGCTGAAGGGAAGTCCTAACTCAGATAGCTTTCAGAGCTCTTCAGAGACACACAACAAGCAAATTGATAAGCGAGAGCAGGTTCCTTTAACCTACCTGAATTTCTGGAAGGCATTCCACAAGGCACCTCACTGAAGGATTTTAAGGACACCAAGCAGCCTTGAAGTAGGAAAGAAGTATGAACAGTCTGGTCTCGCAGTGGATGCAGGAGGAGCTTCATAATTCAGTGCCTTTTCTGTAACTTGATATGGTTCAACTTGCAGTAGGAAGGAAGGAAGGAAGCCTATTAGTTAGAATTTGCTTTGTGGATGCCCTTAGCGTGTTGTAAGACAGTCATTCTACAAGAATTTACCCTGCTTTACAAATTAGCCTATGCTAAGTGTTCACTAAATATTTACAGAG
>JAWWMO010000138.1:46773021-46789413 GCA_035047845.1 Dendrocincla fuliginosa
GAGGAGGCAATGTGGCTTTGCTGAAGGGAAGTCCTACCTCAGATAACTTTCAGAGCTCTTCAGAGACACACAACAAGCAAATTGATAAGCCAGTGCAGGTTCATTTAACCTACCTGAATTTCTGAAAGGCATTCCACAAGGCACCTCACTGAAGGATTTTAAGGACACCAAGCAGCCTTGAAATAGGAAAGAAGTATGAACAGTCTGGTCTCACAGTGGATGCAGGGCGAGCTTCATAGTTCAGTGCCTTTTCTGTAACTTGATATGGTTCAACTTGCAGTAGGAAGGAAGGAAGCCTATTAGTTAGAATTTGCTTTGTGGATGGTCTTAGCATGTTTTAAGACAGTCATTCTACAAGAATTTACCCTGCTTTACAAATTAGCCTATGCTAAGTGTTCACTAAATATTTACAGAGATGAAGTGTGGAGTAGCTAGCATGGTGTACGTTTAGCTTTGTCTTACTGCATATCCTGAATTCTCCACTGAAAGCAACCCCAAATTTATATCAAACCACATCAATACTATGGTTATGAATACAATACATTTTCTGTACTGTGCCTGGTGTTCTTCCAGCTTTGCCACCACCACCCCTCAGCACGGAAGAACCATGAGCAAACTATGTGAGGCTGTGGACACAAGTTGCAGCAAGGGAAATTCCAGTTGAATATATGGAAAAAAACATTCACTGTGAGAGTGGTTAAGCCCAGAGAGATTGTGAATTCTCCTTCTCTGAGATATTCAAAGGTTGGCCAAACAAAGCCCTGAGCAATCTGATACAGTTTTGAAGTTGGCCCTGCTGTGGACAGGGAAGTGAACTAGATATGCTACAAAGATTCCTCTCAACTTGAATTGATTGTTCTGTGATTCTATGGTAAAAGAAAAATTTTTTTTTTCTCTTTTGTGCAAATGTCTGCTAGACCTGCATTTAAAAACAGGTGACAAAAGTAGTTTGTACTTTTGTGTTAGTAGTATTCTAGAACCCACTATCAGAATAAGAAAGTTATTTTTCAGTTATTTCAGAGAAAGTTAGTATTGAACACAAAATCAAATATGCCTAAAATCCAGTGCTTGTTTTCAGGAATCTGTTTCCACAGCTGAAGTGGATTTCCAAAATGTATTCAGTTAGGTTCTTGAATCTAAATTCTCAGCTCTTCATAGCTTATGATAAAGTCCCAAGACAAAGAGAATAGCTATAGAAATAGGGACCAATATTCTTTCCATTCATGTATCAGAACTGAAAAGATTTATGCCAACACTCCAAAAATAGTAGAATTAGAAACACATGTTCTGCTGTCAAATGAAGTAAACAAGCTGATTTTTTAAATGATTGGTTTTATTTACCAATAACTCTCACAATTGTATTCATTTCATTGTATTTGGTTATTGCAAATTTTTTAAGCAGGAATGTATCTTATACTTAAAAAAAAAAGGAAAGAAAAAGAAAAAAGGCTCATGAAGGCCTAAATACTTAGATAGAGACACTGACACCTTAATAATGTGTGTGTGTGAGACATAAGCATATTATGGCAATATGTACCTGCAAGTACCTGCATCTCTGCTGGTAAGACAAATATCCTAATATAAGGAATACTTAAGAGACAAGTGAACATTGTGTAGGATGAATACTTCTTTAGGCAACATCACATACCTCATGTGTCTATGCTTGCTCTTTAGTTTGTAGCCTGGCTTGTTGGCATGTGCTCAGTTATTGTGTGAATGAGTTTCTGACCAACCTGTATTTCTGACACAATTGCACCATCAGCACAGTAATTACTTTGTGAGCTTCCTTGTGTTTTTTGTTTCTTCCTCAATGCCAACTCACATAAAAATGTTTTGGTGAGTGATTGATTGCCTCAGGTGTGTTAATTCAGGACAGACTTTTTAAAATATCTCTCATCCAGAAGTTGTTTCTCTGGCAGATGTGTTTGTGTTGAAGCTAAGGGAGAGTGAAGGGGAACAGCCTCCCTGCCTCAAGGACTCCTGTTTTGACTGCTGCTCTGTGCCACACTTGTTTTATGATGGTCTGAGCTTGCTATCATTGATACCAAGTGCCCTGCATAGCAGTGTAGTTTCTGATGATTGACATGTTTTCCTTTTTCCAGCCATTCAGCTAAATTGGTTGTTTCTGGTTGGTCACAAATACCAGAATCATCAGTGCTGGACTCTTTCTTGGCAGAGTCATCCCCCACAGGAAAGTTGAGACTGGTTCTGATGACTTTCCTCTGAGCAAAAAGCTATGTTTTGTGAGCTGCCATGAGCCATGAGGACAAACCTGTCCTCCAACCCCTTTCTGCTTTAGTTTTAGAGTTTTACTGACCACAGCCACCCTGTTTTCCCACCTTCCTCCCTCTCCTCCACACAGACACATGCACCAGGAAAGAGCCCTCTATCCAGCAGGACATGCAGTATGGTGGGCCCAGAGCTGGAGAGAAGGCCCTGATGTCCTACTGGGACACTGCTGACACAGGATACCAGCTCCCCTTCCTCTGGGCTCTTTCACTTCAGTGTTATGGTGTTGAGAGGATTTTGGTTAGTCTTTCTAATTGCCCAAGATAGCTCTCCAAATTATTGTAAATGCATGGAATTTTGAACCGAAAGTGAATTTTGCTTGGGAATTTTTGCAAAATTCAGAGTTCACAGTAAATTCAGACTCCTTGGAAATGTCTCAAATCAACTAAACTTTAGAAGGATTCCAGAAGATAGGTGTTGCTTTTGTTGCAGTCCATTTCAGTTCTTCTTCTGTATCACTGAAATGAGTTGTGTTTAGCTACATGCAGCCAGTTCCTTCAAAAGCGAGAGCCTTGGGTGGTTGTATTATCAAAAAAAAAAAAAAAATTGGCAGAAACTTGCATTCTTAACACAGCCAAATATTTGTACCCGAAGTATTGTCCTCCTTCAAAACACTTATGCATAGCATAACAAAATTACAGATTGCAAGACCCTTTTTATTTCAATTTTAATTTAATTTAGAGGTTGCATGCCTAATAGTATTTTTAATACACATTTCTGGAATTTGTGGTTTGAACTTTAGTCTTCTGAAAAATAATAAGTTTTATATAGGCACCATGTGTTTGGATCTAGGTTTATTTTGACTGAAGGAAATGATTTGTCAAGACGCTTTCTCTTTAGTATTGCCCTGAAGGCTTGTGTTTTTGGATTGATGTTCTTATGCTGGGTGTTCTTTCAGTGTGCCCAGTCTTCTGCATGTGTGTTTATTATGAGTTGATTGTCTCTAGAAAGACAGTAAGAGTGACAGAATCACAGAATGTTCTGAGTTGGAAGAGACCCACAAGGATCATCAAGTTCAACTCCTGGCCCTTTATAGGACACCCCAAGAGTCACACCATGGGCCTGAGAGCATTGTCCAAATGCTTCTTGAACTCTGTCAGGCTTGGTGATGTGACCACTTCCCTGGGCAGCCTGTTCCAGTGTCCAAGTCCCCTCTGAGGGAAGAACTTTTTTTTTTAATATCTAACCTAAACCTCCCATGATGCAACTTCATGCCATAAAGAAATAGAGACTATATTCAATAGCAAGTCTTTCAAGTTCAAGTTCTTTGAATGACCCTTCTTGAGTCATTCAGAAGATTCATGAGATGGAGTGAAGCCGTTTGCTCTGATGACACAGTTCAGAAGAATAAAGAGCTATGAAAAGGAAAAAACAGTAATGTATTACCTGAAAGTGCCATAGCAGAGCGCTTTGTATCTCTGCCATCTTTGTGAGCAGTTACTTCTTTAACTTTGTATAAGTGCCTTCAGTGATTACTGCATTAAATACTCTAGTATTTTAACAAGTAATAGTTCTATTTGGCCTGATTTGTAAGCAAATATTTAGGTCTTACACTCCTAAAGGTGTTTGTAGTAGAAATGGACTTTTTTTTCATTTGAGGTTGACACTATGTTGAATGCACATAGTAAGTAAGAAGTGGGAAAGTGCATAAAGCAAGTCTTTTAAGCTCTGGTATATTCATTTAATTGGTTTGTTGGTGTCAATGCAAAATTGCTTAATATTGGACTAGAGTTGCAGGACACCCTGCAATTGTAATATATATGCTATCTGTGCCATCAGCTCAATGAAGATGGTTGGCAAAGTGGGGGTAAGAGAATAAACATCCATTACACAAATACTCACTAATACATCTATCTAAGGCTTTTCATACTGCTTTCAAACTCCCAGGAATTCAAGAGCTCCTTGCCTGGGGAGCAGCCCTGAACAGGGAGCCCAGAGTAATCAAAGCCAGCCAGCCTGAAGAGAGAGAGCCTGCCATCTCTCTGTACTGGTTTCAAAGGGAAGAGTCTTCGCTGAAGGTTGCCAGGCAGAAAGTCTGACAGCCCTACAGGATGAAAAACTGTCCAAAGACTATATATAGGAAAGCCACAATAAGGTAAAGAATGAGAACTGTACCCTGAGGAGCTGGAGCCACAAAGATCAAAGATACCTGCTGTGGTGGTGAAAGCAAAGGAACCGCACTTCACCCAAACATGGGTTGATGACCACTTACATTCTGTTGAGTGGATGCTGTTAAAAACCTTGTGGAGGGACAGGACATGGAGATCTAAAAAGGAATTAAACTGTTCTTTCACTTTTCAGAGCCAAACATTTGGAGTGTTTCATACTCCAGGGTGATGTGACAAGAGCAATTGTATGGGCTCCATTGACATCGCTCCCAGAGAGTGGAGCCAGGCATTATCAGGGGAATGTATTTTCTCAGGCAAGAAAGAGTTTTCTAGGAAACAGCAAAGTCATCAGATTTCTAGAAGTGGTTAAGAGGAATCTGATGTAAAGCATCACTTTCACATTTAAAATTAAAATGCAGTTTTGTAAAGCTTTAAATGAAGTGGAATGTTTGTACCATTTTAGAGATAATTGGGGGAAAATGAAACAAGTATTTTCTTTGAGGTAAAGTTTCTCTATATTAGTTATGAGGCAGTTGTAGAAGTATTGAAAATTCTGAAGAGGAACAAGCTAGAAACTGATTTTGCACTATAATGGACTTGATTTATTTTTATTGGATGAACTGTAAAAGACTATTCGCTGCACTGGTGAAAACACATTGCATAAAATTCTTTCCCTTGCTAACCTCAGGCAGGGATTCTAGCATGTTTAGGCTGGACTCCTTGCTTCTACTGGGTAGTAATTTACCCTTCATTCCTTAAAGCCTCATGTGTATGTGTATCCAAAGTACACACGTACCACCCAAGTGTTCTCCTCCCACTCTGGGAAAGGGAGGAAAGTAAGGATGAAGGAATAGAAGGAGGAGCCCTCAGACTTCATGAGAAACTCCCCTAGGTTTCAATGGAATCCATGGAGACTTTATTTCCCCGAAAACAGTTAATTGGCTTTAACTGAGTATCATCCCCATTGACTTCCCTCTCAGCTGCTACAGAAACCAGCATTCCATGAGTATTTCTTTCTGAGCTTTCTTGAGCATCTCAGGCAGCCAGCCACTGGTAGTCCATAGATTTAGACCTGGGTGAAGCAACTATAAATAATGCTTGTCTTCATTTTACAGGTGAATCGCCCTCACCCTGGTGATCATCCTCTTCTGATCATCTTTATGGTTGGTGGAGTGTCGGTCTCTGAGGTCAAAATGGTGAAGGATTTGGTAGCAACACGCAAGCCTGGTACACAGGTAAAAAGTTTTAAACATACAGTTCTTATCTAAAGAAAAACTAAGAAAATTCATCATATAATGTTTCCTGTAGCACTGGTACCAAACCTTCAGAAAGCCACGGCCACATGGACAGAAATGATGTTAGGATTTTGCTGTGAAACATCTGTAGGCAGCAAGTGTTCAAGCAACAAAAGTTCAAACTCAGGTTGGAGAGTTCAGAACAGGCATTAATTTGAAGGAGCTTTCATCATGTCTCAAAAGATTAGTTTCTTTGTGTTCTTTATAAACAGAAACATTTGCTGTTCAAAAGGCTACAGGCTCCCTGGCAGTCCATCTACAGGACATAGTGCAGGGATACTCAGAAGGAGTCTGTGTACCCCCTAGTGACTTCTCAGTGGTGACCCTGCAGGCAAGCCAGTTAGCATTGCTGAGGAGCAAAATAAATTAGCCTGGATACAGCTGTACTGTTTCTGTGTATGGCCAGGTATCTCTCATAGATATCTGGCCACTAGACCTTAAGCAGCCTGAAGTGGGTGATGTGGAGAAATGCCCAAGTCTCTGCATCCCTTGAATGTGCTGTTGCTCTCGTGGAAGGAGGATGCTCCGACAGTGAAGCTTCACTAGCATCCATTTGGCTGGTCTGTGCCTTGTTCATTCTCTGGCAGCAGGACTTGACTACAGTAGCTGTCATCTGAATGGAGAAGGGTGGGAGAAGAAAAGGAGGGTGGATGAGCTCTAGTGGCCCCTGAGATGTTAAAAAGCATCATTAATTGTGGAGAACTAATCAGGTGTCTGTTGAGTACTACAGTTACAAAGGGTGATTTAAAAACTCCAAAGTGTTGTGTAACCAGATGCATCATAAACATAACTCTAGTTTCCAGGGTGGCTTGTAAACATCTTGTTTTCAATTCCTATGGAATGCAGTTTTGATTAGTGAGAAATCATTAGTAAAATGGAGCCAACTAAAGGCAGAGCGGTTTGACATGTGTTTTCCATGTTTTAGTTAGCTTTGCAAAGCAGTCTCAAGCAGTATTTTGCAAGATGGAATACCATTTTTAGTGATTTTTTTTGATCTGATAACATGTTTCTCCCCCACTAGCCAATTGCTAACCTTCTCAAAACAGTGAATTAAATTCTTTTCCCTCTTGCAGGGAAATTGAGTTGTGACACACTGATGGACAAGTTAATCCACACACAAAATGTATTAAGACACCCTGAGAGATAAACAGAGGGTTAACATGTGAGTTGTTTGAGAACTATGCAGGAAGATTTTCAGCTGGCTTTCTGGAGGGACTTAAGGCTTGACAGTGGTGACATTGGATCTGGTGTTGCTTTGCTTTGGCTTAACCCTGGCAGCAGGTCACCCTCTGAGGCAGATTCCTAAAGCATTTTAAGCTTTTACTGCATCTTGCCCTTTGTGCAAATGTGCTGTGTTAGAGGTGAAAGGACTTCAGGGGAGAGGTGGGAGGAGGAGGAGAAAGAAGAAAAGAAGCAGTTGTGCAAGTCTCTCACATGAAAAAAGTTTATAAGTTTGTTGGATTTACCTGGATTTCTGCACTATAGCTGTGAATATGCACCACCTGTTTAGGATTATTCTCTTTTCAAGAAGCCAGGCATTTATCTAACTCGAGCCAGGGTTTAACAGAGCTTTTTTGTGCTATTCGGGCAATCAGGTTCAGGCATCAGGGAAGCACTGGCCTTCCAAGTCCCTTCCAGTCAAACAAAGCACTAACATTTATACATTGGCTCTTGGAGAAATGGAGAAATTATTTCAAAAATTGAGGAAAGTAACTGAAGAAAAATTGACAGGGTTTACTTCAGCAATTGTTTGGAATTGAGGCAAATGACATTTAAATCTGGAAAAGGACACATGTTTCCATCCACAGAACTGCTCTGCATCTGAATATAAACAACAATTTCATTTCTCATGGAGAAACTCAAAGGATTCCAGTGTTTCTTACACATTGGAGTTTTTTTGGATGGTGGTAAATAGCTCTGCATACCTAATGAGAAGTACCTTACTTTCAAAGGAAGAAATTGCTTCTTTTTTTCTGCTTTGAACAGGAGAGTAATAAAGGGGAAAGGGTGTGAGAGGAAGTTTCACTCTCACTTCTCCCAGCACGCACAACCATCTATGTGGTTGTGGCTGAGGCAAGCAGACAGATAAACCCCTCCAGATGCACCAGCAATGTTAGCTGCATCCTTTCCTGACCTCTGCTGGGGGGAAACTGTCCACTGGAGCTCCATGGGTCAGGATGGGAGCTCCTGGCTCTTCCATTTTGGCTGCCACCAGGAGGGGTAGCCCTTCAAGTGAAGGGTGAAAGACAGGCGTGCTATACAGAACAAGGAGGTTTGCAAAGGATTGTCCTGAAGAGAGCTGACTGGAAAAGAGATGAACTTGACTTATCTGGGCAATTTCCCCTTTCTCCCTAAAAATGAAAGATTCATTCACATTTATCCCCCTCAATGAGCCCTCAGAGATACTAGGGGGAAAGGAGGGAAGTCCCACTGTCTTTAGCAGCATCCTTTCTGAGATGTTAAAGTTGCAAATCTCTTCTTTTCTCTCTGGGCTTGCTATTAGTTGCACCAATCCCCTCAGGGTTCAGCGGTAGGACTCCAAGAAGAAATTGCTTTTATCTGTCAGTGGCTATTGTTGATGTTTGGCTTGTACACTCCAAAAATTTTGGTAACGCGTCCCTTCATGTTTTTCAGAGTTAAGCTGCGTGATAACAAGATGAGCACATACTGTGCTATAGTCTGATTCTCATGTAACTTAAGTAAGACAGTGTCAGCCTTTGGCATCTGCAAATTACAGAGTTTTTCAGGCTTAGGAAGGAAGAGAGAATCAGTGTCAGTTTGCTGCAGATTGTGTGGGAGGACAAGGGAAGGAGGGAAGTGAGGGGGGAGCTATCACCAGTGCAGAAGGGATCCTTTCAGTACCTAAAGTGAAAAGATGACAGAAATAACAATAAAAAAGTTGAAATGCAGCATTACCACACACTTAAGCTGTGTGATGGACAGCACAAGTGGTTTGATAACTACTGCTGTAGACAGACACACAGACATACTCTGTTGTTGATTTTTGTGCTTCCTCTCCTTGGGTTTGCACTGAAGAAGCAAGTTCATTTTCAAGTAGGCTAGTATGATTAAATCTGCCCCCACATCCCTGCCTGCAGTCTTGACCCTACAGACACTGTAAGAGCAGTGTCCTATGACTTTGACCCTGGGTTAGCTCCACACAGCAAGAGCGTATGCACTCGCTGATAGCTTTGCCCTGCAGAGAAGTCTTCACACTAGGCAATTATATACTAGTTTTCACTTAAGGAAAATAGATACCTGCATCTATCAGGATGCATAGAATGGTTGTAGTGAGCAGCAGTTTCTTTCATCAGATCCATCTGGTATTAAAAACTGGAAGAAACAAAAGCGATAGCATCTGGCAATGCTCGAGGTTGAGCCTGATGTGCAGAACATCGTGTGCCTAGTCTGAAGGGGGACTGTAGCTCCCTGCAGCAGGCTGACAGCACTTCTGTTGTGCTTATCTTACCTTCAGCTGAGAGGAAACAGGCATCACTCAGATATGTGCTTTAGGAGAGGAAACCACTGCTTCATCAGCTGGTGCCTCACAGTGAATGCAGTGGCAGTCACAACAAATCACTGGGTAAGATGTGGGTAGAAATATGTCAACACACACATTCATTGAGAGTACAATGCTACCAGTCACTATGCTCCTTAGAGTGGTTTAACTGCAGTTATTAGCGAGCAGGCAGTTTCACTGGACAAGCTGTATTCCCCTGTCAGTAAACACCAGAAACACACAGCCTGTCTAGAAGCAAACCGTTCATATTCATGGCTCATTAGTACTGTCTCAGTCCCCTTCCATCTGACTTGTTTCTTGTTCCCCTTCTTTCAGGTAGTGGTGCTCTCCTCTGCACTCCTGACACCACACAGTGCTGTTGAGTTGTTGTTTGCCCCAGACTGTCACCAGCCTGACACTGATATCTGACGGGGGAGGATCTGTGGAGAAGATGAGTGAATGCCTCACCCAGAAACATCAAATCCCTGGTCTGTCACTCTTCTCAATAGCCTTCCAAAAACTGACATGTCACCTGCTGCAGTTACAGCTCCACGTGAAGCAGCTGGGTATCTGGCTGCAAGGGAACACGTACAGCTTATGGGCAGTTCTTCAAAATGGTCCAGTTGTCCAGCAACAAGTCCCCCCTCCTTAACAAAGCACTGTGCAGTCTGAATTACTCCCAGCCCCATTCATCATGGTGACATGTCAGTTTTTTCACTCCCCAGCAGGCAGTACTTGTTTTGCTGAGTATTCCTGATGGTTTTGCTGGGGTTGTGTCTGGTGGGAAATGCTGCTGAGGGAGTGAAAAGGTAGCAAAATCCACCCTTTGTCATGCTACCTTGCAAAACGTGTGCCTTATACAATGTTAACAGTCTCTGATCTCACTTCGTCCCTCACTGCAGAGACATCACAGAGGACAGCCCTGATTTAGCAGGGACAACAGCTCCTAATCCAGTGATGCTTCCCTGGCAGGACTGGTAGAGGCAGGGAAGCGGAAAGCCAGACTCAGGGGCTGGGTTACATGGCTGCTTCTCTCTCAGCTTTCTGTTTCCTGCTCTAGTTTCTCCACCCACAGTCCCAGGAGAAAAGACTGTTTCTGATGGCACACATCTCTAGATTTATGCAGGAGGGCATATGGGCTGTGTTGGTTTGATGATAACCCTGGAAGAAGCCTCCCCTCACATGAATTTAAAAAAAAGAGAGACAAAAAAAGGCATGATCCCATTTCCAAGAGGCCACATCACAGATTCTTTCTTGAGCTAGATTTCTGAGCAGTGTGATTAGAGAACGGCTTTTATTTTTATGAACATGAAGGAGCTGCAGTCAAATTCAGTTATGTAATTTTTCTTTATAAAACTTTGATACAATCTGTGATAAAAAAGCAGCAGCCAACAGAAATTGTAGTTGCATATAGCACCGAGATTTCCAAATCGCAGCGTGGAGCTCTAAAGCTGCATCCTCTTTCTTCACCTAAGGAATGGTACAACTACAGCTTACAATGAGATGAGAATGTGAAATTATAAGTGGCATTCACTCTGTCATAGCATTCTTTATTATGCCAAAGAGTAGTTTAAATGGGAAGTAGATTTTTACAATTTGTTCACTAGCTAGCATTAGCTCTCCTCAGTGTTTATAATGGTCTTCAGAAAAGGGTGCATTTTGGTTTAAGTTCACATTTGAGTAGCTGGAAGGAAACAATGGACCAATTATAAAGCATGTACAATGTCGCCTCTATGGAAGAGAAGTTTATAAGAATGACTATAGAATGAAACTTTGTGCCATAAAAAATGAGAAATGTTATGAGACTGCAATATTAAAATCTCAAAGAATAGTTTGAACAGAGCAACTGGAAAATGAATAGCCACTCTCTTGATTTCTTTGCTGTCATTCTGTACTGTTTAATCTCAGAATATGGTTGTTTTGTAAATCCTGTAATTAATAAAGCAACGCTCTTAAAATGGCAAACCTGATCTATCTTCTCCTTTTCTCCTAGCATGCAGAGCTGCGCTTGTGAGAACTGCATGTTCCTGCAACCCCTTTTACTTTTGCAGTATTTGATTGTCTTCGGGAATCTAGACCTTGCATCTTGGTAGTTGTCCTAGAATGTTCTCCACACTGCGCTCACAAAAAGGTGCTCACTTGGGTCACGTGGCCACTGCTGGCCAGTGAGCTCAGCTATCCACACCTCTGAGACGCTGCCGCTTTCCTGAGATGATGAACACTGCCAGCTGGGATCTTCACTCTGGCACCTCTCTTTCATCAGGTGCTCTCAGGCCTCTGACTTGGCCATCTAAAGATATACTGTATTGAGAAGGCCAGGCGTATGTCTATGCAGACACCGGTGATCTTGCATTTCCTGTGGGTCAGGTAGCACCTTTGACCGAAGCAAAAACTAGTTTTCCAGGCCCACACACACACACACACTGTGGAGGAATCTTCTCAGCTAGTGAGGCCACAGCTGTGGCAGTTGATGCTGGAACTCAGCCACTATCTCATAGTCAAGTACTTCTAGACCAAAACTGCACTGGAGGCTTTCCAGGATCTTATTGTAATAGTAATCTCCTTATTTGTAGGAAATAGCTGTAGCAGCTACACATAGCCTGTGCTCAGGGAATAGGTCAGGGAATGAGACATCTTCTGCCAGTTCCATGTGGGTAGGAACAGTACAGAAGATATTTGCTTGGGCAAGTGCAAGACCACAGCAAGGAGTGTTGAAGTCATCTGCATGTGACACCAAACAATACTCAAAAGGTAAGAAGAGGAGAAAAGATAAAGCCACCCTTGGCAGATGGGTTTGCTACTATATTAAAGAGCTAAGCAGTATTTGGTGTAAGCTCAGACTGGAAGGGTGAGCTCAGTTTTGATTGCAATTTCAGTCCTAATTCTCTTTGGCTAGTAGCTCATCCTCCAAAAGGTTATCATCACCAGGACCCTGTCTGAGTTTCCTTGCACCAGTTATTACAGCTGTGTGCTGAACAGGTGAGCCTGTACAGCAGTCAGCCTAATCCCAGCACAAACATCCTCCTAAGGAAGGCTCTCAGTAAATCTACTTTAAACATGGATAAGGTAGTTGAAGACTTGCAATTTGATTAAATTCTTCATTGTGATATAGCTCAATACATGAACTTTTTTTTTTTTTTAAGAAAGTGTTAGGCCCTTAGAATTTGTGTTCTTCCAGATTTTGACCTACCTCACATCATTCCTTTCTCACTGGAGAAATACTGCATTATTGTTGACAAGGGGAAATGAAGAATCCCATTTCATTTGAGAGGTGTCTGCCTTATTCAGTTCTTCTCCTAAAAGAATTTTTTAAAAGGAAATTGTAAAGCAGTTGTGAGAGCTACTCCCCCTGTGATTTAAGCTAATAAAGCAACAGTATAGGCAGGAAAGCCACCTTACTGTTTCTACAATTACTTTATCTCAATATTTCACTGGTTGTTACCTGTTGTTTCTCACCCACAAACAGCACACAAGGAAATACGCAATTCAAAAATTTAATGTTGAACCAGGCAGTTAGAATGAGAAGTCCACTCCGTAGGAGGAGTAACTGTACACAAAATAAATAAGTTACAGTTTAAACAAAAGCACAACTGGCTTTTTAAAGTGCATGTGTGTAAGGCCCTCAGGCTGTGAACTCCATTGACTCAATATTAAAAAAAAAAATTAAGTCTTTATATAAATCTGCCGTGTGTTTAAGAATGAAGAAGGTCTGGCTCAGCTCAGAACAAGCCTTCAGCTTCATTGCCTGAAGCCAGCCAAGCTTCACACCTTTTGTGCCTACTGCACACAGGAGAGAGGTCTTAGAATGGCATCTGTAATAGACTGTCACTCCAACTCCACACTCATTCCTCAGAATATACCTGTTGGAGCATTTAGTCTGGAGTACTTTTTTCAGACAGTAAAAAAGTTGTTTGTAATTAGATATGCTTACACCCTGCGGACAATAGTTTTGCATACAAAGAGTCTGGTCAAGTTGTCAGCAATAACATGGCTAGTAAAAACAAAAAACAACTAAAGGACCATCATTTACAGTCTTGATGCTCAGTCCTGTCCACTTATTTTACACTTATTTTTACAGAAAAATTTCATGTTTGCTTATTTGTTATGAAATACAGGGGGAAAAACAGTTCTACTGTGCAATAAAATTAAACACATACATCATGCTGTGTCCTTCATCCATGTGAGAACAACACTCAAGTGGTTACTTCTGAACAGTGACCTGAGCTTCAGGGCATTTCCCCACTCAAGTACAAGTTGAGTTACAGCTAAAAGGTTGTATCTGCACAAAGGAAAGCCAAATCTGTCCAACTGCAGAAGAGACAAGCAGTTTCATTTACTGAAAAGTTCCTTTTCCAAATGAAAATACCTGTTCTGCAAGTCACATCCTATAACTATTTTTCAAGAGTTTGGGGGTTTCTTTGTTGTTTTTTGTCTTTTCCAATCTGACATTGTTCCTTTTTTAAGCAACTGCTTAGACCTACAGCCATGGAAAGGGCTACTCAAACTATCCTTCTTTCACAATGCCTTGGACACTGGATGTGCCAGTGTTAAACACCCCAGGTTTCAATCTCAGGCTAAACCTGAGATCAGGTCCGTCAGGTAGACCAAGGGCTCTGCTGTCAAACAGAAGTGACAGTCCTCACTTTGGCAGACAAAGCTTGCTTAAACCTTCTCTTCAGATCCTGCATGTTGGGTGATTTTGGCCTTGGAATAAGCGAGGTTCTCCTCCTCTCAGGGGTGCTGGTTATTTGCTGTTTACTGACTTCTTTACAGAGGAGATGGAAGGCATTGAAGACGTTGTTATAGTTTTCACTGACAGATACTTCATAGAAAGTACAGCCCAGCATATTGGCCAGCTGAAGTCCCTGCTGAGGCTCCACCTCTTTGATATGCAAGAGATCAGCTTTGTTTGCAACGATGACAACAGGGACCGTGTTCCCTGGATGCAGCTGTCGAACTTGATGGTAAAGGTGACTGAGTAGTTCAAAGCTCTTATAGTCTGTGATGGAGAAGACAATCACTAGGGCATCTGCCCAGCGAATGCATCTGTTCAGCTGCTCATTACAATCCAGACTGTGTTCATGGATCTGAAAAATGAATGGTCTCAAATTAGATAGCTGCAGTCGTAAATGATTAAAGAAACCTGTCTTCAAGAATCTGTAAGGCCAAATAGCATTTTACAGCTCCAGACATATATTTGCATTTCATGCTGTAAGTATGAACTTAATCTGAGCATAGCGAATAAATGCAGATGTTGATTCAGCTGCAAAAAGCTGGAATTTAACACTGGAGTTTGCTATACTCAAATGGAAAATTGACCTGAGTAGTTCTGCATGCAGAGAAAGACTTTGTAGTTCCACAGAATGGGAAATTAACTGGCTAGACAGTAAGTCTGGGGAAGCAAAGATATGAGCTGGAAGCATTTAGACCTGGAGTGTTGCCCAGTTCAAAAAGGCAGCAATCCAGCATTACTCAGGTCTATATATTCAAAACTTTAACTTGTGACACACTAATGAGCACAGCCACAATGCAGCAGACTTTGCTTTCTGTCATACACATTTATGAATCTTGTTGGGCATTGGTCATGACATTTTTTTCCACATGTACCTTATTTGCACAAAATTTTTTCTGGGTTTCTGCCTAATGTTCCCAGGAACAAGGCACTTCAGTAATTCAGCCACTCAGAAGTAATGGGTCTCCAATGAACAAATGATTCATCAAAACAGTGTTTTCTTTTACTACCAGCACACTGCAGGCACCCAACACAGCTGGCTTGACTGGTTAAAACACAAGTTACCACATTTCCCCCACAGGACACCAAACTCTGAAATGGACAGCAAAATATTTTCTAGAAAGACCATAAGAAGATGTTGCACAGAAGGACACAAGCACAGAAGGACACAGCTACTCTGGTAAACTTCGTGGTTGCATCTACCTCACCTGAACTCCTGGAGTATCCTGCACTTGGATGGCCAACATCTCTCCATCTATCTGGATGTGCCTGCTGTAGAGATTACCTGACAAGAACACCAACAGGGTCACAAGTACAGCCACAGCTCTGCAAACAAACGTTGCTTCTGCTGCCCATTAGTTGTGTAGAGAAAGTTGTATCGCCACTTGTGAAGCAAGAAACCAGTGTTGCAAGCTTTTTTAGTGTTAACAATGCTTATAAAGTTACTAGAAGCCTGGGATTAAATCTTGCATTGACTTGTTTTGAAGCTTGGTATTTAATAAGTGTGCAGCCTGGAACTTAATCAATACTTAAAGACTGTCTTAGCTTGGATAATAAAGGTTAGAGTGCTAAATAACCAGCTTTTGTTATCTGGAGAGCAGTTAGATTGTCATTTAGTATTTACACACTTCAGTGAAGCTCCCTTCTGGTTGGCCTATAACATTTGCTGGGTTGGTTTGTTTTTCATTTGTTAGGCTTTTTCAAGTCATTTCCTCAACAGTATGCTGCATATTTTACATTGGCATTAGTTTAGACTCTCCTCACTGAGGTATGTACCATCTCCTCTCCATTTTCCCCTTTAAGCTGGCCCTGCCTGGCCCGTGTGGCTCCTGGCACTCAGTTTGCAAAGGACAACACAACAGTAGGTTTACGGAACATTTGCTTTCTTTTAGCTAAAAGACTCCTTCCAAAAGGGGAGATTTCACCTCATAAAGTGAGTTCTGTCAAGAGACCGGGGCTGCAGTACAACCCATCTCTGGGGCTGCTGCGGTCACAAACCGTGTGTGGCTGTGCCCGGCGTGCCCCTTTCCGAGGGCAGCGGGCGCAGACCGGGGAGGGGAGGGAACAGCTCTCAGCGCTGAGACCCCGCGGGGGTTCGGGCCGACACCAGCGCCGGGGGCGACTCCGCTCTGCCCTCCCACCTGTGCCCGGCTCTGCGCGCTCGCTCCCGGGGCGCGCACCCCGCGCCGCCCAGCCGGGCACCCCCGGGGCACCGATCCCCGCATCCCCCGCATCCCCCGACCCCCGCATCCCCACCCCGGCGGGACCCGAGCCGCGCTGCCCCTCGCCTACCTGCGTTCCGCTCGTAGTCGCCGATGAACCGCCGGGTGAGGAACCGCACCACGAGCGCTGCGGGCGGGCACAGACGGGCACCGTGAGCCGCGCTCCGCCGCCCCGCACCTGCCCTGCCCTGCCCACCCCGCCGCCCCTCACCTGCCCTGCCCTGCCCACCCCGCCGCCCCTCACCTC
>JAWWMO010000138.1:46789513-46850089 GCA_035047845.1 Dendrocincla fuliginosa
CCCCTCACCTCACCTCCCCTGCCCACCCCGCCGCCCCTCACCCTCCCACCCCAGACCCCGCCGCCCCTCACCTGTCTTGCCCACGCCGCTGCCCCCCACCACGGCGATCTTGACGAGGCGGGGCCGGACAGCAGCTGCGGTCCCGTCCCCGCCGGGCGCGCCCTCGGCGATGGTGCACATGCTCTGCGTCAGGCGCATCCCCGCTCCGACACCCGCACACCGCGCCCGCAAGCGCCGCTCCCACGGACCTTTTCTCGCCCCCGCGTCCCGCCCCGGCCCGCGGCGGCCACTCAGAGCGATGGGACCCGCCCCGGGACCCTCCCCGGGACCCGCCCCGGGACCCGCCCCGCCAGGGAGCGGGGGGAGGCGATACCCGGGTCTCCCTTCGTCAGAAATGGGCAGTTTGTGTCTGTGTGTGACCTCCCCGCCTTTGTGGGGATCAAACACCTGCAGCCCCGGTGACGGACCGAGAGCTGCCGAAAACCTCAGCGCCGGGGTTGTCTCCTAAATTCCCGGCAGGGTGACTGAAAGGCGCTCCTCGTGTGTAAAGGTTCAGTCGCCTGCCTGGCTGCCAGCCTGGCGGGGTACATCGCCCCGCGGGTGTCGGTGTGTGTGCACCTGCCATCCCACACCTCCAGAAGCCTTCTTGCCATGCCTGGCATCGCCTTCCCAGCGTTTTGAAATAACCACACAGAGCAGGGGCCGGCTGAAACCAGAACGGCTGTAACTGTGAAGGAAAGAGTTGAAGCCAAGGGACGAGGATGAGGAAGGTCTGTGTCCTCTTAGCTTGGTAGTCTCTGTATTGCACAGAAACGGGGGGCGAGGGGAGAAATCGAGGTAAGCATGGATATGACAATGGTTAAAGAAGCGGAAGACAATAGCAAGGGAGGAGAACTACACATGAAAGGTATGTGGGAAACAGAGGGCTGTACCAGCCTAGGCACAGGGAGTAGTCCATGTAAAGCATTTAAAACAGTTGCTGGCATAAGCAGGAGCCTGGGCAGCAAAATGGAGGAATAAAATCTGCCCACACTTCAAGCAAAGCATGCTAGCAAAGCAGTAATGGAGGAGGATAAAATCACTCTCCAGCACTCAGGAAAGAGACCTCATAGTAAAGGCCAACAGATAACAATGAATGCCAATTACAAAAATTAAATTAGTTAATTAATTAATTTTAAAAAGCAGTAGCCTCAAAGTGTTTGGCTCAAAACCACAGCAGGGAAAATGTTAAAAGGCTGTCAGAGTAGAACTGGGAGCCTGATGGTGACATTGGACAAAGACGGTCACCATCACAGCCAACACATACCCGTGCACAGCTTTCTGAAAGCTCCAAAGCTACGTTTGCACATGGGAAAAAAGATAACAGGAATATAATGAAAAAAATTTTCTGCTCCTGCAGTAGTTGCTGCATTCCCAGATATAAAGTGAGAGTAGACTCTATGAACAACGCCTGGGACTGAGCAGTGCTGGGTACAACAGAGGAGCAGCTCTCTTTACCAGCCACCAGACCAACACCACAGGTGATGGTGGTTTAGCTTTGTGAGAAGTGAGTGTGTTGTAAGACTAACTACTGAGGTCAGAGACGGGAAAAATGTTTCCTAGATGTGGTTTAAAATAAATGAGTAAAACATAAATTCATTAAAAGGTATTTGAAGTCAAAAGGGAAAAGGGTAAGAGCTATAATTAGAAAAAAAAAAAAAAAAAAAACAACAACAAAAAAACAAGACTGAAGAACTCAAAAACCTGAATATAAAGACTGGATTTCTTTCTGCCAGAGCAGCAGAAATGATTTTGACATTGTATCTTGAGGAAAGGGTTTCCCAGAAGATTTCCTGGCACATTGGTAACTGAGGTCACTGAAAAATAGAAAACTTGAAGGTAGAAGTGAGGAGGATCACTCTCCTAAGAAAGTTTTGTCTTCAGGATAAGGAAATGCAGAAGATAAATTATGTCAGCCAGAAGTAGCAGCCTCAATCAGGGAAAAAGAAACAGGGCTGTCATGCAATGAGAAGGGCATACAAATTGAAGGATGTCTGGCAATATTTAGAAAACCAATAAACATTTTGATTCCAATTTTAATAAAGACGATTATGTGAAAGATACATGCAAAAGGACGATGAGTAATGGGAAGAAAGTCATGGGTAATTAGTGCAGTGGGAAAAAAACAAACGATCTGGTCCAGAGCACAGACAGGCCAAGTGTGTGAAAAAGAGTGTGAAAGGATCAAGAAGTTTTCCTGTAGCACTCAAGTCAGTCTGGAATACTTGCATTAAAGAAAGGAAGGGAAATAATTTACAATAATCTGGACCGATTTTGAAGGAAATAATAATTAAATATATGGGAATAAATAGGATAAAAATTAAATATGTGATTAGATGAAATGTTTCTTCAGCAGGATATCCTTGTTTCCCCTTTTCTTCAAGAAAGGCAATGTGGTAGATGTAATCTATTTGGGATCAGTAATACCTGATGCTGTCCAGACAGGAAATGGCTGTTGAAGCAGAAGTGTGTGTGGATCAGGAGGCAAAAAGAGAGGGATGTTTTATATGGGAAGTGTCAGGTTGAAGGAAAGTGCTCTGTGTGATTCATCAATGCTCCTGTTGTCCTTCGTATTTTCATAACCATGGTGTCATTGAGAACACAAGCATGCTAATGAAATCTGCTGTTGACAGAGCTGGGAGACATCACCAATTCAAACAAGGGTGGGAATAGTATATTGGGGAAACATCATGCCTCTTAGAACAGGTTTAATGAAAATACAATTAAACTCAATAACACTAATGACAAAAATTTTTTCCACTGTCTATAAGATCAGCACTTGGATAACAGAGACTAGTTAATCATGAGATGAGTAGGAGCCATGTAAAAAGAGACATGTAAACCCAGCAATGTCAGATAAGTCACTTCAGAAAAGGTCTGCAGCACAATGTGTGATTCTGTTGTCCAGCCTAGACTAAATCAGTGTTTTTGTCATGGTTTAACCAGAGTTGGGAACCAAGTACCACACAGCTGCTTGCTTATTTCCCCCTGCCCACCTTGGTGTGAAGGAGAATCAGAGAGAAAGTAAAACTCATGGGTTGAGGTAAGAACAGTTCAATAATTAGAAAAATAAAATATACACTAGTGGGGTTTGTAAAATGGGGAAGCCAGGAAAGTTAAAACTAAGGATCAATGTTAGTATGAGAATAAGTGGGTATAAGCTCAGTTGGAACAATAAAACACCAGAACAGATCTCTAAAAAATGACAAGAGCAAAATCAAGTCTAATTTTTCTAGAACTGAGGAGGAGGATTGTATGAAAGCAAATATATAGCATGATTGACTTTGGTGGCAATGAAATTCGATGATCCCTTCTAGAGGCCTACAGAGAATAACACCATTCCATAAATATTTAGGCCTAACATGTAGCAATGCATACAGCACCAGTGTCTCCAGCACAGAAAGGGGTGTGATAGAAAAGGGGATATGGGAAAGGGTGATGAAAATGAGACAATGTCTCAATAAACTGGTTTTATAAAGGAGATGATTAATTAGGAACTGAATGAAAGTGCTAAAATAACTGAAGAATGGCATCTTCTTCATCTGTCTCAAAACACCAAAAGCAAAACAATCAGCCAGACTGAAAGGTGAAACTTCTGGAAAACCTGAGATACGAAACATATTCTTGTAAAATACATTTTTGAGTCATTGAGTCAGTTGTTGTAAGCAATGCACTGGGACGAAAATTAAAGTTATCTCTGTACAAAGAAGGAGTGCTCATTTATAAACTATGAAGAGACACATTTTCCAGTCCTTTATGCTAGCAGAGAATTCATAAGCAACTGTAAATAATCTTCTCAAAATTTGCACAGATTTATCAAGTATTATGGACCAGAAAGAACTCTAATGTGATGAGGCTTTCTCATCCATCAGTCTTTTTAATAAAAAATGTCTTATCCTGTCAGCCAGGCAGAAGTGACTGCTGTCAGAGACAAGGCCTTAGCCTGGCTTGTCGTGGGTTGGAGCTGGTGTGAATACACACTTCCACATTTCAGGAACAAATTCCTATAGTTTATTTTGTGCCACTGTACAGAGGGTATGCTTGTATACAGTTTACACATGTGATAAAGACACTTCCATAAACAGCCAGGGAATAAACCTTACTTTGTTATCTAGTGCTTTGGTAATTCTAACACATGTCTTCAGAGAAACAAGTGCTGTGGACACGGTGTTCAGAAACCAGGACAAAGTCTGCTCATTCCAGAGAAGTATTTACTTACCAAAGCACTGGGAGTTCTGTCTTTGGCTTTATAAGAGTAAATACAAGAAAGCTCCCTTTTCATGGCACAGCACATGTGTCCCACGCTCCCAACATTATAAAGCCAAGTGGACCAACCCCTGTGAAAAGCCCAAGAAGACTGGAGCTTACCCCTCCTCTGACCCAGCCTTGCATCGCCTTCCAAGAGCAAAATAAATACAGGAGGGAGCAGAGATATTAAAAGAAACCACATAAACAGGAAAACAACTCCTCTCTGTACTGGGAGAGATCTCCTGACCAGCAAAGGCCAAGCTTACTGAGCAAGATAGGATCTTCATTCCAGGGCAGAGAAAGGGGGGAGAGGGGACAACATGCTCCATGCACCCTCACCTACTCACAGACCCTATGTGGTTTCTATAGCAGCACAATAGCAGACATTTTTCCCTCTCCACAAGAAAGCCTGAGTAATGTTCTGCAATTATATTAGTCTGCATTTTAATCAGATTTTATCTTCTCTTAGTATTTTTTTTTTCCGTATTTCCTCCTTATGTAATGCTCCCAAATTCTAATCCAAGAAGTGACATGCTCAAGGTTTTCTTTTTCATTCAGGGCTACCCATCTGCTGCCAGTATTTTTTTTATGCTGGTTTGTGCCCCCACAGTACAAGCAGTTGTTCTGCACACAAGGTGCTGGTTTGATCTGAAAAGTGTCTATGTGGGAGAGGAAGCCTTGATTACAGAACCTCTTGAATTAATACAAGAGCTCTAATACTTCATTCAAAAATGTGTGAGAGAGAACATAGCAGAATTTTTGTTTTCCATTTTAGGAATGCCTCAGGATCTATATTAAGCCCTCTAAAAACTGTGGCATTAAAGTGGCATTACCAGCCCTTCTAATTTCACCTGATGTTATAATAGATTCAGTTCATCAAGGGGCTGACACCTGGGTTGCATTAAAAAAGGTCAGTGACAAGTCCTGCTGTGCCAGACAAACTATAGGATGATGCTTACATTGGCAGAGGAGCACTGGGGCTGGTACAGCTCCTCTCAGTTGCTAAGCAAATGAAGAGCTTGTTGTATATGCATATTCTTGCATATTCTGTAAGTCCAATCTCTGCAGATTCTTTCACTTCATGGAGTCAGCACCTAGAAGTTGCATCCCTGAAACTACAGAGAGGGAAAGCAGCACTGTGGTTATCACCTCTTCAAATTTCAGTTGGCATATCTGAGCATGCAGTGAGTGGTCATGCAGCTCTGCTGGTGATAAGCCCTGGGTGCACATCCTGCCTGCTCCGGAGTTCAGCCAGGATGGCACAAGCGCTCACCGAACACGGCCTGAGCTAACCTTGTGCTGAAGTGCAAACATACTGAAAACCTCCAATTTCTCATATAACTTCCTTAGCAAGAAAGATGTAAATTCAAGTCATGCCTACCTACTACAATAGAAAGTTATGATGATGGGATGTGTAGGTTGCAAAGTCAAATGCAGAAAATATAGGAAATGCCAAAAATAAGATTGCCTGGGCAACCTTAACTCATCCTCCCACAGGCATATGCATTTTATTAGAACCTTTAATTGCATAATGTCCTACAATTACACTGACTCCTGTCATATTGGCAGTCTGTTTTCTATTTGTCCATGGGAACAGAGCACCTAAATGTACTTGAAGATCTGGATGTTACTCAACACCTCTTTTAAATCCTCATTTAATCAGGCCATGGTGCAACACAGAAAGTATTCCCTTCATACAGGAATTAATAACGCCTTCATAGGCTTGTCAGAGTGTATAGCAAAGATACAGGAGAAAAGGTGAAACTCCAAGTCAACTAGGCTCTCTGAGTTCAGCATGTACCTGTCACTCCAATTCCTTTCAGTTGCTACCTCGCCTTGTACCACCTCAGTGTTTTATACACCCAAATGTAATGCAACAGAGCCACACATGCACTGCATTGAAGCAGGGACTGCAGCCCTGAAGTTTCTGGGATGAGCAATTGGACCACGGAAAAAGTCCTCTCTCCTTATCTGGGTGAACATCAAACCGCTCAGAATACTGGAAAAGCTTTGATGGGAAGACTGAGGGAATCACGTCTCAGACTACATGCTAGACCAGGTCTCTGAGCTTGCTTCTGTAAAAGTCACAGACTTGGGGCCAAGGGCTTCCTTGAAACTGAGGAGGAAAGAGACAACCTGAATTTATAGGGAGTAAGTGGGAGAGTAGGGCATGTTAAGCCAGGTGCCTGGCAGGGAAAAGTGGTGGGATGAGTGAGAGCTTCCCAGGAGTACCAGGCACGAGTCTTCTCACCCTGCTCTAGCTGTAACTGGTGCAGCAAGGGGCTTTGAGGAGGGGTAATGCCAATTTTACAAGGAGAGAGGAGGAAAGACAGGCTTGTTTAGCCTAGCAAATGGTGCCTTTGAGGAGACATGATAATTACGTGCTGCCAGCTCACATGAGAGGGATCATGGAGGAGAGGAGAGAAGAGCTCTTAGTGCAAAGAGCAGCTCATCAGAGAATTTTCCTGATGAGTGGATCTTGCAGACTTAAAATGCCTAGAGGAACTAGGCATTCCATTCCTCCTGCTTTTCAGTAGGAAATGGATCCATGTGCCATTTTACAAATGCAGTTGTTGTTAACAATTTGTAACAGTTTAAAAAAAAAGCCTGCAACTACAGAGATCTCCATAGCCAGGTGATCCAAAATATTTATCCAACATCCAAACCACATTACGAAAAGGTAACAGGGAAAACTGGAAAGTAAATGATTCCCACTTTGTTTGAAACTTAAGACCATGGGTGATGCTTTGTGAACGATGTGTCTTAAGGCATTTAAATGAGGAAGCATTGCTGTCTACAAGGCAGTCTTAGCAGTCTTAAAAACATTTTATTCATCAGAGTTTCAGAATCGTCATTAGCATTCACACAATCACTGTGCAGGCAGATGACTACAGATAGGCAGCCAAAAATTGTCAGAGGAATGGCATTCATTTTTATTAGCAAAAGAAATTACTCTCTCTGCAGGTACTGCAACACCCAACATTTTAATAGCAATTCATTTTTCAACAATATACTGTTCAGCTGGCTAAACATGCATCAGGATTAAACACAGGAAGCTTAGGAGCAGACTCTGTCAGCTATGTTTGTTTTCTATAAATCCCTTTGTGATGTTGATGAACTGCACCATAACAAAGAATAGTTTAGTGTTATTGTATAGATGACTCATATAGCATCTACAGTTTGAAAAGAGCACAAGTTTTTGGCTTGGATTTTTTTTTTTCTAAATAAAGCAACTGGTCAGTCCAAAAATAGAAGTAACACTTAGAAGAATGCAGCTCCTAGAGGAATTACAAATTCCATCTATCAAAAACACAGAGGTTGGTATGCTGGGGCATCTCTGCTGAGGATATTGTGTGAAAGCCATTAATTCTTCATCTGGAATGTAAATCTATGCCATCCAAATGGGATTTAAGTATTTCAAGGTAGAACTTCAGTTCCCAGTTGGAACCAGATTTAACCGGTTGGGCAATTTTCATGGTCATTTTTATATTTGCTTTCTTACTCAGAGCCCAGAGTTATTTGCCCTGTGTTACCTGGAGTGCTGTAGTGTGGTATGGCTGGAATGGGTCCCCAGGCGAGGAAGGAAATGGGGCCCTGGTCCCGACAGCTTTTCCCCTCCGTTCACCCCGGCGCGGCCTCCCCCACCCACAGACTGCAGAGTAATTACATGGCTGGCAAAGTCAGAGGGGATACTGCTGCTGCACCACATTCTATTGCACATTTTAAGGTTTAATGCCATATTAATAATAGGAAGAAAGAAAAACATCGATTGCAGAGAGAAGGAAAGCATTTCCATGTGTTTCTTATGCTTCAACAGAGCACTTTTGCCTTCTCCCCAAAACATTCAGGAACTCTGAAAAGAAAAAGTCTTGTTTTCTTGTAAAACCCTGGAGATCTGTTTCTGTGGTTGAACTGCAACTTACTTTAACTCAGTCTCACTGATTTCTCAAAAACAACAAACAAACAAAACAAAACCAAAACCAAACACCAACAAACCAAAAAAAAAGAAAAAGTTAAAAATCCTCAACATATGAATTCATTAGTCATGTTTTCTTCAGAATGAATCACAGAGATCTCCACCAAATGATAAAGAAAGATACTACCAGAGAACAGCTTCTTTTCTAGCTTCTCACTAAAAGCTCTAGAGTGAAGTGCCTTGGACAGGCTGTGCCTGGGTGTCTCATGCACTGAGGTGCCATAGCTTGGGATGACTTTTTTCCAGCTGCCTAGAAAGTATCTTTCATTCAAACCAGGTTGAACTACAACCTGAGAGGAAGGTTTTTGTTCACACTGGCCAAAATAAAGCCCATCACTACTAATTCTTGTTGGACACAGCTGAAGATGTGAAAGAAAACTTGGGCTTAAACTAATTCCTCTGAGAAAGGTCACTCTCCTGGGTGCATGCTGGGGCAGCAAGTTTTCTTAAGAGAGGCAAGTATGGGGACCAGGGAACAAACCAGCTCTCTAAAGACAGAGGGAATTCCTGTCTGAATCTTTTGGCTTAACATGGGTTTTCCTGGATTTCTGATTTCCAGGGAGTCATACTCTTACAGGGTGACCACAGAAGGGATGTAAATACAGCACAGCAATTGCCCCTTGTCCAGACAGGACAGATGGCTCGGACTGGCGGCAGCCTTACACATACCAGCAGGTGACTGGGCTCTTCCAAGGCTCTCAGCAGTAGACAAGCCACCATTTAGGAAGGAGAACGGGGCTTCATTTTGTTGTTACAAACCATAAAAGTCTCTACAATATAGCCTAACCAACCAAGACAGCCAATGGCTTATCCTCATTTCAGTATTGCTCCTGCTTTGACCTAACAACAGCTCTATGCTTTTTCCATCAGGGACATTTTCCTGTGCTTGGAGCAGGGTGCAGAGTGATGGCTTCAGGGCAGCTTTGTCTTACTTTAGGACTTCCCTGCCTTCACATATTAACTGGCAAGGATCAGGACTACTGTCTTTGTAAGTGTCAACCTGAAATACTGCACTTTAAATGTAAGGTGAAGGGGCATTTAAATGCAAAGTACTGCCCTTTGTCCCTTTATTTGAGTACGTAAGAAAATGCCACATTATATACCACTGTACTACTGGTGCAGTACGTATTTTCCTATAGGTTTAGTTCCACTGTTGAAATTAGTTAAAAGTTTACAGTAATTTTCATAGTATGGGAATAAAATTACCAACTACAGAATGGATTCCCATAGTCTGAAGTTGGGAAAAAAAAATCTAGAAAATCTGGGAAAATTTATGCTTTTTCACAGTTGTATTTGTAAAACACTTCCTTTTTTAATATTGAAAAAGAATTCTGGCTAAGACTGACTTGTGACTCAAGATATTATTTCAAATTGCTGAAAATAATACTAGGAATCAGCATTAAGGTGGCTGTAAAGCACACTGTATGCTTGCTCAGAGCATATAGAAAAAATGGTGTAATAAGGCAGGCTTAAGAGCAATTCCAATTAAAATTGACTACTGGAAAATTAGACAGCATTGAAATTTAATACGTATTGGGGTTTTACTGCATTCTATACAAAGAATCACTGTATCTGCAGGTCTAAGTACAAATAGTGATTCTCCCCAGTAGTTATGGTCAGAATTTTTCCTGAATTCCCATGGGTGTGAAAAGGAATATGTTCTGCACAAAAATGATTAGGAGAACCAGTCAAATGAGGAGTTATTCTGGCCATACTACTTAGCTGTAGATGTAGGTAACAGCTTACTCAGTGCTTAGAATCCCACATTCTGTCACATCATGGCATCTGAAATAGCTGAAACATCACAAAGTGATAATAGGATTTCTAACAGAGAAGTGAAAGTATTTTGCATTAATATTACATAGAGCTATGAATAAAACATTAACTGGAATGTTTTTTGCTTGTATTTGAGCAGTAATTGCAATCTCAGCTGTTTCAAAATATGTATTCTTTCAAAATACCAGAAGGCAGTGGTACATAAAAGATTCATTCTCTATTGGTCTATGAATCAGCTATGAAAGAACTGAAGTTTCAGTTCATTCTTCTGTTGTCTCAGCAAGCAGTACAACTACATTATTACTGATCCAGGAGAGACTGTAATGTTATAATTAAATCTGAAATAAAAACTCTTGAAAAAAAAGTCGGTGCTCAGTAAAAACATTCTGGGGGAAAAAATAACAACTGTCTGAAGCTACAATAAAGCATGACTTTATCAAACTCTACTCATACAGTATTTTCTAAACTAACATTTATTAATGAATGTCCCAATTTCTTTGACCAGCAAATCATTTTCAAAAGTGGAAAGCTTTGCTCAGAGTTATACTAAGAGATTGCATTTACAGAAAGAAACATTTTTTTTCAAGACTCTCTGGAAGCTCATGTATGCCAATTTAGCTTGCAATTCTCCCTAACACTAGGACATACTGGCCCCTAGCTAGCAAAGAAGTTGCTAAATGAAGATATTTTATTTATAATTTCTTTCTGTATTAAATAAAATGCAAAAGCAAATTAGGTGCATCCCCGGTTTGTCCTTCAGGCCTATAGCTCCAGTAGCACTTGAAAAAGTGCCCAACATATTTTCAAGGGAAAAAAGTCTCCAAGAAGATGATAAAAGAAGCATCCAACAAGTAGAGAATGGAAAACAAATTCTGCAAAGGAACTGAATTGCATCCTGCACTTGCAGTGGGGAGAGAGAAAGGTGCTGTGGGCAGGCTGGATACGATGCCTCATGGTAGAATGCATTCACACCATAATATTTTGCAGTCCATAATGCATAGGTTTCTTAAATAGAGCCATACAAACATACTTTTTTTTAGGTAGTTGCTTCATTTGTTACATCCTTGGCATTCTGTCAGTCACCAAGAGTGAGCAGCAGCAGGTATGGCGCACCTGGCTCTGCCAGCAGCTATGGACTCCTGCAATCCAAGCAGCAGAAGGAAACACAACCATGATTCATCTGCATCAGGAAACAGATTAGCTGTTGCCACGAGCAGAAGAGGAAAGAAACCTTTCTCTTTTGCTCAGTTCAATCCAGCCTCAGTGCAGGGCCAGATTCAAAGCTTGCTGACATCACCAGGGTTTCTGGAACTCAGAGACCTTGCCTCAGGGTGACTAGAAAATGAGTGTCCTTCTAGATCTGAGGTGCCCAAAGGTAACTTGAGTACCACCACTGACAGCAGTAGGTGTCAAGATGTAAAGAGATGGCCAATACCTTGAACAGCAGTGATTGTGTGTCTGCCTCTGGTCACAACTCAGGATGAAGCACGTCCCAATCCCCTTGCTCCATCTTTGTGTCACCCACCCTAACATCAAGTGATGCCTTTTCTCCTCACTCCCTTTCTGTCCCACACAAAGTTATATGTTAAGTGCAGCCCTTGTGCTTGTCTGTCCACTCTTACCCCATGCCTCAAACTGTCTTTTGGCATCCTGACCCAAAAGTCTGGCTTCCGTGTTGGCAGCTTTCCTATGGACTTCTGTGCCAGGCCACCCTAATGCCTGAGGGCTTGCTGGGCAAGAAGCCAGAGCCTCCCCCGTACACCAGCAGTGCTGATGGGACACCCCAGACTTCTGGCTGCCATGCCAGAAGTGCCAAGAGGAAGGCAGAGACAGCTCTAGTTTTGGATTCACATGGTCTTACCATGGTATGGACACTGGCACACTGTAGTGGTGCTGTACTTGAGATAATTGCCTGGATATGAGGTCAGGAAGCCCTGCCTCTCATGACTAGTCTGTTCACTCTCACAAGAGGTTTTATTTGGTGGGGGTTTTTGTCCCCTCAACATCTGTTCACATATTTTTCTCTGCTAATTGCTGTAAAGGTCTGTCATCACATAAGAAACTGCCAGTGGTTTGTAGGTGAAACTTGTGTCTTCAAGCATGTTTGTTGGGGGACATATGAGGGAGTATAAGCATGACAGGTGTGCAGGGCTCTTGAGGCTCCCAAGGAGAGGCTGCCAGCACAGGTGATGAGGCTGGATACAGAATATGTACAATTTACATTTCATCGCATATTACTGGAGGACATGTACTTCATGTCTAGAAAATGAAGCTGTTATTACAAGATTAAAACCCATACACCACAAGTCTTGTTTTTGGCCTTACTGCCAGGCTGTTCTCTTAGGAGCAGAGCTGTTGTGAAACAGTAAGGGACACACTGATTCACTGTGCAATCCAGCAAGAGCTTCCAAACCATGGAGCAGGTTTTTTTCTTACAGTCTCCAAATGGATTTTGTTTGCCTGCCAAACTTGGCTGACATGTCCTGCCTTGCAGCCCTTTGTGAAGAAAGAGCAAACACTAATGGCACACGATGTAGTCACAAGTAAGGCAAGCTCCTCCAGGCTCCGACATACCTCAGCCCACAGAGAAGAGAAACTTCATAAAGTTATACAGCATCTTTCAAGGAGACAAATGGAAGCAACATGTGCTGTATCAAGTACTAGCAGGCTAAGAGTTTGTGGTGCATGCTGGCTTTTTGAGAGCACCAGAGTAAGATTACTGTGACTGTGTAAGTAACCCCAAACAAGACCACTGACACAAGAACCATATGAGTTCTTGGATCAGCACCATTGCTCCAGAAGGCCTCTTAGGCCTCCTGCTAATGCCTTTCTGCATACTTGCCCCTTGAAATCCCCAGTATTGAATCAGCTTTAATAAGAGGAAACATGCTGTACACAAGAATAATATTAAGGGGGGGAAGGTGCATGTAGGTGATTTCCTAATTGCAGGAAAAGCAAGATAGCACTTTATTGTTTTCAATAAAGCCCAGGATGCTTCAAGAAGCTTCTTTCTTCTCCCTTCCCATCCTCCAAGACTGCTGATAAATATTATGGGGTATAAGAATTGTGGCCAAAGAGTGCATGTTTCTAAAACATGCTCTGCTGTTCACCTAGCTTTGAAATATGTAGTTAGCCCTCTCCAACTGACCATAAATATTGAAACACTTACCTAGGTATTAGCTGCAATGCTGTATTACTTACAGTTCTGAATTATATCAAAAGCAAACTGAATTGGTTGGTTCTTCATTTTCCCCATCTCTGGAACAAGGCAATAACCTTTCACATTACCATCAAGTACACAAAGGTGGGTGGATGAAAAGCACTGTCAAGGTGTGATGCATTCTTAGTAAAATAGTGGCTTGCAAAAAAAAATACACAAGTGATTTCAAAATGCAAGTAAGGCCAGGCTGTGCTGGCAAAGGATGAAAACTGGGGGAGCTTTCTGGGAGTGATGTCCCATGATTCCCTAGGAGGGGTTTATCATTTTGTCAAGGTGGCAGAGCCACCCACCAATTGCTAAATCAAGGCTGAGGCAAAAGGTCTGGAGGCTTTGCCTGCCTTGTTGTCTTTGGGGGTCATCCTCTCCTGGGGATGGCCAAAACAGCTTCAGGAGGACCTCCATAGGATTTTCTGTGGCCCAATGGAGCTGCACAGGGACCTTGCTACCAGCCAGAGCTAGTAGGAAGTATAATGCTTTTATACAAACCCAGTTAATTTCTTATGTCCAAACGGTCTCGTGATGATCTTGGTTGTATGAACATTGATGCTGTGAAGTTTCTTAGACCCAGCTTTACTAAGACACAGGTCAATACTTTGAGTGCAGATCTTCAGCTCACTTTTTTCTCTTCAAAGGGCAGAATGATGGAAACTGCCTATGACAGCTGAGAGGGTGAAGTTTTCATCTAGAAAGCAGACCTACATTCAGTCCTCTCCTCATCCTGAGATGATTCAAAGGTGTATCTTGCTCCCTTGAGGAATCTCCTCCAGCCTCTAGACTAGATACTTCCTACGGAGACAGGGCATTCCCTCCTCTTCTCTCAAAGAGTAATAGAACAGACAAGAAACAAGCTTCAGAGGGACAGAGAGAGAAAGAACAAGCCAGAAAGTGCCTCTCTGCGTCATCCACTATTGTAATATTCAGCTGAAGGAATGAGGCATTTACTCCAGTCTGCTTCCAGAAGAGCTTATGTATTTTCATCCAATCCTTTACAGCACTAAATATTCAGGGGGGAATAAAAAGGAAGGGGAAAAAAAAAAAAAGAGGAAAAAAAGGAGAAACTACTTATTTCATGAAATACTGAAATCTTCACTGGTATTTATTAACTCTGAATTGTAAGAGGAGTTTAAGAGCTGTATACTTCCATTCCAAGCTGGGAGAATAATTAACATGAACAGACTTGCTCTTGAAATATAAAGGGTTTCTCAAGTAAAAGGTTTCTCTAGCAACAATCACTGTTGCTAGAATGCCATGTCCCATATGAGCAGAGGCAAACCAATGCTTCATTCATACTTCTAGCTTGAAAGGTAGAGGCTGCTGTCCTGTTGATGAATGTAACCTCCCATCTCTCCTTAGAGCACAGGCTGGAGGCAAGCCCGAGTGAACCTTTATTATTATAATGAGTCATATGCATGTGGCAACTGTCCAGACCATCCCTAGAGTCCTCTTATGCTAGGTGAAAGAAGAGGTAGTCCAAAGACATGACAGCTTCACGGACCTGTCCTGTTCTCTATTACAGTCACAGGTAAGCTCTGTGGTCTTAACTGGGGCTCAAAAATTGCAAATTCAGCAGCAGGACAGCTTAATAATAACCACTTTGAGGTTGGGGGCAGGGTGTGGGGGTGAATTTGTTAAGGTCATGAACAAGTGCATGGATTTTGTGGTGTCCTTTTTCTCTCCTCACCCCAGCTTTTCTTTTGAGAACTGTGTGGGATAGAGACTGACAGTGATCCAGACCTCTGAAATGCTCAGAGAGGGAGTGAAGGTCAAGTTCAATTACCTCTTAATTGATATGCAAAGAGCCAGTAGCCAGGATATGGGGACAGGGCAACATGCCTGCATGTGTCCTGCACCCCAGGCTTTCTGCTAATGCTGCTCTGTCTGCCAGAAATGCTTAATGCTGCACCAGCCCATTTTTGTGGGCAGATACTTTGTTATTCAGTATCAGATTTCTTAGTAAAAGGGCAGCATCAGGTTTTACTCTTGAAGCCATTTTCTGGGGACCCAGGGATTTCAATAGACATTGAACTCACAGGCACCACAACACTTATATCTTAAAGTCTGCCTGGTATCTGAAACCTGAGAAATGCCATGTTAGAAATAATTGAGTCAAATAAGAAAAAAGTTACACAGAATAAAAGGTATTTGCACATTTTTTTCCAAAGTTCAATGCATATACTAGAACCCTGCACAAAGTTTAAGTTTATATCAGGTCTTGAACGGAAATAAAAATGGTTTTAAAAGCTGTGCTCAGTGGAAAGCAAGATTATAGTCAATAAAACTAAAAGTAAGCTTTTGCAAGGGCAGGCAACAATAAGGCAGCTGATCTTTCAGAACTTACTTTTTGTTCTCTGATATCTACAGCTTAGTGTCTTTGGAATACAGAGGCAAAGAAAAGCATGGAATAATGAAAATCAATGAAAATCAAAAAAGTTGCTGAGTTAGACTGATGTTGCACATTTTGAAAATATCTTCAGAAATTTATTGCTTAAGCAAAAGCAACAGAACAGGTTAAAAATCCCAACAATTTAACAATGTCCCAAAACCACATCACAGAAATTAATGTGTTAACTCTGAAAGCTGTTGAGGTTGAACTTGCAGGGCATGAAGTAGTCCCAAAACCCTTTGAGATTACTATCTTTTAGGTTAGAGCCATTTTTGGTAGTAATTCCTACTGTGTTTATAAGTTGGTTAATCACTACTAGACAGCTTGAATGCAAAGGAGATCTAGGAGCTGGGGGAACTTGCAAGACAAATTCCTGGCTGACAGGTTTTAAAATGAGCAAGCAGGAAAAGTAGAGAATGAGATCAGACTGCCCAGCCCCACTACCCTACTGGCTTCTTGGAATGAGGAACAAACGTTGGTAGAGATAAGAAACACTTGTAACTTAGTATTAAAAGTGGTAGCTTCTCTACCAACTTTGATGTAATACTGACGTTTTAAAGCATATAAAGAAAGACTTTTTAGGGAAATGTGATCCCACAGACTCAGAAATTACCCCCACATAAAAGAGTGAGGTAAAATAACATAGCAATACTCCAGTTACAAAATGCTAGGAGGAAAATTACAGGCAATTTCAGTGCCATTGCTATTTTCTTTACTGCTTTGAAAGAATGCAGTAGATTGGCTGCATTAAACAGTCAGGCTTAGAAAATGGGTCTCATTTACAGGCTGCTATAGTCTCAAAGGCTTCAGTGCCTTTGGAAATGTCCACAAAACAAAATAAAGGACACAAAATAGTGTGGTAACCCTCAACAAGCTTTTATCTTGCTACTACAGATAACAGTAGCATCAAAAACATAGAAGGTAGAAAGGGCTTTTCACACCAGCATGTGCCTGTAGCATCCACATAGACTTCCCAGGACAATTTATATTTGGATTGCTGGTTTCTGCTCTAGTCCATGTCTGTCCATCATGTTGTGTAGGCATGTTTTCTGTTTTACAGGCAGTAGGTGCTAATGAAAATGATGCCTAATTAACAAAGCTCCCCCTGACCCAATGAAATCTCAGCAGGCTAGGGACAAAACTGGCTGCATTCAACATCAAATGCTATCACAGACAGTCAGCAGGGGCATTGTTTTGCATATCTATTTTAACTATAACACCAAGAGAACAGGACCTGTTAGAAAAGATCTGCAGGGATGGAAGTTTTCAGAACACAAAGACTCATCTATATCCCTGACTAATACTTGTTATTGGGTATTTGGTAGTTTGTGTCTCTGTGGGCTTGGAGACAAGAAGACCAGAAATAGTAAAACTGTCTTTAAAATGCCTCAAATCCAGCCCAGTAAGTAGTGACCAGAAGGTCTGGTTAACTTCTCCTGTCTGTTGTTTAATTTATTTTTAAACAATCATCATTAAGAATATTATTTGCACTGTGGCAGGTGTTGCACAAATAGGGCAAACCAATAGCGAAGCCTAGTGTAAGGGGAGAAATGAAGTTGATGACATTATTTAGGGCTCACAGGCACCTAAGCAGGCTTTGAACAAGAAAGTAAGGCACAAAGAGAAACACCAGTAGCACCAGAAGCAGCAACTTTCTGTGTCCATGCTTTGTCAGTCCAGTGGCTATCACTTACCTGACCATTATACAACATATAACCCAAGTTTATCACTATTAACATAACTCACTACAACACTGAATCATTACACTCCTTGTCATTTCCCTCACCAGTAGCAGAGTCATCTGCATGCTAATTCTGTTCAGGAACAGCATGTTTATACACAGGTAGTCAGAACTAGTTGGAAAAAAGTGGGGTTCGTTCCATGGAAAAATAAACTACTTTCATTGAAAACCTAACCTACAGATCTTTCTTCCATTTTTGAGATACAGATTGTTGAAAGAAAAAAATTAAAACATGATGAGGCAAATGTTACATTGATTTCTTTCCACTATATTTAGCTGAAAACAACCTGATCAGAAAAATATCTGGATCCCCTAGTCAGGCTAGGTATGCATTGCCTGGCATAAGTAAAATTTCCCATCAGGCTGGGGAACAAAATCAAAGGGTCTCACCTTATCCCACTTGTTCCAGCTGTTTGCCATTGCAACAGCATGTTCAGCCTGCAGTCATTTCAGTGTAGAAACAAACATACCAAGCTACCTGGATATTAGAAAGGTGCCAACTCAGAACATGGACTAGGTTAGTTTATCCATGAGATAAGATGCATGTCTGTGGCTGTGGCAGACACCTTTAAGTCCTGTCATCTTTAAGTCAGTCACTTTACAGGGATGCAACACATCCATATTAATGGCTTTCTATTGATAACCTCACTGGTGTACATTTTTCTAAAGCAGATAATACAAAACCCCACAACTTTTCCAATCTAGATATAACCTCATCTTTCCTGTTAAAAGAGCAGTTAAAGGGACCCAACAAGGTCACACAGTCCAACCTCACAACCCCCACACCAGGCAGGAACAACTAAATTTAAACCATCTATCACAGAAACTGCTTACTATACTTTTCTTGTCTGTTCACACATTCTTTTTAAACCAACCTTAACCTTTCTCTTTCAATTAAAAGAGGATGGATGATATTGTTCTTGCTCAATAGACTTCCTGCTGTTTCTTTCTATGCGTTGTTTTTGCTGGATATTTTTCAAAGTCAAATGCCCTTCCTAGAAATCTTGGCACCTTGTTGTTGGAGCTTAAACTGCTGTCGGAATTCACTATTGACTAATGTGTGTAGACCAGGATTGAAGCCATTTTTGTAAGAAAAGCAAATGTTTGCAGGAAAAAAATGGGAATATATCTATTATTGTGGGCATTGACATACGCATTATGGAGATGGTATGTTTTGTTTCTTATCTGATCATTTCCTTGATTTCCTGTGACAGATTTTCAGCTTATGTAAACAATTTCAAGTCGGACTTGAAATATAAATGGACCCATGTCCATTTATACTAAGCAATAAGCTGGCTCTGTTTCAGCAGACAATGTACTTGAGCAACCTTAAATGAGAATTTACAATATTTCTCTGTGGTTCCAGCTGCACTGTACATTATGTGTTTACCAAGAAAAATATAAAACTGTGGGGAAACACAGATTTGTTTGCATTGCACAGTGCTGAGAAAACAGCAAAGAATGTGGGGTTTTTAATAGAGATTTTACTTGCTAGATGCTATGGTTCAAAGGTATATTTTGGCCAAAAGGCTATGCTCTGATGGAACACAGAAAAGCACAGACCACAAGAAATCAGCTTTGATAAACAAATGTAGTATTAACAGAGTTATCACATAATTATGTGTTCACCATTCTATGCTGCAAAGACTGTAGAGTTGTGGAAAGTCCTGTAATAGTAAGGGAATGAATACAAAATAGCCATTTTCTCATATTTCAAGTGATGCAGAAAGAGGTAACAGTCTATCCATTTTCACTGCATTTTTCTTTTTTAGTTTCCATGAGCAGGAAAGAGAAGGAAATCTCCTGCTTGTTTTCTCCTCATATGTATTAAACTAATTATTCTGCTTTAACAAGGGGAACTTTGTTCTCATAATTTCCAAGTTTCATTCCAACCCCTGCAGCTAATCACGACCACGGTCGCTGATAATGAGTAGTAAATTGTTACAGTCCTCAGAGCCTGATAGGTACATTCCAGTCTGCATCATGTAGCCATGCTGCTCTACACATTATTGTTCACAGATGGTAGCTGTCAAACTCTGTCAGCTTCATATACACATTCAGAGAGTTACATCCGCATTCCTGAAATTTATGACTGCACAGCCCTCACCTTCTAAGGCCCTTAATTCAATAACATGTCACGTTCCTTCAGTCTCACCCTGCTTTAAAATACTTTCACCCACTTACAGGCCTTCAATTAAAAAAAAATAAAAAAACACCAACCGAAAAAAACCCCCACCAACCCTACTGAGTTATTACAATGTAAATATTTTAATAGAATGGGGCCGGGGGGAGAAGCCTATCTGGCTTTAAACAGCCCCATTATTACATTAAGATTGATGATCGGGGGCTAATGGAGCATTTGCTTTAAAAGTTTATTTAACTACAGGAAAAGTGGATGTAGATATGTGTATCTATTGACTGCCACATAACTGAGTCTTAGGGTAACAGTACATAATATAGATATTTGCCGGGGTTTCATTGTCTAAAGGATATTACTAAGACTAACTTTGTCTAATATTTAAACCCCCAAGCAAAATAAAAATAGGTATTCATAATTTCCATTTCATTTTTAAAGCACTTCTTTTTAAACTAATAAATATTGCATTTTGAAGATGGATGTCTGAGGATGCTGTCACTTTAAACAACACGAATGAAAAAGGAGAAATTCCTTCCTTTGCTCAGACTGGGAAAATGAAGTGTAAATAAATAAACAAGACAAGTAAAGTATAACAAATAAATTGAAAGACATTTTAATTTTTTTCTTCCTAGCAATGCCTTGAGGTAACTAGTAACTCAGAGACGTACTTGCTGAATGTACCCCACCTTCTTCACAGGGCTCCTCTAGCCAAGCTCCTGTTGGCTTAGAAATTGAAATATATGAAAACACCTTTCCAGAGCTTTTGCACTTTCAAATTGGCCTTGTTTCGAATTTGTCCAAGACCATCTTCCAGAAAGGACACAAGCAGAGGAAGCTGTGGTACTGGTCTGTAAACTGATGGCATCCCAGGACAAGACATAAATCAGCCAGAGTTCTGAGCTGAATCTGCCCTTGCGTTTCACATCTCTGAGCTACTCAAAAAGACAGCACATCTTTAAAACTGAGGAAACCTAGATTTTATTGGGATGTGCACACAGCAAGTATCAGAAATTAAAATAATTGGTACATAGCTGAACACGTTCCACTCTGTTCTGAAGTAAAGCCTTGGGTTTTTTTTTTTAAAAAAAATTTCACCTTTTCCACAAATGAAGACCACCTGAGCATTGCCCTGCTGACACCCATGTGAGTGACTTGTCAGGGGTGCACGCCCTGTGAACAGCACAGTTTCATCACTAACTCAACAGCCACGCTGGCTGTGTTAGAAATTAAGGTAGTCTCAGGCTGCGAAGAACTGAACCAAGTTTTCCTCCTACGTGTCTTTCTGGCTAAAGTAAGTGAGTTTGTCTCCATGAATAATGCAGCAGAACATATCTGGTCTTGGAGAAACACTTCAATCACACCCCCACACCCTCAGTAAGAGAACTATGAGTAATCTGATAGGAGTTATTCTGAAATTCTGTTTCAATGCTAGTGTCTCCCTTCCCTCATTACCCTGTTTAAAAGAACCCTGAGGCTTCCACCAGCCTCCCTGGTGGGAACTGGTGCCACCATTAAGGCCATGGAGCACATGTGTCATATCACATTTATGGCTATCTCCTCCACTGCTAATAGCACTGTGAGCCCATTGTTGCAGCAGTGATGTATATGCCACATGAAAGGTTTGTAAGGCTGTAATTTATCCAGAGCTGGGTGTTCTGAGACCACAGCACTGGTGACCTTGAGATCATGTCACAGTGGGACTCTTTTATGGGTTCACCCACACAAGAGTGCATCCTGTCAAGGTGAAGGCACAGGCTGGGTCAGAGGCTGGCTCTTGAAAAATCTTGAGAATAACATTTTGAAAACAGCATGCTCAGTTTTCTTCCTTCACCTTGTGTGAAAGGGTAATAATTAAATTGTTGCAAAACATATCAAATGATACTTCAGTACTAGCAACAAACAAGATAAAAATGAATGGGGATTTAACCCAGGTTGTGATTTGAATTCTAAGAGAAAGTGTGATAGATAAGGACACCTAGAAACTTAAGTAAAACAAACACCCTGTCTACTCTACTCTTTGCCTGCCCCCCACCCAAGAAAAAAAAGCAAAAAGGCATCCACACCATTAGTAAACATTAACAAGGTGAGGAATGTTTTTATAATCTGTGACTTCTGAGATTCTAGTCTGATTCTCTTGCTCTCCTAACTGGGTAACCCTATCACAGGGGAGACTCCAGACTCCAAAATTACTCAGATATCATAGTAAAAGTGGCTGCAAAAGGGGCTGCATTATCACAGGACTTGAGTCAGGAAAACATCTTTAGTCAGGAAAGCTCTTCAAGTCACTGGATGATAAGGTCTATTCACAGTGACACTGCCCCAGTGCTCTGTTGTTTGTCTCTCTGGAGATCTAAAGCAGAAGACCTTTGAAAGCTTTTCAGTAAGAGCCTACCTGTTTTTAAGATATTGGAATGGGGAAAAAAGCAATTTATAGACTGTGATTCTACAAAAGCTCTTATGTACTGCTTTTTGCCATGGCAATACAATGTCTCAGTCTGTTCTGCATATTCTCTAGCATTGCTGGGTGTAAAAGAAATGATAATTACATGGCAAACAACCTGCTAACAGAGCCACACCATCCAAAAGCTGTAAAATCAGCCACCCAGGCCCATTCTGGCCCTTACTGCTCTGATTTCTTGATAACTATTCAGTTAGAAGTATATGGGATATCTGAGAAAAATAAACTCCGTGAATAATCTAGTCTTCCTAGTAATATCTATCTTGATCAGCCAATTGTCTAAATTAAGGGAGCCATAGATACCAATTACCCTTCCAGGTTCTGGTCTATGACCTGTAACATTTGATGAAGATCCATGGTATAACAGGGAGTGTAAAGAGCAGTAGCTGGTACAGATAATGACTCTGAATCCTATTGGCCAAATTATTTATTCCTGTGACCTAATTTGAGTAAGAAAAGTACTTCTCTCCTCCTATTATTATTTTATTTGAATAGCTTACATAAACACAGACTGTCTGAGCCCAACAAGTGTGTGCAGAATTCAGTAGAACGTGGCTTGGATCATAGTTGGTCATTTAAGTGTTAATATATGACAAATAATTTCAATCCATACTCAGAACAAAAAAAAAAAAAAAAGCTAGGAAAAAAAACCCATGACTTTTGAAAGAATGATTATAATTGTTTCCTGTATTTAAAAAAGGGAGAAGCTGTTAATTTGGTCTTATGTGTGAGAAGAATTGCTGGCTATAGAGGAAAACCAATCTAATAATGTTAAGGTTGCTTGGGTTTAGATTTACAAACTTTTTCCTTTGTTGCAGCATCTGAACCAAATCCAAGTATTTGAAAGCCACTGAAATTTGCTCTTTTCAAAATACAAATCTAATGCACTCCAACTCTATGCACTGCTTGTTACAAACAAAAACTCAGCTTTTTTCCTGTTTATATATCAGTTACAGCTTAACCGGGGAAACAGTGGAGCCACTGTACTGTCAACTTGCTGCTGATCTACACCACATTCCTTCAGGTGCCGAATGGAGCAGCCTTATCAGGAAACGTCGTGCAGGTGCTGCAGGGAGTGTGCCAGTACGACAGCTGGCTGGAGAGCATTCTTCTGCTGAAACATCAGGGCCTAATCCCACAGCAGTCATTGGGGAACACATACTACTGAGGATTTCTGATCTAAAGTCCACAAGTAATAGTAAATATCATTTTCTAATGTTAACAAAAGTGATTTTGCAATACTTCATTCACCCTGCCAAGAGACTTAAATAGGAACGTTCCTTTGTTGAGTGAGCCTATGTGAAAAATATACAATTGAATCAGTAAACAATGAAAAAATTTACAACTGGCTTGTAAATAGTTCACTAGGTACATGTTTTTAAAAATATGTATGGGTCTATACTACACTACTTATTTTCAAAGTGTTCTGTACCTTGAGCAACAAGACTCTGGATTTCCCTGTCTCACCAGGTAGAGAGGCGAGATCAAAGTGGGTAGCAGGAAGAAGATCCAGCAGGGGCATGAAAATAACATTTTGGAGATAAAAGAATTTAACCTAATCACCCATTCACCTTCCCTTCTCTGCTGGAGACTTTCTGGAGAAGATGTTGATGGAGGGGAAGAACCCTATTAAAAGGCCAGGACTAGGAGAGACAACCCAGGGACAGCTCTGGAAAGGGAGATGGAGGGGCACAGGAGGGTACTTGCAATGAAGGAGAAGCTATACAAAGAACTTGTTCCATGTGAGGAGGTGCAGGAAACGTGTTTACTTACAGGGACTAGCAATGGTTTATATCTGAATCAGAGTAATTGTATCAGCAGCAGTTGCCAAAATGACTCCCTCATCTAGATAAGTGTCCTGGTTTCAGCTGAGATAGAGTTCATTTCCTTCTCAGAAGCTGGTACAGGGCTGTGTTTTGAATTCAGTGTGAGAACAATGTTGGTAACACACTGACATTTTGTTGGTATGTACTGAATACTTTGATTCAAGGACTTGCCAGTTTTCCATGCTCTGTCAATGGGCAGGTGCACAGGGAGCCCAGAGGGAGCATGGCCAGGACAGCTGACTTGAACTGGCCAAAGAGATATTCCACGCCAAAGAATGTCATACTCAGTACACAAACTGGAAAGTGAGAAGCAGTATGCCTTGTTTAATGATGGGTCCTGCTGTAGGAAAACATCAGAGATAGAAGATGACTGTATGAAGCCGCTTATGACAATTTGTGGAAACTGCTGAAGGAGAAGGTAAGTCAGTTTGCAGGGGTGAAACCCATCCAGCTGGCTTCAGATATTGCTGAAGAAGAGAAATGGCTAATACTTTACCTCTATACTGATCCATAGGTGGTGGCAAATGCCCTGTGTGAATGGTTGCAGCAATGGAAACAGACAAACAGACGAACTGACAGTGCAGAGGTAAACCCATCTGGACTACTATATTGTAGTGCACTTAACCAAGAACACTGTCACACAGATTATCCATGAATATGAAACATGCAGTTAAGCAAGGAAAGAGGTTAAAATCTCTCTGGTATGAAGTACAATGGTTAAAATATAATTGGGGGGGGGTGTGGTGTGGAGGGGCGGGCCTGGCTGATCAATTATATCACGGTCCTGCAAACCTGCCAAGGCAAGCACATGTGCTGACAATGGTGGAACCAATCACCAGACGTCTGGAAAAGTATCCTGTGTACCATGCAACTGCTTGGAACACTATCCTGGGCCTTGAAAAGCAAGTCTTATGGAGAAATGGTACCATAGAGAGAATTGAGTCAGAAAATGGGACTCATTTCTGAAACAACTTTATAGAGACTTGGGCCAAAGAGCATGGCACTGAGTGGATATATCACATCCCATATGATGAACTAGACTCTGGGAAGATTGAACAATACAACGGACTATTAAAGACTACACTGAAAGCAATGAGTGGTGGGACCTTCAAACACTGGGATACACATTTAGCAAAGGCCACCTGGTTGGTTGGGGGCTGCTGATCACTGCTCAGAGACAGGATGGGCATCACTCAGTGAGCGCTGAGCACTTCACTGTGGATCAGTTGTTTCTTCAGTTTTATTGCTTCTCCTCTCTCTCTCTCCTTTTCATATTATTATTATGGCAGTATTTTTTAACAACTATCAAACTGTTCTTATCTTAACCCACAAAGTTTACTGGAGGTGGGGGGAGGTGAGTGAGGGGCTGTGTGCTACCTACTTGCCAGCTGAGGTTAAACCATGACAGTAAGACAAGTAAATCCTGATAATAGATTTCTGGAATTTGATTGTTCTAACGGCAAGAGCTTTGGAGTGTACTTTTCTGTCTTGATGACATTATTAATATGAAGATGATTCGATGATAAACTAATTGCTCATTAACAGTTGAATAAAGTAGTCCAGATTTAACTGTGGTATATATTACATATTTTAATAAATATATAAAATAGATCACTTTGTTCATAAAAGGTACATGACTACAGGAAGATACTCCCTAGAGGCAGCATGTCCTCCCTAGAGGAGATATTTCTACCTCCTTGAAGGAGCACAGGATCAAGATTTATCTGCATATAAGAAAGCAAGGTGAATGTTGTATTGATCTCTGCTCTGTGATAGAAGAGATTTAGTTACTCTGTCCTCCAAGAAAAAGGAAAAAATATTGAGTTTATTAGCATAAACTGGTATCCATAGGATTCAGCAGCAATTTCTCTGTTAAGTCTAGTGCTAAGTTACAAAATCAGTTGTCCTTCATGACTCTTGCTTTAGATGAATGATGGGAATAGTTCCCTCATCACCATCCCAGTCATCCAGCGCCATCAGATGAGAAAGCTCACACTGTACTAGTTCTGGAAACAAAAGGAACAGTTCTTTTTTTCTGGTGCTGTCAACCTGATACTATTCACAAGCACTGTCAACTTAAATTAGGAATGTGGGAAAGGTGGAAGAAGTTTGGGGAGCTTCAATGCATTGGCAGGATTCTCAAAAAGGGCCCCTGATACCCTGAATTTGCATGCAACTGTGGGAGCTACTAAATCAGAATGATCGATCACCAGGAATACAAATGTGGACCAACCATATTCCACTCAATTAAGAGTTCATTAAGACTTTCGTCCTTCATCAAGGTGTTCTAACAGCAAATGCACCCAGGTCTTAGTTTTAAAATAGAATCATAATTTGAGTATCACCAAGCCAGCAAGACAGTTACCGGAAGCATCACAAGTATTGTTAAAAACAGCAGAAAAGAACCTATTTTCTAGTAACAGAAGGCCTTGAAGGTATGATTTTATGACCCTTTAAATGGAGTTATTTTTGTCTCTCTGTGTTTCAGCATCAGCTGAAAATTATCTGAAGTGTTACTGTATGGTGGCAAGAAATCCCCTGTCCTCATACTGGAACAAGAAGGAAAGGTCAGTCGTATTCTTTCCATTTCCTCACTAAATGTTGTATATGTAGAAAAGAGTAAGCAAGAGAGTAAGCTACTACAGTTCTGAACTCCAGTGGTAAAAGATCATACCCTAATGATTTTGAAACCTCTTCAACAATTATTCTGAGAGCAAGACATACCTGTGTGCTTTTCCCCAGTATGCTGAGAGATTAGATGAGTGCAAAACAGTGTGCAGGCTGCCTGTCTCAACAAGAAAAGAATCACCAGGCTCTGGCATAAATCTGCAGCAATTATAAAACGAGATTGTATGGTTATTATCTAGAAACTGTTTAGGAAATGTCTCAGCTATCAGTTTTTTGAGTTTCAAAATAAAGGCAAGAAGGAGAAAGTTGGTATTTTTTTCTCCACTCTCATTGTACCAACTCCACGTTACCTCAGTGCTGATTATTAACCTCAGTTGTTTTAACAGTGGATTTGGGCCCTACACATCCTCACAGAAACCTCCATGCAGCCCTCTGGATAATTTTCTTCCCTTGTTCCCTTGCTTTGTGTGACTTTTTCAAAACTGAAAAAATGAAACCTAGATTTCAAAAAGTAATTTCATAATAATTTAGAGTAATTTGGTGGAGAGGGTCTCCTTTTTTGATAATACAATGCAGTGATTTTGCTTTTCAGTAGTATGGTCCAGCATTTTGTTACTTGTTTTGTTTTAGGTTTTCATTCTTTCAGGCCAACCCATCATTTCAGTGTTTAAACTGAACAAGGCGAAGTTTCTGCATTATACAAAATATCCTCAATTTGATACACTAACATTTCCTTCACAGGACAAAAAGACTTTCTGTTACAGTTCATTAGGTTTCAAAAGCCTACATGTAACACTTCACTAGAATTTTACAGTTTCTGGAACTTAGGGAAGCTTCTCTCATGTTGCTGTGGATAAGGGAAACCTGCTATTACCTATCACTTGGAGAAAAGCATCTCTGTTGCCATGTACAATGACCATTAGGATGCCCTGAATCAATGGGGCACAAGTACATCTTTAAACAAGATGACACGTTTGTCCTCAGGTAGCCAAGGTGTCTGGCTGAGGTACAGAGGGCACATTGAGGTAATGGGTAACACAAGAAGGAATCCATTTTCTCAATACAGTAAAATCAGTTATTTACAGAAGTATAAGAAGACATATTTGCTCCTATTGCTTGACACATAATTCCAGCTATTTAAAGGTTGCAGAAGATCAAACTTACCATTGTGATAAAACAATTAATACTATACATCCTGCATTTCTGCTGAATGCCCAGCACCATAGAGAACCAGGTCCCTTAGGAGATACCTACATTTCATGACACAAATTCCCCCACAGAATTAGGTTTAAGCAGATTAATTTGCATACTGCAAAAAGTCTAAATGCAATTTAATGGGGTTCCCCACAGGTTTATTTAACATGTTCCTCTCTTCTACCACAACAAGGACTGATTTTATATAAATTACAGTGGACTTTTTGTTACACTGCACTGATGACATCCCTTTAGGGTCATTTGTAGATTTGCATCTCCAGAGAGAGAAGAGAAAATGAACTCCCGAGTGAGGGAACTGCACCTTTCTCTTGTTCTGCAAATGTCTGAGAGCATATTTTCACAGTGCAGATCCTTTCTGCATGCTTGTTTACGTAAGCAGACCTGCTCCAAACACCTTGCAATCAAAAAGAGAAGGCAAATGTGGTAACCCCACCTCCAGCCCTGGTTTCAGTAGAGGCATAGCTGAACAAGGAGCCCAGAGTGTCTGATCTCAAAGGGCTCTGTTTCTAGTTAGATAAGGATAGAAAGAACCCCATCAATGCAACCAGTTTGTTTTTGAAAACTCAAAGGTGGTTTTGCTGAATTTGCACACTGCTTTCCTAACAAGCAGAGATGATATTACCCTTGTTTCTTTCAGCTAAATTAGCAACAATTACCTAAACGAATTACTTGTTTTCTGGACAAGCCACCAGCAAACAGTTTTGGGGAGTAAAAATTGTACAAGATTGAAAAGGTCAAGGGATCTTTTAGAGCAACATTACTGAGTTGTTATGTAATATTCTTAATCATATAGATTGTGTTTTAGACATTTTAGTAGATTATGATTGTGAACAAAGTGTGTTTCTGATTCCTAAACTAGCAATCTAAAGACACTGATAACCAATGATTTGTACTGAATATCTCACTTCTTGCTAGTTATAGACCAGAAATGTGAGAGCTGTGTGAAATGTTTCTGGTTTTGCTATATAAATTATCAAACAAGAAGAAAGACTAATTTAGCTTCAACGCAAACTCGACATATTCAGTTTCATAAAATGTCTACATTTTGTTCTGTGTTTTGTTCAGTTCTTGCCAAATGTATATCAGCTCCAGATAAATTTTAAACATCAACTAATTCTCATTTTGACTTTGATTTTGTAAGTCATTATGCATTAACACTTTGTTGGTGGAATAGACCACTAAGCTTATGCTGTCACAAAAAATATTTAACATCTCTTTAGGAGGGGCTTTGATTTTTTTTTTTCCCCCTTCAGTTAATGTTTTTGAGAGACTGATGCAATGCATTTCCCACACTAAGAGACATTCACTTAATTGCATTTATTACGCTACTCCAAACCAGAGAAACTAAACCAAACTCTTTAGGTTCCTAAACAACATGCAAACCACAAAGATCTTTGCTTTCTGTTTTCATTTTTAGGGAATCATTCACACAACCGTATCTAGACTTTTCTTCATTCCAAGCCAAAAATCTCAAATTTGAGGTAGCTTTCCAGTTTCAAAATAAAATTGGAATTACAACATTGTTATATATGATGTCCATAAACCCTTTTTCATTCATCTCATGATGCTTCCTCAAGCTACCATTTTCTAAGTAGATTTGTTAATTTTAACTCTATGTTCTATCTAGCTTTTAATTGCAATTAATTATATATTGTTTAAATAAGATTTTCTTCTGCCCCAGTGATACTACCACAATGATGCTAAAGCAAGCACATGAAAATCTGAGACTGTCCATGTATTCTAGGTCAAGTCTTCCATACCATTCTCTGTATGAAACTATTTTTTTCCTAAAAATCTTTTTCTCGGTGATTGTTTTGATTTACAGATTGGCCCTGTAGTGTGTTACAGCCTATGGGTATGAACTGTTAATAATAACTCTACCTCTAGAGCTATATTTTCAGAAACATCAAATTCGATCAAGCAGTTCAGTATTACACAGGGCTAACTCAGGTTCTTAAAATAATTGTCTTGCAAGTAACAAAATTTCCTCAAATCAAGCTCCTGCCTTTCACAATAGTTCCTATTTGCAAGACGACTTATGTTTCCTAATGTATTTGATGATACATAAGGCATCAACTAATACTTCAACAAAGACAGTCTACAACTATGTCTATGTGTTCTATATTTCCTTCAGTGCCTATACAGAGTAATAAAAAAAAAAAGTTTTTCCTTTTGGCTTCATGATATAAGTAGAGAACTACATTACAGGAGTTTCTGTGTGGCCAATCCAAATTACCCAGCTGAAGAAAACACACCCTGCCACCTGAAGAGATTAAGGAATACCAAAGATTTTTATTTTAGTAACCAGCAGAGGGATTTTCAAACTATTCAGCACTGGCCAAATTTTGCTCTATTGACATCAACAGTGAAACTCTTCAGAAAGACTGGAAAGAATCCAGTTCTGAATACTTCTGAAAAACCCTACCTTAAAAATCTTTATTTTAAATTATGTCAAAACATGCAATTTATAGAATCTGCCATAAGAAATTCTGCCAGAGTGGATTTGAAAGGCAGCTGGGAATACAAGCAAACAGATGATCCATATTATATTCTTACTTAGAGCTTTGAAATTTGACAACTGAAAATAATTTACTTGGAAGGAAAACCAAGTCCTCTCCCCACTCTTTTCAATACATGAAATATTCAGCTCTAGTTTATTTTTCCACAAGAAAATGGCAACAGCATTTTGCACTACTGAATTTTATGTGAGACCCTCTCAATCAGTCCAGCTTGTACTCAAATATCAAGACAACAAAAACATATGAACTATGTAAAAATCCAGCTGAATAAAAACAAACATTTAAGTTACAATCTGTAATTACTTTAAAGATTCTAATTACCAATTGCAAGGCACTTTTTCTCTCTGTGCTCACACAAACATACACAAAATATCAGGAAGATATTAAATAACCTTCTCTAAAGCAGATTCAGTAATAATACAATTACTCTAAAGAACCCAAAAATTGGTGAAATGGAAATAATTCACAATTAAAGTGCAGAAGTCATGATGAAAGGATAGATCACTTACATGGAAGAATAAAGATTATAATTCATAAAGTGAAAAAAAGTTAGAACATGGGAAACAATGAGTCAAGCTAGAAACTTGTGACAGTCTGCTGAACAAGATCAAAGATGAATTCAGGTTAACAGCACAAGGATTAGTGAGAAATTACATAAATAACCCAACTTTATATAACCCCAAAGCTGGGCCCCTGGTAGCACAGTGCAGAGCAGGAATGGTGAGGTGAGTTACTGAGATAAGAAGAAGACAAGAGTGAGGACAGAACCTCAAATAATTTTGTACATTAGGTTATGAATACCTTCAGAAAGATAACTGAAGCTCATAGAAAGGAGTGGGGCCCTGAGTCTCTGCTGAATTAAACAAGCATGGTTTAATTGAATTTTGGTGAAACTGACTGAAGACCTACTCTACATTTGTGTTAGTACTCTAACAGGTCCTAGGGACCTCCAGTTAAACATGCATACCTTATTTTTGGAAGTTTTAAAGCTAGATTCAAGCAGCCTTTACAAATTATAATTAGTAAGTCTTAAGCCAGAGAGAGTTGAGAGAGCAGTTCTTCCATCATCCTACAGTTTACATGGAATGACATCTTCACTTAATAAAAAAATGCAACAATTTTCTAAAAAACCCCACAAGGTTAAACAATGGCAGTGCCCTATCTATATTTTCTTTCTCATAAATCAAATCTTGTCCAAGGTTTACGTGGAGTCTGTACTAACTACGTAATAAACGTTGGTTCTGCTTACAGTTCCCAAAGTGAACAGCAGCACAACTTCTAGTGTTGTGAAGCAGTTTGAGATACACGAGATATTCAAGAGGGTATGTAATGTAGTCACTCATTTCTTTACTTTTTATTTCATATCTGAACCCTATATTCAAATAAGCAGAGAGAGCTCTCATCTGATAATTGAAATTGCATTCAGTTGTCATGATTCTAGTCAAAAAGGAAAACCATCAGTCCCGCTCTAATAGCATAAATACAAATACTTGAATTCTCAAAGCTTTATGTTGAAATTTTGTCTCAGTTTCTTTTCCCTAGCAATTTCCAAAGAAAGTGAACAAGAAGTTCAAGAAAGGAGTTTATAAAAGTTGTGAACTGCACTGTATATAGTGCATAAGCTAATTTAATGCAGACGTGTGACAAGGGCAGTAATTTTTCTTTTCCTGCTCACCACTAAAATATGCTACCTGTAGGCATGCAAGAAAGAAAAATAGAATTTTTTATTTTAAAATATCAGCTCAATACTCTCTGTAATTGTAAGCATTAATCTGTTACAGAGATAGCTACAAGGCAGAACTGATATTTTTCCACATCTTTAACTTGCATTTGTTTTAACTTGTCTAATTTTGTAATTCTTCCAAATCACACACACATATCCCATAGAATTTACTAAAAGAAGTTGCCTCTTGATATTCTGTCCATCTAAGATGAGGTTTTTTTGTTTCGCATTTCTGAGACCCAGTAACAGCAAAACTTGAACAGTACAATAAATCTATTGAGTGTTCACAAATTGGTTGAAGGGAGGAAGCTCCACAAGAAGTCAAAGAACATGGCAACCTGAGGAATCTGGCAGAGAGCTTAATAGGACCAACCTATAGAACTACCTTGCGATGTTCGTTCTCCTTTGACTCACAGTAAATTGACACACTGAAAGGCCTCATATCAAGTCAGGTGAGAACAGAAGAAATACAGTGAATCAAACCAGATACAGCAATAAAACATAAGTTTGGAAGAAAAACCAGAGGTACAGCACCCCAGTAGCTATAAAAAAAAATCACTCTGTTACTTATTTCTACCAATTAGTTTCCTTTAACTAATGTATGTGGTAAAACAACTGAAAGGGCTGTGGCTGACATGCCTTCTAATAACTGTACTCATTATGCAGTAAAAGAAGCAGAAATTGCCTGAATCTGTGAGGCACTTAATGCCATCTCATAGTTATTGGGGATACTTTTTAACAATTTTCACATTACTATCAAAACACATAATAGAGTTAAAACATTTTTATTGCATGAATGTGAATTCTATTATTATACCTTTTTTCTCCTTCTGGCTTTTCTTGATAGCAGGATTATGACTAGATAAAAACCTCAGATTTCATGTAGAGCAGCAGAAGAGGTTTTCTTACTATTATTATTGTTTTCTGTTTATTTCTTTTTATCTTTTTTTTTCTTTTATACCACACAGCAGAGAACAGAGAGGCCATAACCTATCTGCAAATTGAAACAGCAAGGTCTGAAGCAAAAGTTTTGAGGAAACACATGGGTATGTGGAAAAAAATCATGGTATGTCACAGCACACCAGCAACTCTAAAAATCTTGTGTCGTACTGGACCTGAAACAGTACCTTGGGTCTGGGTATGTGGAAGAGAACACATTATTTCTGAAAACACTGGATCCTTCTGTATACTGTACTTTATTTCCTTCTGGTTACTGTACCAGTAAAGTATGTTGTGTGTATTTTATGTTTAATCTTCAGAAGAAAAAAACCCTGAAGTGATGGGCCTAATGGGATCCATTACTAAAATCCTGAGAATATTACAGTTAACAACCTTTTTGAGTAGCTTGCAGAGATTTTCTTTCTGCAGAATTGCTATTGATTTTCTTTCAATTTCTAAACTTCTTAGCAGCATAAAGTCTGAATCATAGGCCACATACCACTCTGCTTTGGTGTGCAATATACCACTGAGACAGAAATAAAATGACCTCACTTGCTACCACACTAGATAAACCAGAGATCTGCATGACCTATTGCCTCCAAATCCAGGCAGTGCTAAAAGCAGGAAGTCCTTGCATTTTTTTCATCCATTGGTTTTATGCACACTGCTCTTCCTAGACCTCTGCCTATTTCCAATTACTCCTGCTCATGATTTTAGTAAAGTATATTTTAGTTGAGATACATTTATTAGAATGTGTTATTAATTGAATAACTTTGTGTCATGGTAAACACATACAGTACATTCTGAAGATGGCAAGTCATTGTTGACAGCTTCTATACTTTTCTAATCTGAAAAAGTGTGATATTTTCAGTAGTACAGTGTCCATTATTTATGCATTGAGTCAAAGCTGTAGAGCTTATTTATCGAAGCATAGGAGGAAATCTCTGAGCTTTACATCAAAGTCCACTGAACAGAAAAGGTCCTCTTTGCAGCAGTGAATGGCAGTTCACCTTTACTGAAGAAAGCAGAGGTATTGAGGTGTGGAAGAATCCAATGAGAGTTGTATCTGAAACCAAAAGTAGAAAGTTTGTTTTTTTAAAAGTGGATTATATAGATCTAAGATGTCACAACCACAACCATAAACATGGGAGTTTTCCATCTCATGAACTGTAGTTTGGTAAGAAACATCTGCCTGCATTGATCTAAATTGAAATATAAGGGATGCACACACAGTGTTTCTTAGATACAAGTGCATTCAGCCTACATTCCCACCCTATTTTGCTCATTCCATTAACTCTAGAATCTTGGCTATGACTGTAACATTATGGGAAGGCATGAGGAAAAATAAGGAAGATGCAGGTAGCTAACCACCAACTCAAAAGGTTAGCTTGGACAACAAACAGCCATTATTACTGCCTCCAACCTTCCCACTGAAGAGCAGGAGGTATGATTTATTAATGTAAGGACATAGAGAGTCATAGAGCTAACTAATATTAATTAATATCAACATCCAGACTTTAGATTATTAAAAACAATGCAATACAAACTCCAGAGATCACAAATCTGTGTTACTCAGTAGAAGTCACACAAGTTCTGATGTTGCCAAGCTCCTCTCTCTCTTAGGGAGTTCCAGACTTTCAAGGTGATGTCCCAACAATTGTTCCCAAATAATAATAATAAAAAAAAAATTAAAAAATAAACATTTTTATGTCTTGCCAGGCCCTTGCATAGAGCAATAGAACATAACACAATGTTGTTGCATGTAGCCCTGTGTACAGAAAACAGTACAGGGTAAGCATTTTATTCCCTCAGTACATTTCATTCAGTTTTTCTTTATTTTCATTCCTTTGATCATTGAGTCTCGTCAGCTGTAACTACTTACTGAAAGGAAGTGAAATAGGAGATGTGCTTTTCAACTGTCTGCTAGAACATAGAATAAAAGCATAGATATGTAAATATTCCCCCTTCTGTCTGACAGTCTTTGGTCTTGATTAACAGATTTAACATTCTTGCAGATTTAGCCAATGAAAAGCCAAAGCAGCATTCCAAAATTTGTTACCAATAGCCAGAATAAACAGAAATGTACAGATTAAAAGCTGTATTATAGCTTTCTTCCACCTTTATTTCCCCCCAAAGTCTCATATAACTCCTGTCATATTACCCATACATAAAAAAAGATTTATAAAATGACAGGATTTGACTTCATGTCATTTAGCCTGTAACAAGGCTAGATGACAAAAGTCTGTAATGCTGCAAGCAAACTAGATAGCCCTTGACTATCTGTAGGCAAATCTGGCTGTTTTTCTTTCATTAGTTCTCCCTTTTCCAATGAGTAACTAAAGGGAAAATTGTAATGTTATAACTCCACTTAGGAGACAGCATTGATACAAACCAGGTTTCTTAGTGAACTGGACAGCACCAAGCATACAGTCCCCAAAGGCAGTGGTTAGGGAAAATGAGTTAATTTACACCAATGAAGTTAACACTTTTAGACACACTCTATATAGCTAGACTAATACTAATCCCTTTGTTTTGCTTCACTACTTTAACATGATATATCACAAATTTAATAGGTGAATGATGCCTGAACTGATGTATTTATATTTCAAAAAGCCTGTAGATGGAATAGGAACAAGCCAAAGTTAATTGAGGAGAGATTTTTTTGTAACTTCTCATGTGAAGTCATAGAAAAAAGTACTCTCAAATGACTCATTGTTCCAACCAGTGTTTCTTCAAAATGAGCCTTCAGCATAAAGTAATGGCCCCAGCTGAGTGATAACAAAGTCAAATGTATAGTCATAGGCCCTATAAACACATGAAATAATTTGATACTTCTTTAGTTGAAAGTACAATCTCTGTTCTGATTTTACATGCAACCATTCAGTTTTTAAAGAATAATGCTTAAAGATTGCCGAGTTACCTGAAGAACAAGAGAGGTGAAACATTACGTGCTCACTCTTGAGTCCCAAGTACATTTTATTTCAGTTTTGATCTCTCTCCAGACATACTAAAACCACTAAACTTAATCCATTTGTGCTATGTGAAATCAGAATAGTAGATCTGGAGTGGATTGTCTCTCTCTTCATCAGCCTCTCTAATCAGATAAGTCATAAGGAGAAAACAGCAAATGCTGCACATGCAGCACCATCGCTTAGTGGCACGTGGGTATTTCATTAAAAGCTGCAGAAAATTAGGACTTCACTAACACAGCAATTCTCTTGGGAAACTTGTACTCCATAGTGTCAGCACACCGTGTAAGCCACTAATGTGGGAAAGCTTATCTTCTGCATCAGACAGACTAACACAAAACAAAACTTCGGCTGTCAGCAATGGAAAGAAGTAGATGCTAAAACATTTTTATATGGAACTTCTTGAAATTTAAGATGATTTTTTCCTTTTAAGATGGGAAAAAAAGAGAAGGAAAGTAGCGGGCAATGAAACTACTTCAAACTACCAGCTAGTATTAGCTAAAGAGTGCAGTTTAGCTAAACAGATAAGATGTTGCTTAAAAGAGGGTCTCATGGGCAAAATGAAACACACAAAAACATTTATTTCACACTCCCAAACTGAGAACGTGCTCCACAGTGCAGCTGTATCTTTCAGAAACTCCAAGTCATGCCAAAACAAAACTGGAAAGTAATAACCCAGTTTAAATTTGTAGGAAACTGAAGCAGCAGAAATGCTTAAGTAGGATAATGATAAAAGAACATTAAAGCTCTTCAAATTGATCAGAAACAGGCAGCCCACAAAAGAATTTGCAAGTCCAAGAAATGAACAAGTATGAAAGGAGCCTTTGAGAATTTGAAGGCAGCATTACAAAGGTCAAATTATTTGTTTGTGATATACAACTTTCCAAAAGCTTTTAATAACTAGGAATGAATGAACAAGGACCTGCTTGAAACATTTTAGAAAAAATTTGTGAAAGAGGACCAAGTTGTTAGGATTTAATAGTACTTTTTATCACCAACTGCACAGCATGAAGTTGAAGAGTAGTAATGCCTCAAAAAATCTTGACAAGTCTCTGAAGGAGTCAGCACCTAAGCACAGAGCATGACTCAAAGAAGCACTATTTTCAGCCTTAAGACGAGTCCTTCAAGGGCATGGTTTTCTGTTTTCAGCATCAAAAAAAGCAGAACCCTTGCTGCAGACTCCAAAACATCTCGATTCTGACAAGATCCTTGTGGACAGAGCAGCAAATGGAATTTATTGCCATTTAATGCATGACAAACAAATCTAGAAAGAAAAACTCCAATCCTAATTCTAAGATAGCTTCTGATTCCTTCAGAAAGTTTTGGAAGTATAGATAACTCATTGAAAACACCATGACAAGCCATCAAATGCAAACAAACTTACTGGTTAAGGAAAACAAGGCTGAACATCTAGAAATCAGTCTATATTGAATATTATCAATTAGTGTTGAACCCAAGAGAAGCAATATTTAGAAATCCTGCACAGGGCAGATATAAAACCACAATCACATAATATAAGACCAAATAGTCTAAAACCTAATCCTTGAGCATAACTGCAAAGGACACAGGTCTACAGGACCACTCACAAGCCTTGTAGGAAAATGATTCATTGTTTCTCATAACAGAAACTAGACACTTGTCAGAGAGGTTTAATATAATGAGAAGAAAGTACTCCTGTATACCCTCCAAATGTAGTTTTGTGTTGTTAAAACACAAGTCCAGAGGAAATGAAGCAAACTCAGGTAAGCCTAGCAGGCCATAAGTAGAAGAGATCACTAAATACCCCTTGGTGTGTTTAAGCAAAGGTAACCACCAGAAACACTTCCTGGCTTGACGAGGGTTAAATCTGACCCTGTGTATGTGTGTGTATATATACACACACACACACTTTTGGTCCCAAATCCACACTTTCCTGTGTAGGCAGGGGGAGTGCCAGACCATTACTCCTATTTTCAGGAGTGCCTGACAATTACTCCTATTTTCTGTTCTTGCTTGTGCATTCTCAGGAAGCATTGGTTAGCAATATGTTGCACTTAATCACTTCATATAAAGACCTACAACTGAGGAAAATGTTTTTAATAATTACTTAGACATAAGCAACTGAAAAGCACACACAAGCTTTCAACAATATTGATCTTGCTATTTAAGGACTTTCCTACTGATTGTACTTTACAAGGAGTACTGCAACATTTTGTCCTCCTTTAAAATAGGCTAGCAATGGGATTCTTGACAACCTATTCTTTACAGATCGAGACAATCCTTTTGTAGAGAACATGCAATAACATCCACTCTAATGAAAGGAGTCGGCTGGTTGATGTCAGTGTTTTTTTGTTATAAAATACCTCAGAAAACCCAGACATTAAGAATAAAATATTAAAGAGGACCATTTTCAATGGATTTGTAAATTTAAGCCTATCAAGTTTGCACATAGTAAAGGAATATTTCTGTGTGGCAACACAAAGTGTTCACATACACAAAACAAAGGAAGTATCTCAAAAAGAAACCTTCAGAACACACAAACTTCTGGTAGCATAACTCGTATTTTATTTCAATTGATCCACAGACAATAAATTACAGAAGTTTTTGTTAAGAAACCTGTTTCATCAAATGCTGAGATTCCTGTTTAAACATGATCACTGAAGACATGTAGTTTTAGTCAGTGCTTGTCTCAATTCCACTTCCAATACATTACTGGTGACATGCGGCGTCATCTCATATGAAGTCAGAAACAAGCCACCCAGGAAATCACGAGCTGATATTTACTACCAGTACAAGTGCCTGGCACATTCTGCTTTCCTCCCTGAAAAAAAAGTTCTATTTAATTTGCAGACAGCATCATGCACACAGGAAAGGAGTGACTGCCCTAAGGTCGAGGTGTATGAACCTTTTACATGACACTAACCCTTAAGTCAGGGCCATTTCTCAAGATAAAGTACTTCATTTGTACAGGACAGGATTTTCTTTTCCCATACCATTAGTATGGATTCCATTCTAGAGGACCAGCCATATTAGAATAAGCAGATTCAATAACTATCACAAGCTTTCCCCAGATTTTTTTTGCTATTTAGATTGGCTAAATCTATATAAAGTTTTAGCAGTTACCACACAGGTTTTCCATTAGTTCAAACTATTTGGTTGTGTTTTCCAGTAAGGAATAAACTAAAAAAGTAATGCATTCACTAACATCTGATAATCCTTTTCACATTACATACCCGGAGACCAAACAATTTACAATACACTCTTCATTCAAGATGTTTATCACATAGGTTCACATATCACCAAGAGATTGGAAAAACCTGAAAAATATTTACATGAAACTGGTATTAAGATTCAGATAATGTAACCAGATGATAGTCCAAAACCTTCCTACAAGTTATTAATAAAGCTGATTTAGCAGTTTCCTGAAGTTCAGTTTCATGACTGTGTTCCTCCTAAGCATGATCCAAAGAAGAGTTTCAACCTCACCTCTGGGTTTGCAGGAGAGCTTTTATACCCCTCTGTATTGGCCACTTAAGACACTGCCAGACTTAAGAGGGCAAAGCATAAAAGGGGAGTAGATTATAGTATATTATATGGTTTTATCAAATAAGATTATTTGAATTTACCATTTACTCAAAAGAGATACTATAATTTGCTTGAAATGTGTGAGATATCAAAGGGCAAGATTTAAAACTAACTGCAATTGTCATTAGACTAGAACACACTTACCTTCCAGTAGGTATTATTTATTCCTAAGAAGTCCTGATCATTGCTTCACATTTAGGTGTGCTCATCCATGCCTAGAATACTTTTTGCCTTTAAACAACACACAAAAAAGTTTATAAAATTATAATATAATTAATAGTGTTTAATTAGACATCCTCAAACCCACATTATACAGAGTTGCTACTATGTCAGGTTAGCCTTTTAAAGTAATTTTCTACAAAGCTGCAGAAATTGTTTACATGAAGCTTATTATCAAATCAAAATCTAGAGCAAAATGTAGTCAGTGGTGCAATCTTTCAAAAAAGGTTGTTTTCCTTAGCCTGTTTAAAATACATAGAACATATTTTTAACATATTTTAAAAGATACTACTCATCAGAAACAATGGAGTTCGTAAAGCCTAAATTGTTTTTTGTGCTGACACTACCATGAAGTTACAATTGTCCAAATTTGACTGATCTTTACCAGCCAATTCATTGCTACTTTGTGTTCACTTAGATATATACACACACCTTGTAACAAGTTATACACAGAGCTCAACCAAGAGACATCAGAAGACACTGTTACAGATGTACTAAAAGACTGGAGGGAAAACCCAAGCAATTAGGGACTTTTCTTTGTTTGAAATTATTATCAGTCAAGTCTAAGTGCTTACAGCATTCAATATTTCAAACACTGAAGAGTATAACTGTAAAAACCCGAAACCACGGCGGTGAATCAGATTTCAGGCCTGTGCAGCTCAGTACCTGCAATCGAAGGCACGGAAGGGCGCCCGCCTACAGAGGCGCTCTGTCCCAGAGGAGCCATGAGGCCGGGGTGTCCCTCTCCCGCAGATCGCCGCGGCTGCTCCGCGCACATGGCAAGGACACCCTGCGGGGGGAGAGGCGGCGTCAGCCCGGACAGCGAGGGGAGCGCGGTGGGGGGAGCGGGGGAAGGGCCGCTTGTGCCTCACGACAGGATGCAGGGCGGAGAGGAGGGCTCCGCGCTGGGTTTTTGTGAGGGAGGGCTGCTCTATCCCCCTGTGTTGACTCGCCGGAGCACGGTCAGGCTCCGAGAGGGCAAGATGTGAAGGGAAGGTGGCGCCAGGCCCGGTCGCGGTCCCACCCCCACCCTGTCCCTGCGGGAGCGGACCGGCCCCGCCGGCCTTACCGCGCGGGTGGACGGAGCACACAGAGGGCAGGGGGGCGCCTCGCGCGGCCTTAAATACCGGCCTGTGCTCCCGCGAGACCCCGCGCGGCCCTCGCCTCCGCCGCCCATTGGCTGGGACGGCGCGCGCGGCACCGCACGAGGAGCGGAGGGGCGGGGCTGGGGGGGCGGCCTGGCCGAACCGGGCCGAGTCGAACCGAACCGAACCGAGGCTAGTCGAGCCGAGTCGAGCCGAGCCGAGCCTAACCGGTCCGAACCGAGCCGAGCCGGCAGCACCCCCCGCCCCCGTCTCGCACCTCGGAGACCCCCCAGGGCAGCGGGGCCCCCGCACCGCCCGCACCGCGGGGCCCCCCGGCCGGGCCGAGCTGGGCTGGGCTGGGCAGGGACACGGCCTCTCCGCGGCGCTCAGCCACGGGAGGCCCTAAGGGGCCATACCGGGGTTTCACTGGGACGCCATCGTCCGCCCGTGCCCAGGCCGAGCTCTCAACACAAGGAAACAAAAGCGCCTTCGGCGCGGAGCAGCAGCTGCGTAGCGGTTTTGAGGCAATAAATACGGCTGATCTCCGCCTAAAGTCCCGTCTAAGCCCTGCTTAGGAGGCTTAGGAGGTGTCTGTGAGGACGGCGAGGTAAAGCGCCGAGCCTGGCTGATGGGGCAGCGCAGGCAGCACGGTGGCACCGGGCCCGTGAGCAAAGCTCGGGTGCAGAGCGCGGCTGGGATGGGCTGCTGCCTCTCTGGGGGCGAACAGGTTTGGGGGCGAGTACGAGACTCGCAGGAACCAGCAGGAACTGGGAATCAGTAATTTGTAGCACAAAGACTTTGTGTGCTGCCCAGCAAAGCTGGTAGGTATGAACCACAGGATAGAATATGTTGAGTTGGAAGGGGCCCATCAGAATCGTGGGGTCCAACCCTTGGTACTGCACAAGAATCCCACCATGTGCCTGAGAGTGTTGTCCAGACTGAACTGAATGAAAGTCCCTGTTTCACAGAGAGGTGCATATATTGCTGATAATTCATAGCTGCCTGACTCAGTGAGAAACGACACGTCTTGGCTCATGCTGAGTTACTACGAGTGCAGCATCTCTAAGCTTGTGGTAAGAAAACAGCAGGTTGGCCCACCATCCCTAATCCGGACTCTGCATTTAAATTACCCTCAGCAGATCTAAAGCAGTGTGATTCATCCTGAAACAGACAGTCACATAGTTACAATCAAGGGATGGCTCTTGAAAGTGTTTCTTACCACTTCTAATTACCTTTTCTATCTAATTCTTGATACACAAACATTGTTGCAGATGTAATCCCTCTGACCGTTAGGTTTATTGTCAGGAAGCCAGGACTCAAAATCTGTCTCAGGACTCTGGATGACTCAGTCCGTGCAGATGAATTTGTGAGACATATAGTTTCGGGTTATTTCAACTGGGGTTCTCTGCAATTACCATTTTCTACCGTCAGACACCTAAGTCAGATCAGTCCTTTTTTGTGATGTAGCCAAAAGGATGAATTGGCATTCAACCTTTACATTTTTACCCCCTGTGCCAGTGGGATGTATGTCAAGTTCAGTTTCTTCTTTTCCAGTACAGAATGTAAATTGGCACTACTGTTAGCCGAGCCAAACAGTGATCAGTATCCATCCCAGGTGAGCACTTCAATCATTCACATTGGCGTTAGATAATTGTCGTGTTTGAAACATAACAATACAGCATCACTTCTTTGTTGGTGTGTTTTCCATAATTTGGTGAAAACTTTGAGATGGTAATGTGATAAAAATGTAATTTTATTAATTTATGTGCAGTTTACATAAAATAAAAATTCATGCCGAAAATGGACTAAATGCCACTAACAACCTCTCTATCCTTGTTGGTTTTGTTGTTGTTGTTGTTGGTTGGTTGGTTTGTTTTTTTCTCTTCAGAATGTTTATTAATTAAAATTAGAGCCTGTAAAACAGAACAAAAATAATGAATAAAATCTGCAGAAAAGAAGAGGACACGCCAGAAGTGTTACTTCCTTTCCAGAGGCAGAAATAGCAACATATTGCTGTTAGAAACTTATGTTTACTGTTATTTTTCCTCACTGAGTCTCTTCTTGTATGATAAACAACTTCCATTGTTAAAATTTGTGGTTATCTTTCTATCCAATGTGTACAATTAGAACTTAAACAATATTATTTCAACAGAAAACACATTTTATATAGGTAAGAAAAATGCCATTGAAGTTTGCTAGTGAGCTTCCTTGCTGAATAAAACACATAATAAAGAGGCCATTCTTCAAGTTTCTACCTTCTGGAAATGTGGGAATATTTTTAGTTGAGTAGTGAATGTCAAGGAAGGTTAGTATTACATAAACTCATGAAGCAATATGCAGAAGTTCTCTCATTGTCACTGTTCAAAGCTCCTAACACATTTTTGAAACACAATTAAGCAGAAGGAAAAGAGCAAAAAGATATCATGAGATAATCACACCTCTAGGCCATTCTTGAGCATTGAACTGACTGCAGAGGCCTAAACAGTCTCCTCATAGTACAGACTTAAATGCTTGCCACTATAAAACTACCAGACCTCTGGTATCTAGTCAGTTCTTGGTATATTGACATTAATGTATTTGCATCTGTCTTATTCTGCTGTCTTTGGACTTTCAGGTGTGATATATGGCCAAAAAAATAAATGAAGTCAGATACCATAAATTTATTTTATTTTCCTTCTCTAAAAGATTAATTTCAGAGAAAGAGGTGGTACTCCCTATTTGTCAACTAGTATAATGTTTGCACTAGCAAAAAGATAAACAAGATTCAGAGACCAATTTAATGCAAAGTTTTACTTTCTTTGCTTTATCTTTAGAATCCTAACAAGTCATACTGTCACCAAAATATGAAGCTTTATAATATTTTTAGTTAAGAGAAATAATTTCTCAGATAATTTGAAAATATTGGGTAGGGGTTGCTTTGAAGGCAACAGTCTTAAAGAGCAATAGTGAATCCAAGGCTGGGTTGCTTCTTTGATTGTAGACTCCCCGTATTTTCTGTGGATTGCCATGAATTTTTCATGGACTACAACTCATTCTTACCATTAGAATTTTGGATGCAAATGGAGTGGTTTCCATAGACCTGCTATGAACCATGCACTACAGATTCAATTCAGGGACTGCAAGTTAACATTTGGCATTGTACTAAAGCTCCCAATCCGTTCTGCAGTGAGGGCCAGGCTTCATGGAAAATTCTAATCCTTTGTGCTTGTGTTTCCATATTTGCCACCCTGTTAAAGATATATTGCTGGTTTTGATAAAACATAATTTAAAATGTGATACAAAATCTTAAAAAAAAGGTTTGTAAAATTCTAAATCCACATTGTCAGCACAAAGTATTTCAGATACCTGAATTCTCTTTTAATTCTTATATATTTTCCAAGATTTCTGAAAACCTTAGTATTTTTTTAACTGCCTTTCTGATTAATATGACCTTTTAATTGGCTGGAAATACATCCTAAATTTCATTCTGTACCAAACACTTGTTCAGCAAAACTGACTGATGACTATCCACTTCTGGAACTAAGTTTCTTACAAGAAAAACACCAGTGAACCCTCTGTGGAATTTTCCAAGATTTCTGGAGAGGAAATGCAATATCCTCTTTGTAACACAGAGTGAGCAGATATTGTAGTCCCATATTTGTTACTGACTTTCCTGTGTAACTTCAGACAAGTTGCTAAATTTCTGGTGCCTGTTTTCTTACTTTGTAAGAGCAGCTAATATTAACTTGTCACCCAATAATTTGGCAAGTCTGAGTAAACCCCTGCAAAGTACTCTGAGAAAGTCAGATGGAAAATGTTATGGAAGACCACACCTGTGCTAGCTAAAGAGGATATTTACAGTAGATTCTTATTTTATGGAGCAAAATAAAAGCATTAAAGCGTATAGCCAGATGACACCAAGATGGATTTAAAATTAAATGCAGGAGGTATTTTTTGACCTTTCAACAGAAATTATATAACCACTCTTAGGTTATAAACAGTCTTTTGTTTTCCTTCTCTTTGTCTAACACTCAGGAGGAACATAGGGTTAGTTGTTTGTTATGAAGATACAGAGCAATGCTTTAGAGTGAAAACAATTGTGCACTGTTCATTATTTATACAGTTCCTATAATGTTTGTCACTAGCATTTGTTGCAATCCTTAGCACTTTTTATCTCCAAAAAGCTACAGAGAAAAAGGTTTCCAGTTCTGAAAATGACAACAGCAGAAGAAAATGAAGACACACACCAGTCTGTTTCAAGCCTGAAAGTTTCTTTCTTCTTTTCTGGTTTGATATGTCACTGAAGAGCAAAAAAATCAATACTAAAGTCTTGTCAAACTGACACATAAACACAATTGTTTTCTGTTTTTGTTATTAATCCTCAGAAATAGGACATGAAATGTACCTTCTTTAAATGGATGTCTTTATATTAGCATTAAGGAAAACAATACTGAATTCTTCACAGAGTTATGTATGTGTTTACAAATATTTCCCTCAGCAATCAGTAAGTGCTTAACTAGTAGCAACTTAATTTCATGTTAAAAAAAAAAAGTTTAACAAAAATTACCTGAAAATTTTCCCTGAAGTCAAGTAAATGACATCGGTGAGAAAGAGCAAAATTATGACACTAACACCTTTTCTTTACTTGGTATGATTTCTCTGGGGTTTGTCTTATGGAAATAACGTCCTTGACATTAATATATATGTGAGGCACATGGCTTTGTTAGATATTGCATCTTGTTCCATATAAACTTTTAATCATCTTTCAAACCCAATAATTTGCTCTGTAACTTTTCACTGAGAACAAGTATGATTCTCTACAGTAAATTGGAATAAATTGGCTGAAGCAAAGAATACATGATTAGGCCTCTGAAATAAAACGAATCAGAACTTAAAAACCAGGTACAGTGCAGTGCTGTCCAGTCTCGTCAGGATACTTAGAGTTGCACTGGTGACTGATCAGGCCTTGACTGCTTCAGAACTGAGGCCAGGGGTGGCCAGTCCTGAAAAGACAAGTCAGCTTAATACCCATTTCCCCTGGTTATGTCAACAAAACCTGTCATGTTACTTGTAATCCAGTCCTCTGACTTTCAGCAAATTAAACACTTGGGATCAAACTCACACACAGTGTAAACCCACGAACTTAATGGAATTATACCAAAGATTATTCTTTTCTCAGTGTTATGTTATTTGATGGTGCTTTTCCATAGTGATTTGTGGATTTATGAAGCATTTTATTGGCCCTGATGACTTCACACCATTATGTCTGAAAATATCTCTCTATCCTATATTTCAAATGTCTGTAGTGATTTAAAATAACCAGTCCAACTTACTGAGGAAAGAAAGCTCTGTCACTGTGGCAACTAACTCCATTTTGCGTTTCATTGCTGAAACTGTCAACAGGAGACCAACTAATGCCAAATTTGATACCATTTCTATAAAGTAGGCACTTGTCCACACTGAGCTGCATTGAGGCCGCTTACCTAACAGTATTCTCAGGGCAGAAATTTATCGTTAGATGTTACCGCTGGTGCCAGAGTTATATTAGTAATCATCGACCTTCTCTTGAAATAAATAATAATTAATAATAAAAAAAAGACTGACTCCAGAATGTTTCCTGTAAATAAAGCTCATAGAGCCAGGCTCTTATAGGCTAAAATTATTATATTCCAGCATTGTGAAATAAAAAGTGTAGCCAAGCATGTGCATGCCATACTTCATGTGCTGTTAGGAATAGAGTTGCCTATAGAAATGTTAGCAGTTCTCTCTCTTCAATTGAATTATTTCCTCAGCAGAGCAGAGGAACAATAAACAGGCCTTAAGCTTCTGCTGAAAACAGCAACATCTGCTAAGGAAAAGGGGAATTCTAAGATGAGTATTGCCCTAGCTGAACTCTATTCTTGCTTCTCTCAGAGATTTGCTGTGTGACTCAAGTTAGGTACTTAACACCTTGTGTCAATTATCACGTGTGTAAATTTAATACACTCATACTGCACTACTTTGGAGAAAGGCATGGACCTCGACTTGCTTGTGTTTGAAGAGAAACTGAGATTATTGCATTAACTGTGCCACATGTTGTGAACTTGTGAGTGAGCACCAGGGAACGTGGTGTAGACACGGTCCCAAAGCAAAATCTGAGAAGATAAACATTATCTGCATGAATGGTAATACAAAGCACCAACTGTGGGCAGTAAATTACATTCCAGCCTACTGTTCTGAGGTTTGCAAGTGCCTGGGCTCCTGTGTAACTCTAATTAGGTGGAGAGAGCACGTCCCAAAGCACAGTGCCGCCGTCACTGCCGCACATCCACGTCCTCCTGCCCGCACTCTGCTTTCCCGTCCTTCACCCTACTACCTGCAGGTATTATTTTGTACGCACTGAGGCCCGAGTTTTGCAGCCCTTCCAGGTCCAGCGGGCCCAGCGTGCCCGCGTCCCCCGCTCCGCCGGGGGTGCCCCGCACCGGGCACTGCCTCTGACCTTCCCTTCCTTCCCTTCCCAACCCCGGCTGTCAGAGCCCATCAACGGGCGCGGCGCTGCGATGGAGCGGCGAGCGGCAGCCGCCAGGAGAGGAGGAAGAGGAGGAGGAGAAGGAGGAGGAGGAAGGGAGAGATTAGCGCGGTGCCGGCTGGCGCAGAGGCGCGGCTGAGCGCTCAGCGGAGCCCGGGGCCCTGCGGACCGTGCGAGAGGCAGAGCGGAAGGAGCGGAGATGCGGCCGCTCTGCTGAGGCTGCCGGTGACCCGCCCGCGGGAGGAAGGCCGAGAAGGTCCGTCCTTCTCACTGCTCTGCGGGCGCAAAGGGTGCCTGTGCAGTCCCCTCCTCTTGCTTTTATCCAGCCCCGGAGCAGGAGCCGCCGCCGCCGCCGCCGCCCCCTATCCCTTCCTGCGCTCTTCCCACCATGAGCGGGGCTGTTTTCACCTTATAAAGATGGCGGTGTGGGATCCCTGCAACCTTTAGACTAATGACTGTCAGAAACATCGCCTCCATCTGTAATATGGTGAGTGCTGGCGGGGGCGCGGGCGGCGCGGCAGCCCCTGCGGGCTCCGGCCGGGGGGCTGCCCGGGGGCGCAGCCGAGCGGAGCGACCCCGTCCCTGCCCCCGTGGCGGGGGAGCCGGGCAGGCTGCGCCGGACCTGCCTGGGGTGCAGTTGGCCGACGGAGAGTGACGATGTCCCGAGGAGTTTTCCCGGCGCAGCCCGGGCGTGGGCCGGGGAGGGACGGAGATGCACAGCCGGTGCGGGGGCCCTTCGGAGCGGCACGCTTTGCAGACGAGCAGTGGCCCGCCCTTTCTCCTCCTGCTCTTCCTCCTGCCCTAATAATCCTGCCAAAGGACCAAAGTTGGGTTCTGAATCCACATTAAGTCAGTGATCCTATTTAACCCTCTCAGGCAGGCACCCTGTGGTCTCATGGGGCCAGGAGCTGCCCAGGTTACACAGAAAACAAGGATGTAGATGCCTGATAACACTCCTTTGGATCCCAATGCTCAGTACCTGTTCTAGGAAGTCTTGACTTTATTGCTGACAGAGTTTAACTTGCACTGCATGCCGCTCAGAGAGACTGCTGTTTGTTTAGTACTCCTGAATTACTTTGCTTTCTCTAAACCAGACTAGGCAATTAGGAAGGAATAAGGAAACATTAATATTTTTGTTTGTTATGTTCAGACTTTGCTACTTTTCCTCCATAGGAACAGTTGAAAGGATGCTTTCTGCACTGTGCTTGGGTTTAATGTTAATCCTAACAAACTTCGAGCATCTGATTGGGTTTAGGTTTTTGAAATTTCTTGGTGGGAAGAGGGAAAGCTCAAACTTTGTCTGTTAAAGGTTTATTAATACAGCAAGGCAGTAACAAACTTGCCAAAGAAGTGGTTGTGTGTAAGCACCCCAATGCAAACAGAACAGAAGCCTAATTCTGTACATTTTGTTGGTTTAGTCTGTATTTTTCCCCCTTATTTCCAGGTTCTTCAAGAGCAGCTACACACATTTGCCAGCTTCCCTCCATGTGGTGCCCCAGCATGCCTTGTGCTGGTGATGCCACACATACCATTCATCTGCCCTGGAGAATGGAGCCTGCCTCTAGGGTAAGGCAACAGGGACAGCCCCAGAGGCCTGGCTCCTGCAGGCTCAGCAGCAGTGGTCTGGGGGAGGGAGTGCACTTTGCAAGCCTGCTCCCCCTTCCACGTGTCCACACTTCCACTTAAGTGGGCTTGCTCTTTTGTTTCCAACCAGATGCCTGGGACATCCCATGCATAGTTTTAACTTAAGCCTCAGTCCTCTCTTTGAAATGCCTGTTCTGAAATGCAGACAGGGTGAGTTGGTTCTGGAGTTAAAAAAAAATTAATACAAAATTGACATTTGGAGTAAAATAATCTGGGTGCTCATCTTTCTTCACCAACAATAAGTAGTTTTTTCCCAATTTTCATTGTTCTCAATGATTTTCTGTCCAGTGGGACAGGGATAATGCAAAGAGAGGTTTAGGAAACAGTACAGGACTGAGGAGAAAATCTGGATGAACTTGTCTTCCTTCTGAGGCAGGCTCCAGTTTTTACTGCTGATTGATGGTGGATGTGATGCCCTGCAAACTGTATGAAAGAGCACCGCATGAAGGGGAGCTGCAGACACATAAGTGGTTGTAAGACCTTAGCATTGACATAAAGTATTAGGAACTCCATGATTTTTTTTGTGTACTTCAGACAGATGAACTTGTATGCAGTATGTTTCTCTCAAAGACTGAGCAGATTCACAGCAAAACTGATGAGGTTGGTCTAATGGTGAGCTGCTCAGCTGTCACTGCCAGTATATCTTGCAAAAGTAGCATCTGAGAAATAGAGAGACTGAAGGGAAGAATGAGAGCCTCAGGCAGAGAAGGCATACAAGGACTCATACTTCAAGGCAGTTCTAGCTCATGGTGCTGTGACAGAAGGTGAAGTTGTTCTAATGATAATGGTGTTTTAAGGCTACATATTCCTTGGGGTCTGTGTATTTAGCTTTTAGAGATGTTGTGTTGTGTTGGTCACATTTAGTCTTTTCTGGATAACCCACAAAGATTGGAAGGTCTTTTAGGCAAAAAAGGGGAGATTTTCAGACAACTACAGGAATTTGGGGCTGTAAGAAAAACAAAAATTGTTGGAAGTGTTGGCAATACTGAATCATGGGTCATCCAAAACAGTGTCCACTTAGATGAGGTGGTGGACTTGAACTCAACGTAGGTCTGTAGGAGGAGCTATACCTTCCGGAAGGTTAGAGGTATAAAAATAAACCTTTTGCCTATATAAAACCTGAGTATTTGCAGTGCTAGTTTGATTTAAGACACCTGTATCTGTAACATACTAGTTAAAAAACTGAGCTACTTACAATTTGTGGACTAAAAAATAGCTGTATAATTCTTAGTTAATAAAATTTATTTTTGTATATAACACTGTGTATTAGTATGTTTGTAAGTTTTTTAATCTAGTTGAACTCAGTAATGAAAAAAAGTGTCCTGATCTTCTTTATCTTTTCTCATTCTCCTTCCACTTGAGAGTATTCACAGAGATCTCATAACTTTTGCCGAAAAAAAAGAAAAAAAGAAAGAAAAGAAAAAAAAAAGATGATGCCTGATTGATTTTCTGGTGGGGTGGGGGAAAGTAGACAGAGTAGACAATTGATCCGTCTCTGAATGCAACATAGATTGTATTTTCAATGGTATTCCTTTCTTGACAAACTTTTTATGTGTGTCCAAGTGCTTTCATGTCCTGAAGGGAAAAAAATAGCTGAAATTTGGTTGACTTAACTTAGCTCAAGAAAACCTGTCTAGTCAGCATTTTTGGATGTATACATTTGCTATTTAACTGCCTTCCTGATGTTTGGTATCTTGGCTTGCAATTTTGGTCTCCTGAAGATGGTAGGGATGGTTAGTTTTTTCAGGAAGGATCAAAACAGGTCTAGTGGAGCAAGGAAGCCAGGGACAGTATTTAACTTGCTTGCAGAAGAGATTTGGTACTATTCGCTGGATAAGTTCTCACATGCTGAGACAGATGCAGTAGGACCTAACCAGTAAGAAAAATTATAGGGACAAAGTTTCCACTTGGCACATTTGCTTGTAGTAAATGCAGAACTTCCTAGAATTAAAAAAAAAAAAAAAAAAAAAAAAAAAAATCCTCCATTGTCTTCTACCAGATTTGTTCTCTGAATTATAATAATAACAATAGTACTAGTTATTTTTCACTGATTTGTCTAATTAGATCTAAGAGCTAAAATTTGTCTTGCTGGGGCCAAGGGGATGAAGACAACTGTGCCTGAAGGTATTGGTGGGACTCTATGACGGCCATGCTCCCTGAAAAGGGAGGTCTAGTGCCCAAGATGTTCATCTTACCTCCCTTTCAGACACTGTGAAAGCTCATTCACTCTGTCTGCACACCATGTTCACCACAGAGGGATGTATACAATAGGCAATTATCACCTTTTATGTAGGATAGGTACAGTAGATGTGAAGAAGCATAAGATACACTGAAGAAATTCTATTTGAAGGAATACCAACAGCTGGTGCCATGTAACGCTCATAGCCACCAAACAGGGATGCAATTTAGCCCCTGCAGTGCTGTAATCCTCTTTGGTTGTTGTTTCTGTGAGATAACTGTATGACTCAAGTGCAAAATGCTGGTTCAAAAGTGGATAGGCATGCTGGCATTTTAAGGCTGTTGCTTACTGAAATACTCAGCAGTATGTTTCTCTGTTGATGAGCTTTAGGTACAGCCTTGCATTCTGAGTTCAGCTCATGCTGCAGCTGTGGCCTGGGGATATTACTGTTACATGCAGTGAAGGACATCTAACCATTTCAGAATGTATTGACATATATTTTTACAGATCTGGCTAACAAGCTCTGTGAACCATATTTTTCCCTTTCAGAATTCTGTTGAGAACAAGTATTATTCGTCCCTTTCATAATTTTGTAATAATATTTCAAATAATCTGATCTGCACTTCAGACTGTTCTGTCAGTTTAATAAATGGAATATTCTGAACACACTCAGATTGTTATTGATAACAAGGTATTATCTGAGAAGCCTAGGAATCTACGTTCTGGAAACAAATAAGAATAAATGTTGGATTCTTTTTTTTTTAATAGCATGATTTTAGAGACTTACTGAAGGATTTGTTTGAATATAGAGCACTGGCAGAATGAAGACTCAAAACTACAAACATAGATTTGTAAAATGCTTGATATAAAAAAATACAGTTTTAATGCTGTGAAAATGGTAACATTCTGTTTCATACAATAAGAATGTTATTGGGTTACAGAATTGATCATTATGACTTTCAAATGAATTTATTCATTTGAACAACTTGTGGTGTGTATTCCTTCATCTTTTACATCTTCTCATAAACAGAGATAAAGGCAAAATAATACATTCTAAGACAGTAAACAACTATCATAATACATTCTAAGACAGTAAACAACTATCTGACAGCATATTTAGATTGATAAAAGAAAACAAAGCTGTTAAATCTGTAAAAATATCAGTTACAGACAGTTCAAGCAAAGCAATTTTAGAAGCATAGTCTCAGGAGTATGTATATTTCAGTGTGACATATATATAAAATATAGAAAAAACATGAAAAGTACAGAGAATGTGAAGTCTAATTATTATAATACCTTTCTGAAGTAATGAGAAACTTGGGAGCATGGCTGACAAACAGGTAGTGGACTGACAAGCAGAAAACGTTCATTCCATCAAAAGATAAACAGAAGTCCACAAAGATGTTATTTCATTGGATAGAGTAAGATGTCCAAAATGAGAAACATGCTAATACATCATTTTGAATGTAAAACCTAGACTAATGGCTGACACTTGTCTTCCATGAATACCTTTTTATGGGTAAAGTGGTTATTATGCAGTTACTAGCTATTCATGAGATAAGCACAAAAGAGGAGTTCATTAATACAATGTGTGGTTTACAATGTGTTTCTTTTAGAGGAGTGTAATCTTTGGCTTCATGTTGCTGAATTAGGAGTAAACTGGCGGTTATGCTAAATACCTCAATAAGTGAACCTCCTAATTATAGCAAGGCTGAGTGAGTCTGAATTGTGGAAGAGATGAGATTAAAAGCAAACTCTGGACCCTGCTTAACTGTGTGGTGGGCAAATGTAACGCAGGAGGTTTGGTTCGGATGGATTTGAAGAGCCACAGTCTGTGAAGTGTGTCTCAGTTTGGGACAATTTGGAGGGATGGAGACTTTGGACAGAAATCTCTTCTCTTGAATTCAATATCCCTGTTTTCTCCAAGATATAGAGAGTGACCACTGTACCCAGAAGTAATTGAATAAATTACTCTTTACCAAGAAGAATGTTGATAACAATACTGATAAAACTGGGTTAAACCAACCAATGAGGAGAAACTTCCCAAGCTCTGTCCACTGGACCAAATTGAGATGGTGGCCAGCCTCCCCCACCTGGAAAAACCACTCATGGCTACAGGACAGAAACAAGGTGGCTGCCCTTCCATGTGGTTCGCCTCCCCCATGCCCAGAAAACCTGGCAGGAATGGTTGTACAGTCAGCACTGGCAGGAAACAGCAAATAGCTGGGATTCAATACTGGCAGACACTTGTGTGGCACTGCAATGAGGCTGCAGTGCTGGTACAGGCAGTCAGAGCAGGGCTGTGGACCCCCCAGGGGACTGGAAGAACCCACAAGACACCCATTGGATCCAGCAATGAGACTTGGTTGTTGCAGTTTGGTGTCCATTGGCCAAAGTGGTGGCCACTGTCTGGATCAGTCCAGGTGGTGGTTGAAGCCCCAGGTGGTGAGGGAAGTCCTGAAACTCAGAGTTGTATACATTCAGGAGCATGGAACATGGGAACACCTCTGGTACCTCCTCTGGGATGGAGAGTTTTGCATTGGATGGTGTAATACTGGGAGTAATAGGATACTTCAGGAGTCTTCCATGATGTTGCAGCTGTCTCTTACATTAGTGCAGATGAGTGGTGGACTCCCACCACGGCCCATTATGGCTCATCAAGAAGAGATGAAAACCTTCAGGCTGGGTGTGAACATACCAAAGAGTTATCACATCTGAGTCACCTGTGTAAGGAAAAAGAAACGCTACCCCACCTCACAGGATTTGCCTCTTTCCTTACCTTGTTCGACACCCAGCCTGTACCCTGAGGTGTAAGATATGCCTTCAGCCCCTGGCCTGGGTGGGCACTCTGCATATTGTCAGCAAAGCACACTCTGACTGAGCCACGAGCACCAATAGTCCAGTCTCTTGCAGAATCTGGGCAGTCCCTGCAGGTGTTCACATGTCTGAGTCATTAATTACTAGCAGTTCAATCTCTTTAGACATGACAAACCACCAAAAAGCAAAAAGGGCATATTTGAAGAAAAAAGAAAGGAAAGGTGGATAGTAGAATTCCTGTGTAGCCCGGGACAGTGAGTCATGGCCAATCAGAGAAGCAGTCAAGAAAGTGTCTTCTGCTGTTCTTCTTTTAACCCGCTTCCCCACACCCCACAACTCTTTTTTGGACAAAGGACAGTGGGAGAGGGCCCTCTCACTGCCCACAGGAAAGGTTTTATCCAGTCCCTGTGGCCACCATTCCCATGTGAGTTTTGGAGCCCGTGCCTCCCCCTGTCCCCTTCTTTGCCTCAGGGGAGCCAGTGAGTGACTCATTGTGGCCGCTGCCTCCCGAGGCTCGGCATCACCTCCGGTCTGTTAATACAACTGCACCACGGGAGCAGAGACAGGACTTGATCTGTTTGAAAGTTTTGGTTACAGTGTTGCTGTTTATTCTGTTCTGGTTTTGGTTTTATATATATATATATTTGTAGTAAAGAACTGTTATCCTTTTCTATACATTTTCTGATTAAAATCTCTTAATTTCAAAGAGACCCCTTCCTAGTCCAGACAGACATCTCAGTTTCTTTTAAACTGAGACAGACATTTATGTACGTTATGTAACAACAAAGTATATTAGCGCTTCTGGGGAATAAATGAGCTTGCATCTCCATGGTCAGGACTGCATTGTAAGTATGTTCTTGGGCTTACTCAGCCTTTGCACAGAACGGCTGCTCTGCTGAGGGTTTAAAACCAACCATTACTGGATATTGAGTCTTGCAGGTATTTGATTTTTTCATTTCAGAATTAATGACCTAGTAAGAGGTGCATCTAAACTGTCCTTGGACAATAGTTTCCAACTGTCCACTGGAATTCCATTTGATAAACCTGTGTTGCTTCTGACGTACATCAGTCAAACGTGGAGATTTCTAGTGATGGTGTCTAAATCACACTTCCTAATGTCTTATGAGAATCTACATTATGGTAATTTGAGCTTAGTACTTCTCATCCTGCCCAACGCTGAGATCAAGAACAGACTAGTTTCCTTCTGTAACAAACTGTAGACTAATCCAGTAAATCTAGTTCGTAGCTGTATATGACCCAAAACCCTTTGTCACGCTCTGCCTCAGACTTTTCGGTCTCATCCACCTAAATGCTATTCAGACCTTTTTTGTAGGTCACTTTTCTCTAGAGTTGAGTTTTTCATTTTGCCTGTCTTTTATGGATTCTTTTTGGTTATTTATATCTTACTTTAAACAGGTACCCAAACCTGGACTTAAGATCCTGTCTGAAGTCTTACCAGTGACAAGTTAAACAGGAAAGTTACTTTAAGAACTTTAAAGTTACTTAAGAACTTTTTACTTTGTAAACTCCCTTTGTAGGCTCCCATCTAAGAATTTCATTAAGTTGTCAACATTTCTTGTTGTATTTTGGGGGATTTTTTTTAAAAATAACACTGCATAGCTATGACTTATTCATCTTATACTACACACAGACTTCTGTTCTCTTCTTTTATTTTTTTTTTTTTTAAAAAGCTGACTACTACCTTAGTCAGCTGTTTCCCATTCTGTACATGTCCAGGTGATTCTTCTCTTTATGAGCAGAATCTTGCACTTGTCTCAGCTCTTTAGACCATTTCTCTAAAAGAAAAACATGGCTAAAAATAGTTTTGAATTCTAACCTTGTTCTGCAACATAAGTGCAGCCCTCATAGCTCCTGTTATATGGGAATTTAATTAAGATATTCTTATTTCTGTCTCAGGTTATCAAAAGGTATTCCAGCTGGTGCAGCTGTGATTAAGTCAAGAAGCTGCCTTGCTTTTAGCATACTCTGAGGCACCACATATGCAGTCTAGGTGGCCCAGACAAAAATATTATTGAAGAAATTATAACCTGTAAGCAAACTTCACTCTCTTTTTGACTTCTGAGGCCGTCTTGAGGTTATGTGTTCTGAAGAGGGAAATTGGCCAAAGCCAATGGTTTTGCTACTTGTTCCAACAAAAACCTGAGTGCTACTAATGCAGAAACAATTAAGCTGGTAATGCAGACAGACTCATGAAAGAATACTGATTTTCTGTTTGGTAAAAGTTGTATAATCCTGGAAACCTTAATGGTCAATGTTTTTAAAAAATTACTTATGTGTTTAGATACTGAACTTCTAACATTTCACTAGAACCTCATGTACAGTACTTGGTTGCTTTGTGCTTTGAGAAAATGAAGTTTTATGAGCTGAGTACCTTAAACACTTTATCCAGGATTTCAAGTGGTTCAGGATTTCAGGCCTCTCAGTTTTTACCTGTTTCGTGGTAAACCCAGAGTTAAAAGCTGAATTTATTTCTGGTATATGTGATAACTAGATCTGTGATTAGAGACAGTTTAGTGCATCCAGCAAAAAAAAAAAAATCCAGGTTAGACATTTCCTTAAAAACTCTTAAAATTTCCCTTAATGACAGGAAAATTCTTTGGAAGAAATGCACAAAAATTATTGATTCAGATACATTTCTTAAATCATCTTTCCTACAAAAATATGAATACACAGTGGTTTTTCAGTCAGTCAATATCCTTTTGCTATGATGTCCTATATGTTTTCTCTCCTTTCTCTTTTATCTTGTGGCAACAAAGACCCAAAATAGTTTTGCTAGAGGAGCAATAAAGTGTTTCTTTGCAGAATGAAAAAAGAGATAATCTGGTTAAATTCAATCATCTTATGGGATCTGCACTGTAAAAAATATAGAAACATTTCAGGATTGGTATTTAATATAAATGAATTTGTAAGAAGTCTGGGTCAGCTATTTCAGTTACTCACCATATCCCTCTGAAAGTCAAGGTTGTCCCTGAGGACAGCTAAAGTCCAGCACTGAGGACAGGTGATGCACCTACTGAAAGCACCTGCATATATGCTGCATGCTGTGATATTACTTGCTCTTCTCTTACTCTTTTTTCTGTTGCTTCTGGGAGCTGATTTTGGATTTTATTTACAGTCGCCTACTCTCTTTTGAGTTATCCATCACTGCCATTTAATGGCCAGAAGGCCTTTCACATCTTTCTTTATCTTCTTTTTCTCTTTCCTCCCATATGCTGTGCCTTCCAAAATCCTGAAACTCAGGCTGCCTAGCCCTGAAGCCATTACTATTTTTACACTGATTTTGCCTCTACCAGCCCAAACATCACCATTAGTTTGTCTTAAGTCTTCAGTTTTTCCCTTCAGGAAACAACTCTATTTCTAGCATGCTGCTCTCACTTTCCCTGAATACTAAGGAAAAAAAGATCTAGTTTATAGCTGTATATGATCTGAAACACTATGTCATGGACCAGTCATCTTTCTTCATTGGTCTCTTGTTCTTTATATATTTGTTAAATTTCTGTTTTCATGATTCAATGTGTTTTTTTCTTATATTTTTTAGATTCTCTTGGGAACAAGGTATTTCTTATTTTGCCTTTTATTCTTTGTTATTTATTCATAGCGTGTTTCTGTTTATTTAGTGATACCCATTTCATAGGTGGCCTATGAAAAGTCCTAACTTCTTTACTGCATTCACTTACTTTAAATACATGCATGTTTCTATAAAGCTAGTGCCAGTTTTACAGCTCTGTCACAACACAAAGCGTAGTCTGATTTGCTGTCTTCTGATGATGTGTGATTTAATGATCTAATCTGATGTCTTTTTTTTCCTCTGAATTGTTATTTTGTTTACATGCTGAAGTGTAAAAGAACAGCAGGAGTGTTTGCATTGGTTTGGGGTTTTTTTTTACTTAATCTCTTTCACATGATACAAAGCTCAAATTAAACTCATAGCAACATTATCAGAAATTTCAGCTGAAAAGAAAACTGGCAGTCTTATCCTTTAGAAGGCCTAGAGCAAAATAACAGCAGGGAAAAAAGTACAAGTCGTATGGCCAGAATATTTTTGGAGCAATGCTGTCTTTGCCATTTTATAAAGCCTGAAAACTGGTTGTTTAATTAAGTGGTAAAACTTCTGAGAAATCAAGATTCACCAGCACCACAGAATACATAGGAGGAGTTTCCACATTGACCTAGTTCTCATTCTCAAAAGGTCTGGCTACCACAGTCACTTCATTGCATTTCCTCATTAGTGTATTCTTTTAAGAAGGAGCCAGTCTCCTTTATTGTCTCTATACTCTGATATGAATTTATTTAATACTCCCAAATCACACTTCATTGATTTATGCAGCCTCTCCTCATTTCAGGCTCTGTGGCCATACTGCCACTCTTGCTGATTTTCATCAAACTACGGTAGATTCAGCAGTGGTAGAATATTTCTCCTAGCTGAAGCACAGAACCACTTATCAAACCACAGACACTGGGTTGCATTAAAATGTCTGAGCAGGTTTTCACTGTAGAAGTGACCACTTGCTGGGAGTGGGAACAAGTACAAGCATGCTTAAAACTGTGTTAAATAGTCATGGTTTATTTTTGTTTTAGATTAACCTCAATAGACAAATATTTCTATATTTGATATGGCTGGTTTAAAATGAATTCTGAATCATCTTTAACCCATCTCTAACAATGTATTTTTTCCAGTTTAAACCTGGTTTGAGTGTACAGTTTCTGGTATACTTTGGTTGGAAAAATTTCCTTCTTCTTCCATCGTATTAACTGCTTGTTGGGGAGACTTCATATGCAAAACATGTAACATATATGCAATGTGACACAGTTTTGAGTTTACTAAGTAGTCTGCTTGCATTTTTTTCTTCATGTAAGAAATATATCCGTCTTTGAAATATTAGGTCTCTGTGCCTCTTACCTGTTTTCATAGTCTTCTTTCTCTATGAATTTAACAATATTTTTTTTGAGGACATTAAAATAAACCAGACTCAAATTACCCTTGATATAAGAAGGCACAACTCCTAATGAAGTCCAAGGGAGTTATGTTAGCTTACCCAAAGATTGGATTTAGCCTATCTGTTTTATTGGGTCACTGGCACACAGTGCTTTGTTTTATATTTGCAACAGCCTGGTTTTGGAGAGCTAATGCTCCACGATGAGCTGTTACTGAGCATATGTTGTTTCCACAGAATGCACTGCAGAAATTTCCATGCAATGTAGAGTTTTTATATGAAGATCAGTTAGTGTGCATCATGAATTTGTCTGGTTTTCGGTGATTATTTTGTTTGGTAAATCCTGATTCTTGCTCTTTCTCACAATATTTATGAGAAAATTTAGATGCTAGAAAGGAATTGTCAAACCTTCTGGCATTCTCTGATGTAAGATACCCTGCCCTTTGAGGAAAGGCAAATGAGTAATGTAGGAGCAGCTAATTAGCAGAGCACTTGCATTCTACCTGTCTAACAGCATAAACTAACCTGTAGTTTATGAAAGAATGGGAGGTTACTCTTTAGAGATAGTGTTTTCCATGAACTGTAGAGGGAGAATTTATTTCAGTATGGAGAATACTTCCTACAAAACTGAAAAAAACCCATTTCATTCTTACATTAGGGAACTTAATTGTAATGCTACAAGTGTAAACAAAGAAAACCTTGATTTTGATCTGAATGCTGTACAATGAGTAGTAATATGAGGATGGCTTTCTTCAGAAGCTGCATTAATCTTCTGTAGTCACATTTTTCTTTTATCAGACAAGATTTTGAGGGTAACAATGGCTGTCTAATTCACTGCTAATATCAGATAAGCAGATGTCTATCAGTTTCCTCTCTCTTGGGATGTTGGATGTTTTGCTGAGTCTGTGCATATTTGGCAAGGCTGACTTTCCTAGCAAGGAAAATAATCTTCATATGGGGCTTACATAAGTATCACACTGTCATCTCTGTTGAAAGGTAGCCAATAATTGCTTTGTATTGATCATTCCTTTTTTTCCAAGTTTCTCACTGAAGCTTTGCAGAGTCTGGTGAGAACAAATAATGTATCCCTTACTCAAGCTTTGCATGAAGCCTTGTGTTTGTAAAGTACTTCAGTCTCAAAGGGATTGTCTGAGAAATGACATGCGCTTGGTCTGAGCCATGAACTCTGTGTATGTGAGAGGATGGGGGAGAATGGAGAAAGATCTGAGAAGGGAATGTGAAATATGCAAACTTTGGAGCTTTTTTGGAACCTGCCAGCTTGAAGGAGATGTTTTACTTTCAAGGCTTGTAAATTCTCAAAGAGCATCAGTGCTGATTTTCACACTACTGATTCTGTTGACTAAAATAATCTTCTTTTAATGAGTTGAGGTGAAATAATAATCTAATATAGCAAGCAGTGGTGATGATAAGTGCAGTAAGGAAACACAAATCAGGCCTTGGGGAGATGGCTAAGGGACATCAGAATTACTGAATCTGATTACCAGTTACTTTGAAAATTTTAGCTGATGAAGTCTGAGCAAATGTCTCCCTTGGCTTCAGCAAGGCTTTCAACACTGTCTCTCACAATGTCCTCACAGGCAAACTCAGGAAGCGTGGACTGGGTGAGTGGACAGTGAGGTGGATTGAGAACTGGCTGAACAGCAGATCCCAGGGTGTTGTTATCAGTGACACGGGGTCTAGTGGCAGGCCTGTCACTAGTGGTGTCCCTCGAGGTTCAATACTGGGCCCAGCATTGTTTAACTTATCCAGCAGTGCCTTGGATGAAGGGGCAGATGCCTCCTCAGCAAGTTTGCTGACCACACAAAGCT
>JAWWMO010000138.1:46854001-46879235 GCA_035047845.1 Dendrocincla fuliginosa
TTCCCTTCCCTTCCCTTCCCTTCCCTTCCCTTCCCTTCCCTTCCCTTCCCTTCCCTTCCCTTCCCTTCCCTTCCCTACTTTTCCTGTATTTCTTTTACATTTGATTTCTGAACATGAAGTCTCGTGGCATAGAACATCACTTTGGCCAGTTTGGGTCAGCTGCTTCAGCTACGTCCTCTTCCCAGCCTTTTTCCCACACTCAGCCTACCAGCTTTTGGGGAGGAGAAGGGTTGGAGAGACAGCCTTGATACTGTGTGAGCACTGCTCAGCATCAACTAAAACACTGGTTCATTGGCAACACATTTTTAGCCATGCATACAAAGCACAGCACCTTATGGGGTAAGGTGTAGGAAAGGTAACTCCATCCTGGCCAGACACAGTACCCTAGTATATGTCAGCATCCATTGTCTTTGGTTTTCCCAGGCATGTGTCTTACTGTCAAAACTCTGCAATGTTCCTAAGTGTCTGAGGAACTTGGAATATATGGATGGGAGTCAGTGCTGTCTAAAGTTACACATCTAGTGCAAGGACTTAATTTAGGATGAGTCACCCTCTTGCTTTCTTCATTGACTGTAGCAGGAGCCTACACAGCCAGCTCCAATGAGGGTAACCTTCTAGACAGCTAAAGTTATGTGAGCAGAAGTTTTCCCCTGGAGTACCTTCACTGAAACCGGGATGACTGGCTGCAAAACTGCTCTTTTTTGGCATGGTTCTAAATACTTTGCTGAAGAAGGGCAAGTACACATATTTGGGAGAAAAAGTTAATTTTCTTTATTGAAGAAAAAGATATATTCTGCTGTACAAATCTCGATTCTCTCCTTCACAGATCTCTTTGACAACTACATGCAGCAGGATGCACATGAGTTTTTAAATTACCTGCTCAACACCATTGCAGACATTTTGCAGGAGGAGAAGAAACAGGAAAAGCAAAATGGGAAACTGAAAAATGGCAACATGAATGAAGCTGAAGAGAACAATAAACAAGAACTCACCTGGGTGCATGAGATTTTTCAGGGAACACTGACTAACGAAACTAGATGTTTGAACTGTGAAACCGTAAGCATTGGGATAGATTTTTTTTTTTTGGTTGTTACCCATTAATAGATAGATACATTTTATATATATAAATATATGAATCTTTTCAGACATCTGAGAATTGTGGATATTCCTGTAGAATTTACTTCTTGAAGTGAGTATATTCTTTCCTAAAAAATTATTTTTGTAAGCATTACTTGGCTAACATATGCCAGGTTTTGCTGTCCTAATCTCTACAGTTGCAATTCTTGCTAGTGAATCAACACCCTTCCTTATTACTGTAACTTTGAGGGAAGGTATTCACATCATATTCAATGAATAAGTGAAATGTGAAGATGAATTAGTGTTAATTCAATCTTAAAATGTGACTGGTATACAGACATTATTAACAAACTGTGTGTTATCTTTTATCTCCCTAATGTTTTCTAGAGGTTGAATGTCAGTTTGGAATCTCTTATGTTTGAAGTATAAGCAAAAATTAGTTTTAGTTAGGAAACCTGATTGCAACTCTGCTATTGATTTCTGTGGTTTTCAATCACATTCTCCTGATGAAAGACAAAAGAAATAATTTTTTAAAAGTGATCCTATGAGGCTGCTATGTGAAAGAGTAACACAGGGAGGAAAAAAAAATGGTTTGGGAAAAACAGCAACACTGACCTTCTGACAAGGTTGTAATTAGCCTCACCTAACCTTTGCTTGGTAAAGTTGATAGGTGTCAAATATGAACTAGTTTTCTCAACTTTTTCTGTACATGATGGGGATTATAAAGGAGCTTCTGCAGGAAACTTTCTCCATCTGTCTCTAGAATGTTTCATGAAACAGTTTTTAGCAGTATCAGGTATTTTTTTCTATACAGCTCGTGTATAGAAATGACTCCATGGCATTACCAAGCTGTTGCAATTGTTGGTGCAGCAGTGCTCTGAGCTGGGCCAGCAAACTGTTCTGGCTTAAGAATAGTGTATTTTTACTCAGATCAGTACTGCTACTAAGGGTTTCCTCTAAAGAAAACACAGCTTTAGATTAGCTGCATTAAGATGGGAGTAGTGCCCAGAGAAGGTATCTTCAGACAGCAAGCTGAGGTTAAATATCATTAGACAGCTGAAGTTCGGTGAGATAAACTCTGCCCACGTCCTACCAGATGTGTAAAAGAACACATACTGATATTTCTAATCATAAAGAATAGCTCTGTATTCCAAGAAAATATGACTTTTCCAGGGACTTGGATCAGAGGAGGGGAGTGGGAAGAGGAGATACAATGCTAGTCAACATGAAAAAAGGTGTTGGAACAAGTTTGGAAGAAGCTTGTAAAATAAAAAAAGCATGAGAGATATTGGAAATTAATTATTTAATGTATTTCAATTTTTAAAAATCCAGGTAATGAAAGCAAATTAAAATAAGTGAAATAATTGTAAATTGTTATAAGAATGAATTCTAAATGGTTGTGGCCTAATTCAAAATCAATATCTAGTGTTTATTCAGACAAACTGTAGTGAAGTGGGGATGAGTTCTTCAGTAACAGCAAAGCTGCACAATTCCCTACTCGTAATTCAAAGTGATCAAGCTTTATGGAAAAATATAGTGCTAGGTAGGAAAGCTTATCTGTAGCTTCCTCTGAATGCAGAAATACTGTTTACTACTCAAGATATTTTTCCAGTTTGTTTTTCTTGGATTAATGAACTCTTTGGGAAATAGTAAAACAAATTAAAAGATGCCCCTTTGGTAAAATATTTGTAAGTAGTGCATGAAGAATCCTTCAGGTTCCAGCAGTTCTTAATGTGACTTACAAAAAGTGCAGTTTGAATCTGGGTTTCTGGCTACCTTTAGTTTTAGTCTGTATTATTCTAGCTCTAAGTAGCTCATCTTCCCTTTTGGTAAACGTTTTATATGCTGAAATCAATAACAAAATTTCTAGCTTCTTTGAGGTATTCAGATGAAATGCTATACTTGCTAAAGACTTTTTCAAGTATTTAACCTCTTACTGATATGCAGTGTGTCTGACAGAAGCCTAGTTCCAGCTGCAGAGACACAATGTTCTCTGAAGCTTTGCTGCTTTATTTTTCAAATTTTAGCTGTATATTTGTACTGCAGTTGACTGCTGCCAATTTTGTGGCTTCCTGTCCCCTGCGGGTCAAGTCATGTCTCAGGGAGGATTTTGGTTTCAAGAACTGCTGTTCATTTCAATTGGGTGTGTGCTACACCTCTGTGCATCTCTGATAATAACAGAATTCATCTTGCTAAAGGTGTTTCTCTGGATTCAAGTCTGGTATGGGATGCTTTAACCAAGCTTGTATGATCTCTGATACAACACAAATATGAGCTGAAAGTAGTACATTCATAGAATTGCAAAAATCTGGGCAAGAGGGACTTTTGCCAGAATGATGAATTCAACCTGTCATGGAAATTCTTGATTTGAACATCTTTATTGTACCATCTGATTTAATATTAAGGAAATGCAGTCATAGGAGGAAAACAGGGAGTGTTCATGCAACATTTTATAAGTTGGTTGTTATGAATATGACAGGATTCATGTGCAGCAAGTAATTCTGCAGTCTTTTGACTCAGTTGAAGTACTACAAGGATTATCCATTTGCATGATTTTTTGTTAATGTAACTTCACATTCAAAATGAAACTTTTAGTGAAAAATAATTTTTAAAACAAAAATCAAGACCTGTCATTCTGAAAACACTTGGGCTTAATTTTTTGAAATAAAAACTCATTATGCTTTTTCTCCTCTAGTTCTGCCTAAAAAAGAGACTGGTAATATCAAAATGATTTTGCAAAATGTTATCACTTCATAATTTTTACCTTTGATCCTTAAATTTTTTAGTCAATAGTATTGACCAGGAACAATATTCAATGGGAAAATGCAGCTGTGTCAGCCAGAAATATAAACCCAGCCTTTTGAATGCTTCATTGGGGAGAAAAGATAACATAGTTAAATATGACATTGCTTGACAGATGCATATTTGGAAAATATCTTCATCACATCCTTAATAGTGGAAATAATTATGTAGGAATAAACTGTGATTATATAATTTAATACATTATACAAAGAGTAAACAAAATTTTGGTAAAATAAGAACGTAGACTGTGTTACATAACAAGGGAACATACATATTGCACCAATCATGGCTAAAACAGGGGATGATGGTTGACCTTTAGTGAACAGGCTGTCATCACTGGTCCATGCTTGGTGGGATTGGATCAGTGGAACAGACAGAAGTTAAATTACATGAAAGCTGGATTAGTAGAATTACTAATAAGTATAGTCACACTGAACTAGAACAAAAAAAAAGCATTGAAATTAATTATTTTTGAGTAACTTATTTTTGTAGAAATTGCTCTATCCTTTAGCATTTGCTAGAAATATAAACAGCATGTAGATGTATGGCATCTCTGTTTCACATGTACATTTTTTCTAACAGGTTAGTAGCAAAGATGAAGATTTTCTTGACCTTTCTGTTGATGTGGAGCAGAACACATCGATTACACACTGTCTAAGGTAAATGAATGAATCTTTTTGGCAGATAGTTCTGTCTAGCTGCTAAAATTTTCAAGTCTAATTGATACAGAAAAATAGAATAACATTTGCTTTTGAACTTTTCCCAAGCAGAAGAAAAATACTTTAAAGTAGATGTTTTCTCTAATGACAAAATATGCATTAATATACTTTGTTTTACTCACTTTCTCTTTCAATGTGTGTATTTGAAAGAGAGTAAAAATCATCTCTTGGGGAAAATAGTTGATTGCCTTGTCATTTAGAAGAATTGCTGCAGAATAATAATTGTCTACAAAGAGATTTGTGTGCTTATCTTTAAGCTGCTACTCAAGTGCCTTGTTGATTATTAGAACTTATGTGTATATTAAAAATTAAGTGTGTGCTTTTCAGAAGTAGTGCTAGAGTCCCTGTAAGGCCAAAGATTTCAAAACTCTACTTTTCTATTATAAATTTCTTATTCTGTGTCTCATCCTAAAATTATCTGGAGAAGTCTTTTATTCTAAATTTCAGTTCTGCTCCTAGTATGCTCTTAACTGCTAAAAAATACTTTAGAGATGAGAATAATTTTCAGACATGCATGGATGATATCTCTATCTGAGAGATATCCAGCCTTTTTGGCATTGATGGAATAAACCATTGCCTGTATTTAAGACAACATGTTGCTGCTCTGAGGTAATGATTGTCAATTGATCGAACTCTTTCAAAATCCAAAATTGCTACCAAGGTTGAAAATGCATTTATCAGTTATTCTGGAATGCCTAGGAAGGATTGCCTGGCATTTCATCCCAAGCTCGGAGTTACAGAAAGAGAAATCATGCGAGGTACTAACCCATTTCCTGAGTCAGAAAGCAGTGGTTTCTCTGTGGATAACACAATTGTACTGAGTAACTTCTGTCACATTTTAAAGTGCTAGGTCCAGTAAGATTTTTCCTTCTCAGTTTCTGTTCAGACTCTTGTAGGATACTGTAGCAGACCTTAGCCCTCAAGACTCCACAGTGCATTAACTAGCCTCATTGTAAAAGGGGAGTAAAGTGAAGAGCAGCTTTGGAAAGCAGTGCGTTATTCTCTCTTTTTCTCCTGTAGCCTCTTTGTCTATTCGTAGTCACCAGCAGTCAAATCAGTATTGATACTACAGACTTTTGGTTGAACACCTTGGTTCCTCACTGTAGCCACTACTTTGAACTTCTCAGCATTACTTACCTTTCTTTATGGTGTTCCAAGTCAGTTTGAAATCACACTGATGGAAGGAGACTGAAGTGTTCATCTTCTGAAGTCCTTTCTAGCCCGAGTTGTTACTTGGTTCTATATTATACAGTTACTGGAAACTGAGCTCTGACTTTTTCTTATATGAGTCTGGTGAACCTGTTAGAAACTGCTGCTGCACATAAGTTATAATCTGTCCTCCAGCTTTCTCCAGTTTTTTATTTAATTTCTTGGTTCTTAAACTTCTTGGAAATGTTTTGTTTGGAAAGGCCATTTTGTGCAAAGGCAGAGTACTTCAGTAAAAGTGCCAATAGCATTTCTACTACTGAACAGACAGTGGCTGTAGCTTAAGCTGTGGTAGGATTGCATCTGCACTACTGCAACCAGCAGCTGAATGGTGGAGTTAAAAGGGACCCCAAGAGGTTGGCCTCTATCTCCACAACAGACAGGTTGCTTAGCCAACCTGTTCTAGAAGATCATTAGATCATTTCAGCAGTAGTAACTTGATTGCTCATCCCAGTCCTTCCTGCTCTTACTACTAATGTTTTTTCTGCTGTGTAACATGAATCTTCCCTGTTTCAGCGCAAGCCTATTTCTACTTGTCCTGTGTACTCTGGAAATAAACCAGGGCTTGCCCCACTTCCTCTTAGCAGTAGCCTTTTACATGCAGGAAGAATGTAATTATTTTCTTTTTAATTTAAACTGACTAAGGTCATTCAACTTTTCCTTCTCAGGCTATCTTCTCTAGGTCTCTGCTCATGTTCATTACTCTTCAGCATTCTCTCCAACTGACCCTCTCTTGAATTCCATCTTTCTTGAGGTGCAGCTGCCTAAAACTAGGCATAACACTCCAGCAGAGATCTACACAATCCTGAGAAGAATGGATGCCCTAAAAGTTAGTTTATTAATCCCAGTGCAGTATTTGCCTTTACTCCAACAGCATGACACGCATTTTGAAGTTCACCTACTGTTCCTTTAGGAAATAAAGGAAAGCAAAATCCTGGTTTTTTTCTTTTCTTGGGGTGGCATTTACAGATTAAACAAGAGAAGAGTCATTGTCTATGACTTATTCTGATTGTGTTTTACACTAGCAGAATTTCTACCTCTGTTTATAAAACATGTATTTGGTTAGAATATGGATTTCCTCTCATTGCTCCCTGGTATTATGCATTATTAAAGCATAAGTGCTTTTGTGGTTTCTTTCAATGGGAACATCCAAGTTATTACTCTTTTTGGAAACTTTGCTGCTTCCAGTTTTTTATAACAACTGCTTTGCTGTACCTTAACAGCTTCAAGTGCTACGGCATTGAAAAGGTAAAATATAGAAAAACTGTGCAAGATAACATTTAAGTAGAATGAATTTCTTGTTACTACATACGAATGTTCTTTTATGTCTGTAGTTTTTCAAAATTTAAAAGGATATTGTGTGCTCAAGATGTCAAAGAATACAAACCTCTGGCACAGTCCACAGGGTAGACACTTGGGCCTGAAGCAATAGAAGTCCAATAACTAATATAGTCCATATCCATTATTTTTTTTTCCACTAGGAGTTGCAAAGTTTCTGATCCTGAATTTTAATTATGTATTTATATTACACCAAGAATTCTCTCATCTCTTTATACAGAAAATTCATGTTATTTATGCATATAAACAATAGAAAGCATGTCTCACACTATAACATAGATGCTGTACAGACATGGACTGTGGAAGCATGAGGGCAATGAATAAGTTCATATATCTTGAGCAGCTGTATTTAAAATTTCCTTCAATTGTTAAAATAGCATAAACATGCAGATTGGACTGTTAATGGAAAAGGAGAGAGTTAGACATATCTTGAAAGTAGCTTTGCAGGTCTAGAGAAGAGCTCCACAAGCTTGTGGCTCTTGCACAAGCAGACTGTGTGAACTCCAGTCAATGACCTGTTGTTTTTAACTGTTCAACGTTACAGCACAGGTGCAATCAATAGGACAGTCCTGTGCTTCTGATAAAAGTATTTAAGGCCCAAAGTCACAAGAAAACCAATGTGCTTAAAAGATAGGTGCTTATGTCTGCATTTAAAGTTCTTAAAACACCAGCAATGTAGCACTTCATCTGCAATGTAATAGTAGAGGTGGAAAAAAATTACTTGTTTTTTTTCTTTGTTTTACAGTTAAGAATTTTTAGGTACCTAAAATTCTGCTCAAAAGAATATCAGCACTGTGACTTCCAACAAATTTTTTCTGTGAACTGAGAGATGCTATCAAACCAGCCTTCCTCTGCCTCTGTCACTTCAAATGTTCAATCCAAAAACATCTCTCAGTGTGTTTACTTGATCAGGATTTACAAATTTTTCTATACTACCTGCTTCTTTCCTTTTTAGAAAATGAGAAAGTATAATTCAAAAATTTCTGGATGACTGTTCAAGAGGTTAGAGGATGCAGAAATCTGAGTTCAATTTATTTCTTCTGTGTAAGAGGGTTCAAACCTATTTTATGGAAGAACACCATAAAGTGTGAGCTGTTTGGGGATGGCAGAAGTGCACTTAAAGCTTCTCCATTCTGCAAATAATTTAAAAAGGAACTGGGTGGGTTGAGTGACTACAGAAGTAAGAAGTGACTTACAGAACTAAGACATCAGATATAAGTCCCATTATGAGACACATGACCCTCCACTTGTATCATGTGGAACTCCTCAGCTCCTAAAATAGCCCCATCATAGCAGCCAGATACCTTAAGTCCCTTTGCAAACCTCAGTACAATCACTTTAGATGTTCTAGAAAACCAGACTCAGTGTAGAGAAAATTTCATCCTGTGTGTCTTTTCAAGGTTCCAGTTCATCATCCCAAGTGGGGCAAATGTATTCAGATCCTTTAAGAACTGATAACTGTATTTATTTGCAGAGACTTCAGTAACACAGAGACATTATGTAGTGAACAGAAATACTACTGTGAAACTTGCTGCAGTAAACAGGAGGCACAGAAGAGGTAAGAGAAGAGCCAGCTGTTTCACTGTGTCCCTCCTGGGTTCTGACAAACCTTCTCCTTGGTATTTATTTACTACGTTTAGATACCTAGAAGACTTACATCCCAACTGCATTCTCTGTGTGGGCCAGAAAACCTTCAGACAGATTTAAAAGCATGTCTTAGTCTAGAAGCTACTGCTAGTTGACTATTTTTATTTCCAATGTGCTTTTATAAGACATTTGCTTATTAAGGAATAGAACGGCTTTCAATGGGTCAGGTGTTTATCATGTGCTCTCTAATGGTTTCACAGGATGAGAGTAAAAAAACTGCCAATGATTCTTGCCTTACACCTCAAGAGATTCAAGTATATGGAGCAACTGCACAGGTACACTAAGCTGTCTTATCGTGTAGTCTTTCCTCTGGAGTTACGTCTCTTCAACACATCTGGCGATGCTGTCAACTTAGATCGGATGTACGACTTGGTAGCTGTTGTTGTTCACTGTGGAAGGTAATAGACTTACCTGTGTATCACAAACTATTGCCAGACACTTGCCAAGGGCAAATGTGGGGGGAGTGAAAGGGAAGGCTTAAACCCTGCTGCTGCACTGACTTGCACGTGTCTTGGGCTGAACCTTTTAGCCACCCTCCCTCACAGTAAGTCTATACTTGTTTAAGATAATAATGTCTCAGGTCTCCCCAAATCACAAGTTTGGCTTAAATTAATGAAACTACCTCATTCCTCATGAACCCACTTAGACAGCTCGGGAGCCAGGACTCTGGGAGGGTTGCTACCATGTAGGCAGATGACCCTGATCTCCTGTCAAGGCCATGAAAATGATAGCTTTAATAAAGCCTCTCACATATGGGGTGTTGTCAAATATGAAACAAACAGGAGAATCCTTGGGGCTCTAGGAATACAAGTTGTCCTTTTTTCTTCTCAAAGACAATATGCAACTAAATATTCATGGTTGACACTGAACAATTTTCCCCCACGTATTTGGTTTATAATGTTTTTAACACACTTGCAAAAGCTGATGCCTGCCATGAGCAGCTTGTTGAGTGTTCTGTAGGTTAGGTTATTTCGTAAATGGTCCTGGCACAGATGTAAACAGCACCTTTAGCTTTCAGTTGATGCATTTGCAACAAGTCAATGAAAAGTTGAAAGGACTAAATGTCTACTGTATTACCAGCGGTGGGGTTACTATGTTTTTCACAACATTTAGTCGTAATTCTGCTTGTATAAAGAAATGTTACTTTTCAAAATGGACTCAGTAGTCTTTTCTAATATTTTGTGGTCTGGGTTTTTGTTTTTGCTTTCTAGTGGACCGAATCGGGGGCATTATATTACTATTGTGAAAAGTCATGGATTTTGGCTCTTGTTTGATGATGACATTGTAGAGGTCAGTATGCTGCAGATCATGAACACAACTTTTGTATTTATGTTCTCTTCTCTATTTAGGGTTAAACTTCTGATCCAGGTCTAGGTAGAGATTACTAGTCTGCAAAGCCAGTTTGGTTGTAATGTGACATTTAGCTCATCTCTGTTAGGAAGCAAGACTGTAAACAAAATTATTAATCCTGTAGTTTGTGCTCTGTCAATGTCAGAGGGGGTTGTTTTATTTCAGAGCAACATCAAATGCTTTTAATATCAGACTTTAAGAGTTTAATTTGGAATGTTTTCCATATCTAATAAAATCAATTTAATTCATTAAAACATATCACTTAGCAAAATTGGACTAGGTAAAACTAGCATTGCTGTAGAATTTTAAATTTTAAGCAATTGGAAAGTTACAAGAAAGTCTGAATTCAATAGTCTGTCTGGGATTGCCTGAATGTAAATGAGAGCAGTGTCTGTCCCACAGCTATTACAGATTCTGTCTAAGCATTCTGCAATTTATTCTCATTCAAACCCTTCATGTCATTGTTGCACCTTGGCAAAACCAAGGTCTTGAGTGATTTCCCAGGAGGTAAGGAAAGTAAGCACTGGGATGCTGGATGGGGCATATCTTGAGAAGGGTTTCTGGATTATTTCAGAAAGATGGGATCACATGGTCACATTTATGCGTTTTAAGAGTGTTCACTACTGTGTTCCAAGGAGTCCATCTGTTATTGGAAAAAGCCTAATTCAGTTAGGTTCAGTGAGACAAACATGCCTATGAACTTCTGTGAGTGAGACCAGCAGGGCTCAGACCCTGAACATTACCCTTTCACTACTTAATTTCACTGTAGAATTTGCTAATTGCTACTCCAAAACAAATAACTGATTTTGTCTTTTCTGTTCATGTAGTTGTTTGGTATTTGTTTTATCTAATAGCATATTAAAACAAATTATTTATTTTGCAGAAAATAGATGCTCAAGCTATTGAAGAATTCTATGGTCTCACGTCTGATATATCAAAAAATTCAGAGTCTGGCTACATTTTATTCTATCAGTCAAGAGAGTGACTTGGCAAACTGCGATAACTGCGCACAATGATGCTGCCGGCAAAAGAAGGTGGTGGCTCCCCTGAACTGACTTTTACACAGACCATATCTTGGATAGTTGAACAGCAATATACTCTGTCTCCTATTAAATGGTCTATGTGATATTGACTGTAACCATCCATTTTTGACCTGCAGAACTTTGTTTTAGGGAGGGGAGGTTGTTTGTAGTTTTTAAGTCTGATTGAAGAGCTAATTGCAGTCAGATTTTAGTGGAATTTATATGGACTAACATTTGCAGATAATAAGATTTGGATGTCAACTCTTAAACCCAATCTAGCTAGAGTAGTATTTTGTATGGAAGTGTTAGTTACATTTAGGGCAAAATTATTTAAAACTTTCTAAGTGGTTTTGGGTGTTGATTTACAAAGCATTCCTTGAAATACATCCTGACATATACTTACCAATTTTAAGTGTAAGAAAAAAAGTCTATTTCATGATGATCGGAATTGTGGTTGTATAGGGGATTTTTTTACGTGTTACTCTGCTGCAGAAAAGCTATTCTTCCAAAATCATTTAAACTTTGGGTTGCTAAAAACTTTCAGTGTGTAACCTCAGGCCTAAAATTCACATAGAGGGATTTAAATTACACTGGAACTAAGTAATTCTGTATGTTCAGTCACTTTGTTTATCATGAGATAGTACAGGTGGGGTGAGATTTCAGAATTTACAGAGCACTGGAATAGAGGAAGTGAGGTAAGACATGATACAGAGGTAAATGACATTTATAGAAATTGAGGTTATCTTTTTAAAGATAAAATGATATCATAGATTGTTTACTGAATCAAGTTTGCAAAGATTGCAACACTGCTTACATTGTAAAATATCCATCAGGACAGAAATCACCCAGTCCAATTAAATAAGTATTGTTTGTACAGAAGACACAGCTTTCTCCTGCAATTTTCGGAATGTCAGTAGGTCCCATTTTCGTTTCTTAAGACAGAGTCCATTTCTTAGAAACACAGTACATAACAACTGCTAGCTTACACACTATCATGTATGTATCATCTCTAACATTTTGGTCATATTTGACAGCATTTTTTCCCCACAGATAGGTCTCTGGAGTGTTTGATTTTAAAAACATCAGAAGAATTAGTACAAAAGGCTTAGTTTGTGACTTTACTGGGTGAATTTTGCTGGCACTAGTCATGCACTGGCTAATAAAATTTCTGAACTCGTATACTGGAATTTGGCAAAGAATGAATGTAGAAGAAAGTATCAGTAGAGTATGAGAAGGGATTGACAATGGCTTGAGTCAGTGGTAACGCTGAGTAACTACCTTGCTCACTTTGGCACTTTCACTCCATTATAAAATTCTTGAACTTCAGTAGCCAAAGTCCTATTCCAATGATGTCAACAGCAAAAAAACTGTTCTTGTCTTCATGGGGAATGATAGTTGGTTCTAGTATTTATAAGAAAATATTCTCATCTCACAAAATTTATTTCTACCTGTTATATTTCATTCATTGTACTCTACTGTGAATGTGAAATATCTTTTGTTAAATAATGGTGAAAATGAAGCACTAGCTTCTGCTGTAACATCATTTGAAGTTCAGTTGCATTTATCAATGGCCATTTTGTAAACTAAGGCAATGTAGCACTTTACATTGAATGAGAAACAGATGGGGACTTTTCAGCTAACATTATTTATGATTTTTCATGTTATTATACGATGCAAGTAAACAGACTTAGAATGTAACCTTAGAGTACTTCCTTAGGTGAATAATAGTAGTGGTCTACAGAGATCACTCACATGAATGAAGGCTGGTATGCAGGATCAAGACAAGAGCAATGGGGATGCAGCACTTGGGTTTTTTTTGATCTTAGAATGAAATGTTCTGTCTCTAACATGGAAGACAGACATCTTAGGGGAGACTTCAACTCCCACTGAGACCCAGGAGCTTTTCCACTGAAAAGCTAAACTTTCAAATCCCTTTTTAATGCATTTATTTATAATAATTCAGAATTTCCATATAAAAATATAATAATCGCTTGCCTTTTAAAATGGGTGAGGTTTTCTCACTGTGAATGAAGTCACTTTTTAGATCAGCACTAGCCAGTGCTGGTCCAAAGATCTGTACTTTGCAGTTTACTGCTGAACTTTCTTAGGGTACTATTTGGTTTTAAAACAAACAACAAAACAAATATTCTTAAAGTATCATTTGAATCTTCAGGGCTTATGTTTATATGAAAAGTAATTTTTCATTAAAAGGTCAATTTTAGGAAACATTTTCCATATTTCAATTGAATTATGTGAAAATTGATTTTTAAAATGTTAATAGCATGAATTAATATTTAAATGTTAAAGCACAGGACAGTAATATTTAGTTTTCTTCAGCTGCAAGACAGCTTTAGATTGTAAAACATACAGATCATTGTAGTATGTTATTGAGAGTAGAATTACTGGAATAAGCGTAATTCATAAAACTGCTAGAATAAACATTTTAAATTCGTGCTAGTCTTTGAGAAGGTCACAGAACTGGTATCACACCAGTCTGACATCAGCTCTGAAAAATTGTGGAATACACACTTTATGCTAACACTAGCTAAACTAAGGAACATTTTATTTGGGTTTTTAAAAAGTTGTGGTCACAGTTCTATAAATTGGATCCAGTCTGCAGTGTGTTGAATGTCTTGACTTCAGTGCAGGACAAGCTGCCCATCACAGCTGTATGAATAGTGCCAGTCTAGGCAGAGGAACTTTCTCTGTCAAATTAAGCACATTCACACAAGTTTTGCAAGATTGGGATCCCCACAATCATTTGATGTACAGTATTTTAGTTGATTAAATAAAGTATAATCCTTTTTCTCTTATGCTTATGCATAGATTTCCCATCCCTTATGAAAGAACGGAAAAATACCGAAGATAATAAAAGCTTTTCAGCTAACAGCTAGAAAACAAAATACTGGCAAAGATGTGTAATAGTATCTCATGCTTCCCTAGAATTATTATATTATAGAGTGTCAGGTTCTAAGGATATTAGGTCTAATGCCAATGGAAGTTTTCGACTTGTTTCACACGCTATTGTTGAGATGCATTGTCCATTTATAAATCTTACTAATATATTCTTTGTTAGAAAAAAAGAACATTTTTGTCTTGTGCTGTTTTCCACTGAACCCAGTGAAGAACTGCAGTGCTGATGAATCTGTTATTTTAGAGGATGAGCTCAGAACTCAACTTTTATGCTTCCCAGGACAGGCTGTCAGGATTTTATATAATTTCTACTTTGAGGATATAGCAGAGGGAGGGAGAAGAGGGGAGTAATGGAAAAGCCATTCCAATGAAGCAGAATACCTTTTTTAAATTAAGTCCCAAAAATACTCCTATCAATTTTATTTTTAGTTACCTCAGAGTACTAGAATATGTACTAAAAGTCTTGTTCCTTAAGCAGCTGGAATAAAGAAAATAAAGCAGTAAGTGTTTCCTTCATATCAGATTTAATAAAGATATTAAAGACCCAACAAAATGAAACTGAAATTCATGTTACATGATGGGTCCTAAAGTGCTACAACAAGCTGTCTTTTATCTTCAGACATTACATTTCATTCACTCATCCATTACAACACCATGTACTTGGCACCTGAGCAGACAATTTGCATCTGCCAGGTTTGGGAGTTTTGATGCCTCTCAGCAGCAGACCCCTTCTTGTTTTGTCTCTTTTTTGTTGCTTGTGGCTGAGAGGTGTGAGCAGTATCTTACAGCTGAATGAATACTAGAAATTTTAACAAGTTTTGGCTGTGTACCTATTCTTTGCTAGTATTTTTTACCAGTGTTTTAATTTATTTTTCTTTTTTCCTTTTTTTTGTGTATGTAATTTTATTCATAAAATAACTTATGTGGTTAATATTATTTGGTTTGTTTTAATTTTTATGTACTTTGGTTTTTTAAAATGTAATCAACCCAAGCACTTTAAGAACAATGTCAATCTTGTGAAGTTCCAATCCACTTAATATTTTGCCTTTGTCTTACTGCTATTGCAGCTGTTTTCTTGTGATCCAGTACCTTTAGTTACAACCCAATTTCCATTTTTAGGTTTGTAGTGTGAGTTGGGTTGTGAGTTTGGGAAGCCCGAGTGTTTTCGTACATATTTGTTCATACATAAGGATGTAGTATTTACTATGTGTCTGCTACAAATAGCAGTGTGTACCTGACGAGCTGCACTCCCAGTGCACATTTTACAGCCTTTTTTGCATTCTGTCTGCTAACCCATCTGATACTGACTGTAGTACTTTAATCTGTGACACAGTTATCAGTGACTAGAATTTAGAAAAGCTCCAATTCTCACAGGAGAATCCTGTTTTACCAAACACCATTGGCTGTCATTCTGCTGATGATGCAAGTATTGCTCTCTTTGCCATTTTATCAGTGCTTAGTGCAGTCTCAAGTTAGAATAATCTTCAGAGCCACATGTATTCTTGGCCCTTGTGTGAGTGCTGGCAAGGAGAGCAATCTTTTTTCTCTCCATTTAGGCACATATAAAGCGAGATGATGTCTTTTAGAGGACAGCATCTCTGGTGTCCATGTCAGAAAGTCATTGACTCTTTTTGTTGTTAATGCAAGGTTTATTCCTAGTGCTTTAGACATCGTATTCTCTTCGATCTATGGAAAGACCTGGGCTTTTTACTGTTGCATCTGATCTGATACCTAGGTTTTTCTTCTCACTTTAACATGGCATTTACTATGTAAATAGCCCTTGGCAAGCCTCAATAGACACACTTCAAATTTCTTTCCAGTTAACACACATTACTTCAAAGATATTGCTTGAACCTGTCTATAACATTTATTCCAATAACACACTCCTTTTGCATACAGGGTCAAAAAACACCTATCATCTATGTGCCCACCTGATGGGACCATCTGGGCTAAACCCACACCATTTTCCACACTAATGATTCTTTACCCCTTAGGAGGTTTCCTTGCTGGCTTTGCCTGAACGATTTAATATGAAACTGCAAATAATTCCCTTTTTTCATGGTCCCAGAGTTGCTATAGATCTTCAATAAATTCTGCTTCATTTCATTATCAAGACTGGGACTATTGCACTATTGTACAATGTAAAATAAATTAACTTGTGTGTGCTGTTCACAGCAGTCAATTTAACAGCCTAATACTTCTGATGAAGGCTGTTGCAGGTTGCAACTTCACTGTATGTACAAATACGAAAGAGTAAGTGACTTTTCTGTGATAGCACAGTAGGTGGGTAGGAGAAGCTAGACTGGCATGCAGCTTCCTAACCCTCAGCTTGTACCCAGCTGAAGTTGGTGCTCCATCCTCCAAATAATCCTAACCTTTCTCCCAGGAGTTCCAAGGTGGCAGGAGCAAAACCTTTATGAAGACTCCTTGCAGTTCACCAAAATATCTTGCCTCAGTGGATAGTTAATGAATACGTACAACCCCTCTGTCCCTGCTCCCCAAAACCTCATTAATAGATATACATTCCTGAAAGAGTCTGAGTTTAAACATCAGCTTTGTATTTGCAATGGTGTTCATGTTTGCAAATGTCCCAAGACAGATTGTGTTCACATACTAAATTGTTCGCTGGTTCTCTCTCAATTCTCATCCTAAAAGCAAAAGCAGTATCAGGGCAGCCATGTTACAGGTTGCAGTGCATTTCCTGGACACAATTTTCTAGTTTCATTGGCTTGTGTTAAAGAACACTTAACACAAGCTCCATAGTTTATCATGATGCTTTAGGAGTAAAATCATCACATCCTATACAAATATGAGTGTAGAGTAGGAGGAAGAAGAAAGAGAAGAGGAAGAATTATGGAAAGGGCTGTTTTTTTCAGAGGCTTTGAATATGTGTATCTGTTTGTAAATACATAGTACCTCTCTATCTTGTCAAAATGATGCAGTCATAATAAAACTGCTTAAATATTTTGTGTTAGTTTTTTAAATGGAAGAAGAGGTAGTAAAATTATTAGGCACACAATTTGGGACACATAAAATACTGAATTTCTAGTAAAGCATACAATACACAGTGTACGTGTACAGTTGAATATCTGCTCTTTTTAATCATCATGTACATGTAATTAAATCCTGTGCTACCTACAGAACTGTAAGAAAAAACTCATGTTGGTTATTAAGGTTGTAACATAAGAAAACAGTATTTTCTCCTGTTAACATGTTTATATTTTACATAAAATAAACTCTCTAGTTGATCTTGCTTCCATTCAACTTGCTTTGACTTCAGCTGGAGCCAGACTAAGGCTAAGCATTGATGTTAGTTGTTACACAACTTGCTTCTGAATGTTAGGTACCTGTATTCTTACAGATGACAAGACTGCTGATGCTTACTTTTTATTTCATTTAATGGAGTCGCTGCATTTTAAGTGACTTCAGAGAATATTTCCCCACCTGGGCTGACTGCTTCTGAGGTGCCTTGAGAGAACAAGTTTTGCATACAGATGGTGAGTTGTCTTGGTGGAATATACATCCAATTGCCTGATGGAGTCGTACCTAGTTAAAGCATACCACTGACCTTACCAATGTTTCTGAGAACAGCTAAAACTGAACAGAATAAAAATCAGTCAGAATTGAACTACCTTTTGCATCAGGGATCAATGACCCCTTCAGCTTGGGATTTTACATATGACTACTGGAGGGGGGAAAGTACTTTACTAATGAGATCTAAAATTCTGTCAGAGAACTGAAAGGTTCAATAAGAAAGACAATTTGCTTTCTCAAAAATGAGGTAAATCAAAGGCTGGATGTTCTTGCTCCTGTCTAAATGGATTCTCATCAGTCCTTCAGAATCAGTTAGGGAACCAAAATCAAACATAGCTGTCAAATTGCATGTTATATTTATAGCTAACACACTGTAAGATTTATGGCACATCAGACTATCAAAGGACTAGGCTGAAAAACACTTCACATCTCACAGTGTGTATTTCCTCTCAAATTAAAAACATTTGAGCATCTTCAAATTTATTCCTTGGTTAAAACACAGGAGATGATTGAATTAAATAAATCACAGATCCATTCCTTTAAAATATTTTAGAGAAACAGAATTTATAGTGTACATATAAAGAAACCAAGAAAAGGTTTCCAGAGGCAGAGTTCACAATTACATAGACTCCACTAGAATTTTTCTCACTTCAGAAATACATTTTCCAAGAAGTTGTATGATGTTTACCTATGTCTCTGTTCTTTATTCTTTTGTATAAGATAGATTAGACATTTTACATTCGATTGGGTTATGTTCTGTGTGCCAGATAAATAGAGAAATGCTAAAAAATATAGTTTAATCTCAATTGAAAACTCAGATACGGTAGGAGAAAGAATTGTAAGATTCATCATTTAAATACACTGACAAGACTTCAAAAAATGTTTATTAGGCATGACTAAATATATGACACAGAAGACCACATATCTGGAGATGTTAATTTCCTTGAATGTTTGTGTGTAATGTAAAAATTTTTAAGGAAGAAAAACAGGACAGCCATTTTCAATATAAATATAAATATATACATGGCAATAACATTTTAATTATCAATTTGATAAAATATTCCTTTTATTAACTTTTTAACAAATCGTAGGAGATTATTCCACTGCCTTGTTAAAGTTCACTTGCCCTCACTGCACGATGCATTTGGCTGCTTCACTGTGACATAAGAGCTTCCAGCATTCCTCAGTCTAAGGAGATTGTAGCCATATGTCCTTATTCTCTCTAGATGTCTGTGGCACAGGCTGTGGGACCAGCAGCCCTCTGAAGGCCTGGACCTTCCTGTGTCCTTTCTCCAAGGGCACACCAGAGCAGTGAGGGCACTCTCCACTTCACACCTCAGCAACTTCAATACGTATTTTCCCCAAGCTCATCTTTCCAGGAACACATGGTGTCTGAGTTCTGTATTATTTCCAGTACAGAATAACTTTTCTTTACATAGGAAGATACATTAGCAGATCTAGATTAAAAAAAAAGAAAAAGATAAGCACTCATACGTAGTCTGCCTCAGACGGTTCAGCTGATAAACCTAAGAAGATTCCATTAATGAATTAATCGAAGAATGATAAAAACTTTTCCCTTTCTCTACCCTATGGTTGCATTCTCCATATTCTTCCATGGTTTACATGGGTGGGAGGCACAGCAGTGTATGTTGCCAAGCACAGTGTTAGCGTCCAGGTGTGAAGGATGGGCTTGCAAGGGAAGGAACCCTCTGGTGGCACTCACCATTGTGAAGACTGGTCATTAGCAAAGTGGACAGCTTCAGCTCAGTTTAACCACTCACAAACTGCTGACAGAGTGTTTAATCGCACTGTGAATACAGAAACAGCAGAGGAGGCAACAGCCTGGTGTTTGTAGGTTGTCCCAGGATGCACTGAGAGATCTACCAGGATCAAATGGAATTCAAGAAGTGGAGAGTGATTGGCACTTTTTGCCAAATCACTGCAAGGGTAAAATAGAGAGGTAGTGCTGAATGAAATTTGGAATAAGACAGAGAGAAACATCCTTTGGATTTCATTTGACACACATATGAGAAAAAATATTCAAGTCATGTCCCAGAACAGCAAGTATGTTGAAACAGAAGATATAGATATCACCCAGCATTGTAAATCAGACATCACAAATGCTTAGAGAGCATATTTTACCATCCATCACTTCAGTGCAGCTGCAAAGAAGCTCCAGGCAGCTTTGCAGCTTTATAGTGGAATTAGTAAGAACAGAATCTGGAATAAAGTTTCTTACAGCATCCTCATAAAATTCTGGTGTGCAGAGATGTGTTTTCCATGCAGCTGTAGGACATGGTTGTGTGTGGAACTCTGTGAGCCCTGGAAAAGAACTGCAAGTATGATTATCTCTGCTCTTTGACAACAACTTTCAGAAGCACAACTAAAATATTAAATTTTATTTAGGAATTATCATATAATTCTTACTGACATTTATAAACCATTTTTCGTCCTCAAAGTAGTTTACCAGATAATGTAATAACTTTCCAACTCTTAATTTGGGGAAAGTGGTAGAAATTGGGTAATGTGTACTAAAATCCCTACGTATTTTAGCTAACATCAACTTGACCTGAATCTGGCCACCCCTCAACTAGACTAGCTGAACTGGTAGGAACATTTTCAGCTCCTCAGCAGCTACCTTGATTCACTCTTGGATGCAGTTCAAAGTGCAGATCTTGTAGCACATTATTCCAGTGTAACCTGACCCCTTGCTGTCTCTGAAACAGCTCATCTTACCTGGAATGCACTGAGGCAGCTGAGGTTACTTAGGAAGTTTGTCTTAACAACACTTTACTCTCCAAGGAATGGATTAGATTTCTTTTGCCCCCTAGTAATCATTAAAAATATTAGGTAAATATTATATAGGTAAATATTAGGTAAAGCAAGCATGATGTCATTTATTTGGTTTATTTCTCTTTCTTCATTCTTGATATTTCTAGTTACACTCAACATTCTAGTTACATGAACAAAAGTATTCTGAGGTGAGGTCACTGTTTTAATTCTGCAAGATGAGTAGTTCAGGCAGAGAACATTGGCTAAAACATCAGCATGACACTTTGGTGCCCCTCAGAATATGGCCTTGTGGACAACATAATACCCAAATTCTTTCCCCTAATCTTTACAACTACTTTTATACACTCAAGCCCAGTTTGCTAATGCCACTGTTGCCATTTATGGGGATATTTCTGAGCATACTGCCTTACTATCCTGTCATGTGGTTTCTACCAACATTGAATTAAATCAAACTTTTGCATTAACATATTTCAGAGCAGTATTCAATATTTGCATTAAGCTGTATTTTTACCATAGCTTAGAGGAGATGGTGCATGAAATCCAAAAGCCTTACTTCATAGCAATGTTACACATTCATACTCATTTATTGTTCCCAAATGCAGTTACAGAGGATGAGGAAAGACAATCAGCTTCCTATGAAATGAATGGTACTGCAGAGCACAGACTGCACAGCCAGTGTTTGGTGTGGTAACGGCAGTGAATAAAGGCTCGCTGTTTAGTTGTCATGACACTTGTAAAAGAAATGTACCTGGAGAATGTGATTCCTTAATGTAGTGAATCTCTTGCTCACACTCTTGTGCAGCCAATCCACTCCTCCAGATACAGAGCTGGAAACAAAACACTTCATTCACCATCCTCTCTATATAATTGAACTTTATTTATTCAAAGTTATTTTACTCAAAATCCCTGTAATATGAAAATGAACCGTCTCCCAGGTAAAACATTTTTTCTGTGTTAAACTTGAATTCATTATACCATTTCTTAATGAAAAAACCCCAAAAAAACTAAGATGCAAGTCCTCCCCCAGTGGCATTCTGCCCCCTTTATATTGATTTTGGGGTTTTTTTTCCCACAAGCCATTATACATGGACTTCTTTATTTTTCCCATTACTCCTGTAGTTTTGGACATTATCATCTACCATTCTAGCTTTCATTGAATGGAAGTGTACTTAGCTTCTTTCTCTCTGAAGGATTATGGTATCAGTCCACCAGCTTCAGTGAATTTTGCAACCATTTAATATCCAGTATTACAAGGCATATTCACAGGACTCATCCTTTGGGAAAAGGTGTTCAGGAAAGCAGCAAGGGCTACAGATTGGACAAGAAAGCCTGTGTTTTCCATTCTCATCCATATCAGAAACTTGTTGTATTCCATGAGGCAAATAGTGCAACATCTCTCTTCCTCTATTTCCCAGCTAGAAAATGTCAATACTTATACATCTCAGAGAACTATGGAGTTTAGATCAGTGAAGTAGAGGCTGCAACCTACATTACCCTCATATGCAGAAGAATTAGGTTGTTACATTATATTTTTTTTCCTTTTCAGGCAGTCAACTGCTAATAACACCAGTGCTCCCTTCAAGGACTGGGGCGGGCGGGGGTGTGTGTGATTTGCAGACAGTAAGACTAGCTGACTGTTATCTGACAGCAAAAGAACTTTACAAAGATATCAAACAACTATCCAGAGGTGGCAGGAATTAATTCAGTGATAAAAATACACTCCAAGTTGGTCCTGAAAGGACAGTATCACTGAATTTTGTTTCCAAGCAGCATAACCCATCATAACCCCAATCAAAGTCAGTGTGCAAAGATCAGGTCCAGAGTGATCTAAAAAGGGAGTTACTGTGTGTTTCTTTCAGCAAACTGGCTCTCACTGTGGCTATATCTAGAGATTTTAAAGAAAAAGGGGAAAACTATTGCAGACAGCTTATGAAATAAATGACCCATTAAAAAAGATAATTTCCTTACAAAGCAAAGAAATTAAAGTTTCCAGGGGAAAGAAACTTTCTTTCCAAGATTACTCAGATTATTGTTGCCTTTTTAATAGATAGAGATTAAGCTCATGGGTAATGCACTGTGTACTTCTTGGTTCTTCAGGTATTTGCTTAGCTCATTTCCCCCCTAAAAATATTTTGTCACCCATCATAATTTTCCATTTATGCTTTAGATAATAAGATGTTATCCTGCTATTTATATCATTACTTATTATTACTTATCTTGGGTCTTTGGAAGGATTTTAGAATGACTACAAGGTCATCAACAGAACTGACCTATCAAGGGTAATACCAAAAAACCCAACAAACCAACAAAACCAAACCAAACAAAGAAACAGCCCCTCGATGCTTTTATAAACTTGAATAGCAAAAAAGGCAAGCATTTTTTTTTCCAGAGCTCTGACCTTAAATTTCTCTTTGCTTTTGTACTTTTCATTTCAATCTTATTTCATATCTGCAAAGCAGAGAAGTCAGCTAAATCATGGCAATGTTCTGGGAAGGAAACGGTTAATACTCATGAAGGGGAGTAAGAAATGCTGTGTTCCTTTTATAAAGGGCAATTCCTCACCCACTTGGGCATTTGGAGCTCATGCAGGTCAGGTTTCCAAATACCCCACGTTTTGAGTCTGAAACAAACAATGCGCAATGTGCAGAAGTGAACCATCCTCAGCTGTCACTGTGGCAGGCTGGTAGTTTAAAAAGCTGCCGCTCATATATGATGTCAGTTTTTATCAGGCCCTTCTAACTGGTCACCACGGAAAAGGCAGTTATTCTCTTCCAAAAATGGTAAGGTCTTTTGCATAAGAAAATTTGCATTTAGCTGAATATTAGTTTTATAATGCTGTCCAGCTACAGCAGAGTAATTTGCTTTTGCTTCCTCCCCATGCCCAGCTCACACACAGCCAGGAAGGGAATCTACTGAATATTCTCAACTTCTTTGAACAGATTAAGCAAAGCTGTGTCACTGGGTGGCTTTTCTGCTTAACGGAGAGATACTTCCCAGAACAAATAAGAACAGTCAAGGACATTACAAGAGAGGATCACTGTCTTTTGGCTTTGGTCATATCAGCTCTGCAAAACGAAAATATTTTGTGCTTCTTACTGCTTTCCTTTGTGGACATTTACCAAGTGTTGCCTTTACTCTTTGGTTTCACAGTTTTCTAATAAGCATCTCAGCATTCTCAGAATTCGGGAAAGGTCAAATCCAGACCTAAAACCAGTTCCAAGTTTTATGGGTTTGATGAAAAACATAAGTAATATTTGTTTTTAGTAGCAGCCCAAGTAACCTCATGTATATAGGTTTACAAGCCATATGGTCCAAATCCGTTTACATGCCATGAAGGCTGGATAGCTTGTGCCCAGTCTCCTGCTGGGTGACACAGTGGATTAGACAGAGAATACAAGTGTGCAACACAGGAACTTGTAAGTGGCAAGGATTTTTTTCTAAACACTTGAAACCTCATCCCCTTTTACTTGCTTCTCAGTCAATACACAATTTCACACAGAGATTGGAAACATTGGAAATCTATTTGAGAGAAGGATGGGAGAAGTGATGGATGACTGCCTCAGGCATGAGCCTCAGGGCATGGACATCCTTATGCTCCATGGTGTCCTGCAATGCTAATGAGAGCACCAGACATCATCCAACTGCTGTTTTTAAAAAATATTATTCTTAAAATCATGAGTATGCAATTACCTTGCAACAGCAAGTTCTCCTCTTGTTGCTGTTTCCTTTAGACTGTAACATAGATATTAATTCAAATACAGAAGTTGCAGTTGGAGAAAACTGTGATCTTATTTCTTGAATAAAGAGTATTTCCTTAGCAGCAGATGCCTTTTGACATTGGTTTCAGTCACACTGGAACTGTATAGTCCCCCTTCTGTGAAAATACACTGCTTTTCTTCCTCTCAAATCCTACCTGCCATCCTTCCATAACAGGAATTTAATAAAAAGCCAAAAAAAGGCAACCTCCAAAAAAAGGCAACCTCCCCGTGCCTCAAAAAACTCTCAGTTGCCAGTGGGTGAAACAGACCCAGGCACTGATGAACACGGTCTGATGAAAGATGAGCTCAAAACAGAGCACTTCATCCAAGTAACCCCCAAATGGCATGAATTATCATCATGTATATTCATGCAATATTTGATCCACATGAGCAGATGGGGAAGAAATCCTGCCTTTTGCATGCTACAGGTCAGTGTCCTTTGGGACATTCACTAAGTCGATGTGTGCAGCTTTTACTGTGTTGTGTTGGAAAACTGGCTGGGACAGCCAGTAATTGGGTGTCTGTTAATTGAAAGTACACATATAATGCTCCTAACTAGGTGTAGTTACTGCACTTCAAAATGCAGGGCAGAGATGTAGAACCTTGGCAACCCATAATGACTTTCCTGATATTATAAACTCTCTAACAGTTTTGCCTGTGCTTTCCAGGACAATTTCCAAACAATTTGACTCTGATAAAACAAAAGATAGACAGGTTTCTGGAGGAAATAGCAGCTCCAGGGGAGTGGCTCATCATGGAACAGCAGGATTTGGAGGTCAGTATTTATTCTTCTCCCTTTTAGTAATCTAAGGACTTGTATAAGATCAACTCTTAAATGAGAAGCTGTTTGACAGAGGGCTATCTTTGGTATTGGGAGCAAAAAGAATTTAGAACAGGCACATACTAAACCTTAAAATAGTATCCAAGAATATTTTCATGCTGCCTTTCTTTTGATAAAAGGGTCCACAACCCAATAATTCTTTGCTGCCTGAATCTCTCATCAGTATGCATTTTGGCTCCACAGAAGTAAGTTTCCAGTCTCCAGTATCACAGCAAATCAAAGCTAAATTGAAAA